>CM039485.1:15398626-15998626 GCA_022433065.1 Begonia loranthoides
TTATAGGCTTGGTGGACATGGTCCCCATGGTTAGAGGCTTTAGGTGGATTAGTCCCCCATTAGTTGAGGCTTGAGTTGAATGCCAAAGGCAGAACAATAAAGTTAAGATCAAGAAAACGGTAAAAGAAAAGATAGAAGAGAAACATAAACGAAAAACTAAAAGAGATTTTAAAAGCTGCTAAAAGAAAAGACAGAAGAGTTACATAAACGGAAAATGAAAAGAGATTTTAAAAGCTGCATGACATGTGCATCATACCTTTTATTTTATATCACTTATTGAGCCTTAGGCTCATTAGATTAAGTCTTGTGATGTAGGTATGTACGAGAAACAAGAGAATATGTCAAAGACAGTTTATGAAGGATTTGCATGGGTGGATCTTCGGCTGTAAGGAATTAAATGGAAAATATTTGTAAAAGGGTTTATAAATTTGTTAATATTCATTAATGCTTTATTTTAATTTCGCTGAGTTTCATAAAATGATTTTATTACTTCTGCTGCAATTGATAAGTGTTTTAAGTCAAGAGTTTTAATAGACGTTTTTTACAAAGGAAAAGTACTCTAATGTTTATATAAAAAGAAAATTTTTAATTTTATGCGATTTTTTAAAAGGCAATAATAAACCGGGTCGTTACAGCTTGTCTATTTTCTAAAATTAATTTAAAGAATGGGTACTACCAAATTCGTATGAAAGAAGGGGATGAATGGAAAACTGCTTTTAAAACGAAATATGGCTTGTATGAATGGTTAGTTATGCCATTTGGTTTATCAAATGCACCAAGCACATTTTTGCGATTAATGAACCATATTTTACGACAATTCATTGAAAAATTTATAGTGGTTTATTTTGATGGTATACTGGTGTATAGTAAGACTTTTGAACAACACAGAGCATTTGAAATTTGTTTTTAATGTGTTATGTATGAATCAATTGTATGCCAATCTGAAGAAGTGTACCTTTTGCATGGAGTCGGTTGTTTTTCTTAGTTTTGTAATACGCTCAAATGGAGTGTCAGTTGATGAGGAGAAAATACAAGCAATCAAAGAATGGCCTACCCCAAAGAATGCCAATGAGGTACATAGTTTACATGCATTAGCAAGCTTTTATAGGAGATTCGTGAGAGATTTCAGTACCATTGCTGCACCTATGAATGAATTGGTTAAAAAGAATGTTGAATTTAAATGAACTGAGGTACATGAAAAGACTTTTAACTTATTGAAAGAAAAGTTAACTAATGCTCCTTTATTAGTCTTGCCAAAATTTTAATAAAACCTTTGAATGTGATGCGCTGGGAAAAGGAGTTGGAGGTGTTTTGATGCAAGAAATGAAGCCGACTGCATATTTAAGCAAAAAGCTTAGTGGAGCGGTATTGAATTACCCAACGTATGACAAGGAGCTGTATGCATTGGTGCGAACCTTACAAACATGGCAACACTACTTGTGGCCAAAGGAGTTCATCATTCACTCGGATCATGAGAGTTTGAAGCACCTAAAGTCCCAAGGAAAATTGCAGAAGCGACATGCCAAATGGATGAAGTTCATCGAGACCTTTCTGTATGTCATACATTATAAAAAAGGTAAGGGCAACGTAGGTGCTGATGCGTTGTCGAGAAGGTATGTCCTCATCACTTCTCTACAATCAAAGTTATTAGGGTTTGAATTCATTAAAGATTTGTATGAATCAGACTTGGACTTTTGTCATGCATGGAAGGATTGTGAGAAAATTGCATGTGTAGATTACTATAAGCATGATGGGTATTTGTTTAAAAGGAATAAACTTTGAGTGCCCAGATGTTCAATACGTGCGTTGCTTGTTACAAAAATACGTGGGGGAGGATTAATAAGACATTTTAGGATTGACAAAACTCTAAGCATACTAAGTGAGCATTTTTTTGGCAAAAAATGAAACATGATGTAATATCTATTTGTGAGAAATGCAATGAATGCAGGAAAGCCAAATCGAAGGTAAAGTCGTATGGGCTATATAGTCCTTTATCCATGCCCGACCATCCTTGGATGGATATCTCCATGGATTTTGTATTAGGGCTTCCACGGACCCAGGGATGTAAGGATAGTATTTTTGTGGTTGTTGACCATTTCAGCAAAATGGCTCATTTTATAGTGTGTTCTAAGACTAATGATGCTATGCATGTAGCAAATTTATTCCGTAAGGAAATCGTATGTTTGCATGGAATCCCAAAAACTATTGTGAGTGACAAGGATGTCAATTTTTTAAGCTAGTTTTGGAGGACGTTGTGGAACAAGCTTGAAACGAAACTTTTGTTTTCCACTGTAGCACACCCCTAGATGGATGGACAAACCGAAGTGGTCAATCGAACATTATCCACCTTGCTAAGGGCAATAATTTCTAAAAATTTAAGGTAGTGGGAAGATTGTTTGCCACACATTGAGTTTGCATACAATCGAGTTATACATTCTTCTATTTCGTTTTCACCTTTCGGAATAGTTTATGGATTTAATCCCCTTACTCCCCTTGATATATTACCATTGCCTACTAATGAATTTGTTGATTTAAATGGCAACAAGAAAGCCGAGTTTGTTAAGGAGTTACACGAACAAGTACGTGACAATATCCAAAGGAAGAACGAACACTACGCACGACATGCCAAAAAAGGACGAAAGGAAATCATATTTGAACCTGGCGATTGGGTTTGAGTTCACCTACGAAAGGAAAGATTCGCAAACCAGTGGAAAAATAAGCTAAAGCCGCGAGGGGATGAACCATTCCAAGTCTTGGAATGCATAAACAATAATGCCTACGAGATAGATTTACCCGACAGGTATGGCAAAGTAAGCAATATTTTTAATATCACTGACCTGTCCTAATACGATGCAGAAGATTCGAGGGTGAATCTTTACAAAGAGGGAGGGAATGATATGATCCAAGAGCCCATGAAGAGCCTATATGCATTACAAAACAATGAAGGACGTATGACAAGAGCAAAGACAAAGGAAATGTATTTGAATTTACACACTTTAATCAAAGAAATGGATGTCAAGGACAGTTTTATGAAGAACAAAGACCCATGATGGTTCTAAGTATGACGAAAGAGTTAATGGAGGCCAAGAAGGCAAGGGAAGTAAGACAATATTGTTAAATTTGAAGAATGGCCCAAACAACCCAAGGACAGGCCTAGCGTGAGCGCCGACAAGCGGGCCAACAGCGCACCTGCCAGCGCCCGCCTGGCGGCGCACCGCATTGATCGTGCACCTGCCTGCCTTGACCGCACACTCACCATTGTTGACTATCGCTCCAGTTTCGTGAACCACAATGTTGACTATTGCGCCAACGCCGCCTCCCACCTGCCACCCGTGGCCAAATTCACCTAAATTTAAATTTTATTAATTATTTTGTATATTTTATGATATTTTATATTGTTTTTAGGTCCACTCTTCTTGCCTATAAATAGATGGGCAAGCATTTAATGTAAATTTACAACTTGAAATTTGAGAGTATTTTGCTTAGAGAGCAATTCTCTTCTTGAGTTCTTTGTGAATGACTTGATCTTCTTCAAGTGTTTGCTTGAAAAGGTTGAACTTGATAGCTTTGGTTCAATCAACAAGTTTGGTTTGGGTCAAACTCCTTTATTTGATAGTTTCGGTTCCTATCTCTTTATAGATAACGGTTGAGCTCCTAATCCTTTTGAATCTCCAAGGCGTCCGGTGAATATTTCGCATTGTTGTCGGTCTCGGATCTCTCATATTTGTGGTTCGCATCATTTGGTATCAGAGTTAGTTTGTCTACAATTCAAAGTTCTATCTTTATTGTTTTTCTACCTATCTTTCATTTTTCTTGTTTTTCTTATCCAAATTAAAAAAAAAAGAGAACTTTTCTTTTCTTTGAAACCCTCTAGAATCGAGATTTCGTTCAAAAAAAAAAAAATGTTCTTGATTGTGTTCTTTGAAATTCTCAACTTTCAAGTTTTATTCCTATTCAAAAAAAAAAAAAAAAAGGATAGTGCTTGAAAACTTATTTACATCATTTGATATTCTAATTGGATCTTTATTTTCCTTCAAAGTTTCAAAAGAAAATTCATCGAAAGAAAATTTGATTTGTGATTCGCCTTATTTGTTTCAAGGTGACACCCTTAGTGATTGTCTACTACATCCTTCAAACATCAAACTCTTCCAAAACGTTGTATCGAAGATTGATTCTAGTAAACGCCTTCATGACTTGTATTCTAGTCATTCTTGAATATTGGATCTAAAGTTTGAGATCATCTCTTGTAAGTTTTAGGTGATTTCTCTTATTGCTACTCCTTTCTCTTCTTTGTTCCATTGAAAAAGAATATCCAGCAAAGGTGTAGAAAACTTTCAAAGATCCAAGTTGAGAGCTACTTCTTGTGAAGCAGCCATTGAAGTCGAAAGACACGGCAGTAGTGTTTTTTCAAACTAGCTTGTTACTTTTCTGCACAGTTTCATTTAATCACTTATCCTTGGAGGAAGCTGATCTCAATTCACAGAGAAGGATTTGTTCCAAAGTTTCGACCTTTTCCATTGACTAGGGAGTAACTTCATAAAAAATCGTTGTTCTCGTTTAGAGTAGTTCGTGGGTCCATTTCACATTTTCACACGTATATTGAAGGAGCTTCTTGTTCTGCAATTGCGGGTAGTGTTTGCCATGTTTTGGACATCCCTGTGCTCTAAATGACGACGCTTCATCTATAAAGGACAGACATTTTCACGTCAATTTTCTATAAGGGATGTCTATTCCGTCCAAGGGTTGTCCGTCCTCCAAGGGACATCTGCTTCCCGTTACCTCTCTATCTATTCATTTGCTTTGAAGGACGTCCATTCTTCTAAAAGGAACATCCGTCGTTACTCTAACTTTAACACCGTCAATTCTTTCATGTTAAAGGACATCTGTTCTTATAAAAGGGACATCTGTCTTTCCCCGCTTTGAAAACACCCATCTCTCTTTCACTCAAAACGATGTCTCTGAGCTATTTTGGACGTCTAATTCTCTATAAATGACATCTGATATTCATCCCAAAGCTAAATCTTCCAATTTTAGACGTCTGTCTTCCTTAAGGGACATCCGTTCTTCCTTCCAAACACTCGTGCCTCTCCTCTCCTACACTCCAACGTCTGAGTGATTCTCAGAGCTTCAGCAGGTGCATCACCTACACGATCCAAATACGGCTTTTGAAACAACCCAAGAATGATCGGTCAAAATTTGGGGTAAGATAAATTTTTGGCCCAAAACAGGGTCAGGGTTCCGGCCCAAGACAGCGGATTGAAACCCATTTCAAATCTGGGCTGAAGCCCAATGAAATCTAGGCCACAATCCATTCGAAGTATAGGGCTGTAGCCCATTGAAGAATTGGGCCACAGCCCATTGGAAGAACTTGGTAGTGACCCATTGAAGATCTGGGTTGTGGCTCGGTACTCTTCAAGCCATGACCCCCCCTTTCCTCTAGTGACTCTATGGTTGGAAAGAGGGCCACAGGGAATGTCGGGATTCACCTCTGACCTTTCCAAAAAAAAAAAAACACAATAATCTTCTACAGAAAGCAAACGAATTCAACACAAACAAATCCATCCACTAATTCATAGAGAAATTCAACATAAAAGTCGAGTTTTGTTTTTCTCTAACATGTCCCTCACTGCCAATTTTTGTCCGCCGGCGCTGACCCTCCAAGTCGATGCCCAACACCTAGCCCTCAAGGAAAAATGAATTCCTCTATTAAAATTTATCTTGCGAATAAAAAGGAACAGGATACTCCAAGGATTTGTGGCTTACCTAGGCAAAAATAACAAAGAATGTGGTTGCCAACTCGCTGAAAAATCTCCTCTTTTGAAACATCAATCTCCCGGGGAGTCCACTCCGTTGAAACACTGGAAGAGGGATGACGCGAGGAGTGGGGGATGCCCCACTCTTTGTGAAATAGAGTGGGGGATCCTGCTTCGGCAACAATCCCTGAAAAGGTCTTGTTTTAAATTTTATTTTATTTAAATTTTTTTCCCCGAAATGGGCCAGATATAACATCTGCTCCTGTCATGAAGAAAAGTGCAGAAAAATAAAATTAAGGGAAAATGACAAATTAACCATCGTGGTTTGCGATCAACGACAAGTCAACCACTATGGTATACTTTTTAACAAGTTAACCACTGACGTATGGGAAAATGAAAAATTCAATATCAAAGTCATGTTCGTCGTTAAAAATGAGAAGGGACGCCATAGCGGCATCTTGGAAACCGCGATGGCGTCCTGGGAAACCACGGCAGCGTCCTGGGACACCGCGGTGGCGTCCCAAGACACCGCGGTGGCGTCATGGAAAACCGTCGCATCATCCCAAGGCATCGTGACAGTTTGACTTGTTAAAAATGTTTGATCACAAATTTGAGGGCTTAAACGATTGATTTTGGGGCCGAGAAAAGGGGATGGTGGGGTTAATGTAATATCCCCAAAATGTATTTCCCTTTTGATGATGTAATAATTATGGATAATTTTAATATATGAATATTTCATCAAATTATGCAACGGTGAGTGTAAGTCGTGCATTGAAAATAGATGATTAATGTTGGAAAATGATCCAAGTATGTAAAACCTAGGGAAAATGCCTAATAGTGGCATGCGGATGCCTATGCGGATGATGCAGATGAGAGGATTTGCGTCCGTAATGAATGTATACAAATCTTGGACAATTCGGACAACTTGCGGACGAAGAGACTCGAGTCCGCAATGAATCGGTACAAATCTGGGACAATTTGAACGACTGCAGACGGTACGGACAAATGGCTGGGGACGCATTTTCTTGTCCCAAATCAAGTTTCGGACGGATGCAGACGATGCTGTGGACAGCACGTCTCGTTCGAATGTTTGGGAATTTCCAAAAAACTCATTTTAAATCCGTCTTTCTCTTCCGATTTCTTGCAAAACTCACCAAAACTTCTCTCTCCAGAGTGCTGTGGCGACGTCCCCTCCTTCCCTAGGGTATGGAAGCTTTTCCATGTGTCTCTTCTTCATTGGACCTCCCCTCCATTGAATTGTGTACTGGGCAGCTTCTTGCAGCTCATCTCCTGCAGGTGAATATCTACTCTTTCATCCGTCTATAAGAGTAGGGCTCCTGTAAGTTACTCTGGCTATGGGAGAAATTGTGAGGTGTGAGAACATTTCTTTACTTTGAGGAAATTAGTGTGTGTGGTGTGTGAAGGATTTCCCTGTTGTTCATCCGTGAACTAAGACAAAGGTAAGATTTTTGGTTTAATCATGAACCTTCCATAGTTTGGGATCAAGGTTATGAATATGGATATGGAATTTATCCTTTGATGCAATAATTGCTTAGGAATTTGGGAGTTGGGAGGTTTGAGGCTACTGTTGAGCTGTGGTTTGCTCGGGTTGCTCGGTTAAACTTCTAGGGAATTGAGGTAAGGATTAGAATTTTGGTTATCCAAAGGAGGTCCTACATTACTGGTTTTGTGTGATAAATTGTTGATTTATGGTTGATCGAATGAATAGCATGATTGGTACCATTGTTGATTGATGAAATGGATAGCATGATTGGTACCATTGTTAGTTAGCTTAATGAAAATCTGAATTGGTTGTAGCCTGTTGTTTGTGTTTTGAAATTCTTGTCAACGTAGCTATGACCAAATGGAATTCTTGAACTGTCATAACCTTGGAGCTTGAATTATTGTCATGATTTTGGAACTTGAATTATGTCAATTAAGATTCATGAATTGTACACGGTAGATTTAAGCATCGTAAGCCGTTTTATGCTCACTGTTAAATTCACCGTTAGTATCGTTTAATTGGAGGGTGTACAGAAAACTATATTGTGTAGCTAAAAAGAGACGAAGCCAACTATATCCTTGAGCTGAATCTGAATATACTCTTTGTTACTTCTAATAAATATTGAACAATGTGAAACTGAATATACTCTTTGTTACTCCTAATGAATATTGAACAATGTGAAGCGGAATATACTCTTTGTTACTCATAATGAATATTGAACAATGTGAAACTTGTATTGCACAAATTAAATCTTTTCTTTTTAGCCTGAATATTTTGATATATTGTTTTTAGGTTGAACTTCCAATTGCAAACGTAATTAAATCGGTTGTGTTTCCATTGTATGTTACTTGCTATGATTTATTTTATGGCATTCATGTATCACTCTAGGATTTATGAAACTGTTCACATGCTGTGTATCATCCTAATATACGTAAATAGACATGTGGGGGTTCGGGAGGATTGAGAATGGTTGTCGTGGTGACACCTCTATTAGAGTGCCTACTCCCAATTAGGGAGTGTGAAGTACGGTTAAGCCATGGGAATCTTAAGATTTTCAATTCTCTTGTACTGAAATCCCCAATGCCTTCAACAAAATGAATGTTTATGGCTCGTGGTGACACCTCGATTGGCGTGGTTCCTAGTCGAAAACACAGGTTAAGCCATGAGATCAATTGACTTACCCATTGCCCCAAACTAACAGATGAGATATGGATCTCATCTGTAATGCATCGTGTGAACATGCATCATATGCATTGCATTTTTATTCTGATTCTTGCTGGGCATTAGGCTCATTATTTTACCCGTAATGTAGGTGATTATTACAATGAAGAATTTGTATCAGTGGAGGAGGAGGCGTTCTAGGATGACCCCTCGTGTTATCAACCGAATTGACCTGCTGGGTGTGAATCACGTGTTTCGGGAGTTGTTGGTATTTTGAGTGAATGGTATTTTGGTAATTTCTACTATTAGTGTTTTGACTATTTTAAACATTTTAATAGGGACTTTGAGACTTTTGTTACGAACGTTTGGAAACTACGTTTTAAATTCCCATTTTTATTCCTCAATGTTTGCTCTGATTTCCTTTCCTTTTAAAAATGAATTTGAAATGTTAATTAAATTAAGCAAAAAATTTTATGACGTATTTCAAAAATAAGAAAAATAGTTTTAAATTAACAGGGCATTACAGTTAACCCATGATAAGTTGTAGATCTCTGAGAGAGCTTCGATTTGATACTTTCTGCTGCTGATTCTGACACTTGTAGCCAAAGTTATGGTCGTTTGATGTTTAAGAGGTCAAAAATCTAAAAACAAACATCGGATTCGCAAAACATATACATAAGAACTTTGAAATAGTCATGAAACACTAAAAATCAAGAACTGCTGCGGATTTTGAAGTAGCTATGCCTGAAAAACAGCTATCGCAGACTTGGGACGCCGCAGCGGTTTCCCAAGACACCACCGCGATTTCTCGGGACACCGCCGCGGTTTCCCAAGATGCCGCCGTGGCGTCTCGGGACAACGCTGTGGTTTGGCCTAAAAATTCATTGCGCCGCGGCATTTTCTCTAACGAATCGGTGCGGCGTCCTATCTCATTTTTAACGGCGAACATGACACCAATGTTAGATTTGTCATTTTCCCATACGTCAATGGTTAACTTGTTAAAAACTATACCATAGTGGTTGACTTGTCATTGAACGCAAACCATGATAGTTGATTTGTCATTTTCCCTAAAATTTAATTATACTCCTTATCTTAAACTCTAAACGAAAATTCAAGGCCCAAAATTTGATATTTTAGGCTTTCAAATCTTTGATTCTCTTTATCTTCAAGTTTTCAAAATTTCCATCCCTTTAATTTAGCTTTTCTTATCTCTTTTCATCCAACATAAATATTTTTGAATTTGCAGATATTAAATATTTAATGAAATAAGATCCAAATAATGAAATTTATGATGAAAATTAATAAATTTCACAAAAACAGTTTTCTAAGGTCAAATTGCATAGTTGTAACAAACTATTGTTATCTAATAAAAATAGCTAAAATATATTTAATTTAGATATAAAATATATACAAATTATATGATAATAATTCTATAAAATAGCGTTATCAGTGATCACGACGAGACCTAAAATAGGAAGATTATTTTTTGTTGCAATTTATTTTATTCCTCAAACGTTATTTTTTCCTTCAATTATGGTTAAAAATAAGGCTGAAATTTGGCGTAAACGATTGAGTCATACAAATAGTGTGATTTTGACTAATTTACTAAATCATGGTTTCCTTGTTAATAAAACTCATTGTTCTACTCATATATTGTCTCTTGATTTGTGCTACTTGTAAATTAGGGAAAAGTAAAACTTTACCTTTCCCTACTTATGGTAATTACATATGTTTGGAGTGTCACTGTTGTTGTTTCACATGCACAATATAAATATTTGTTGACCTATATTGATGACTATGGCGGTAATACTGAAAAAATTTCACTATATTCAATGTAAAGAATTATGTGTATTATATATTTTGATAATTAAGATGTGTTTGGAGTTAGTGACCTATGAACTTGATATGTTGAGAATTTATGATATGTGGTATGTGTTTGACAATTTTGTGTCATGGCATAAGGGGAGTGAAGATTCAAGGGTTATGGGACACTTGATGAAGAAGGTGGTCATTCAAATAAAGGGCTGAACAACCGATTGTGTAAAGAATAAAGTGTAAAAATCTCTTGGGTGAGGAAGCGATCGATCAAGAATATTGGTAGTCGATTGGCTTCATTACAGATTGGAAAATAAGAAAAATAGTGGACGATCGGCAAATGACCGATTTCAGTAATGGTTTGCTCTTGGGCTGATGGGGCTGTCGATCATGAGGAATGGTGGTCAATCGACTTCTAGGCAGAATAGGTGATATTTATGCATAGGCAAAGTTTGCGGTCGATCATATGAAGGAAGGTGATCGATTGGTATACTGAAGATTACACAAAGTATTGTCTCGAGCTATTTTGCGGTAGGTTATTTGATGTAGACAAACGACTAGTAATTCGAAAAGTCACTGAGAAGGTACTACAATGTCATGTTTTTATTGGCTTAAGAAATGATTACTCATCTCTTAATTGCAGTGGGCATGCCACTTTCTACTTAGGATGGTTGAATAAGGAGTTAACTTAATAAAAAGGGAAAAATCATGAGGAAGAGGGAAGGAAATTGAGAGAAAAGAGGTGAGAAAAACATGAGGAAGAAGAAGAAGAAAGGAAGAAGAGAAGGGTTGGGGGAAGAGAAGGCTTCAACTTGGAAGAGAAACCTTTATCCCCTCATCCTCTTCAAGGAATTATAGTAAGAAATGATTGTATGTGTGTTTTCCCTTTTGGGCTACATCACAAGAGTTAGGATAGTATGATTCTTGAGGATATGATGTTTAATGTGTAATACCTTGATTTTTCATCATATTAAGCATAAGATTAAGTGCGGATGATATTTGATGATTTAGGTACTCATTTGAATGCTTATTAGAGTTATATTGGATGATAATAATTATTTGGGGTTTTTGGCGTATGTATTTTCTATGTTTTAGTAGATTTAGATGGGGAGTGTTCAATCAATGGGTGATTAGATCGACCACTAATTGTGCAGTAGAAGGAATGGAGCTATTTGGTTAAGTGGTGGTCGATCAAGGTGATTTGCGGTCATTCGGCTTCTTTACAGATTCAAAATGAGGAAGTTTAACGAACGGTCGATGAACAACCGATTTCAGTAATGATTTACTCTTGGGCTAAAGGGGCAGTCAATCATAAGGATTTAACGGTCGTTCATGGTCATTACATATATGTAAAACGTTGGATTTGTAGTTGATCATGTGAAGAAGCAGATCGATCAGTATATTGAAGAAAACATAGAGTAATGTTTCAAGCTATTTTGTGGTCAATCATCTGTTGTTGGCGAATGATCGGTAATGTGAAGAGTCACCAGAAATGTGCGTCAATTTCATGTTTTTATTGGATGAAGGAGTTGATTACTCAGCAGTTGATGGTTGAGTGTGCGCCACTTCATGCTTGGGTGGCTAATGAAGGAAGATTAAGTTTATATAAAAGGGACACTTTAGGGCAAAAAAAAGGAAAAATCATGAGAGAAAGAGAAAGAACTTGAGAGGAAAGGAGAGGAACTAGGGGAGAAAGAATAAGAAGGAAGAAGAGAATAATTAATGTATGTTGAGACTCTCTATAGTTTTGTTAAAGATTTCTATGAAGATATGGGAGTATGATGGGAAGATGATGTAAAATGGATGAAAATGTGGAAACCGGGTAAGATAGGTGTTTAATAGTTATTGACTACCTTCCAAAAGTTTTTAAGTTAAGCCATTTGAATATGTTATTAAGACATCTTAAGGGAGATATGGGTCTTGGAATTATTGGATTTAGATATATATTGAGGAAGTTATGATTGATTAAAGATAGGTGAAAATCGGATGAAAACCCTAGAGTGCATGTGTAGTGATTGTATCTCTATCACGTGTTATTCATGGTTACTTATTGATTTTGAAGGTACTGGGGAGAGCTAATGTAATGCACGGATAATTTCTCCCTATACTATATAAAGATGTACGAATGAATATTTTATGAACAAAAATATGTTTCGTAGTCGTTAATGTGGAGGCTTGATGCTATGTAAATGACGGATGAAATATTTTGGAAAATATTAAAGTGAAGAATGGTTTGGATCTTTGTATTTTACACATTCGGTCGAGTTGCGGTCATGGTTTGGGCGAGTATCTCGATCGAAATTTCATTTCAAGATGTTCCCTGGCATTTCGATCAACTCGCGATCGAAGCTAGGTCGAGTGTCTCAACCAAATTTCATGTCGGGTGACTCCTTGAGTTTTTTGGTCGAGTCTGGGTTGAGGCCATAGTCGATAGATTCGACTGAAATGCGTTCCAAGTCATGCTTGGGGTTTTCGGTTGTTGTGCGGTGACGAGCGGTCGAGTGCGGCGGAGGAGCATTTGAATTTGTCAAATTTATTTGACCTTTTGGTCGCTCTGTTCAATAGGCAGTTGAGTACGGATGATGAGCGTTTGAATCTGTTGCATTTTTGGACATTTCAGTCGACATGTTGTTGACGCTTCAGACACCTTTCTCAACCGAAAACGCAATTCTAAAAGAAATTTTGGGAAGTCGGTTGATACACAGTCGAGGTTTCGAACGCCTTCCTCGATCGAAAAAATCGAATTAAAGTAAGAATCTCACTTCTATCAGACACAATCTCGACTTTTCTTCAAAATTTCTCCCGACATATCTTCTTTCTCTAGAAGGCGATGAATCTCCCACGCATTTATGATTGTTGGACCTCCTTCCCTTGATGATGGACAAACGTCCATCAGTGCCCAGTCATCACATGGGTCTCCCTCCAGCCTATATATGAAAGGTGTGGGTGGTCTAACATCTGGGAAGTTTTGCCCTGCAAGCTACAACTGGAGTGTATGGTGAGTGCTACATTTTGTTCAGTGAGTGAAAAACGTCATATGAGCTACGAAAGAGTTGAAGTGAGCTCCTGCTGTTGGAAACCTCATGGGTGTGGCTGCTCTGTACGAATTGCCGTGGCTGTGAAGTGGGTTACTAAGGATCAACATTTTGCTTAAGGTAAGAATTGGGATGTAAGTTGGCCAGAGGAGGCCCTATAGCACGGGTTGGTTGTTGTTTTGATATTGAACGTTTGAATACTTGATATTATGGACTGCTAAAGCTAAATCTTATTGGCTACGTAAGTTTGGATTGTTGGTTATGACGCTAAAGTTATACTGTGAGTACCTGCTTTATCTATACTTGATATTATGGAATGCTAAAGCTAAACCTTGTTCATGATAGTCGTTTTTCCTATTATGTAAAATGTTGGACGATACGAATTAAATTTGTGAACCTGTAACTCATGAAGAGAACTTACAGCTTTCATGACATAGTATGAAATGAATCTGTAAATTACTGGACAAGGCATGGGAAGCCCATTGTTATGTTTAAACCCCTCACAATATTATAGATTGCCTCGTTGGTGTTAATAGTAGGATTTGAACTAATATTTCCTCTTGCTTCTCTGCCAAGACACATGAGTTCACCCATGTTAGGAATCATATAATTAGTTCGCTAACTTGTAGATAAATCATATGTGTTAGTCTCTCTTAACTTTTGATTGCTCTCTATAATTCATTAATAGATGTTATGTTTCCTTTATCGAACTGCTCATGACATTCATTCATCATACTTATGGCTTATGAAATTGTGAACATATTGCATGACATGTCTAATATATGTAAATAGGCGTGCGGGGGTTCGAGAGAATTGATGACGGTCCATCGGTGGTGACACGCCGAATGGATGTATCTGTAATACACCGACTTTTTAAGTTAGATAAGTATTTTATTGGGGTATTACGAATGAAGAATTTCATTTATTAAGATTAAATAGAATTTACTGTAATTAAAATAATTATTAATTTAATGAATTTAAATTATAATTTTGGGATTAGTTATAATGGTTTTACATTAGGGATTAATTGAATTGTTTTACATTAAGGAATTAATTAGGATTTTTGGGATTAATTAGATTTATTTTAAATTAGGGGAAGAATTGGTGAAAGATTAAATTGAAATGGGATTAGAAATTAAGTGGATTAATTAATGAAGGAATTTAGAGGAGAGAAGATGGGTAAACCGGTTCGAGTGAACCGGTTTGAACAAAATTATGAATTGCCTTTGGCCATTCACTACGTGAGAACAAGCGAGAAAGAGAGGGAAACTAGAAAAAGAGGGAGAGTGCGACAGAGAGAGGCGACAGGGAGATGGAGGTCGTGATTGGGTCCGTGATGACGAAAGTCGACGGCGAGCGAGGCGACATGTCTGCCGTGCGGGATGTCCAGGCATGACGAGTCGCGGTGAGTGGCAGCTAGGGCTCTTGTTCTGGCTCCATCAGGCGATGGTTTCTAGTGGCAATTCAATGTATGTTCGGTCGATTTGTTCATTCCCCTTTGTGTTTTGATGGTCGAACGCTGCAGGAATTGATCGTCAGCGACGATTTGCGATGGCCAGTGACGGTTTGCGATGGGTAGGGGAGCTTGGGGCATCATTTGGCGGTTCGGCCTGGACCGGCCGAAGGCCTATGGTCCAGCTGTGGTTCGGTCCGCTCGTTGTCCACCTTCTAGCTGTGTGGCTCTGCTGACACTCGATGAGGACTAAATTCAATGGGGTTGGTTGTTGAATTGATGAAGGGATAGTAAACAGTTGATAAATTAAAGGAAGCTATCTGGGAAAATGAAGGATAAATGACAGAGAGCTGAAAGGGCTCGGGTAATTCTCCTGGAGGCCGAGGGTGTCTTGGAGCTGTTGTGCTACTGGAGTGCGCTGACTGGGTGAGTTGAGAGCTGTGGAGCCGAGAGTGGAGTAGCTGTCCCGGAGCATTAGTTCTTCAATTCGGTGAGGATTAGGTAGAGTCCGCCTGTTTAAGTCCTACCCACGAGTATAGGATAGTTGTTTCGTTGTGTTGTTTTGAATGTTTCTTTAATGTAAATGTTTACTGGATGATTTCTCTGTCCTTTGTGGTACTCGCTTTGTGCCTTGTGATATTCCCTGCTATTAGTTGGATTTTTAGATGAATGTTCCTTGGTTAATTAATTACTGTTAATTCCCTGTTGAATCCCTAGCTGCTTGTTTATTTCCTTGGAAGAGTTATTGTCGTAGTTTTCCTTGTTGATAGCGTTAGTTATTAAATGCATGTTTAAATCATATAGATTAATAATAAATTCTATTCTTTCGATTGTTAACCTTTTGCTTACTAAGCTTTTTTAGGCTTACAGTTTACTCGTGGTGTAGGTACTCGCAGGAGAAGATATCGTGTATATTAGATACAGTGATGAAGGATTTGCACGCGCGAGCTTGGGGTTGGCCAGGCTACGAAAAGTACGAGACAATGGGATTATAACTTAATTAAATTAAAGTTTGCTAAATTGTAAATTAAGTGTATTTAAATTATTTAGTATTTCTTTAATCAAATGAATTTATTTATGCTTCAACAGTATTTTAAATAAATGATTTGTTTTTAACTCTTCTGCATTTTATTAAATTGGATTTTCATAATGAGTTTTTACGAACGGGTGGTAGTGGTCCGAATTAGGTGCACTCTATCACGTTTTTCTTGAATTTTAACGCATTTTCAGAAAGTGATGAAAATCCGGATTGTTACAGATAGTATTAGAGCAAAGGTTTTAAAAACAATTTTTGTAAACTGCTCTGATAATCATTTTAAAACTAAATCTCTCACTTATTTTAAAACAATTTTTGTAAAAGTCAAACTGGTAATGTAGCCTTCCTGCCAGCACAAGCCCGTCTGGAAATCTTTCATCAATTGTAAGTATTTCAATTTAATCACTTGTACTTTAACTTGATCGCTTTAATTTCTTTATTTAGTTAAGATTATTTTGTAACGAGAAGGAGTTTATAGTAGAGAATGAGTCGTAGATAATGGTACGTAATAGATGGTAGAAAATACTAGAACTGTTTAGGGGAGTCGAAAAACAAGGAGACTCTGTGGGAGAAAAGTAGGGTTAAATGGAGTCAGATAGTTAAGCGGAGTTAGATAGTAAACGAGAGCAATTCGGTAGAATTATGCACAACTGTTGACACAAACGACGAATGAAATCACGAGCAACAAGAGTGAATTAACAAAGGATAAAAAGCAAACAAAAACCGAATTCCTAGTTTCTGTGGTATCGGTAGCTTAGCTCAGCACATGAACTGGGAAAAGAAAACAGAGAGTAATAAGTTAATAAAGGTTTCTGTGGTCCGGTAACTTAGCCCAACACAAGAACTGGAAATGTAAATTAAAGAAAAGAAAAGGGCAATGATACGAAGTGACAGAAAAAGCGAAATATACCGACAAGTTAAATCATAAAAGATAAAAGTGTAAGAAAAGGTGAGAGGTTACAATGGGTAAATAAAGGGTAGACGTGATAGTAAGAGCTGCGATTAGTGTTGTAGCCTAGGGAATCAGTTGAATTTTTCAACAAACAAGCACATAGACTAAATCAAATACGGGAACAGAAAAAAAACTTTGGAAACGGAAATAATATGAGCATAGAAACTGAAACGGAAACTAAAACCAAAACCAAAACAGAAACAAAAATGGAAACTGAAACGGAAATGAGTTTCCAAATATAGAAATGGATACGGAAATGGATACAGATACAGATACAAAAATAGATATAGATACGGATACGGAAACACATACGATCACGGATATCAAAACGGATACCGAGGAAGAAACAGAAATAGAAACATAACCTGAAACAGAAATAGGAATAGGAATAGAGACGGGAATGGAAACGGAAATGAAAATGAAAATGGGAACGGAAACAGAAATGAAGTTTTCAGAAATAAAATTCTGGGGATAGATACAGAAACGGGAACAGAAACAGGAACAAAAATTGGTATACGCACACAAATCGGGAAGCACAAACGGGTTAGAAACCTAAGAGGGGTAAACGGGTTAATAAGTTTTATTAAAGTAGCGTAGCGGAAATGTGGAAGGGTGAGTTTGATAGTTGGATTGACTATGGTGCAAAGGGATGCGTTTGAATGTTATTAAGTTGATCCATTAGCAAGAACTAGGCAACCGTCAGTCTGAGAGGGCTTAGCAGCCTAGAGTCGACTAGAACAGCAAATGGGGTAGCTAAGAAGAGAGTTGATGTATAAGTTAACGTTAGCGAAAATATTACGCTAGGCAAATTTTGAGGACAAAATTTATATAGGGGGGGGGGGTATGTAATACCCCAACTTTTTAAATTGGATAATTATTTTATTGAGGCATTACGAAAGACATATTCGAGGGTGTCTTGGAGCTGCTGTGCTACTTGAGTGACCTGATCGAGTGAGCTGAGAGCTATGGAGCCAAGAGTGGAGTGGCTATCCCAGAGCATTAGTTCTTCAATTCGGTAAGGATTGGGTAGACTCTGGCCTTCTAAGCCCTACCCACGAGTATAGGATAGTTGTTTCGTTGTGTTTTTCTGAATGTTTCTTTAACGTAAATGTTTACTGGAATGATTTCTCTATTCTTTGTCGTACTCGCTCTGTGCCCTGTGATATTCCCTGCCATTAGATGGATTTTTAGATGAACGTTCCTTGGTTAATTAATTGCTATGAATTCCCTGTTGAATCCTTAGCTGCTTATTATTTCCTAAGATGAGTTATTGTCGTAGTTTTCCTTGTTGATAGTGTTAGTTCATTAATGCATGTTTAAATCATCTAGATTAATAATTAAAGTTAAATTCTATTCTTTCAATCGTTAACCCTTTCCTTACTAAGCCTTTTTAGGTTTACAGTTTTCATGGTGTAGGTACTCGCAGGAGAAGATATCGTGCTTATTAGATACAGGGATGAAGGATTTGCGCGCGCGAGCTTGGGGTTGGCCAGACTACGAAAGTAAGAGACAATGGGATTGTAGCTTCATTAAATTAAGGGAATATGAAAAATCAACCATCGTGGTTTGTGACCAATGACAAGTCAACCACTATGGTATATTTTCTAACAAAATAACCGCTGACCTATGGGAAAATGACAAATCCAACATCGCTGTCACATTTACAGTTAACAAATTGATCTGGAGTTGCGGTGTTCATGTGGAAAGAGGGCCAAATTTGGCCTGGATGCCACGGTGTCCATCAAAACGCCTTCTACAAAACATTTTGGCCTGTACACCGCAGCTTGGTCTGGAAAAATGTTTGATCGCAAAGTTGAGGGCTTAAACGCGTGATTTTGGGCCCGAGAAAGGGGGGTCATGGGGTAAACCTAGAGCTGAAACAGTAGTGTAGATGCCTATTTTTCCACTAGAGTCTACGCTTCCCCAGACTTTGGTGCTTTTGCAAATGCCTGTGTTTTCCTGGGTACGCATGTTTCTGGGGAAACCTATCTTCTGTGGATGTGTGTATTTCTGTGAAAACCTGCCTTTTACAGACTCGTTTGCTTTTGCAAAAGCCTATACTTCCATGGAAGCATGTGCTTCCACGAACATAGTAGTTACGTGGAAAATTGCCTTCAGCGGACACGTGTTTGTGCTACCATGGGGTGGATCTCCAACATAATGTCGCATGGAAATATTTCCCTTTTTTTCTAGTTTTTCACCTCTAATCAGCCTAAATCTTTGCCTAGGCAATAAATCTACCCAAACACTACAAAAATAACTCACGGATTTGAGTTTCCAAGCTCAAATCTCGAACCCAAAAAACCTAAACTTGAAATGCAAGAAAAAAAAAAGGAAATGACTTACCCTCAAAGTCTCTTCACAAAAGCAAGTGATCAAAGCCTCGCAAAAATTTCTCAATTCTCACTCTTGCCAAAACTCTCACTTCTCTTTCGGTCTCTCTCTCTCTCTCTCTCTCCCTTCTCCACTTGTTAGTGGTTGAAAGAGGGAAATATGATTTTCCCTTCCCCTTATGAAAATTTACTTTTATTATCACGCGACAACACTCAATTTTACTGGTTTGACTATTTGACCAAAAATTCACATATGGCTACTACACGAAAAAGCAGGTAAACTCCAAACATTTTGATCGAATCTAACTTTGAAAATTTACATATGAAATTTATTGTTGTATAGTTCACAGTTTTTACACTTCCTACCTCTTGTTATCAAGCAGTTAAACATGCAAGTTGGATAAAAGCAATGCAAGTAGGACTTTAGACTCTTCAAGAAATCTTACTTGGGATATTGTTCACTATCCTATTGATGTTAAAGCCATTTGTTATAAATTGGGTATATTCTATTAAGTTGTGATAAGATGACACACTTGATAGATATAAAGCAAGATTGGCAACCCTTAAAAACCAACATAAGTATAGGATAAACTAGAAGGAGACATTTGCACCTATGGCAAAGATGATGACAATGAGAATTATTCTCGCTATTATTGCTTCAAAAGGTTGGTCATTGCAACAAATGAATATTAAGAATGCCTTTTTGCATGAAGATTTCAAAGAATAGAGTTATATAATTCTAACACCAAGGTTATTTTCTATGCTATATTCTTATATTTTAAAGCTATAACGGTCATTCCATGATTTCAAACACGCACCACATCCTTGGTTTGATATGTTTCATGCTATGCTTATTAGCTTCTCCTTTATCCATAGTCAACCTAATTCCTCTTTATTTCTTCACAAGACTTCTAATGGAATTGTCTTGCTTTGGGTATATATGAATAATATTATTATTATAGAGACTAACTTTGAACTAATTTTATAGCTTTAGGCTCTTGCATCTTCAAAGTTCTTTTAA
This sequence comes from Begonia loranthoides, assembly GCA_022433065.1. Taxonomy (NCBI): domain Eukaryota; kingdom Viridiplantae; phylum Streptophyta; class Magnoliopsida; order Cucurbitales; family Begoniaceae; genus Begonia; species Begonia loranthoides. Next base: position 15,418,690 of record CM039485.1, read on the forward strand.
TATGAAGGACTTGGGTTCTTTACACAAATTCTTAGGCCTTAAAGTGCATTCTACCTTGATTGGTGTTTTCTTACGCCAATCTAAATACACACATGAGTTAATTGCTTTGTCTAGCATTCAAGATGGTCATTTTGTTGATAACCCATGGAAGTGAACTTTAAATATTGTCACGATGAGAGTGACTTTTCTTTGATTGCTCTTTATATAGATAATTAGAAGGGAGCTTGAATTTCTAACTATTACTCGACTTGATATTTCCTTCATTTTCCAATAAGTTAGTCAATTTATGCAGGCCTTTATGCATCTTCATTGAGCCGTTTTTAGTTGTATTGTTCATTGTTTGATTGACACATTTTCTGGAGGTCTTTTCTTTCATATGGACTGTCATGTTTGTTAGGTTGCATGTAGTGATGTTGATTATGTAGGTTGTAGTAATATTCAACTTTCAATTACTTGTTGGTGCATGTTTCATAGCACTCACTTATTTCTTGGTAAAACAAGAAGCAAGATTGGGTGTCTAAGTCGTCCACTGATTCTAACTATTGTGTTATGCCTACTCCATGTTTTGAAATTGTTTAGTTTTAGGGATTGTTTGGTGAGCTCTGGTTTCCTCAAATTCAGTCTACTCCACTCCATGCAGATAATACTAGTGCCAGTCAAAGTACTGCTAGCCCTGTATATCACAAGCGAGTCATTCTATTGATCACACATGATGACTGTGTTAGCACTCTTCCATATATCACTACTAAGCTCAAGACAATTGATGTGTTTACTAAAGCTCTCTCTCGACATTGACATCACTTTCTTGGTGAAAAATTGACGCTTATTGATCACCCAATATCAATTTAAGGGAGAATATTAATGGTCGAGTGATAAGCTCCAAGAAACAAATGTAGAGCCTTAGAGAAATCTGTTCCGGAGAATGATCAATACTCGAACCAGTAGAAACAAAATGAATAAAACTCCAAATGTGTACGTGAACTAGAGCTGTATTTCGGAGAACATAAAATTAATATAATCAGGAGAGTTGTATAAAAAATCCAGCCCAAAAAGCACTCTAGATTAGGAGATCTATCAATTTTAATAACAACCCGAAAATCTGTTTCCAGCAGGACAGTTTTACCAGTGCAGATTCAAAACGGAATATCTTGAGCTACGTTTACCAAATGAAGTTCATTTATGGAGGGTTGCTCACTAACTTACTCTTGAACAAATCACTAGAAGACATCAAATGGAGACGAACGACGTAAGGGCCTCAAACAGATACTGCAATCAGCGATAACAACAATCCAGCGCAAATCACAGATTTCAACAACTCAACAATAATCCGAAAATAACCTTTTACAATCAATAAACTCCAAAAGGCTTCCTCAACACATAACATTCATTTAATCACCAGAATATAGGCTATCCAAACAGCAAGAAAAGAACATAAAAGAACCACAAAAATCAGAAGGGAATACAATGGAGTCCGCGGACTTCCTAGTGAGAGGGGCGACTTTGGGGTTGGCCGAAAACCAACACTCTCCAAGGTTGGAAAGTTCTCTTGTCTCCACACCACAATCTTACCTCGAAAAATAAGGATTGGAAGAAACAATATCCCAATGACGCAAGGTTGAGAAGCTTCAAGATGAGCCTTGCTTGGGCGATGGATGAAATCGGCGCTAAGGGGAGGGGGAGGCCGTGGGTGTCTTCTCTCAAAAGAGAACCAATTTTCTTAATTCATCAAAGTCCCTTTCCAATTGCAACCAGGTAGGGTTTTAACCCAGAATGTTTACAAAATAGGCGAAAAGACCAAATTGACCCTAACTTAAACAAATAGACATGACTTACACAAAAATTAAAAATCCCGAGTGGGATTTTTTTAGACTCTGTAAAATGTACATTTGACATACGAAATGAAATCCGAATATTACGTTCAAGAGCTTGTTGGAAAGCTCTGTCTGTTGGCTACAATTCATATGAAGGACAAAAGTTGAAACGAAGCCATTCCTATTGGCGAAATAGCCCTTGAACGTCCACAGCTCCGGTTTTAGGCGAAAATGGAAAACCTATAATTTCCTCCCAAAGATTACAAGATCTCCATTAGCTCAAATGCCAACTCCTCTTTGTTTATTTGATTCAAAAACCTACAAAATAAATAAAAAGTTAGAAAATAAAAGAGCCCTTGGCTCGGGCTCAAGTTCCAGAACTTGGGGCACATCATACTCCCGGGGTTGAAAAGGATTTGCCCTCAAATCCAGGGAGTATTCATCATTATCTTCTATCTTGCCTTCCGCCTGGATCAAATGGAAAATTTTTGTTTCCACCTTGAGGCAATTTCTTCATAAAGGAACTTGTAAACTGTCTTGCCAAAGATAGGAGAAGAATTGTGAGTTCGCACAAGACAATGTCCAGATCTTGTAGTGGTAGTAACTTTGAATCAAAATAATCTTCAATCTTCGAATTTCTTTCCTCAACTACAATATTAAAACCCTCTTTCCAAAACTTAAAATCAGCACCAACACCAATGAAATTTCCCATCCACCCAATTTTAAAGAGCCATGAAAGTAAGGAATTTAACACCAGGTTCCTTTCTTGGGGTGCATACTCAATGGGGTTGGATCCACAACGATCAGAAACATGATGATGCGATAACAGTAAAATAGAATTAACATAATTCTTATCCCACATAATCAGATGGCCCATCAACTCATTTTCTATTAAACTACTAGGCATGCTGAAGTTTTCATCTCCAATTAAAAATCCAAGATTTAAAGAGTTATCAATAAGAGTGGCCACAACATTATCATCCAGCCGTGCCATAACAAATTCAATAACAACATTATTTCTAAACCACCCAATTTTAAAGAACCAAGTAATCAAAGTGTTTGGTGGGATGTACCTCGAGCAAATAGTTTTGGCTAGTATGTTTGTTTCTCTGCTATCGTAGACTAGCAAATAAAGACTCAAAGCTGGTAATGCACCCAAGCCCCACTCTTTATCCATATGCATGTAACCATGGTTGAGAATTCTCTGTTCATCTATGAATATAAAATCTACTTTGTCCATGCTCCAACAAAAATCATAACAAATCAGCTCGCCATGAATTTTCTCTTCTAGCCACTCAATAGTGAGAGGTCTTTCTATGGTCAAGATAAAAATTTCCTCTTGATCCAGAGTTATCTTCTTAAAATAATTTTCTTTTTCAAAGGGTGCTGTAAAGAACTCATCTCTATGGTCCACTATACTTGCTTCTTCCATTTTACTTAAAACATTGTCGTTAAGCAAAATTGAAGACTTTTCATCTTCCATGAGTGTTTCCTCTAAGGCCATGAGTCTTTTCCTTTGAGGAGGAGTTTCTTCCTCTTCCATCATTAAATTTGGTAACTCTTCATCAAAAGATAGTCCTTCAACACTAAGTGGAACAAGTAAAGTATCATTAGAAGTACATGTGTACAACAATTCTTGATGATCGACCATATCTTCTTCCAACTCGGTTTGAATTCTAACAAATTCTTCCCATGGACTCGGCATTTGTAGAATCTTATAATGCTGATCTTGCATCTCTTTCTCATGTTCCTTCTTGACCACATTAGTTGTAGCAAAAAAATTAACTTCATGTTCTACATAATCATCTTCACAGATTTGACCATTCGATAAAACCTTTTGAACCGCTTGAGTGTCCATCATAAATAGTGGCCCTTCGGTAGCATAAATAGTCTCTACTTCTAAAGTGTCTTCTTCATTAGTGGCTACCAAAGAGTCAACTTTGCTTTCCCCATCAACCACACAATCCTTTAAGATAGTACTCTTTTGATTCGGACATTTAAAAGCATTGTGCCCAATCTCAAGGCACTCGGAGCAACGGATGTCTTTAGCCTTTAGCCGAGACGTATCAAATCTTTTTCTCATAAACTTTTTCATCATCTTCCAAGTAATAAGATTATCTTCCCCATCAATTAGCCACTGAGCTTTTAAGTTATTCCACCAAGATTTAGCATAACCCACAAATGACGAGGAGGCTAGTTTCACTTTACCTTTATCCGAAAATTCGTGACCATCAAATATGCCTTCAACTTCTTCCAACCAATCCATACACTCAATATCATTGTTGAATCCACTAAATGGAGGGAGGGATAAATCCACAAGCTTAAAATCATTATTTTTATGAGATCTTCTTCTCGAATTTGGAAGCTCTTCCATAACGCTTTCTCTCGCACCCCAATCATACAAGTTTTTACTTTGACTCCTTGACTCGATTGATGTGTTGAATTTTTCCTTTGGTTTAGGAGTCCTAGGGCCCTTCATATGCCTACAAGAATGTTTCTCTAGACTTTCTTGAAGCTTAAGAATCATGTCAAACAACTCCCGCTTAGTAGGCTCAGTTTGCTCATGAGTTTCCTTGGGTGGTGGTCCACTTGAATTATTTCTCATATCTCTAGGGTTGTGATAGTGAGCCCCACTTCTTCTACTCATGATAACCCTCTTAAAACACAATAATACAGCAAGAAAACGTGAGCCAAAGCTCTGATACCAAATGATAAGCTCCAAGAAACAAATGGAGAGCCTTAGAGAAATCTGTTCCGGAGAATGATCAATACTCAAACCAGCAGAAACAAAATGAATAAAACTCCAAATGTGTATGTGAACTAGAGCTGTATTTCGGAGAACATAAACTTAATATAATCAGAAGAGTTGTATAAAACATCCAGCCCAAAAAGCACTCTAGATTAGGAGATCTATCAATTTTAATAACAACCCGAAAATCTGTTTCCAGCAGGACAGTTTTACCAGTGCAGATTCAAAATGGAATATCTTGAGCTACGTTTACCAAATGAAGCTCATTTTTGGAGGTTTGCTCACTAACTTACTCTTGAACAAATCACTAGAAGACATCAAATGGACAAGAACGACGTAAGGGTCTCAAACAGATACTGCAATCAGCGATAACAACAATCCAGCACAAATCACAGATTTCAACAACTCAACAATAATCCGAAAATAACCTTTTACAATCAATAAACTCCAAAAGGCTTCCTCAACACATAACATTCATTTAATCACCAGAATATAGGCTATCCAAGCAGCAAGAAAAGAACATAAAAGAACCACAAAAATCAGAAGGGAATACAATGGAGTCCGCGGACTTCCTAGTGAGAGGGGCGACTTTGGGGTTGGCCGAAAACCAACACTCTCCAAGGTTGGAAAGTTCTCTTGTCTCCACACCACAATCTTACCTCGAAAAATAAGGATTGGAAGAAACAATATCCCAATGACGCAAGGTTGAGAAGCTTCAAGATGAGCCTTGCTTGGGGGATGGATGAAATCGACGCTAAGGGGAGGGGGAGGCCGTGGGTGTCTTCTCTCAAAAGAGAACCAATTTTCCTAATTCATCAAAGTCCCTTTCCAATTGTAACCAGGTAGGGTTTTAACCCAGAATGTTTACAAAATAGGCAAAAAGACCAAATTGACCCTAACTTAAACAAATAGACATGACTTACACGAAAATTAAAAATCCCGAGTGGGATTTTTTTAGACTCTGTAAAATGTACATTTGACATACAGAATGAAATCCGAATATTACGTTCAAGAGCTTGTTGGAAAGCTCTGTCTGTTGGTTACAATTCATATGAAGGACACAAGTTGAGACGAAGCCGTACCGATTGTTGAAATAGCCCTTGAACGTCCACAGCTCCGGTTTTAGGCAGAAATGGAAAACCTACAATTTCCTCCCAAAGATTACAAGATCTCCATTAGCTCAAATGCCAACTCCTCTTTGTTTATTTGATTCAAAAACCTACAAAATAAATAAAAAGTTAGAAAAGAAGAGCCCTTGGCTCGGGCTCAAGTTCCGGAACTTGGGGCACATCATCGAGGTCATGGCATAATCGAGATATGAATGGGAGAGATTTTGAATAAATTTTATTAATGATAGAAACCATGAAATAAATTGGGATATTAATGATAGAATTATGACACAAATCATGGATTCAATTTGTTGATATTTTGGAAGAATTTATGGTTAAAATTGGCTGAGATTATGACATAAATTAGAATGAGATTAAAATATCTATTTTACTTATTAATTCATTAAATGTATTAGTTTTATGTATTCTTACCTAAATTACATCACTCATTTCTTATTTAATGGAAGGAATGCTCAAGAGGACGGTATCAAATGAGTTACTCAAAATTTGTTAGTCGTTATTTTATCCATTAAATCTAGTACATGTATGGCATGTGCTATACTTAATCCAGTGTTCGATCTCGATTGACAACCAGTTTGAGAACCCCTCAACCATTGCAACTGTCCCATCGGACAGTTTTTTTCTCCTTTGTCGTGCTCCTCTATTTTTTTCTTTCATAGGTGGTGCAACATCATCAATTTTATAAGTGCATTTGCAGTGACATCCACTTGAGTTTCAACCACTATATCAACTGCATTTTTAGTTGATCTTTTGAACCATTTAAAAAATTTGCCACAAATTTTTAAGAAACTACTTTACAAATTTATGCAATTTATTATTCTATAAATAACAATTTTTTCAAGAAATTCCTTCTTTTGCAACTAGATTAGGTAGATTTAATTTTCAAATTTCATGTGTTTTTTGCCAAATTTATATTAAATATCATGTGTTTTCTTCTCTATCTCTAATTGTATCCATATATCTTAATTTTTATCCTATTTTCTTGAAAGTTATATATAACACTTGAAAAGAATATGAATGAATGTAGTTCTCTTTCTATTTTATAGTGATAGTGTAGATCAATGGCACTTTTTAGTTCTAAATCAAATTGTTTTTTTGGTAGATGCGTTCAAGATAGATTATATTTCTACGAGCAAGAATCTTTATAGTTAATAATCAATTTTTTTTGTATTGGGATGAGTTATGGTAGATGTGTCTTTAGTTATGAATAGTTGAGAACTAGTCCTTTCTTTATGGCCAATTTTAGTTGGAGTGATATAGCTTTTACAATAGTATATGTACTTTTGGAGGAGCTCTTATCCTCCTTTTTATTACTTTGGTGCATTAATAACACTATATCTAAGTATATTAATTTGAGGGAATCACGAAGCTTCTAATTGTTTGTGAGAATCATGAGGTACTTGAAGTCCATAAATAAGTTTTGTCATTGTGTTTAAGGCTTTGAAGCTTCAATTTGAGGAATACCACAAGAATTTTTCTATTGTATTAGAAGTGTTGATGCAATATTTTTCTATTACTAGGATTTGCATGGCTAAAATGCATGAAGTATTGTCTCGCCTAAACAAAACAAGAAACAACAATTCAAAAGTAAGCAAAGCACGGTACATATTTGGAGTATGTTCATAGAGGAATTCAACTTCAACTAAATTAAATGTCTTTGAAGAAGTTATAGAAATTAAGGTAAGTACAAATATTAGATACATTTTCAGTCTTTCATGGGATTAGATTGTGACAACGACGCTTGTGATGATATGGTTTTCTAATGCAGCAAGAGAATTTAACAATTGGATTCTTGACAAGTTTAGTTCATAGCATGGGAATTGCAGAGTGTGATGACGATGCTTGTGATGGATATGGTTTTCTAATGCGGTGAGAATAAGTAAATATTCCATTATGTACAAGTTTAGTTGATGGCATGGGAATTTTAGATGAAATACCCCAACTTTTTATATCAGAATTTAATAAGGATAAATTGAAAAGTAATTGGGGGTGTTCGGATTATTTGGATATTTACCGGGGTGTTACCAATGACATAATGAATATATTATAATTTAGGAAAAATTATTGGGATGATAATTAGGGTTAAATAAAGTGGAATTAATTGGAATTAAAATGTAAGATAATTAATGAGGGATAATCAGATAAATATTTAGTGAAGAGTTAGAATAAATAGGATTAAAGAGGAAGAAGCGGCTGAACCGATTCAGGTGAACCGGTTCAGGCTAGTGGCTGGCTCATGGTTTTGGTTCTGGAAATCATTAGAAAGAGAGGAGGAGAGGTTGGTTCGCGGTTTTGCTGAAGAGAAGAAAGAGAGATTGAGAAATGGGAAGAGAGCGATTGAGAGAACTCGGGAGAGGCGACTCCCGTGACGAGGAACTGGAGTCCACCGATTAGTGAGTGTCGGTACGGCGGATAGTACAGTCCAGTGAATGGAGGGTACAACTTGTTCGGTAGTGCAAACGGCGAGCGTTCGTCCTGCTCGTGTGTACTAGATGCGGAGCTAGGGCTCCAAACAACCGAGCTGCTAGATGATTTGGAGCGAATCTTCTGTGGAATGGATTGTCGCAACGCCATTTTGAGGTAAGCACTGTGGTTGACTTTAGGGTTGTCTGCATCTCCTATTGTCGTGGGAATGATTGTGGCTATAAAACGGCAGGGGCGAAATTGTGGCAAAAATTGGACGTGTGAGGTTAGACCCGTTGATACCTATCGGATGGCGCCACTGCTGAATATAGAGACGGATTTTGGTGCATTGGAGTATATCATGGTGCGCATGTGAGATTGGCAGAAAGGTGAAGGAAATGGAAGAAAATGATGAAGCAGGAGAGGTTGTGGGGAGAAGCTTCTCATACTTGTGCTTCTCGGGTGCTCTCCTGGTGAGGTATTCCTCTTCTTCACTTTTTAGGATTTTATGTGGAGATTATGTTGTAAGAAAATGGATGAATGATAAATGTGATGCGTTGCTGATCGCTTTGGTTTGGTTACTGTTATTTGGGTTTACGTTTTGAAATGGTTCTCAGCTAATGGATTGTTGAATGGAAAAGTTTATATTCTGTTGGAATATTTTATTTGCGTTGAGGAATTATTATCGAGAAGCGGTTAAATGTTTAAGTTGGATTGGGGTAATTGTGAACAAAACAAGAAATAATGTAGATGATGTTGTGGTTGTTAGTAAATGATTAAATATTATTGATTTGTGAAGGTATTGAAAAGTAGAGTATTAAGTGTTCAATTGCTGTGAAGGATAATGTTAAATTCATAAATGCGCTACGGGCTGTAAGTAAGTGCTACGCATGTGTTTTGGTCCTTAGGGCCCTACATCGCAAGAATAGGATATGCATGTTTCGGTGTTTATAGTTTTAAATAGCATGTTTCGGTGTTTACAGTTTTAAATAGCATGTTTCGATGTTTACAGTTTTAAATAGCACGTTTCATTGTTTACAGTTTTTATAAGCATGTTCTATGAATTTTATGTTGGTTGTGCTATTAAATTCCTCTAGTTGAAAATGTATGCATTCACGAGCATCATGCATTATAGTTTTCAAAAGATACGAAAATGGTTTCCATGCATACTTTTGAAAAGGAAACAAAGAAGAAACAAAACGATTATAAAATAAAAAGAAGGAAACAAAGAAGAAACAAAACGATTACAAAATGACAAGAAGGAAGCAAAGAAGAAACAAAATGATTACAAAATGACAAGAAAGAAACAAAGAAGAATCGAGACGGTTGTGAAACGTAAAGAAATGAACGTAAATGGGTGTGACGAGATGTGAGGTTGGGTTAGCCGTCCCTCCTCGTCAAGTTTAGACATCTCTAACACTTTCAAGATAAAGATAAACATAAACAGGCTCATCTGGGGATGTGAGGTTGAGTTAGTCGCTCCTTCTCCTCAAGTTTAGACATCTCCAATGCCTTTCAAGATTAAGACACAACAAACATAAACGGGGTCGTCTGGAAATGTGAGGTTGAGTTGACTACTCCTCCTCGTTAAGTTTAGACATTTCCAACGCCTTTTAAGATTAAGACAAAAATAAACATACAACAGGGTCGTCTGGAAATGTGAGGTTGAGTTGGCTGCTCCTTCTCGTCAAGTTTAAACATTTCCAACGCCTTTCAAGATAAAGTAAAGATAAAGATAAAGATAAACGGGGTCATCTGGGGATGTGAGGTTCTCCTCTTCAAGTTTAGACATCTCCAACACCTTTCAAGATAAAGTACAATAACAATCAAATAAAGAAAGGAACAGTAAAGTAAAGTCAAGATAAAGCAAAGTTAAGATCAAGAAAACGGTAAAATAAAATAAAGGAAAGAAAGAAGAGAAACAGAAACAGAAAACGAAAAGAGATTTAAAAGTTGCATGACATGTGCATCATACCTTTTATTTTATATCACTTACTGAGCATTAGGCTCATTAGTTAAGTCATGCGATGTAGGTATATGCACAGGTGAAGAGACTAAGAGGCAGTCGATGAAGGATTTGCACGAGTGGATCTTGTGGCTGGCTGGGCTAAAGAGTTAAATGAAAATTATTTGTAAAGGGTTTGTAAATTATTTAATATTCTTTAATTCTTATTTTAATTCCGCTGCATTTCAGAAAATGATTTTTATTTCTTTCGCTACAATTGATAAATGTTTTAAGTAAATGGTTTTAATGACCGGGTTTTATAAAAGATAAATACTCTGATATTTTTATAAGAAGAAAAGTTTTAAATTTACACGATTTTTAAAGTAAATAAAAATCAGGTCGTTACAGTAGATATTGACAATGAAGTGGAAAAAAAAAAAAATTCATTGTCTAGAACTTCGATGATAGATAATAGCTCTTGAAAAAGAGTTTTTATATGGTTTTATTTTATACAAATATTATTGGAAATGAGTGATTAAATGAAGAAAAAATAATGTTTTGCTGTAGAATGTCACAGCTTTATCTTTTTATTGTAAAAATCAAATTTTGTGATTTTTAAGGTAAAATCTTATGAGAAATATGCATAATTATTATGTTTTATCATATAAGAATCACATATGGATAAATTTAAAGTTGAATCGTCAAATTTAAATGGAAAAATCGTAGCAAGAGAAGATTTTAAGGGGGAAAGAGAACGTTGTTGAGACTTTTATGGAAGAAATTTATCACAACTACAAATAAGGGATAAAAAAATTCTCTTATTCTCATAAAGAGCAATTAAAAAGTGGTTGGAAAAGGAATTTAAATTATTCATCAAATAGAGGATTCAAAGGAAGAGAGACAAATTGAATTTTTGAAGCAAATAAGGAGGATTAAGTTGTCAAAATTATGGAGATAAGGTGCTGATTCAAAATATGAATATGTAGCTGGATGAGAGAGAAAATATTTGAATCATCTATGTTGGATAAGGAAGGAACTAATTAGCAAAAATTTGAGGAGAGAATAATGAGGAAAGAGAGAAGTCACCTAAGAATAAAAAGGAAGAAGTTTTTGAAAGAAAGGAGAGAGGACCTCGAGAGGGGAGATGATCCAACATGGAGAGAAGGAGTTTTTTCATGACAAAAGTTAGAGAAATATAAAGAAGAAATCGTAGAGGTTACTAATCGAGAAGTCGATTTATCACTACAATATTCTGGACACAGTTATTGCTATGGCATCTTGTAGTATCTGATTCATAGAGAAGATTTTATCTATTTGTTGTTTTGTTTTTATGTTTAATTACGAACTTAATAGGATGATTTTTACTCTGATTTTGGGCTAAACGTTTCTAAGGGTTAGGAAGAGAAAATACCAATTTGTGTGAACTTTATTATTTTGTTAAGTTTGATACACAAATAGAGTTGAATAATTCAATATGTTTTCATGATGATTTTATTTAATGTCAATGGACATAAATAATTACTCTGTCCCTATTATACTTATAGGTAAATAGGAATTAAAGACCACTATTGAATTGTATGAGGATAACAATTACATATTATTTTGTTTTGAATCACACGATAAAATAGAATGATGTTCATTTGAACTTTTTGAGATATTTATCTTTCATAAATCTAGAAAAATTTATTTAAGAAAATTATCAAGCAACTCAATGAAGTCTGGAATTATAAAAAATTCTAAGTCATTCAACTGATCGTTGCATCATTCTAAAGCGATTATAGTAAAATTCACATAAAGAGGGAAATTAGTTTTGAACCACTTTCTTCTAATATGAACCTCTCAATATTTTATTTGCATTTTAAATTAATTATTCAACACCAAATTTGTCATTTAAAACCATTTTCTATTTTTAATTCAATGTTTTGCATAAATTAAATTGTGATAAATTTGTCATCGTGGGATTAGTACTCTATTTACACTTTATTACTTGATTTATGATAGATGCACTTGCATAGTGTTAGTTTTGCACCAACAAGTTTTTGGCGCCGTTGCTAGGGATAATTTTTAGCAATTTTTTATCGTTGTGAACATTTTCTATTTTTTAAAAAAATTTGATTATCTTCTTTGTTTTCCTTTTGGTACCTTACTATGAAACTAGATTGGCATACAATAATTATCAATGGTCATTTGAGAGAGGAAATTTAAAACAACAAGTGGAAGGATTTTATTAGGTAGACAAAATTAGTGCACTAAGCTTTCAAATTTCATCCCTCACCAATGCAATCGAGTCAATGAACATGACATTTATTTTGTGCACATTTTGCAGAGAAGAACACAGTTATGAGTATTGTCACTTAAATCCAGAATCTATCAATTATATGTGTTACAATCACAACAACACATTCTTCAATTCATACAACCTAGGTTGAGGGCAATATTTTGACTTTCAATGGAGCTCTTAAACACAAAATTTTAATCTTAGCACTTCGCATAATATATGTGGAAATTCATATCCTTACGAATTTTCTTAGCAAGATTATAGTTTTTCACAATAAAATTGGAAAACGAAGTTGGACAAATCACTCAAGCATTGAACAATCAACCTCTAGAAACTTTTCCTAGAGATACCAAGATTCCTACAAGAGAAGAAAATGGGCATTGTATGTCTATTATTCTGAAAAATGGAAGTGAAGTAGAAACTGTGGAAAAGCAAAAGAAAGTGCTAGAGAAGACTTCTGAAGATCAAACATAAATGGTAGTGAGAGATAAGCCAGCTATTGAAAAGCAAATTAATGAAACTATCGGCGCTATAGCGATGTTGCAGCAAACACCCATAAAAAATCAAATTGAACAATTATCTCTACCATTTCCTGAGAGATTCCAAATGTAGTATCAAGATAAATAGTTCTGGAAGGTCTTGGATATGAACATCAACATCTCTCTTGTGGAACCTTTGGAGCAAATGTCAAACCATACCAAATTTTTTGAAGATGATTTGACAATGAAAATAAGACAAAGTGAATTTGAAATGGTGACACTGCAACATCCCAGGATTTTCCCCATTTTGGAATTATATTAGTTTAAGGATTAAGTTGAATTTTTTATGGTAGGAGTCAAGTTAGACATATTATTGTTGGGAAAATATTAAGTGGGACTGCCAAAGTGAGGTGAATTATGAAGTTGTCCAAAATGTTGGTTAATAAGTGTTACAGATGGATGCATGTTCATATGGAAAAGGAGAAAAACGCAAAGAGTATGCATCGTCGCAGTGAAGAAAAAAGAATGGAAAATGGAAGGTATTGAACCACTGCAATGTAAAACTACATCACATTGGAGTAAAGGGTGTTGTGAGCAGTAGTATCGTAGATGGGAATATGTTTGCGGGGAAAATGTGGCTGCAACAAATGGATTAAAAGAAGGAAACACTCTCATTTTAATGAAGAACGTAAGTGTATAGTAGAGTCATCGGAGTTTAGGCACCCATGGAAAGAAAAACTACCACAAAAATAAGGTGAATGACGTCGTGTTAAAGGAAGGTGACTTGGAAAGGTATCCGTGGGAGCAAATAGATCCGCATAAATGTTTTAGGAAGAGTGTAGGATACGTCGGCTGTTAGATTAAAGGATCAAGAGAGTTTATGGTTGTCAGATCAAGAAAGCATTCTTCTGCAAAAAGAAAAGATGTTGCGGGTGTGCGGGAGAAAGGAGAGACATTAGATTAAAGGATTGGGAGAGTTGATGGCCGTTGGATCAAGGGAAAAAACTTATGTGGAAAGGAAACGCGGGAGAGGGATGGATTGTTGGATTGATAGGGCAAATAAGATGAGGGCCATTGGATCAGAGGAAATATTCTTTTGCAAATGGAAAAGATGCCATGCGGAAAGATGTTAAGTAAATGTAAAGTTATACGCATCATTTTGTGCTAAGGTATATATCTGTAGGAGCAAATGTGTGTGCAATAGCCGAGAAGAGAAGAGAAAATGGTATAATTTGGATAAGAGTATCCACGCCTGTGGGAAGGAACACGTTCGCAAAAGCACATGGCGAAAGCTAAATGGCAAACTTATGCTAAAAGAAGTGAATATTCACTGAGAATATTCGTAGTGGATATGAACCTAGCAGTTGCGATAGTTCAGGCTCTTGCAACTGAAAGTTATCATTTAGGTGAATGTTTCTTGATAATGAAAAATGATAGTCAAGACGATGTGTTCAGATGATAACAGTGGAAGTTTGGCTTTGTTCTAAACATGGAAATATTATTATTGTGAAGGATAAAGTTAGTTGAGGAGTTAATACGTCTGTTTGGAAAATACAAAGTGGTGACCTCTTAGCTGAAGAGGTAAGAATTACAAATTGATTATGGATAAACCTGGACGTAGTTTATCAGTTTAGAGAAAATAATGACTCTTCACTTTGATGATAATTTTTCATCTGAATGGGAGAATGCATGAAGTCAATGGTTTATTAGAAGAGGACTTTCTTGGCTGCAGACAATTTTATGCGAAGGAGAAGCACAAAAATAATAGTTTCTTTATAGAGACAAAAGGCCTCACAAGTAGAGGGGTTGAGTAGGAGTATCTTGCCGGTATTTGTTCTAAGGTTGAAAGGTAAAAAATGTTGCATAAGTTTGGCCCTCTGGGGTCTGCACCACAAAATGCTAAGTTTAAGTTAGAAAATGTGTTATGTAGTTTCTATTAGTTATGTTATAGATGTTTGAGGATTTGATGATTTGTTAGAAAATGTTAGTTCATTTGATGTTCTGTGAATTGATGATTTGTGATAGTATGTTATGTTTGATCCGAGGGTTAGATGATTTGATAGTTTGTTGATGAAAGATAGAGTTTGAGTTGCATGCAGGTTCCATTTTTTCATGTATCATGTTTTCAAAAAGATGAACGAAAATTTTTTTTCATGCATAAGTTTTTTAGGTAAGAAAGTTCAAGATGAAAGAAGACACGTAATAGATTTGGTGGTGTGGTACTATTGGAGCTTTGGGTGTTTTATACCGTCAATGGAGAACAAATATCTTTGGTATTGATGTGCCACCAAAACCTACACTTGACAACCAAATATGGAGATTTTCTTTCATTTTAGTGTTTTTTTTATAGGTGATCAAAGGGAGGAGTATGCTCAAATCATCTTTTTTTTTTTCCATCCAACATCCATGAGTATCTTAGAGTTATTCAAAGTGAAGCACAAGTGGAAGTTCAAGCTCAAGTTTGGAAGATGTATAAAGCAGTCCAAAACTCCAGACAACTTGACCCCTGATGAGTAATTGGCTTATTCATTAGGCTTAGCAATCTCATTTCAAAACTTAAGCTTCATAACAATTGTAGCTGACTTTCCAAGCTTTCTAGAATAGAGTTTTTCGTTAAATTTAAAGTTGTCTGCTATGCCAAAAGAGCCTTGAATAGAAAACTTCAATTCTACCAAAGAAGCCCGAACATCCTTAGTTGGACTTGAAGCCAAATCCCCTCGGAGAATGAATGTGAAGATAATTTCCATGATCTCATTGCTGCATTCAAGATTTGGGGAGTTTTTTGAAAATTATGTTTGTTATTTTATTTCAATTTGTATTAGTTTCAAAATGTCATGTATTGGTGTCACTCGGCTAGAGCATATTCTAGTTTTTAAGCTCCTTTAAGCTGGTTTGCAGGGGATTTTTGATTCAATAAAACTAAAAGCCAAGGCTTTCACTTTGCTTCTTGCAAAAACCCTCATCTCATTTGTTTGTTTTCAATTGAGTTTGAGTTGTGTTTGATTCTTTGTGAGAGTTGAATCAATCATTTTCTTTACTACAGCTTTCTTCCCTCTATTCCCTACTATGTGAAATCATAGTAGAGCTATTGAAACTCACTAACCATCAAGTTAGAATGCTCTTTTTCATTGAAGCCAGCCATTGAAGTCGAAGGTTGTGTTCATAATCTCTTTGGACTGGCTTGCATCCATTTAGGTATATCTCCTTTGTACGTGTGTAATTTTCAACAAAATTTGAAGGACATTTGCTACACATATGGGACGTAGCTCTATCCAAAAAGCAAGTGAATATTCATCCATTTGATTGACCTTTTGCATTAACAAAATCGAGCCAAAATCTATGAGACAGTTTGGGCTGCAAGCATTACAACCCTTGAATGATTAAGTTATAACTTCGCCATCCTTTCAAATTTGACCATGATATTTTGAGGGGTTTTTTTTCACTTCTGCATTGCAAAGCTATCAAAAAATCGTGTTATAATTTGTTCATTAGAGTTATTTTAATTGCAATCAGAATTCCACACGGAAATTGTGAAGAATCTATGAAGCTTTCTTTTGGCTTGCGGTTATCTCTCCAAGAAGTTTTTTGTTTTCCTATCATTTTTTATAAGAGCTTCATTTTCGCATCAGGTATTGTGTCTGAATGTTAGAATAAAATGAGAAACAAAAATAGAAAATAAATAAAATAGACACAACATATTTTAAAGTTGCATTATCATGCTTCATTTCATTTCTTACTAAGCATTAGACTTATAGATGAATTCTATGTTGTAGCTAACAAGAAAGATGATGACCAATGGATCAAAGGATACGATAAAGAGATAGTTGAAGGAGTATCTATATGACGATTATGACTTGGTGTTGTTACAGTTAAAGAGTTAAAGTGGGCTTTAAAGAAAGAAATATGAGTTTTGTGTAAACTGAGGTTTTTGTGAAAGGCGTAAGTGTAATAAATATTGTTTTAAGTATTTCTCTAAGAGTAAAAGGTATTTCTTTAAGTTATATGTTTTTCGTTGTGTAGTGTTTAAAGAAAATAAGAGTCCTCTACTTCGTAAAAAGATTCTATTTTAAGAAAAGTTTTAGAAAGACTGATTTTTGAAAGTCATTTTAGAAATGGGGTTGAAAGTTTTCGGGTCATTACAGACACAACAAAAAGAAAGATGAAGTGGGAGATGTCTATGTTGAAAGGAAATTTATATTAGACATAAAGAAAACTTTCACCTTTTTGCAAGATCTAAGTTTAAGAAAAGGGGAAGTAGTAGGGATATCGACTTTAAAATAATTGTTTTTGGGAGGCAACCCAAATTTAAATTTTTAGTAGTTTCTTTTAATTTTTTTATGCATTTTAATATTAGTTTTTATTTTATTTTCAGGTGGCTTAGTAAATAAAAACTCTCCAACAACACCTCATAATTTTAATGTAGGAAAAGATTTTCCAAATACTCTAGGGAGTAATTCCCTAAAATCAAGGAAGTTCTAGCCCTCCTTATTTTTTAATCTTGTTTTGGATAATATCTTTTTAACAATGGGGACACTACTCAATTTAAATTTGGGGAGAAGTTATAATATTTTTAATTTTTATAGATTTCTGTCACTTGGCTTTCTGTAACTCTTTTCCTGAAAATTTTAATAAAATATCCATATTAATGATAGTATTGCATTAAATAAAAAAAAACATACTTGTTACAACATTGAATTTCCAATATAAAATTCTGTGATGATTCAAATTGCTTAAAATTTTTAATATTTGAAAAATCAGCACTTGTATTCAATAGATATAATTTAGGAAAATTCTCTTTGTGATAATTTTCCTTTACACAAATGTTAGACTCTAAAGATTTTGTCAAACAGCCTAAGTAATATTAGATTTTATACAATTTAAACTTTTATATTTAGAAATGTGGATACTCAATATAAATAAGATGTAACACACCGAAATTCTAGTTTATTTTAGTCAAATACTTAAACTTTTTGAATAAAACTTTTGAAAACAACATTTGTGTAGCAGAAGATTTTTCTCTTTTAAACATTGTAATATGTTGTTAACATAAGTCATAAGGGTACAAGAACAATTAAATCCATAATTCGGTTGTCATTTATAAAACAATAGTATGATTATAAATCATGGCTATAACAAAACATTTAGAAAGCATTTCAATATTATTTTCAGTTTCTTTTTACAAAACGTCCATTACCTCAGCAGACAAATTCGTTGTAACAACTTTAAGTGCTTCTCACAAGTATGTGCCATCAACTGTATAGTTATCAATATTGACTCTAAGCATACAATTTTCTTTTCATACATCACAAGATTTATCTATGAGTCTAGTGCTCAGTAAGTAATGACTAATATAAACATGATTTACACTTTTCGTAAAAACATTTGTGTTTCATGTTCTTTCTTATCGTTCTTTTCTTTCTTTTCTTCTTCTTGACATTGGGACACAAAACCAAAGCTAAAAATCATTGGGGAACAAGCTCGCCAAAGCTCCAATTGGGGCATCAATCACCCAAAGCTACAATGGTACCGTATCACCAAAGTTCTTACATATCTTTCATTTCATCTATAATCTTTCTTATTGAAAACGTATGCATGTAAAACATTTTCATTCTTTTTTTGAAAACATGATGCATGAACATGAATGCATAATCATACACATTCTCGAACAATAATAACACGTCATATCCTCGAACAACATATTATCATAACATCACTATCAAGACAAAAAACAACATTATCACAACTATTAATATCAACCCAGCATCTTGTGATGTAGGCTGTTAAGCCAAGCACATACTACCATTACTTACCTTGGAGTGTTAGCACAATTCACAGCAACTAATAATTATTTCCTTGAGTTGGAAGACCTTCAACAAGCTGAGAGGAAGAGGCTCCAAGTGGTGGTTCAATTGAAGAGCCAAGCTTCCTATTTATAGAAGTTTAAGTGGTGACTCAACCACCCTAAATCAATCCAAGTGTTCTATGAGGTGTCAAGTATCCCTCCTAGATGTATCCAAGTATCCTATTAGGTGTCTCTTTTCCTTGATCAGCATGTTAAGGAGTTACCTTAGCCATGACATAAAGTTTCTAGAAGATTTTTGGTGATTTTTCACACACCAGTCAACTGCTAGTTACAAGTTTGGGTGACCGCACGGTTATTTAAAGATTCACAGTTTTGATTTTTGCCTTGCATCAGTTGACCACAACATAAACTTCGGTCGACCTCAAAACCACCAGAGAACATTCTAAATTTTGGACGATCAACCAGACGTCTGCAATCCACTGAAACTTCCTAAAAATCACCAAGTTTGGACGACTGCACATCACCCCTGGTAGTCCACACTGTCACAAAACCTTTGTTATCACACTTCAACCTCTATAATTTAGTACCAAAAGAATATCCAAAATCTTCACTCATAAGACCTTGGGTTTTTTGTAAAAAAATTCCAACGGAATCAAAATCAATAATTATTTATGGATCTTAAATACCATTGAAATTGTTAGTCAAATTTCTTGGGTATTACATAAGAGGAAATTAGATGTCATGGATTCATATGGAATAAAATAAGTTTAGGGGAGTTGGTTAAAAACAATAAAAAAGAAACAAAAATTCGTGATTCCCTAATCCACTTTTTCAATCTCGAATGAGCCTTTTGGATAGTTGATGGGTGAAATTTAAATAAAGGGACTTTGGGAGGAACTCTATTGCAACATTGTTGACTATATTCCTCCATACAATATATGCGTATTTTTCTCTTAATAGTGACACTACAGAGTTACATGAGGTTTTCATCGTCAAAGTTGTCAATTGCATCAAAAGGTAGTTTGCCTTACAAGAAAAG
Source organism: Begonia loranthoides (assembly GCA_022433065.1). Classification (NCBI taxonomy): domain Eukaryota; kingdom Viridiplantae; phylum Streptophyta; class Magnoliopsida; order Cucurbitales; family Begoniaceae; genus Begonia; species Begonia loranthoides. Next base: position 15,438,327 of record CM039485.1, read on the forward strand.
TAAAAAAAAAAATTCTTCAAATAGAGAGAGTTCATAAAACTAATATATAAAACATTAAATTTAACATGATTTAATTGAACTTTGGTAGTTTGAGAAATTTTTAATGTATGGCATGCACACACACACACATTGGGGTAAAAATTGCTTGGAGAATAATCCCAAAAAATATTGATTTGAATAATTAAGAATGTTAGAATTTTCATTGATTATGAATTAAAAGAAATCTTGAGAAAATTTGGATTTTTGATGTTGGTAGCATGAGTTTTCTCATTTTTTTAAGTGTTTTTGTTTTGTATCACTCAAGGACGAGCAATGATTCAAGTTGGGGGTGTGATAACTCTTCAAAAAGAATTTTTATATGGTCACAATTTATTATTTTTTTTGTTAAAACCAATTTTTGTGATTTTTAATGAAAAATCTTATGAGAAATATACATAATTGTTCTATTTAATCTTATAGAAATCACATATAGATGAATTTAAAGCTAAATTGTTAAATTTAAATGGGAAAATCGTGGTAAGAGAGGATTTTAAGGAGGAAAAAGAAAATTGTTGAGACTTTTATGGAAAAAATTCATAAAAATAACAAATAAGAGAAAAATACTCTCTTATTCTCAGAGCAATCAAAAGTGGTTTGAAAAGGAATTTAAATTATTCATCAAATAGAGAATTTAAAGAGAGAGAAAAAGATTTTGAAGCAAATAAGGAAGATAAGTTGTTGAAATTATGGAGATAAGTTGCTAATTCAAAATATGAATATGTAGCTGGATGAGAGCGAAAATATTTGAATCATCTACGCAGGATAAGGAAGAAACTAACTAGCAAAAATTTGGGGAGAGAATAATGAGGAAAGAGAGGAGCAACCTAAGGATAAAAAGGAAGAAGCTTTCAGAAGAAAAGAGAGAGGACCCTGAGAGGAGCGGAGATGACCCAACATGGAAAGGAGGAGTTTTGTAACTATGAAAGTCAAAGAAAAACAAGGAAGAAATCGTTGATGTTGATGATCGAGAAGTTTGTTCATCATTGCAATATTCTGGACGTAGTTAGTATTGTGGCATCGTGCAACATCTGGTTCACATAAAAGATTTTATTTATTTTTGTTTTTTTAATTTTGAATTACAAACTTTGTATGATGATTTTTACTTTACTTATGAGCTAAAATTTTCTAGTGGTTAGACAGAGAAAGTACCAAATTATGTGAACTTTATTATTTTGTTAAGTTTGATGCATGAATCGAGTATAATAATTCAATATGTTTTCATGATTATTTTTTTAGTGTCGATGGATATAAATAATAACTCGTGATGAGAACCACAGATATTAGAGATCTGAGATCCGACAACAATGTGGAATAATCATAGGACATCTTGAAGATTCAAAAGAATTTAGGAGCTCGACCTGTTATCTATAAAGAGATAAGAACCGAAACTATCAAGGAAAGGAACATAACCCGAACCAAACTTGTTGATCGAACCAAAGCTATTAAGTTTGACCTTTTCAAGCAAACACTTGAAGAAGATCAAGTCCTTCAAAGAGAACTCAAGAAGAGAATCACTCTCAAAGCAAAATGCTTTGAATTTCAAAGTTGTAAGTTGTGAGTTGTTTTTACAATGAAACATTGCCATGCTTATATAAGCAAAAATAGAGGGGGACCTCAAAATATTATAAAATGGCTTAAACTATACAAAAAATTGAAAAAAATCAAGTTTAGGTTGAAAATACTACGGATGGCACATGGATGTCAGAGCAGGGCGACGGTGATGCGTGCGGCAGAGGCAAGTGAATGCGCGCTGCCGATGCAGTTGGTGAGTGTGAACGTACACATGCGTGTAGGCAGCAGGTTAGCGATTGCGGGCTCGTTGGTCAGTGCAGTCGATGCGGTGCGCGTGGCAGGTGTGAACAACTTGGTGGGCGCGTACGGTTTGCGCGCTATCAATGTATCTTTAGCACGGTGCGCGCGCTAGTTACTAGCTGCGCTTAGCGCTCCTCTCCTTGGGCAGTTTGGGCTTTTTCTCCAACTTAGTAATATTTGTTTGCTTCCCTTTCTTCCTTGGGCCTCCATTGATTCTTCCTTAATGCTTAGAACCATTATGGGCCTTTGCTTTTCATTTAAATGGTCTTTATCTTCAATTTACTTTGATAAAAGTGTGTAAATTCTTGTACATCTTCCTTGCCTTTGCTCTTGTGATAGGTCCTCCGATGTTTTGCAATGAATTTAGGTCTTATGTCATGACTTAGCTCTTGATGGGCTTTTGCATCATATCATTCCCTCCCTCTTCGAAAAGATTTATCCTCAAATCTCCTACGTTACCATACTCGTTTGGTATGTCAATTTTAGAAATGTTGTCATTGACGTGCTTTGAGGTTTTGAATGGATCATCTCCTTGTGGTGGCAACTAGTGCTTTTGTTGAATGGTAAATCTTTCTTTCTTTACATCAAAGTTAACAAACTCATTAGTAGGTAAAGATAAGAAATCTAATGGAAATAAAAGATAAAATCCAGAAACAATTCCAAATGGTAAGTAAGATATGATAGAGTGAACAATCTTATTATATACAAACTCATCATGTGGTAAACACCTCTTCAAATCAACATATAATTGATTCTCTCTTAAAATAAAGAAAACTAAATTCAATTATTCAACATGTATTTTCACAATTTTGCCATAATCCAAATTACTATCAAAACATATAATAACAAATTTCCTTATAAAAAATTTAAGCACATGACTTATCAAATTCATAAGAATACGTTGAATAATCCACATAGCATGACTAACTGTTCATATAGTCCATGTTTAAATTTAAACAAAACTTTCCAATAACTATTTGTCAATCAATCTTAAAAATCATGAATGTTCCATATAGATCATAAAGATAATAGTTAGGCATACACAATTTGTTTTCCTGGAATATGATTCCTTTATGAGTATAAAAATTTACACATTCAAACTTTTTATGAACAATCCAAAATCTTCAAAATTTTAACACTTTATCATGCAAAATTTTAATATTTTTAGATTTCATTAGCTTATTTTGAAGTGTAGTAGCAAGTACATAACTCTTTGACACTGTGTTGGCAACCACAATGTCCATACCTTTGTAATTATGGATGATATACTCCATCCTCGGATTTTTAATCCTCCTCAATGGTGTTATGTCCCTTGGTAATTCCTTTGGGTGTATGCCTTTACACATTCAACTCCCTCTTGTTCTCACTCTTTTTATTGACTTCATTTCTTTTCTCTTCCTCCAAATTCTTTTCTTCCTCTATGCTTTTTTCGCTCACCTCACTCCTGGCTTTTCTTTCAATGCTCTTTTGTCTTTTGATTCATATGAACCTTCTTCCTTCTCAATTTTTTTTATTTCTTCCACTTCAGAAGTTTGCTCAAATACTCCCAAATCATGTTTTTCTTCTTTAGCTTCTCCTTCAATTTGTTGCTTCGCTTTATAGCTCTCATCAATAACATCTTGCTTTTCCTCGACGTTTTTCTTTTCGGTCAACTTATCTTCTTTTATGAAGTCGTTTCCTTATACTACTACATTTGGTTATCATTCATCTCTTTAGAACTCAATGGGGCCGTGGTGATTGGTTTCTTTTTCAAGCAAGATTTATAAAACTCCTCAAAATCAATTGGCACAGCTTTATGCCCCTTTTTGTCAAACTCGGCTTTTCTATAATAGTGTGAGAAAACAAACCTTTTTCTTATGATGTCCTTCATGTCCTTCCAAGTTTGAATTGGTGGTTCACCATATCTCCTTTGATTTCTCAATAATTGTTCCCACCAATTGCTTGCGTAATCCGTGAAATTTGAGTAACCAGTTTGATCTTTTTCTCTTCCGAATAGTTTTGACAGTTAAATAAGGAATCTACCTTTTGTTCTTACTCCAAGAAATTGTTGGGATCATTTTCCCCTGGGAAAGAAGGAATATTTATCTTGATGTGGCTTAAGTTACTGTCCTCTCGACCTACCTTATCATACCTTTCCCTTCTGTTTGGTCTGTCATTGATTTCAAACTTGTTTATGTCATCTATTCTCCTTCCATGAGAATAATTAGGGGATGGTGTTTCCAATCGTTCCATTATCCTAGCAAGATCCGCACATTGGACTTGCATCATCCTCATGAACATTTTTAAATCTATGTCTCTCTCTTTTCCACTTATGTTTTTTCTTTCGAAAATAAAATGATTACAATTAAGTAAACATAAATAGAAAGAAAAATACAACTAAGCAAGAAATAATAAGAAAAAGAAGGTAATTGATGCGATAAAATAAATGATGTGTTATAAATGGACCTTTCTTCTCTCTCACGTGTTTACACTCGTTCAATAATTCACTCCACTCGTGTTTCTCTAGTTATTAGGCTTTTACAAAATAAACTCACCCTCTTGTCTTTTACCACTCAATCTCTTCTTTTGGCCCTTAAAATAAGATCTCAATCAAGAAACAATTCAATAAATGTTACAAGAAAATTTCAAACTTTAAATCTAACGTTCAAGAATGACTAGAACTCAAGGTGTTTGCTAGAATCAATATTTGGATATAACGTTTTGTAGAATTTGATGTTTGATGAGTGTATGAAGCAATCACGAAGGTGAAACCTTGAAACAACTAAGGTATTCACACGAATTGAATTTTCTCAATGAAATTTTGAAACTTGAAGAAATTGAAATCCGATGAGATATTTGGATTTTATAGATCAAAATAACCAAGGATATCAAATGATGCAAAAATTTTCAAGCATTTTTTTTAATTGAAAGAAATCTCAAAACTTGAGAATTTCAAAGAACAAAAAAAAATACTTTTTTTTTTAAATTTTGAATGAAATCTCGATACTTGAGGATTTCAAAGAAAAGAAAAGTTCTTTTTTATTTTATTTTATTTTGGATAAGAAAACAAGAACAATGAAAGATAGATAGAAAACAATAAAGATACAACTTTGAATCGTAGGAGAACAAGCTCTGATACCAAATGATGCGAACCACAGATATTAGAGATTCGAGACTCGACAACAATGCAGAATAATCATAGGACACCTTGAAGATTCAAAAGAATTTAGGAGCTCGACCTGTTATCTATAAAGAGATAAGAACTGAACCTACCAAGGAAAGGAGCTTGACTCGAACCAAACTTGTTGATCAATTCCAAGCTATCAAGTTCGACCTTTTCAAGCAAACACTTGAAGAAAATCTAGGCCTTCAAAGAGAACTCAATAAGAGAATCACTCTCAAAGCAAAATGCTCTCAATTTCAAAGTTGTAAGTTGTGTGTTGTGTGTTGTTTTTACAATGAAGCATTGCCCATGCTTATATAGGCAATAATAAGGGGGGGTGGACTTCAAAACATTATAAAATGACTTAAAATATACAAAAGAATTGAAAAAAATCAATTTTAGGTGGAATATTGCTGCAGGTGGCACGCGGATTCAGAGTAGGGCAGTGGTCACGCGCAACAGAGGCATATAAATGTGTGCGGCCAGCGTAGTAGGTGCGTGTGAACGTGTGTGGGAGGGTGGCAGGTCAGCGCTGGTAGGTGCGCTGGACGGTGAGGTCGGTGCGGCGTGTGTGGCAGGTGTGAACGGCTTAGCAGGCATGCGTGGTTGGCGCGCTATCGATGTATCTTCAGTCGGTGTGCATGATGGCTTCTGGCTACGCGTGCAACATGCCTCTCCTTGGGCTGTTTGGGCTTTTTCTCCAACTTAGCACTATTTTCTTGCTTCCCTTGCTTCCTTGGGCCTCCATTGGTTCCTCCTTAATGCTTAGAACCACAATGGGCCTTTGCTTTTTCATTTAAATGGTCTTTATCTTCAATTTCTTAGATAAAAGTGTTTAAATTCTTGTACATCTTCCTTTCCTTTGCTCTTGTTATAGGTCCTTCAATGTTTTGCAATGAATCTAGGTCTTGTGTCAAGACTTGGCTCTTTATGGGCTCTTTGATCATATCAACTCATGTCCCTCTTATACTTATCGGTAAATAGGAATTAAAAACCAATATTGAATTGTGTGAGGATAGCATTACATATCGTTTTGTTTTGAATCACATTATAAAATAGAATGATGTTCATTTGAATTTTTTGAGATAAATTACCATTCATAAATCTAGAAGAATTTATTTAGGAATTATTAAGCAACTTCATAGAGTTTTGAATTATAAAAGATTCTAAGTGATTCAATTAATCGCTGTGGTATTTTGAAGTAGTTGTAGTAAAATTCACATAAGGAGGGAAATCAGTTCTGAACCACTTCCTTCGAATCTGAACCTCTTAATATTTTATTTTTATTTTAAATTAATTGGTCCTAATTTGTCATTTTATACCATTTCGCATTTTTAATTCATTGTTTTGTATAGATAAAATTGTGTTAAATTTTTCATCGTGAGATCAATACTCTATTTACACTTTATTACTTCATTTGTTACACGTGCACTTGCGTAGTGTTAGTTTTGCATAAACAATAGATAAGTTACTCTATTTTGAAGGTACTTTCTTATTTTCCTTCAACTGGAACAATTGGATGGTAGTAGAATAGTCGAAAAGTTTATTGAGGACTTTCTCTAGTTTCTTCTATAAAGTTATCAATTTCATAGCATGCAACCATTTGTGTATAAATATTGATGAGTAAAAGAAATAGGCAGCAAGCTTGTAAATTTCATGAAGGAGAAAATATTTTTGTGCAGAAAATATGAGGTAATGAAATGTGAAAAGTAAATTCATAAGTTCTACCACTATAAGAGAAAACATTGCTTCAGCCTCAAGACTTAACATAATGGCTGCAATCTTCTCAATTGAGTCATACAGTTTAACTTTGGGGGAACACCTACATATCATGGTGTTATGTATACAAGGAGTACAATATGATTAATGATACAAAGTCAATTGCAAGAGGCATATTGTACACTTAAGGATGGTGCTTTCTTTAGGAGAGTTGCAAATATCACATGTGAAAATAACGTTTACACATTGGCATTTTACTTTTGTGCATTTATGGCAGCATAAATAGTAAAATTATTGATTTGTATTAACTAAGAACAACGAGGCACATATGCAAAAAGTCGTGGATTATTATTCGAAGTATGAGAACAAAAACAATTGCAGCACTATAAAAATAGAGTAAAAAAAAGAGTGATAAGATTTTTACCAGTGCAATGTGCATTGGTATGTTATGGATTGTAATTATGTCACTCTCTAAAGGAAGCTCATTAGCAAATAATGCACTCAGAGGAGTCTTTTTCTCTTGAAGGAGTAGGTTGTCAACAACCTTCACACTATCTTTATACCTTATAAAGTATAGTAGTTTAACTAAGAGTGAATCTTTGAATGATGAGAGGAGAAATTGTGGACAAGACATTAGTAAATTACCACTTGTTTAATGCAAAGGCAGCTGGAGTTTGAAGAATTATTATAAGTAAGCAATTCCAAGTTGTTGACAAAGAATATATGGGTCAATAAAAGAAGAAGAGTTTTTTTTTTTTAAATATTAGAGTGATCATTGAGTTTAGTGAGATGATTAAGTTCACTATACCATTAAAACTTGAGACAATGAGATAGGTTACTACGATCCCCAATGGCTGTGCAGTATCGAAGCAAGCATCTCACATTCATTATCTACAATTTGCCCCCACATTGTCAACTTCACTGGAGTATTTTACTTTTGAAAAATAAGACATGAGCACAAGCTTTAGACATAATCATTGTTTAAATGTACCAATTTAAAACTAAATATGATTCACAGTAAATCTAGTTCTCTCAATCATAATGGTTGGCCCTTAGAGATCATTGAACTTATAAGGTATATGTTGTAATATCTCAAATTTTTGTTATGCTAAGCATATAACTTAAGTGATCATTTTGGGATGTGAGGAGCTGAATTAGATAATTTGAAGATATTGGTTAAGAGAAAATATTTGGAAGAAGTGAATTATGATACCCTGAATTATGTTCATATTAAGCTTAGGAGGATGATTTAGGATTTATTGGAACTAACTTGGGTAATTTAAGACATTAGTCAAGTGAAATATATTTGGAAATTTAGGTTTGAATAGTCTGGGAGAGTGATTTATTAAGGATATAAGTATTTATATCAATATGTATATTGTTTGGAATATATATATTTAGAGAATAAATATGGGTGGCGAATGATAGATTGAATTAGAGGTTGATCTAGAGGTTGATTGTGATAAACCTGTGTGATCAACCTGTAGGAAAAATGTGGGTATGGATGATAGATTGAGTGGAGGTTGATCATGGAGGTTGATCGTGATCAACCTGTAATTATAAAAGAAGAAATAATATGGCAGATAATTCATTGGTGTGGAAGTTAATCAATATGTTGTAAATTATGGGTTGGCGGATGATCTGTCGGCTGTTCACTCAATTTCAGTGATCGTCCGGCGTGATCATCCACTAATATGGAATAATGAATCCGACGGTTGATTGATTAAATGGCGGTCGATCATCTAAAGAGAAATTGATCGACTACCACTCAAAAAAGTCGTCTGAAGATATTTTATCGATGCAGAAGATGAAAGGATTGATTGTCTGAAACATCTGGATGATGAAGCGTCCAAAACATTGACCTTCTATCTTCCTCTGGACGTTGAAGAGGCAATTGAGAGGGCTTTAAATAGCGAAGATGAGTTGAGGATGGGGAGTTTTGGAAGAATGGCAGTATGGTGTCGTGAAGGTTTGGAAGGGTTTTACAAGTTGACGAGAGAGAGAGGAGTGATTATGTGAGAGCAGAAGATGGAGTTGCATGGTTTTCGATAGGATGGAGTGCTGCGTTTTGTGAAGAAGTGTGAGGAGCAGATAGTGAGGTTGCATGACCAAGAGATGCCATGCAGTTAGGGTAAAACTTTGAGGATGTGTTGTGGTTTTGTGAAAATGTTTGTTGTTTTTTGGAGTGAGAAGCTATGGGGGTCTTGGTGAGAGTGAAGGTTTGAGAGTTTGAAGTGAACCAGAGACCGTGAGTGAGAGAATGAGAATGGAAAAAGGTCATAGTGGTTATTCTCTGTTGTTATTTAGGTAATTCTATATTCATTCATGTTTTCTTGAAGGATTTGGATGTGAATAGGATTTGTTGTTGTATGAAATTTTGTTGTTCTCTGCTCATATAATCGATTGAAATTCATGTCTTCGTTTTTGTTGAATATTATGCTTTTATTGAATGAAAAATGCTTATGTTGAACAAAATTTCAAAGTGAAGATGCTTATCGTTGGATATATATATATATATACTCCCTGTATTGTTAGGGTTAGTTTTAGGATAATCGAAATAATATTGGTTGATATGCCAATGACGAATATTACTGACTGTGATGTTAGGTTTTGAAGTTGCTCTCTCTGTAATGCCCCACTATATTTGAAACTATTTTTCTTTATTTGAAAATTTATTATATAAAAATTTTCATTTAATTTATTTAAACGCATAAATCAGAGTGAATAATTTTGATTTGAAGAAAACACATCAAAGTAAATTGAGCGGAAGTAGAGAATGAGATTTAAAAACTTAGTTTAAGTCTTCCAACAAAAGTCCACGACTATAGATCGTTCACAACTTTTAAAATAAGATGATGATAATACCAAAATACTCAACCCCCAGTGAGTCACAACCATCAGGTCAAATCGGCTAATAACCCAAGGGATCATCCAGAAATATCTCCTCCATGATTAGAACATCACAATCATCAAGAATGTCACCTGCATCATGGGAAAAACAATGAGCCTAAAGCTTGGCAAGAATCAGAATGAAATGCAATACAGGTGTTATGCATGATCATATAATGCATTACAGAAAAGAACCGTATCCCTTCTAGAAGCCAAGAGTGAGATACACCCTAGGGTCATGTGGCCTAACTTGTCACAACGACGAAGATGTATATCCATTGAGGGTGTTCCACATGCTAGTACCCACTTCTTTGTTAAAAACGTTAGGGATTTCCGTACAGGAGAAGAATGAACCCTAGATTCCATGTGGCTAACTCATACCTCACCACTCCCTACGTGGGAGTAAGCACCGATGGAAAGTCACCGATCTCGTGAACCCCCACATGCCTATTTACATATATAAGGTATGACATGTAATATGCTCACAATTTCATAAACCCTAAGTGTCAAGTATAACAATCATAATATGAAGAGATTACACAACAATATTAACCGTTCATGGCGAGAAATTTAAAGATAAAGAGGGATCATTGATTAAGCTAAACATTCACTAGCAGTGTAATCTTCAAGGGATAACTCATGTGTGTTTGACAAGGAACCAAAGGTAGCTACTACTAAACCTTCTACCATTTATTAACAGGGAATATCTTGTGAATTCATAGGGAATTAATGGATCATAAAATCAAGGGCATCCCAACTACATATTCACGACTAATTTCTTAACAAAATGACAGTGTCTATTAATAAGCTTGAAATTTCTTCATTAGTAGCGTTTTACGATAACAGTAGTTCACCAAAACAAAATGCAAAGGTAGTAGCCTATCAACATTAAATAACAAGGATTCAAAGCAGTAATCCTACCTAATTATTGCTAACAGTTTTTACAAGTATTTACATTAATAAAAATGTTAATCCCCAACAGCAGAGTAGGTATTATCCTTCAAGAGCACATGGAGGTATTCCAACTTCTTGCCCAATAGGTTTTGAAACCAACAGGGCACAAAAGAAATTTACAATCCAACATGTCTAGAGTATATTTCACCCATAAAAACAATGGTCAAATCTTGAATATTCATGTTGTATACATAAGCTCTCATCCAATTAATTTCATCATTTGCCTAACAGCATAATGTTAATTTACAGCAGGTAACTTTAGGCAAACAATCCATATTTTTGCAACAACAACGAAGATAGAAATCAAACAATCCATACCCGTGATATAGGGCTTCCATTGGCCAACTACATCATGATTCTTACCTCAATATTCTGCAGCAACCGAGACTGAAACTCCAACTTTACAGATCACCACACATTCCCTTAACCGAATATCACTGTAGTAAATTCTTCATAGCAGAAATCTCAGAGTATCAACACCCAAACGCCAAACAGAACCCAAATTTACTTTCCACACAACTCAAAAAATGTTTCACACTCACAAGGAAAAATGTAATACTCACCTTATGCTTAATTGCACTACAGGGTGAGAGTCCAACCGCAACATCACGCCCACGTCATGTAGATGGAAGGAGTGAGAACATGGGATAAGCTTCTGCGAAGAGAAGCGACGATCACCCATAATAAGGGAGGGAGGTCCATTGCAAGGGAGCCACATAGAAAGCTTTCAAGTCTTTAGAGGGAGAGGAGACGTGTTACAGGAAAGAGAGAAATAGAAGGAGATACGAAATGAGAGAGAAAAAACACGTATGATATAAATGGGTTTCTCGGTTTAATTTGACCTTTCAGATGAGGGGAAGCGTCCTTGCCTCTTTCGCGTTCATCTGAATAGCATTTTCGGACGAAGGAAGGCATCCTCACCATTCGTTCGATGCATCCAAAACTGTCCAAAAATTGTATAGATTCAAACACTCAACGTCCGCAATCATCCATAATCTTGTGTTACAGGCATATGGAGAGTTTAGGATGCGGAATCCCATCCGGTATCATCCTAAAACACCAGGGATGATGCACAATGTATTTTCGGACGCAATATCCCATCTGCATGTCGCCTGTGTGAGTCTGAATTCTCTAATTATACATTTTCATTAAATTTTCACACTTCAATTATTCCCCAATATCAACCCCATATTTTTCTAATATAAATTATCGCGTACTCTCATGCAACATGATGTATATTAATTATACAAAATTAAATACATCTACTAAACGGGGAAATATTTTTGGGGTATTACGTTCTACCCACCATACAAAAATTTTGTCATCAAAATTTAGCTAAACAAATAGTTCTTCATATTTGGCTTCCATGTCTTACCTTCTTTCCCAGGTGGCTTCTTCTTCATCAATCTGGTTCTGCCATAACACCTTAACGAGGGGGAGTTCCTTATTCCACAGCTTCTTTGTTCCAAAGTCTAAAATTCTAATCAGATTTGCTCCTGAGGCTTTAACTGAATGGTCCCACCAAGACATTTCTTTAACATCGATACATGGAATACATTATGCACTCCTGCCATTGCATCCGGTAGGTGTAACCGATACGCCACATTACAAATTCTTTCAGTGATCTCAAAAAGGCCAATATAACGCAGATTGAGTTTTTTCTTACGCCCAAACCGCATAACACCCTTGAATGATGATAATTTTAGAAAGACTCAATCCCCAACATCAAATTCCAAGTCTCGACAATGGTTATTAGCATAGCTTTTCTAGTGACTTTGGGCAGCCATCATTCGCTGTCAGATGATGGCCACAGTTTCAGCTGTCTGCTGTATCATATTAGGCCCATAATACTTATCTTCATTGACTTCGCTCTAGTAAAGAGAGGATCTGCATTTCCTACCATATAATGCTTCATAAGGTGTCATACTAATGGTCGCTTGAAAACTGCTATTGTAGGCAAATTCAGCTAACGGTAGAATCTTTTCCCATTCGATTTAGAATTCCAAGACACAGGGGCGTAACTTTCTTCTAATATCTGGATCGTCCTCTCACTCTGGCCATGAGTTTGCAGATGGAAAGAATTACTATATTTCAACTTTGTACCCACATCTTTGTTCAAGCACTTCCAAAAGATCTATGTGAATCGCGGATCCCTATCAGATACAATGGATACAGGAACCCCATGGAGTCTCACGATATCCTTAACATATAATTCTGAAAACTGGATCATCTTGTAAGTCATTTGTACTGTAAGAAATGGGTAACCTTCATCAGCCTGTCAATAATCACCCATATCGCTTCATGGCTCTTCATAGTCCTTGGTAATCCCGTAACAATCTATAGAAATATGCTCTCGTTTCCATTTAGGTATAGGCATCGGTTGGAGCATTCCACCAGATTGCTGATGCTCAGCCTTCACTTGCCGACATACTTGACAATGAGTAACATAGAAGGCAATGTCGAACTTCATTCTCGGCCAATAATAATGTACTATAAGATCTCTATACATCTTATTACACCCAGGGTGGATGGAAAAATTGGAAGAATATGTTTCTTTCATTATCACTATTTTCAAAAGCGTGTCGGGTATGTACCACCTGCCCTTATACTTCACAATCCCATCTGCGGATAAAGAGTAGCCTTACAACTCAGGGAGAGTTGGATTGAGCTTGAAATCTTCACATTGGGCATCTTTCTGTTGAGCCTCCTTAATTTTTTCTAGTATCGAAGGCTTAAGTGTCAAAGCCGATAGAACATATGCTAACTGTTCAAGAACTAACTGCACTTCTAATTCTTGCATATCCTTCTTTAATCTTGCTAGCATCTCTTTGCATGTTATACTCATCAAAGCAACTTTCTTGCTCATGGCATCAACCACTACGTTTGCCTTTCCCGGGTAATATTTGATTTCACAATCATATTCTTTCACAAATTCGAGCCAGTGCCATTATCGCATATTTAGCTCCTTCTGCGTAAAAATATACTTCCAACTTTTATGGTCTATCAAGATCTCATATCGTTGCCAGTAAAGATAGTGTCTCTAGATTTTTAGTGTAAAGACCACAACAACGAGCTCAAGGTCGTGAGTAAGGTAATTTGTCTCATGTGGTTTAAGTTGTCTCGAGGCACAAGCAACACCTTCCCATTCTACATCAAAACGCCGCTGAGCCCATACTTGGACGCATCACAATATATACAGAAATTACCCTCATCCACATGTAGGGTCAACACAGGTGCTGAAACCGACGTTTCAGTTCCTAAATGCTCTCTTGCATTCATTAGACCACTAGAATCTCATATTTTTCTTGGTCAAATCGGTGAGGGGCATAGCAATCCTCGAAAATCCACTAATAAATTGTCTGTAATAACCACTCAAGTTGAGAAAACTCCAAACATTGCTCACACTTTTTGGCTGTACCCATTCAACAATTTCTCGAATCTTTACAGGGTCAACAACAACACCATCTTTAGAGATAACGTGGCCAAGAAAACTGACTTCCTTCAACCAGAATTTGCACTTAGAAAACTTTGTATAGAGTTGGCACTGCTTCAAAATAGATAGGTCGATCTTTAAATGTTCAGTGTGTTCTTCTTCAGACCAGAGTACACAAGAATGTCATCGATAAAGACGACAATGAATTCATCTAAATAGTCCTTGAATATCCAATTCATTAGATCCACGAAAGCTGCAGGGGCATTTATTAGCCCAAAAGACATCACCATAAATTCGTAGTGCCCATATCTGGTTTGAAACGCCATCTTGGGTATATCCTCTTGTTTAATCCTCAACTGGTAATATCCCGAGCGGAGATCAATTTATGAAAATATACAAGCACCATGTAATTGATTGAATAGATTGTTGATTCGAGGCAAAGGGTATCTATTTTTAATAGTCACTTTATTTAATTTACAATAGTTCACTTACATTCATAATGACCTATCTTTCTTTTCCACAAATAAGACCGGATCTCCCAAGTGTGAGAAACTCGGACGAATGAACCCTTTATTGACCAATTCCTCAAGCTGAGCTATTAATTCACGTAATTCAGTGGCGGTATGGATTTTTCAAAATTGGTTCTGCGCTAGGATGCAGATCTATAGTAAATTCAATCTCCCTGGTAGGAGGCAATCAAGGAAGATCATCTAGGAAAACCTCCAGAAAGTCACGAACCACCATTACATCCTCAACTTTTATCTCCAACTTGACCGTGGTGTTCATAACATTTACAAGGAATCCTTCACATTCGTGTCTCCTCAGTTGATCTACCTTTAGTGTAGAAATGACGGCAAACTTGCCCTTCTCCTTTATTCCTCGAAAGATGAGTGGTTCACCACCAAGAAGATGGAAACAAACCTCTCGCCTTGCACAATTAATGAATGCATGATTCAATGTCAACAAATCCACACTAAAAATAATATCAAATCCCTTTATGTTCATAATGATCAGATTAGCATGGAATTCTCTGCCATTTATCTGAACTGCATAACCTTTGAGAATACCATTAGTAGCCAAATATTCACCAGAAGGTATGAGTACCCTATACCAATTCTTAGGGATGCTAGGGGAACAATTTGCCTTATATCAAAATTGGGTTGAGATAAAAGAGTGATTGGCCCCAGTATCAAATAAAGTATACGTGACCACGTTATTAATATATGTTGTACCTAAGGAGATCAGAAAAGTTATTTATTTAAGCACAAAAATTTCAAAGGTTACGGAGAATAATTTTAATATCATATGAGGCATGTGAATAACAATTGTGTACCTGATATAACTGCTGGTAGCTCCACCTCCTCATCATTCTCATACAGCGAGAACACAAGCGGAGCTACACTGCTAGCTAAAGTTAGGCAGCTCCTTGCTATGTGCCCATGCTTTCCGCATTTATAACACCCTTTAGTACCCACTCTGCATGATCTAGAGTGACTCTTCCGACATATAGGGCATAGATTAGGTGCAACGGAAGTTGCTTCGATTAAAAGGCACTTGTCACGCCCTCGTTGTGTTTCGTTTCCCAGTGGCCTCCTCAAGCCATAGTTTATTGGTGGAGTCCCATGCTGCTGAAGGCTTTGGTTTTTTCGCCCAACCCATTGACTAAATTGTCTTATAGCAATTGCTTCAACGTCTTCAGCATCAAGTACCATAGCCAAGATTTGCGCATAAGGAATACCTCGAATGCCAGCTAGTTTGACTCCTCTGAAAATCTCCACCTTTAATCCTTGCACAAAATGTTGGACCTTGTGTCCTTTGTCATTTACCAAGTGTGGAGCAAACCTCGACAACGGCTCAAATCTCCAGATGTACTTAGATACAGTCCCTGTTTGGCATAGCCTCATAACTTCCATTAGCTTCTGATTATGGACTGTATAACTGAAATATTTCTCATTAAACAATTCCTTGAAATCCTCCCACGTGAAAGTCTAGATGTCCAGTATTGTTCTCATAGAATCCTACTAGAATTGTGCATCATGGGTCAGAAGATAAATGGCACACTTCACCTTTTCAGTTTCTCATATTTCAGCATATTCAAACATTTTCCAAAGAGAACGTATCCATTACTCCGCTCTAGTGATATCTGAAATATTGCCTTCAAAGTTAGGGGTTTAAGTCACTAGAACTTCTCCCAGCCATCCTCCGTAGGCACCACAATAGCACGGTGATTCCCATTTCCATTGCCATTTCCACGTTCCAAGAACCTTTCCATAAACTAGGCTTGTTGCTCCATAAATTGGAATTAACGTTCGACTACATCAGCTATACAGTTAAGCGCTTGGTCTCTTTCATTAGGAACTGGTACATTATTTCTTGCTCTTCGAGCCATTTTAGTATTTTCTCTACATTTTAAACTAGGGAGTAATAAGTCTAATGAACATGATTAAATTCGAAGGTAAAACTTAACTTACAGTAGGAGGAGTATTCCATGACGAGCCTTGTGTTATCAATAGTCTACATAACCAAGTTTGACTTGGTTGCACTCTGATACCAACTGTAATGCCTCACTTTATGTAAAACTATTTTTCTTTATTTGAAAATTTATGATATAAAAATTTTCGCTTAATTGATTTAAAACGCATAAATAAGAGTGAATAATTTCGATTTGAAGAAAACACATAAATTGAGCTGAAGTAGAGAATGAGATTTCAAAACGTATTTTATGTCTTCCAAGAAAAGTCCATGACTACAGATCATTCACAGCTTTCAAAATAAGAAGATGATAATACCAAAATACTCAATCCCTAGTGAGCCACAACCATTAGGTCAAATCAGCGGATAACCCAAGAGATCATCAAGAAATATCTCCTCCATGACTGGTACATCACAATCATAAGGAATGTCACCTACGTGCAAGGAAAACGATGAGCCTAAAGCCCAGTAAGAATCAGATTTAAACGCAATGCAAGTGTTATGCATCATCATACAATGCATTACAGAAAAGAACAGTATCCCTTCTAGAAGCCAAGAGTGAGATACACCCTAGGGTCCTGTGGCCTAACCTATCACTCCGACGGGGAGGTATAAACGGTGTTCCACATGCTGGTACCCGCTGCTTTGTTAAAAATGTTGGGGATTTTCGTACGGGTGAAGAATGAACCATAGATTCCATGTGGCTAACTTATACCTCACCGCTACCTACGTGGGAGTAACCACTGATGGAAAGTCACCGATCTCCTGAACCCCCACATGTCTATTTACATATATTAGGTATAACATGCAATATGCTCACAATTTCATAAACCCTAAGTATGATGCATGGATGTCAAGTATAACTCACATAATATGAAGAGATTACACAACAATATTAACCTTTCATGGCGAGCAATTTATAGACAAAGAGGGGTCACTGATTAAGCTAAACATTCACTAGTAGTGTAATCTTCAAGGGATAACTCATGTGTGTTTGACAAGGAACCAGAGGCAGTTACTACTAAATCTTCTACCATTTATTAACAAGGAATATCTTGTGAGTTCATAGGGAATTAATCCATCATAAAATCCAGGACATCCCAACTACATATTCATGACTAATTTCTTAACAAAATGATAGTGTCTATTAACAACCTTCAAATTTCTTCATTAGCAGCGTTTTAACGATAATAGCAGTTCACCAAAACAAAACGGAAAGGTAGCCACCTATCAACATTTAACCACAAGGATTCAAAGTAGTAATCCTACATAATTATTGCTAACAGTTTTTGCAAGTATTTACATTAATAAAAACGTTAATCCCCAACAACAGAGTAGGTATTATCCTTCAAGAGCACATGGAGGTATTCCAACTTCTTGCACAATAGTTTTTCAAACCAACAGGGCACAACAGAAATTTACAATCCAACAAGTCTAGACTATATTTGAACCATATAAACAATGGTCAAATCTTGAATATTCATGTTGTATACATCAGCTCTAATCTAATTAATTTAGTCATTTGCCTAACAGCATGATGTTAATTCACAGTAGGTAACTCAAGGCAAACAATCCATATTTTTGCAACAACAACCAAGATAGAAATCAAACAATCAATAACCATGATGTAGGGCCTCCACTGGCCAACTACATACTAATTCTTACCTCAATATTCTGCAGTAATCGAGACTAAAACTCAAACTCTGCAGATCACCACACGTTCCTTAAACTGAATATCATTACAGTAAATTCTTCATAGTAGAAATCCTAGAGTATCAACACCCGAACGCCAAACATAACCCAAATTTACTTTCCACACAACTCATAAATTGTTTCACACTCACAAGGCAAAACGTAAAACTCACCTTATTCTCAATCGGAGCTGTTGGATGAGAGTCCAACTGCAGCATCATACCCACATCTTATAGACGGAAGGAGAGAGAACAGGGGATAAGCTTCTGTAGGGAGAAGCGATGATCACCCGCACCAAGGGAGGGAGGTCCATTGCGAGCTAGCCATATGGAAAGCTACCAAGTCTTCTGAGGGAGAGGGGATGTACTGCAAGAGAGAGAGAAATCAAGGGAGATATGAAATGAGGGAGAAAAAGCATCTGATATAAAATGGGTTTCTTGATTTAGTTTGATCTTTCGAACGAGGGTAAGCATCCTTGCTTCGTTCGCGTTCGTCTAAATAGCATTTTTGGACGAAGGAAGGCGTCCTCACCCTTTGTCTGTGTGCGTCCAAAAGTGTCCAAAAATTGTACAGATTCAAACAGTTAACGTTTGCAATTGTCCTTAATCATTCGCACCCGTCCGCAATCTCGTGTTATAGGCAAAGGGCGAGTGTGGGACATGGAATCGGGTCCTGTATCACCCCAAAACACTAGGGATGATGCACAATGCATTTTCAAAAGTGATATCTCATCCGTGTGTCGTTCACATGTGTTCGAATTCTCCAGTTATACATTTTTCATTAAATTTTCACACTTCAATTATTCCCCAACATCAACCTCATATTTTCCTAACATAAATTAACGCATACCATCACGCAACATGATATATATTAATTATCCAAAATTAAATACATCAACTAAACACAGAAATATTTTTGGGGAATTACATCTCTACTATAAATTTATTGGAAATGTTAGTTTGAGTTCCTGATTAGTTATTACGAAGAATAAGCGGTGAAGTTGAATTTGTTGGGTAACATGGTTGTTAGGAGTAATTATTAAGTTGTATTATAGAATTCTATTAGAAAGTGATATGCTCATAGTTGAAGCTATGGGTTTATATTATTGAATATAATAATTAATATGTATGTGTGCTATTCATGAATAGGTTTTGCAAAGGATAATTCTAAGTGCCAACTCTTTGAAGCTAAGGACTCTAGGTAAGTGGTATTGTATGTGTTTTGTTTGAAAGGGCCTACATAACTGGAATTAGAGGGTGTTTGTTTGATGTTTTTTTACTAGATGTATAGGTTATGTTATATTTGGGAGATGTACTGTTGAATAATTGCTTGTATGAATTGTATGTTTATTAGATTTAACTTTAGTTCTTTAGTCAAGATATTGTGCACATTTTGAGGTTACGATAATAGACACGATAGATAGGATTGTATGCTTGCACCCTTGTTCCTACGATACGCGAAAAGGCAAATGTAACCAAATTAAATGTAATAAACATGAAAACGAGGTCGTTTGGGGAAGTTCAGAGACTGAAGAGGTTGCTCTCATTCAATAGGTGGGTGAGTTTGGAAACTGAAAAGGTTGCTCTCACCTCCCCAAACTGTAATAAATGTAAAAGCAAGCTTATTGGGTGAGTTCGAAAACTGAAGAGTTTGCTCTCATATAACGGGTGGGTGAGTTCGAAAACTGAAGAAGTTGCTCTCAACCCAAACTGTAATGAACATGAAAACAAGCTCGTTGGGTGAGTTCAGAAATTGAAGGGGTTGCTCTCATCAAGCGGGTGGGTGAGTTTAAAAACTTAAGAGGTTGCTCTCACTCAAATGTGAATAAACATGAAGATGGTAATAAAAGAGATATTTAAAGGAAATAAAAGACAGATAGAGGAAAACTCAACAGTAAAGGAAAACTCAATAGTAAAAGACATAAAAAAAAAAGAAAACTATATATGTTTGAATAGTATTGCATAAGCTCATTTTACTTTTATACCACTTGCTGAGCGTTAGGCTCATAGTCAAGTGCTGTGATGTAACACCACGACTTTTTAAGTTGGATAATTATCAGGGTATTACCGAGGACGTATTCGTAACATTATAAATTATGAGAAATTAAGGTAATTAGAGTAAATATTAATTTATGAAATAAATTATTATGTGGGATAAATTTTATTACTTGGGATTAACTATGTGAGAGATTAATTAAAACAAAGTGTAGAATTATAATTAAATTAAGAATTAAATGAATTGGAATAAAAGGAAAGTTATTTGAAAAATTTGAGTGTGAACCTGTTCAGCAGGTTTTCTGTTGGTCTGGTTCAGGTCATCAATTAAAGGGGGTAAATTAGGTTATTTGGTGTTTTTTTAAGAGAGGAAATGAGTGAGAGAGAGAGAGAGAGCCGAGAGATGGAAATTAAGGAGAGAGAGGGACAACGATGCGAGAGGAGCAAGCGCAGGTTCTGGCATCGACGTTGTAATTCACGGCTAGGGCTTAGGCCATCAGGTATGCGTCGGGCTTTGCGAATCGGTTTGGCGCGAGGCACGGGTCATCGGAGCAGCGTCGAACATCAATGCTCTATCGATTTCAGTCGAGGACGACACAAGATGGCAGTAGCACTGGTGTGGCAGGAAAAATCAACAAAGCTAGGCTTCTATTTCTCCCTCCATTAGAGATCAGGCAATGAGAACCATGTACAATAGTCAATTCAATGGAAATGCTGCTTTTTTTGGAGGTGGCTTTATGCCCTCACAAGCCACTCAAGCTCCCGAAACCTCCTACTCTACCACCAAAAATCATGAAATCCAGGCTTTGCTTCCACTAACTGACGAATTGACTATAACAAATAGGTTAATGAAGCTGTTGATACTAATGAAGTAGAGGGAATCAGAGATCGAATGTACATCCGTATTCATGGACACTTGAAAAGTTTTCAAGGTAAAAGGACTTTGAACGTCTTCTCCATCAGGCCAGTTACCGATTTTAATGAAATTTTGAATCAGTTCATCGAGTGTATGTACGTCTATCTTTACAAAACCAGGCAAAAGCAAAAGATTGGTATGCCTAATCAACCAGGTGACAAGTTCAGCTTCTAATTCACCCATAGTGGGGCACCATGCTGCTGTGTTAAATCAATTCTTGGGCTAGTATAATGTTGGTGGACAGAAAGGTATTGAACAATTGATCTTTAGAGTTTTTGTAGCATCCTTCATGCGACATAGACTGTGGTGCCCACCGAGATGTTATTTCCGGACAACTTAATGTTCCAGTGGATAAGCTCATGTTAGCCATGAAGAACCTAGAAGAGGAGGGCTTTGTTTATTCAACAACTGATGATTTTTACTTCAAATCAACTGCCAATGGCTAAAACCTGTCGCTAACCAGCAAAATTCATGGTATCAAAAAGACAAGAAGGATAACAATTAGGTGCTAAACACGATAAAGAATTAAGGTAAGGAATTAAGTGTGTCGTGGCCATGTGGAGGCCCTACACCACAAGTAGTGTGTGTGAGTGTTGTAAATTATTGATTGTTAGATCACTATAATATTCCCTTTATTGATTGTTGAATTCTTTACTATTAGATTGATTGTTGAATCTGTTAGATTTAGATGAATGAAGATGTTAAATTGTAGGATAAAATGATGAAATGAATGATGGAATAATATGCACGCATAACCATTAATTAATAGAGATTTTCATTTCTATTTTGGTACAATTCATTATATGCACTTGCTATAGTTTATTGTACAATTCACCATGTTATTCACTGTAGTTTGTTAGTTGTTAACGTTTATTTCAATTTCATTAATTAAGCATGTGTATATTAGAAGAATAATAACTGTATGAGCATGTTTAGTGTAATTAACTAAACCAAACATGTCAAATTAAATAGAACTCTTTGCATGCCTAATTAACTAAGCCATTAATTGTAGCATGTTAAATCAAATTGAATAAAAGCATGACCAATCAATTAGAATGTAATTTCTCATTTGAACTCCTTTAGGTAATTCGAGCATGTTTAGTTAACTTAATTAATTAGAATGTTTATAGTTGAAATCGATTATTAAGCATATTCTATTTTCCATTGATTGAGCATGTTTCCTTTAATTGTTAAGTTGCATCTAAGCTTGCGTAACACTGTGAAGCACGTTTAATTCATTTAGATATCTCGTATGTTATTATTTTATTATTCTTGCCATATCTTTAATGTATGTTTGATAGAATCAAGCATGTCATAAGTCGTTTTCACTACACTTCTATGTTACTTTCAATTATAATATTCTTGTCTTCGTTGATTTCCATTATTACTAGTCTTGCTATTCGTTATTTGCTACTTGTATTGTTTGATTATCAATTCTTTTATATTATGTCAACATGCATCATGTTAATAGAAACAAGTAGGGAGTGCCCTCGGGGTGGTACTCACATGCATGAGTGAGGAAAATGAAATGAACGAATGCAATGAATGATGATGATGATGATGATGATGATGATGATGATGATGGGAAGTTGGGGGGGCAGATGGGTAGTTCAGATCTAGCCCACATAGGGTTAGAAGCCGATCAAACTATTCCATCACATGCGTGTTCCTTCAACTTCTAGCTCGATGTACAAGTTATGAATGAACGAATGAATGAAACATAATGAAAAGATTGGTTTGGGGCGGACCCATTCCAAGTGAACTAAAGAGAGGCATGATCATATTGCATATTCCCATTCCTTACTAAGCCTTCAAGCTTACAATTAATTTGTGGTGTAGGTACATGTGTATGCACGAGAAGAACGATGAACATAACACAAAACAGTTGACGAAGAACTTACACGGGCTGAGCTTGTGACTGGTCAGGCTAACGATGAGTAAAGTAAATTTTAAAACATAATGATTTACTTAGCATATATTAATTTGAATGTTTTCGCTTCCGCTAATGTTTTAATAAATGATTTTCATAACAAATATAATTAATGGATTTTGACGCTTGGTTTTAGCACTCTGATTATGAAGGATTTTAATTATTTTACAAAAGTTTTAAATTTTGCGTATTTTAAAAGGTTATGAAATACTGGGTCGTCACATGTGATGTAGGTAAGCATGGGATCGGGGATTGAAACAGTTGATGAGACATTTATATGTTGCGGCCTTGGCGGCTGGTTAAGGTAAAAAGATTAAAGAATAATTGTAACGATTGGTAATAAGGTTTTTGAGGAAAGTGAACATTTGTATTTCATTTTATTAAGAAGGTTTTCAAATTGTATTTAATTTTTCTTTTCCCTTAGTAAGAAAATGAACTCAATATGTAATAGTTTTTTTTTTTTTTTATAGATTTAATGTCTAATGAAAGAGTTCAATATTGGCTAAGAACAACATACCATAGACCTGAGTTCCCTAAAGTTAATATCGTAATTATCATATCCAATAGAAAGGAACATTTTTTTTTTGTGTAGTGATAAAACACAAACGTCTTGGAGCTTGTAGTACCTCTAAGACCATTTCAAAAGTTACACTTTATCATTTAACACATTCAAAAGGTTCTCAATGATACATTTTTGAATCCTTACTTAAACTTTATACAATACAAATAAGATAGTTTCCCTAGAGCTAGGTGAGTCATAACCTATGGTCAAAAGCACCAGGTGACATAAGTGTCTGACGTAGCAATGCTCCTTCATCTGTAATCCTTTCCATAAATCTATATTTGGTTTAGTTTGATCATACTCCTCACCTACATCACATGATTTCTTATGGGCCTAATGCTCAGTAAGAGATAATTAAATATGAACAATGTGATACTCATGCTATGCAATGTTATAAAAGTAGAAAACATTTCCTTTCAATCCATTACTTATAGCTTTGTACCAGTCCAGACATTGGAGATTATCAGTCCAAGAGAAGAGATGCATCCTATGGTCCATCTTAGGAAGAACCATCACTCAATCTTGACTAGGGAAGAGATACATCACCATATAGTTCTTCTAAGTAAGACCGTCACTAAACCCCCTAACCTCCAATGCCTATTTACGTTTATTCAGTCCATTATATACATGCATTTCATTATATATATGCATGTAAATAGTTTCATTACTTTTCTTAAATCATGATGGATGACATGTATGCATTTCATTCAAACTATCAATCTAAAACTTTTCAGCACATTATGCCTATAAAATTCTATTCTAACTTTCTACCATAAATAACACAACAAACAAACATCATCAAATCAATACAAACCTAATATCATGTGACGTAGACTAAAATGACCAAAGACATGCATATCTCTTACTTTAAGTCCATTCATGAACGATAACACCATCACAACCAACAATTTCTCATTAATGACTATATAATGCATCAAGCACAAAGTGTCACGACTTGGAGGCGGGGTGGATAGAACTGCCAGGTAAGGTGACCAGATCCCCGTGGAGGATCTGATCACCCAGCGGAAGGCATGACTTAGAGCGAAAGACTTTTAAATACTTATCTCGGTCCAAAAGGTATGGGTCTTGGTCTGTATAGTGATCATGAGAAAATAACGGAGCATAAATTAAAATGAAATCCAAACACTGTGCAACAAATCCAAACCAATAGTATTAAGCTTTACAGACCAAATTAGAAATGCAAATATCCTTACCAAACAATAGTCTCAACACTGAAATCACTAAACAGGAAATGAGAACTAAACTGGATTCTCTGACTGCGTATCCTCAGCTACTCTTGCCTTTACCTGGAATTTTTAGGGAGAGGTCGTTTGGGGTGAGTGACTAACTCAGTAAAGTATATCTAGACTAGATGCATCACACTGCGAAAACTGGTTTTTCTCTTTTAGAAAACAATATGATGTTTCTCTTTTTACCGTATATGGATTTTTAACTGAAATCTTTTTATCATATTATAAATCTTGCCTGAGGCCACTAATGATGCTTTTATCAAAACCTACAATATACATAGACAACTATAACTTGAAAAATAGGCAATCACCATTTTCTGATCCGAAAACGTTATTAGTAAAAAAGGGCTGTCACTCAATGACCCACCTGACACACTCATCAGAGAACAGGTGGTCGCTCATCGATAATAACACCTCATGATGCAAAAGAATAGGATGGTACTTGCATTCATAGACTAGGCAAAGTACCCATCTACGATATCAATAATGAATGAGGTCCACTATGTTGGGTTGCTCCTCAACTAGCCACCTACTACATCCAAGTCGACGAGGGTTGCTAGCGAGAGGAGTTACGAGCTGTCATGCCACCTGTCACTTAGAAAGGTGCTAGGCAAACAATCTCCAACGGATGACAACCTCTAACTCGTGTGACTAAATACCCTAACCAAGTTTTGAGGCTCGAAACCCAATGACGCGTCATCACCGCCCTATCACCATTTGCTTCCAGGGCTCGAAACTCGAGAACATGTCACCGATACCCTTTCACCCTTTTGCTTGTACAAACATCCATCCTCTCGTAATAAGAGATGGTACGGGGATAGCCTCGTCATGCTTTAATGCCAAACTGCCTTAAGCATCAAGAGGATTCATTCTCCCAATATATGCACAATATATCACCACAAAACCATGTATGGAAATTAAATGTGAAAAAACATATATACATAAATAAAAAACTAATGTGCTATCAAACAATTCTTGTCGGATTTTCATGTGTGGTATCCCACAAAATACTAGTTTTGAAAATCGTGATGCTACGCAATGCAAGAGGTATAGAAATCCCCCCTTTTTCTTTTCTTCTCCACCGGCCTCTTTCTTTTATTTTACTTATTTCATTTCTTTCCTTTAATTTTCCTTTAGTTCTTTTTTTTTTTTCCATTTTTCATGGTCTACCTATGGGCTTCTGGCTTCTCTTCCCTCTTCACTTCAATTCTTTAATTTAATCCCTTTTGTACACCTTATAATTAATTCCTTTTATTTTACTCTCTTCATCAAATAAATGTATATTAATTTTAACTCCAAATTCTGACTTCAATCCCAATTTATTCTGAACACCAACCAACGATGTTTCTCTAACCAAATTAATTCACCAATTCCATTTTCCCAATTAAATTTATGCTCGGTAATTTTCAATTTTACCGTTTTTTACCAAATGACCAAAATTTCACACGAGGCTGCTACGTGACAATTCTAATAAGCTTTTCAACGTTATGACCAATTTTTGATGTGATAAATTTACATGTAGAATTTATTTATTTTAAATTTCACATGTTTTACATCTTAACCTCCTTAAGTGAAGTTTCGTTAAATTTAAAATAAAATCCATTACACATCAAAAGAGATATGGGTACTTGTGTATCATGTTCGAATCAACTTCCCAAGTTGCTTCCCTTTTGGTGTGATTCTTCCATAGCACACTGACCAAAGGAATCTCCTTGCATCGGAGCAATATGATGTATCTTCCTGGATAGGAAGGGTGGTCTAGGAAATAACGTGGGATGACTTAGTCATGTATTTCCTCAACTGGGATATATGGAAGACATTATGGACGTATCCAAGCTAGGGAGGTAAATCAAGTCAGTAGGCTACAAGGCGAATCCTCTTAGTTATCTGGAACGGGCCAATGAATCTTGGGGCTAGCTTGCCTTTCACCTTGAAGCTACTGATGCCACACCTCGGCCAAAACTTTAGAAAAATGAAGTCTCCTGCATCAAACTCGACTTCCTTCTTCTTTAGATCAACGTAGCTTTTCTATTTGTTATGAAAATAACTAGTATAACACTATTGTAGGAAAATAGAATGACAAGGGAAACCAGGGGAAAATGATAAATAAAGAAAAGGGATAGGAAAGTAATTCAGAATGTAGATCTAAGAGACGCAATGATTAGTAAATAGAGAGAAGTGTTAGAGTGTTGTATTCAGTTTTTGGAATGGAGTAAGGAATCGGAAGAACAAGCGAAAGTTAGTTGTGCTGTGTTCATGCTGATGAAGGATGCTCGATTTTGGTGAGATACTATTAAGATAACTCAAGGACAACTCAGGACATAAGAGAAATAACTTGGACACAACTTAAGGATATTTTCCTTGATATTTATTTTAACAAAATGGCTTGGACTTAGATGTTAGGTGGGTTAGTGAAGTTTGAGGCGCTATTCCAATTTGCTAGGCACTTAGTAGCTACCAATAGTCTTAAGGTGTACTAGTTTGTTCATGGATTAAAGGTCGTGATATATCGAGGAATTAAGATATATGGTACTGAAGACATGCCATACTCTAGGGTAGTAAGAAGTTGATGTGCCCTGGGGCCCGATCACTCACTTCCGAGCAAAGAAACTTATTTCTTCCCTAACTCATTCTTATTTTGCAGGCAATATCAAATTATGGGATTCTACAGTGGAAATAACTCACAAAGACAAAGGAGTTCCTTTTCACATTATCACATGGTTGCATACACCACCGAATGGATAGCACGTTATTTCCTGCCTCGGAAGCTCCATGAAGTTGTGAAGGTTCAAAGAGTAATATTAACATATGGATGCAATTTGCTGTTTTAGAAATAGACTTGGTTCTAGAAATTTTATTTGGTTTCTTTTATGTTGTTTTTCTTTTGGTAAGTGTTTGAGAGGTGCGCGGTTTGCATGCAAACCACGCCCTCATGCCAAAATTTTCAAGTTAAGGGTAATTTGGTCTTTTGGCATTTTTGTAAAACACTTAGGGTATTTATCCCCTCTTTCGGAATGAGAACGCACTTTTGGATAATTGTTAAACCTAGTTTCCTCCTTGTGAGAAGAGAATCGCGGCAACCACCCCCCCCCCCCCCCCCCCCTCCATAGCCGATTCCTCCGTTGCCTGAACTCGATCTCTTGAAGCTTCTTGGTCAAGTTGGAAGGCTACTATCTCTTCCAATGCTTCCCCTTAGTGGTGTTGATTGTGGTGTGGAGATAGAGAAGTTTTCAAGCCCTTGGAGAGTGCTTCCCTAACCGGTGAAGCCGATTGAAAGTCGCCCCTCTCACTTTGGATGTCCACGGACTCTGATGTGCCCCGAGAACCCGTCACTTGAGCCCGAGCCAAGGGCTCCTTTATTTTCTAACTTTTTATTTATTTTGTAGGTTTTTGAATCCAAATAAACAAGGAGGAGTGGGCATTTGGACTAATGGAGATCTTGAATTCTTTTGGAGGAAATTGTGGGTTTTCCAATTCCGCCTAAAATCTGACCCTCGGCTATTCAAGGGCAATTTGGACCATTAATACGACTTTCTTTCCATTTTGGTTCTTCATACCAAATGTAGCCAACATCCATAGCTTTCCAACAAGCTATTGGACGTTATATTTGGTTATCTTTTGCTACGTCAAATAGTTATTTTACAGAGACTAATTTCCCAAACTCGGACTTATTGTTTATGTTTTATTATTTAGGGTTATTTTAGTAATTTTCTGCTATGGTATTTTGGTCTTTGACCTATTTTGTAAACCCTAGGGTTTAATACCCCTTCTTGCTGATGAAAGACCAGTTTTTGAAGAATAGAATTTTGAAGAGCTAAGCTCCTCCAAAACCGCGGCCAACCCCTCCACAAGCGCCGATTCTCATCCATCCCTTGCAAGGGTCCTCTTGAAGATTCTCATCCTTGCTAACCCGGGTTATTGCCTCTTCCATTCCTCTTTTTCGTAAGGGGTGAATGTGGTGTGGAGGTAAGAGAATTTTTCCCCATTGGAGATAGTTGGTTTCGGCCAACCCAAAGAGACGCCCTCTCACTTAGGAGGTGCTGCAACTCCCTTGGTGTTCCTTTCTTTATTCTGGTGCTACTATTGGATTTTGTTATTGATTGATGAACTATGGATATGTGGATCTGATATAGGTTGGTTGTTGGAGGTATTTTTGTGGAATTTATTGAATTTAAAGGTGATGAATTTCGGAATAGAGTGAACTGCTGAATCTGTGTTTTCATTATTGATTGTGTTATCGCTGATTGAGGCTTCTGTTTGGAGTATTTGCGTCGCTCTTTTCTGGTTAACGTCTTCTAGAGAATTGTTTGAGCTTGAGTAAGGGAGCTACTCTCCAAAATTGAACTTTATTCGATGTATGCATCTCGAGTTATGTCGTTTTGAGTAAACGTTGCTGAAACTGCCCTGTATAAAAACAGTTTTTGGGTCATTGGTATTTAGAGCATAACTTCTGATCTAGAATGGTTTTCTTTATGGAATTTTGACACGAGTATTGTGGTTGTATTGAGGACAGCTCTACCAAGTTCCAGTTTGATCTCACGCACAAATTGAGAGTTAAGTTTGATTGATTGTTGCTGATTCAGTGAACTGTATTTTTCCCGAACAGATTTAACAAAGGTTCCCCATTTGTTTCTTGGGGCCTGTCAGACTCTAAGGATTTTCTTTTGGTTTTCTTGCATCTTTCTTTAAGTGGTTCTTGATTTCTTGT
Organism: Begonia loranthoides; assembly: GCA_022433065.1. Lineage (NCBI taxonomy): Eukaryota > Viridiplantae > Streptophyta > Magnoliopsida > Cucurbitales > Begoniaceae > Begonia > Begonia loranthoides. Next base: position 15,467,839 of record CM039485.1, read on the forward strand.
TCTATTCTGGTTCTAGCAATGGTGTATGGATCGTGGATGTTGAGTATAGTTGAAAGATTATGCTTAAAACGATTTTGTGGAGGAATGAATGCAAGCCGATGAATCTGTCCTAGTTTATTCCTTTCTGGATTCTTGCGATTCTGATTGTATTCGGCCATCTTGAGAACTTCCTTTTTGGCAGGTTTATTCTATAATTAGTCACGATATTCCCTTCCAATGTTATTTGGGAGTATGCAAGTGGAGTTCTTTCCTTTTTAATTTCGGATATCAAATCGTTTCGGGTGAAACCCTAATTTTGGAGTTGTTTTGTTTCTGCCATAACATGAGTTTCCGAGTGGTTTTTACGCTGAAATTTTGATATGTTGTTTATGAACATGTTGTTATGGTGACCTCCAAAATTCAGTTGTTGTTCACGTCTGGATTGGGAGTTATTTCTGTTCAAAGTTTTTTGGTCAGATCATTGTGGCCGATTTCTATCAAGTGCTCCTTGTGATTTTTGGAACACATCAGAAGTGCTTTGGAGAACGAGGAGGCATAGATGCTAATTATTGGACAGAGGGAAATGGATCCGAAGCCGAAAAAGAATAGTTCAACTCAATCACAAGTGGATGGGCATATAATTGAAAGGAGTTAAGCAGGTATTGGACAACGAAGATAAGTCTACAAATGATAAGCGTGAGCAGAATGAACTTACAATGCTGATTTGAAATTTTCATGTTGGACCGTGTCCATGGTGTAGCAGGAAGTATTATGGTAAATGTAGAGCCTGTACTGGTCATTGTTTTAAGAATGGAAAAAATTTAAGGAAATCTTCTAGGACAAATACTTTAAAAGCACTACATGAACGAGTAAGTTGGTAGAAATTATTAAACTTCGTTAGGAAGGAACAGTCTCGGAGTTTGTGCACAAGTTTGAGGCATTGTCGCGATTTGCATTGCATTTAGTAAGTGATAATGATCACAAGGTTCACCAATCCATTCAAAGGCTCAAGTTGAAAATTTATTGAGGTGTGAAGATTTTGGTTCTCAAGGAATACCATATACAGATATTGTAGCAAAAGCCCTCAAAGTTGAGGATGTAGAATTTCAAGTAGTGAGATTTAATGAGCACAGTAGAAATATGGGGATGGAATTACAGTCTCAACAATTGATAAGAGAATAACTAGAGATAAAAGGATCAAAGAGACCTTTAATTGAAAATGAGTTACAAGGAAATGAGAAGCAAATTCAAGGAAATGCTGAGGATTTACAAGTCATTCAATGCCCAAAGTGTAAGAAAAGTCATAAGGGGGAATGTATGACTGGATCTCGGTGATACCTTCAATGCAACCAAGTTGGACATATTGCAAAAATCTGTCATTCACTGACTGATGAAAGGAAAGAGAAGTTAGCTGAGGCTTTTTCTCTTGCAACAATTAGAAATAAAGATCAAAGGACTTTGATGTAAGTTGTGTTTTGTTAAATAATTATGTTTGGAGAAGTGGAAACGCTGTATCATTTGGAAAGAATTATGAAATATTGGTGTTGAATATTTAAGTTTTGAATATTTCGTGTTACGAATACTCATAATTAGTGTTTCGTGCAATCGAGAAGTTATTTACGTTAGACAAATTTTAAGGACAAAATTTATATAATGGGGGAGGATTTTAATATCCCAAAATTTCATCATGCTAAGCATACGACTCAAGTGATGATTTTGGGGATGTTAGGAGTGGAGTTGTACAAGTGAAGATATTGGTTAAGAGAAACGTATTTGGAGTAAATGAATTATGATACCCCGTTATGTTCATAAATAGCTTCTGGGAAGAATTGAGATTAATTGAAGAATTGTTTGAAGATAATTGGAGTTAGATTGAATGATATAAATTAGAATTATAGTTAGTAGTATTAGTAAGAGAAAATATATTTGGACGTATTTGGATATTGTATGGATATTTTAAGGATTGAAAGCTTGAGAATAATAAGGTTCTTATAATTTATTGGAAAATATACTTGGATATAATGAGGTTGGAAGTATAGGATTTATACTATTTTGAGGGCATATTGGATTTAATGAAAAGAGTGTGATGATGAAGTGGTATGGAGGATATTACAATTACAATTAAGACCTTAGGTTATGGTTGTAATATATATATATATATAAGGGATACACATGTATATTAATGTCACGTTAAAGAAATATTGTGTGTATATACATATTCTAGAGAAAATCTAGTCGTGGTCGTTCGTGGCAGTCGTTCGGCAAGGGGAGATCGCCTGCAGTGATCGACTGCTGATTTTTAAAGAAGGAGTTCCACAGTCGATGGATTGCATGGTGGTCGATCGGCTATTGAAGAAATTCATCGACCGCCATTTATTGAAAGTCATTTGTAACCAATGCCTGGAATCGTATGAGACGTCATCAAATGCATCTGAAGATGAAGTGGATTGATGTTAAACGTGTCTGGACGTTAATGGGATGCCATCATTTGACCTTTTGTCTTCACACAAACCATGAAGAGGCATAAAATGTTGCCTATAAATGGAGATGATGGGAAACAAGTTTCAAAGAGAGGAAAATGAGGGGGAAACTCTGCCAAAATGTGGAGAGAGCTGGCGTGGGGTGTTGTTGTGAATATGGTTGAGTTTTCTAGAGTATCTGAAGGAGAGTGAAAGTTTGAGGAAATATTGTGAGATATCTTGCTTCTGTGTATCTTCGTGAGAAATTGTGAATGGTTGCTGGAGGTAACTGAGAAAGTGAGCCAACACTGAGGGTGTGTATGAATAGTTCTGGAGTTTGGTGAGAGAGATAGTGAAACCATAGAGGAGAGAAATTGTAATATATATTCTGAAGTTTTTTTGAAAACCGTGAGAAATGGAAGCTATGTGACTGCATGTGTAATACCCGTGGACGCACGCACGCAGACGATGCAGGGATTAGGGATTGCGTCCAAAAATGCATTGCACGTAGTCCCCAGCATTTTGGGACGATGTAGGACCAGCGCAGACGAGGCGCAAATGCCTCCCTTCATCCAAAATCACAATTTTGAAGGATAATAATGAATTGAACCGGTTTGGTTCGTCTCATCCAGAAGCAATTAAGTGGCTTGGTTTTTAGTTAAATGAAGAAGATAGAAATGAGATTAATTATAATTGTTTTGAATTAAGGATAAATTGAATAAATAAAGTGAGAGATTAAATTAAGAGGGGATTAGAATTAAAAAAATGGATAAAATGGAAGGAAGGGTTAATGGGTAAAGGGAAGGCATGAACCAGTTCACGCAGTATGAGTTCGGGTATGGAAATAAAGAAATGGAGAAGGGAATTTCATTTGGCCTAGGGCCATTCGCGAAAACTAGAGAATGAGGAAGAGAGAGAGAGATGAAGACCATGAGCGATAGGGAGCAATGGAGTGTCGAGTGAAGGGAGACCATGAGGGACGTTGACAGATGGTGAGCTCGAGCTCGAGTCGGCTCCTGTCAGGCAAGTAGTGGGCGACGAGTGGAGCGTCGGGTCATAGCTTGGGCTCCATAGAGTGTTGGGCTTTGCGGGTTAGGTCGGCAAAGCAGCAGGTAGAGGGACGGAAGGACGACGACGGTGAGGCTGCCACCGATGTCGTGATCTGTAGAGGAGGATTGGCGTTTGGGGGCTATGATTTCTAGCCTTGGGTCGATGGCTGGAGCTAGTAGTTTGTGAGGAACGGTTGGTCTGGTTTGAGGTTTGGTTCGAACTAGTCCTTGCTAGTTCTTGCTCTAGTGAGCAACAATGTGTAAGTGGAGGCATGGTTTAGTGGCAGGGCATGGCTGGGGACATGCACAGGTGTCTGTGGCAGAGGCATGGCACGTTGTACCTGCCTCTCTAGTGGACTTGAAGGGCAGAAGAAAAGGGATGCTGGCAGTGAGCTCAGGGGTGAGCTGCGTTGAGAGAAAAAGACAGAGCAGAGAGTGAAACGCTCTCTAGTGGGTGAGCCCAAGAGCTGTGACGGAAGGGAGAGAAAAGTGAAAGAGGAAGAAGGTGGAGGAAGAGCTTTGCACTTCCTTGGTGATTTTCAGGTAACACACACTTCCTTCGTTGTTTTATGGATTTTGGATGCTTGCTCTTTGTCTTGTTATGGGTGCTCCATGTTGGTTATTGTTTCATGGTTTTATGAGGTTGTATTCCGTTATCTGTTAATATTGGGGGTTGTGTGTTTCGATGGTTAGTAGTCTATTTAGTTGTGGAGATCCTCTAGATGAGTGGTAATTGTGATGCACTGCTGTTGATTTGGGTCATGGTCAAAAAGTGTGTTCTACCACTGATTAAGTGATTACTATCACGTGATAATAAAATGTAAATTATTCTTGATGGTGATGTGTTGATTGAGGAAGAATGTATGAAGTCACTGTTAAATTGGGATGTCGAAATGTAAAGAGATTAGAGAAGGAAGTTATGGGTATTCTGCCGTTGTTTGGATTAATACTTCTAATCCGGTTTGGGCTATGTGTCAGTCAGTTATTGATTTAGGTTATGAGATTTAATAATAATGTCAGTGTTGCTGAAAATGATGAACTATAGAAATGAGATTATTGATTGGTGATTAGTAATGACATGATGTTATCGATTTATGAAGGAATTGAAAAGGAAAAGAAGGATAAAGATTAAGTACGAATACGCGTTAAAGCTTCGAGGTAAGAAATTGATAGAGTTATTAGCTAGTGGATGCCCTACACCATTAGCAGCGTCTTCCCTTTAATTGTTTGCGTTTGACTAAGCTATCATATTATGCCTATGCTACTTGCATGTTATTAATTTAATCTCTGAGCATGTTTAGGAAATTAGCATGTTGTTAATTTTTCCTTTAAATTGCCAAACATGTCTAAATTGTTATTGTTCCTTTTAAATTACCAAGCATGCCTAGTTCGTTATTGCTTTCTTTAAATTGCCAAGCATGCCTATATTATTGTTTCCTTTAAATTGCAAAGTATGACTCTATTGTTATTGCTTCCTTTAAATTACCGAGCATGCCTATATAGTATGTTAGTAGACTTTCCATATCTCATTTCATATTGTTGTGTTTACTGCTTTATGTCTCACACTTTTATATTGTTATGATTACTGCTACTCATTGACATGCATCACGATAATGTTTTTCATTGATATGCATCATGATAATAAACAAGTAGAAAGTGCCACCTCTGAGGTAGTACTCATATGCATCATGTGAGGAAACGGATGAATGAAATGAATGAAAGGAAAGGAAAGAAAATGGGGAGTTGGGAGACGGACAAGTAGTTCAGATCTAATCAAGTAGTCTAGACTAAGCCCCTCCCTAGTCAAGTCCGGGACCCTAGGTGGTTAGAAGTCAAGAACAGACTATACCTCCAACACAGGTTCCTCCAATCTCCCGCTCAACGTACGAGTTATGAATGAAATGTAAAGGAAAAAATAGTTTGGGGTAGTACACATTTCGACATAATGAGTTGGAGGCATACATCACACTGCATATCTCATTTCTTACTGGGCCTTGGGCTCACAGTTTGCTAATGGTGTAGGTACATGAATGAGAAAATGATGAACAGGTGAAGGAGCAGTTGATGAAGGAGTTGCACGCGTAGGACTTGTAGCTGGCTAGGCTAAGGAAAGTAAAAGAGAAAAGTATTTTGTAATTAATACGAAATAATTTTTTTAGTATTCCTTAAATGAATTACTTACTTTCCTCTATGTTTTAAGAAAAAATATTTTATAACTATAGTTTTCCACTGCTTGTAATGATTTTCATAACAAGTCTAAGGAAAGAGTTTTAACGGTTTGACTTTTTAGAAAAGAACTCTGATTTAATTGAAAAGATTTCAATAAAGACTTTAGTTGTTTTACAAAAGTTTTAAATTTAATGCATTTTCAAAGTAAGAAAAAAAAACTGGGTCGTTACTACATGATTGTGAAGAAACGGCTGTGATGGAATTGCTTGTGATGGAAAGTGAAGGATAGTAAGGTTCTGTGATTTTGGACGAAAGACACATAGTGAGGAAGGCAAAGTTTAAGCTTTCTGGGTTTCTAGAAGATCGAGTTTTACTTCTATGTTTTGTTCCAGATTCTAAAGTTCTTCAGGTATGCAAAACTTCTCTCAAATGATTAATTTTCAGTTCTAGATATTACACAGTAAGCATTAGATTTTGTTTATATATATATATATATATATATATATATATATATGTATGTATATATGTATTGAATTTGTTTGTTATGTGGGTTTCATCACTATTACGTAGGATAGTCGATTCTAATTTTAAGTGGGATCACTTCAATCATTCTATTATTGATCATGACCAAGAAAAATTATAGAAAAGTTTATTATGCCATGTTAAGTCTACTGTTGAGTTATTGTTGCTGATTATTAGTTAGGGTTGTTGTTAGTCGTAGCATGTGGAGTATATTGTTGTGGATAAATTAGATTATTGGAATACGGTGGTTATTGGAATTATTATCACTATTAGTTGAGAAACTTTAATGGGTGCTATGTAGGGCTTAGACTCTGGCTATATTTGACTTGTTAAGATAAACTGTTGGACATAAAAGAGAAGCTATATATTATTAGAAAATTAATCTATCAAGTTAGGATTCACGATTATTCCATTGGCACTGAGTTTGTTAAACTGTTATGATTGACGAATAGGTTCTATGAGGAAGAGACTTTAAATGCTAACCTTATAAAGCTAAGGACTCCAGGTAAGTGCCACTGCATGTGCTTTGTCCGAAAGGGCCTACATCACGGGAATTAGGGGGTGTTTATTTGATACTTGTTTACTAGATGTATAGTTTATGTTATATTTGAGAGATGTACTGGGGAATGATTGCTTGTATGTTTATTAGACTTAAGTTCATTTCTTTAGTTAGGAAATTGTGCACACTTTGAAGATACTATAACAGACACGATAGATAGGATTGTATGCTTGCACATTTTCCTACGACATGGAAAAATGTAAATGTAACCAAATTGAACGTAATAACCAAGCTTATTGGGTGAGTTCAGAGACTAAAGAGGTTACTATTATCCAACGAGTGTGTGAGTTCGAAAACTGAAGAGGTTGCTCTCACCCAAAATTACAAATAACTTATTTGGGTAAGTTCAGAGACTGAAGAGGTTGCTCCTATCCAACGAGTCGGTGAGTTCAAAAATTGAAGAGGTTACTCTCACCTGAAATTATAAATAACTCGTTTGGGTGAGTTCATAAACTGAAGAAGTTACTCTGATCTAATGGGTGAGTGAGTTCAGAAATTAAAGAGGTTGCTCTCACCCTGGGCAAGTTCGGAGACTGAAGAGGTTGCTCTTATCCAACGAGTGGGTGAGTTCAAAAACTGAAGAGGTTGCACCTCTCACTGGAAATTATAAATAACTAGTTTGGGTGAGTTTAGAAAATGAAGAGGTTGCTCTCATCCAACTAGTGAGTGGCTCCACTGCATTTTAAAAAAATGGTGTTTTTTAAGTGGCTGATCATCTGGCCTTATGTGGAGTGTGTAATCCATAGGTGTGTGATTTCTCCACGCATTCCCCTTTACTGATGGCAGTGTATAGGACGTGTTAGGTAAGATTTATAAGGATAAATGAATCCTATGGGAGAAGCTTTAGGAGATAAAACAGGAATAAAGAAGAGAAAAATATAGAGAGAAAGGGAGGAAGAGAGGAAAAACGAAGAGCTCATTGGGGAAGCTGAGAGCTGTGAGAGAAGAAGAAGAAGAAGCAGAGGAGAAAAGAGAAGATAGAAAGGAAGGCTCTCTTATAAAGAGAATGGAGCTGAGAGGAAAAGAGAGAAATAGAGACCGAGAGTAAGGGAGAAGAGAAAGTATGAGAGAGAGAGAGAGAGTTTGAAGAAGAAGAAGAAGAAGCAGGGAAAGAGAAGACTCTGGATGTTGAGGAACTATTGTCTTCTTGGGTGCTCTTCTGGTAAGTGGATTCCCTTCGCTTCTATTTATGAAGATTTCCTTCATGGTTTTTATGAATTTTACATGATTAGTGATCCCTGTTTCCTTTGTTTACTGCTTTTGTTATCACTGTTGGTTGGGATTCTTCACTTTCATGTTTTGTTGAAGAATATCATTAAGGCTATGCTATTGTTTTGGTTAATGATCAGTTGAACATAAATATTATGGAAGAGTTATATGGTTATGGATTTATGAGAATAAAGATAGAAGATAGAAATAGTGAAGAATGTTGGTAATGTTCTCTATGATGAAATGTGCTCTGTTACTGAAAAGTGGCTCCCTGTTGTTTAATTGCTTTTTGGCTTTGTGAAGAACAGTAATGGGTTTGGTTTTATTGCTTAAGTGTTTGTCCTCGGTTTCATTAAATGGGTTGTTTATCTGCCACTAGGTTATAGTTGTCAGGCTCTATTGGTTCATTGTTTTATGGTTGAAGTTGCTTTCTGTGATGTTCTTGCACATTGGATATGGATTGGAGTTATTTTCTATTATTTTAGTTTTTGAAATTAAGAAAGTTAGAGAGACAACTTTGTATATATATATATATATATATATGAAGTAGTTATTGATAAGGATTTTGCTAACTTTGAATGTATTTAAGAAGAAGAATAAAGTGCTAAAAGCATTACGGACGCTAGGCAAGTGATATTACTTGTGTTTTACCCTTTGGGCCTACATCACAAGAGTTATGACTTCTTTGATGCCTGTGTTTACTAGATTATTAGGTTTAGTTATTGATCATGCTATTGTTCGAAGATTGTATTGGTATGTGCTTACTTGTTGTTTTAATGATGTGTTTATTAGATTTAGGATCTTTACATAAACAATTCAGATATTGATCATACTTGAGGATTATAGAATTTTATACTGATCATGCTTCGAAAATTATATTAAGGATATAGAATTGTATGCATTCATGAGCATTCATGCATCATGGTTTTAAAAAGTTACGAAAATGATTTTCATGCATGGTTTTGGAAAATGGTATAAGGGATGCTCTTACATACTAAGTGTAGGGTATTTTTGATGGCTGATCACCCAAAGCAAACAACCTCCATTTGAACTGTATGATTATCCATTGCATCATTAATGGCAAATGAACAAAATAGAATAAACTAAATAAATTTAAATGGAAGTGTGGGGGTTCGAGAGAATAGGTGACGATCCTTGGTGGATGACACCCCTGATGGATGCAACTCATCCCAGTAGGGAGGGAGTGACGATTAAGCCACAAGGACCATAGGATGTATCCTTTCTTCTGTACCAGAAATCCCTAACGTTTTGACAGATAAGTGGAAACGTAAAGAAAATGACAAAGGATAGATTCCTTTCCATAAATGAAACAGAAAACTGAATACAAATTTATGAAATTGCATAGCATGAGCATTTGTATATTTTATATTGCTTACTGAGCTTTAGGTACGTATGATATCAAGCAAAAGAAGCAGTTGATGAAGGATTTGCACAGTTGGAGGTTTGGTGGCTTGCTAGGCTAAAGGTAAAGAGAAAATGAAAAAGGTGTTGTAAAGGTTTATTATTGTATTTTTAAATGGTTGGTTTTATTATAAAGTCTTCCACTATGTTTTATAAAAGATTTTTAAGAAACGGATTTTATTTATCATATTTAAATGGTTTTAAGAAAGAAAAGTCTTTTGCTTTGCAAAAGTTTTTAATTTCACGTGCTTTTTGAATAAAATGTCTTTTAAAAATGACACATTTTAAGAAAGAAAAATCGAGTCGTTACAAAAAGGTTTATCCTCAGCTTCAACTTGTGGCTTGGAAATGTTGGAAAATTTATTACTTGGTCGACAATGATAAGTCTTTGAAGATCGTTTTAGTTGGCCTTTAAATCTTAATGCCAAGTTGAATCACACTATCCATCATTTCATAGGGTTGGATCTCCACCACATCCCCAATCTCTTTGTTTAACCCTTTGATGAATCTTGCAATGGTATGCTCCTCCAGTTCATTAAAACCATTCCTTATTTTAGGAGTTTCAAACTCGGTTACATATTCTTCCATTTGGGAGCGACCCTTGCTTGAGACTTTGCATTTGAAGAAACAACACTTGCTTGTAGTGGTTTGGCATGAATCTCTTCCTCATAAGTCTCTTTATCAATCTACAACTATGGATTTCCTCATCACTATCCTTTCTCGTTTGAGTCCTCAAATTAGCCCACCACAAAGTAGCAAAATCCACAAATTTCAAGGAAGCTAACATGACTTTTGCTTTATCCGAATATTCATAACAATCAAATACTTTCTCTACTTTTTTCAACCAATCCAAAAACTCAATACCTTTGCTAGATCATCTAAATGGAGGGATAGATAATTTCACATGCTTTATATCATCAACAAAATTTCGAGTATACTTCGAGCTAGGAGAACCACGACTATGAGAACTTTCACCGGAATCCTCCTCTTCTATCTCTTCACGGTTTAATCTCTCCCTTCTCTTACAACTATGGCTTCTAAGTCTACGAGTATGGGGGTCCTCACTTGCTGGTTGAGCATGTCTTGAAATCTTTGTGACAAGTTAAGGACAACATTCTTGAGTTCATCGATTTCGACTTGGGCACTTGTCTCGGTTTCCCATGGAGGAGGTTGGGATATTTATTGAGTGTTGTACTCGTGGTTTTTGGAGGCGTCAAATCCACTCTTTTTTGTCATAGTAAGGAGGAAATATCACCGTAAAGGAAGCAAAAAAGGTCAAACAAGGGCCTGATACCAAATGATGCACCAAGAGGTGCAAGTTGTGACAAGGAAATGGGAAGGGTGGTTTTTGGGTTTGCAAAAATAGAATACCAAATTTCAACTTGTGTAGTTTATTCTCGGGCAATCCAATCTATACTCAAATTGAACCACAATCAATATATTCAAAATAGAACATGCCCTCCAAAATTCAAGCAATAATTCCAAAAGGGGACGAAGATATACATTCATAAAAACTACTCCGCTAAAAGGGTACCAATAGTAACAGTTCATAGTCCAAAAAGAAAGAATCACAACTTATGCATACCTAAATGAAATGAAAGTTTTTAGTCACCATGCTCTCCTTCTCTTGCATACAAAAGACCATCCAAAAATCAGAACAAGATTCAGAAAGGAGCAGAAGTTATGTGAACACAAAATGACCTTCCTAGAATAGCACCAGTAAAACAAGTTTGGAGCAGAAAATGAATAACGCACAACTTTTGTTTCTCTAAACCAAATAATACAAAAATGGAACCATGCAACCCCTGAAATGTTACCAGGAAATCCTCTAAATTCTAGAGTCCAAGTCATCTAGGAAGAGAAACAAAAATGGATACTTATAAGCTAGTCAAAAGGATGCTAATGACACCCTTTGACTTCAATGGATTCTTCAAGAACCTCTCTAACTTGTTTTCACAGCAAGTCTTTTAATCACCCTCTATTGATGTTCACCTCTGAACCAAGACGATACGAAGACTAGTATGAGAAATCCCCTCTAAGACAAACAAATAACAAGTGGATTAATGGTTGATACACACACCTCTCGTGATAACCCTTTGAAAATGGAGGCCGATTGAAGGAGAAAAACTCCAACACAAGTGTTTAGCTTTAGCTGATAAAATTCCAATCAAAGTTCAAACAACCCTTAATGAGGGTATATAAATCCTAGAAGGTTTGCCCTAATGTGAAAATTACAAAATTGTTCTTAAAATAAATCACACATAACATAAGTTCTCAGCTAACACCACCTAGCCGAAAACACTCAACAAAATATTATCCCAATCAACATTAATCAATCCAAAAAAGGTAATGTAACATCCCGGTTTTTATTTTTTTGAAAATCGTAATAAATTTAAAAATTTTCTTTTGTAATATTAGAATAAATCTTTTCTTTTAAAACCGAGTGTTGAATTCATTCCTTGAAATCCTTTTTCCCAATTATGAAATAATATTAGTGAAATAACTTTCATTTATAAAATCATTTTTCTTGAAATATAGCAGAAACATTAAATAAAATAATTAAACTATTTATTTATTATTTACAAAACTAGGTACTCTTTAGCCTAGCCAGCCACAAGATCTGCTACATGTAAATCCTTCATCAACTGCTCTGCATATTGATCGTTTAATTTCTAGCATATACCTACATCACAAGACAGTAAGTTATGAGCTTATGACTAGTAAGTGATAGGAATAAAAACTGTATAATGTTCATGCTATGCTCTTTTCAAAACCATATGCGTTTCTGTTTTCTATTTTCTGTTTATATTTATAGTTCAGGCTGTCCCAGTCTTTGTCCAGGGACTTAAGTTTTATCAGTCTATCGCGGTCTTTGTCTAGGGATTTCGCAATTGGTATGGCAGCAATGGCTTGCTTTGAAAGCTTAGCTAGTGGACAATGGCTTTATCCGAAAGCCCACTAGCGATTGTGTCCTGGTCTTTGTCCACGAACTTAAATAGTCGCACGTATACCATTTGCCTTCTATTAAGTCTTTTATATTGATTTTGTTTTAGTTGGACCAAGGGATAATCCTACAGCCCAAATGATTGTCATTCACTTCGGGTGATCAGCCTTCCACGAATACCGTACACTTAGTATGTATGAACATCCATTAAATCACCTTTACATGTAAAATCATTTTCGTATCCATTTTAAACCATGATGCATGATGCTCGTGAATACATGCAGTATAAAATCTCTAAGCATGCTCATCTATTAAACATATCATTAAAAGAACCTAATTCTAATAAACATCCAGCAAACAATAGCATAATATACGGAACATGCTCAATTTCTAGTAAAGTAGTAAACAACCTAAATATTCTATGAAAATAGTAAACAGTCAGCATACAACCCCTAAGCCTTTGTGATGTAGGGTCTGAAGACCATAACACATGCAAAAATTCCATCAACCAATGCATAAGAAAGTATTGAATCATGTTGGCATGTCATGTCTTCAGCTGCTGGTCTGTAACGACCCTGATTTTTGTAAATCGTTAAAAAATGGGTAAGAAATTTGAAATTTTCTCTTTTTAAAGCAAAACATATCAGAGTGCATTTGACCAGATTGCTACTGACTTTTTCTTTAAAACTCGTTATGAAAACCAATTGACAAAATGTGCGGAAGCGTTATAAAATAAATACTTGTAAAAACATGGCGGAAGCGTAAATGAATCGTTTAAAGGATAAAATAAACAATGAAGTGCAAAATAATCAAACTTAATGTGATTACAACCGTTGCCCATTTTGCTCTTAGCTTGGCCAGCCCCAATCTTGTTTGTGCAAATCCTTCGCCTCAGCTTTATTATTCATTCGTCATTCTTATATATGAGCCTATTATTATCTGTTCGTTGTTTGTACCTACACCACAAGTAATACGTGAGGAAAATGGTTTAATGCAATTATGCTTATGACTCTCTTTAGTTCATTTGGAATAGGGGCCACCCAAACCAATCCATTCACTAGCCATTTACCATTTTATTACTTTACTTTAAGTCATTCGTTCGTTGCTCGTAGTTCGAGCTGGAGATTGGAGGACCCATATGGAATGGTATAGTCTTGGTCAGCTTCTAACCTCCTGTGTGCAGCTGGTCTCTTTCCCGACATGAGAAAGGGGTGTAGTCAAGTGCCAGGCTAGATCCAAACTACCCATCCGCCTCCAACTCCCTTTTCTTTTCTTTTTGTCTGTGCCGGGCTAAGCTACCGGACCACAGAGTCCTTTATTATCTTACCGTTTTACTCATTTTCATCATTATCCTCACTCATTCATGTGTGTAAGACCCCGTGGCACTCCCTATTAGTTTCTATTAACATGATGCATGACCATACATTCTCAACCTACCATGATGCATGATGCTTCACAATATAACATTCATAGAAATTGAAGTGCGCGTTTAAATAAAGTAATGATAATTAAAAACGCATATAAAAAAATAGCAGTAATTGAACGTGCACACAAGGACAAATAATAGCAATGGAACACTCAAATGAAGTACAACATGTAAAGGAAGCAATTATGGAACTAATTAAATAGTGGGGAACATGCTTGGATATATAAATCACAATAATAAAGGAATATAACGAATTAACCAGCGACGTGCATATGAAAGCAAAGCATAATTTAGTTAACATGCTCAAGAAGGACTATAATTATCATCTAGTTAATTATCCTAATTGACTTACATGTTCAGATTCATTATAATTAATTAGCTAACTAACATACTCACTAGTCGACCAAGTTAATTAACATGCTTACAAATTACAATTAATATGCTCACTAAGAAATCACGATTAGTTAATTAACCTAGTTAATTAACATGCTTACTAATTATAATTAACATGCTCACTAAGTGATCACACTTAATAGTTTAGTTTATTAAACATGCTAAAAGGATTTTAACATATGCATGCGTAACACTATCGATTCACCAAACAACTTAACTTAGTCAATAATTAAACGTGACATGATTGGATCGATTAAGAGGCTAATATCATTCCAGATTATTACATACTCAAGTTTAGTTAATTAAACGTGCATGTAATTTCACAAGTAATAGTTAACTAATATGCATGGATTGATTAATAATTTAATCGATTAATCAAACAATCTAATCCATTTAACATATTGTTAATATCACAGGCATGCTATCTAGGAATTGACGATATGTTAGGTAATGAACATGCTTGTCTAATTAGTTATTCTAGTTAGTTGACTACTCTAATTAATTGTTATGCATCAAGAAATGATTAAGTTACTTCAACATGCTCCCCTAGCTAATTAACATGCTCACTAAATGGTTAAACATGTGTAAGTCTAGTTAAGTCTATAATTGTGAGACTAATTGATTACTCGAGTTAATTAACATACTCAAGATTATTAATTAATCAACTAGTTAGACATGCTTAGATTAGTTATTTGACAACTAGTTAATTAACATGCTCGATTTATTTATATGTTCAGGATTCTAGTTAATCATTCTAGTTAACTTTGGTTAAGTCAATTAACATGCTCTAGTTAATGCTCAAGGTTTAGTAGTAAATTAGTATGTCTTGTCCAAATTAGTTATTTAACTAGTAGTAAATTAATTAGATTAATTAACATGCCCACCTACTAATGAAAAAGTTGTGTTAACTAAATGTGCTTGGTTAAGGAAAGATACTTATGCAGAACAATATATGTATAGCACTAAGGAAAGCAGTAAAGAGAAAAAGTAAAGCAATAACGAAATGGACATAATCTTTATCAAGGAAACTCTTAGCTCTAGCTCTTTCATCATTTGCATTATCACACAATCATTGATCATTCATCACAATAATTCATCACATTCAATTAAGGTAGAACATTTGCAGCAAGGAAAGTAAACTAGCAATAAGGAAAATTGTAACGACCCGAATTTTTCGTAAATCTTTTAAAATGTATGAAAATTTGAATTTTCTTTTTGAAAGTAAATCAGAGTGCGTCTAACCGGATTGCTACTAACTTTTTCGTAAAACTCAGTATAAAAATCCCATATACTAGAACTTTGCAGAAGCATTAAATAAAACCATTTGAAAACATAGGGGAAGCATAATTAAAATAATCATTTAGAAACTTAATTGAAACTTTAATCATTTGAATGAAAAGACTAATCAAT
This sequence comes from Begonia loranthoides, assembly GCA_022433065.1. Classification (NCBI taxonomy): domain Eukaryota; kingdom Viridiplantae; phylum Streptophyta; class Magnoliopsida; order Cucurbitales; family Begoniaceae; genus Begonia; species Begonia loranthoides. Next base: position 15,483,380 of record CM039485.1, read on the forward strand.
TTCAGTATAGTGGGTCGGACCTAACCTCCTATTAATACCTAGGTCCCGTTCCCGATAGGGTAGGGGCATTTCCTAATTATCAGACCAGGACCGCTACCCATCCGCCTCCTAACTCCCTTTTCTTTTCATTCCTTTCCTTTGAACTTTTCTTTATCATTTTACTTTCCTCACCATGCATGTGAGCGCCACCCCCGTGGGAGTACTCCCTACTTTGTTTCTATTACATGATGCATGAACATACATTCTCAACCTGATGCATGATGTATATAACATAACTTTAATAATTGAAAGGCGCACATAAGTAATTGAAAACAAAACTGTAGTGAACGCACATATAAAAGAAAAATATTAATTGAACTTGCACATTAAAATAGAAGTAACTAGAATTAAAAGCACATTTAACATGAAAAATAACCAACCAATTGGAATAGCACGCTCAACACAAATAACGAATTTAAACGAAGAAGGCATGCTTGAACTATTAGAACACAATACTATAATTTGATATGTTAATTCTTCTAGTTAACTTCCTAGTCCATTTTCATGCTTTCTACATTTATCATTCTAGGTGATTGTTCTAGTTAGCTATCAAAGTAAATTAACATGTTAAGTGATGTGAAATCTAAATTTAGATCGTAAGCAATACCAAGAAGACAATAACAAAAGTAATTATAAAACATTCATTTGCCTAATAAGTAAGACTATTAACTCCTTCACATTTACTTCATTCTCTTTTCATCTACTTCATCATCTTACTCTCTCTTAAAGTAAGACATTGATAATGAAATTGAAGTGCGCATATAATAAAGCAACTGGAAATGAAAGCACACAACAATTATAATTAAAGTGCACAGCTGGGAACAATTGTAAACTAGAATTTAAATAGCAAACAGACAACGAATCATAAACCAAATTGCTTATCCAAATTAATTACATGCTCAATATCATATTATATTAACCTAGTTAGTTATCTTGATAAACTTACATGCTCTAATCAATTATGCTAATCCGTTAACATCTAATTACTTAACCTAGTTAATCAACAAGCTTATTAATTATCAACCAATTACATGCTTAGATTAGTTAATTACTTACATGCTTAACTAGATAGTTAATTAAGCATACTCAGGTTAATTATAATTATTACCATTTACATGCTCAAGACTTGATTTCTCGATTATTCTTGTAAGTTTCATGCTCATACAAATACTTGTTATCTTAGCCAATTACATGCTCAATAGTTGGTTAGTTACTATGCTTCACTAATTTAGTAGAGCTAGTTAATTAAACCTCCTTAACAAATCAATTAACATGCTAAGTAGATTATTATCATGCTTGTTAATTATAATTAGGGAAAATGACAAATCAACCATCGTGGTTTCCGATCAATGACAAGTCAACCACTGTGGTATATTTGCTAACAAGTTAACCACTAACGTATGAGAAATTGACAAATCCAACATCACACTCAAGTTAACCCAGGCAAACAAAAGCTTGGATGCTGCCGTCAGGCTAACAAATTTGCTATCAATCGTTTAAGGCCTCAAATTTGCGATCAAACATTTGCTTAGTTTGGAAAAATGTTTGATAGCAAATTTGAGGGCTTAAACGATTGATTTTGGGGCAGAGAAAGGCGGTAATGGGGTTTACCTGATGATGATTATAGAGCTCTAAGAGAGCTTCGATTTGATACCTTCTGCGTCCAATTCTGACATCCGTAGCAAAAGTTATGCTAGTTTAAAGGTGCAGAGGTAAAAAAACCATAAAAACATTGCATTCGTAAAACATATACATAACAAATTCAAAGTAACCATGAAACACAATTGATCGAGAACGCCATGCATGACAAATAGAGAGTTCCAGAGACGCCGCGGTGTCCAGGCCTTTTTGCCTGGACGCCGCGTTTGCGTGGACGCCGCGGCGTCCAGGCTTTTGTTTTCTTGGTCGCCGCGGCATCCAGGCTTGTTTGCCTGGACGCCGGCGTCCAAGCTTGTGAAAACCGAGAATTCTCAAGAGTAAATTTCATGTGTAAATTTTTTTTTTTTGCATTAATATTTTGTCTTAATGTTGGAAAATTGACTCGAATCGTCACACGATGACTATGCGTGAAATTTTGGTCGGTTAATCAAGTAGGTGGAAATTGAAAATTTTTTTTAATGGAAAACTGATTGAAGAAGTGCAATTAGTTAATTAGATTGAAACGGTAAAATTATTGGGTGATGTTCAGAATGAGTTGAGATTTAGAAATTGGTAAATTAACATGTGATACATGTGTATATATTTGGATATTAAGGGATGAATTGGATAAATGAAGAATGAAAATCTCAAGTGATTAAATTAAGAAGAAGCAAAATGGAGAAGAAGGAAGGTAAGAAGTACGCTACAACGGGTAGACTTGGAATAAAAAAGAAGGTGAGGTGAGAAAAGGGCAAAGTTGGAATAAAGAGAAAGGATAAAAGTTGATAAAATAAAATAAAAGAAATTGAATAGGGCAGAGAAGGAGAGGCTGCATAGAAGAAAAGAAAAAAAAAAGAGAAAGGTTAAATTGAAAATATGGGAAATGATTAAATAAAAGGGGGGAGAATAAAATAAGAAAAGAAAAAAAAAAGAGTTAAGGAGAGGAAGTAGCAGTTTCGTGAAAAAGAGAATAAGGTTGTCTTCCCTTTTATCACCTCGGCCGTCACAGAGAGAGAGAGAGAGAGAGAGAGAGAGAGAGAGAGAGAGAGAGAGAGAGAGAGAGAGAGAGGGTCTTCACAAAGTCGGAAATCGGCGGGAAGGTGATCGGCTGAGCATTCTATCTAAGAGCATCGCGGAATAGGGTTGGCCGAGGACTCCAGATGGCAGACGACGACGCGAAGGCGGGAGCTCAGCGACGGCGTTGCCCGAGCATTTATGAGCTACATTCCACCATTTTCCTCCGACTTCGGTAAGATTTCCCTCTGTTTTTGGACTCTATTAAGGAACCTTCGATTTCTGCATTGGATGTTGCTACTGATATGCCCGATTGTGTTCTGGTTTTGGGTTTTGATTTTCTGCCTTTGTTTCGTTTCAGGATTTTTGATGAAAGAGCCGATAGATTCATGCCCTGTTTTTGATGGGTTGTTTTCTGTTGTGAAGAGAAAATGCCTCTTTTCAGTTTAGTTTCCATATTGGGTACTACCTTGATTAAATATATTGGGGATATATATGTTGCTGAGGACAATAATCTGGTGAATTAGGGGCCTTGGTTTTGCTTCCTTACGGATGGGTGGATATGGATAGGATAGAAATCTGTTGTTTGGGTTTATCCCTTGTTCTGATTACCGATTTGTTGGTCCTGTTGGGTGAGTTTGAATTAGTGAATGCTAAGTTGTAGTCTTGAAGCAGTGGGAAAAATGATATTCAAGATGGTCTCTGATGGATAGACTCTTTGAGTGTTCTTAACTATTATTCATTTGATTATTGTTTGATGGACAATATTGAGATTAATAACCTATGGTTTTGGGAAGGACTCTATGTTTGTTCACAGCTTTGATAAAAGTTATTGAGCATGAAGATCTATTGATAAGGTTTTGTTGGGAAATCTTAGGAGATTTGTTTACACATTGATTGGGCTCTTAGATTGATATGTGATCTTTTTACCTGTTTATTAAATCATTGACAAGAGTGTTTGTCCTCTTACATGTTTTAGGTTCGGACGAGTTTGTAGGCTTCGGGCTGATACCTAAGGTAACTGTTTCTTCGTATACGAGAAAGGACCGCCAATGAGGTAGGGGCTTTATACTTAGTTGCTTGCATCGCATTGCAGAGTTTTAAAAATAAAACCGTATTTTGTGGAATGCCACATATGAAAAACCTGACGGGGACTGTTCGACAGCACGTCAGTTTTTTATACTATATATGTACAAAAGTTTTACACGTTTACTTTTGTATATTGGATTTCATGTTTTTATATGATGATTATAACCTGCTTGGGATGAACCCCTCTGACACTTTGAACGGTCGCGAACGTCCAAGTATTAAGGGGACACCCTTGATACATCTCCTGCTGCGTGGAGATGGTTTGTTTGTGCGCTGTGTGAAATAGGAAACTCTGAGAAGGTGTTGACTGCTTCCGTGGGTTGCAAATCCCTAAACCTGATGAGTGTATATATATTACTGGAGTGTTGTAGCGGAATTTGCACGACAACGTGGGTGACGGGCCCGGTCTACGGACCGCTGTTATTTTTCTTCCTCCGGGTTCATGAGGTTTTGCTTGCATGATATGGCCACCTTTCTGTGTGTTTGTTCGAGGGAGTCCTTGAGTGACCCTCCGTTTTCACGGACTACAATTTTCGGTATAAAACACGAAGAGAGTATTTAAAACTATAGTTGTCTATGTATACATTCATGTTATTTTCTAAACCTCGTCGGAGGTTTTGGGCCTGATTTCCTTGAGATGAAAAAGATTTAAATGTTTTATTAAAAATGTGTATGATTCCTTGAAACTCATGGTTTTCAAGAAAAGGTAAAACAAGTTTTACACATGCATAGTATTTAGTATAAATTCCATACTGAGCTAGTCACTCACCCCAATCGACTTATTTTTTCCCGGTTAGAATTTCAGTTGAAGGCTCTACTGTTATTTTATTTTATTTTATTTCCCTAGTTGAACTCTTATTTATCGGTAAGCGTAACGAGGGATGACTTTAACTTTTGATTTAGATGACTGTAAAAAAATATCTAACTTGGTTGTTGGATTTTCTGAATTGTATGCACAGTATTTATTTGGACTCTTAAGATTATTAATTTTGTATTATTAATTATTCTTGCAATCACTATATGGACCGTGGCCCATCACAAGTGGGTCGCGGCTGGGTATTTATACAAGTCTTTCAAAATATTTTAACTAGCCTTGGGCTGAGCGACTAGGTTTTCTACGAAGACTGGGTCGTTTGGCCCGGCGTTTCTGTCTGGCCCCCTTCCAGGTCGTGACAAGGCTTGTTTGCCTGGGTTAACTTGAGTGCGATGTTGGATTTGTCAATTTCTCATACGTTAGTGGTTAACTTGTTAGCAAATATACCACAATGGTTAACTTGTCATTGACCGGAAACCACGATGGTTGATTTGTCATTTTCTCTTATAATTAACATGCTCGCTAGGTTATCATCCTAGTTAAATATAATATGAACTTGCAATTTTATTAGTCAATTACATGCTGCGGTTATCATTCTGAGTTCAGTTTGCATGTTTGTGTTCCTATATTAGTTGTTATAATCCTAATTAATATGCTTACTATTTCTAACAACTCCATTTGATTAACCTGGTTAACTCATCTGTTTTTCCGAGATTACTATTAACATGCTAGTTGATTAACATGCTTAGGGTTCAAGTTGATTCAATCATACTAGTTTGTTACAAACACAGAACAATTGATATGCTTAACAACTAATAGTAAACATTCTAAGTCAATCTTAAAAGCTAGCAGTAGACATTTCAAGGCAATCAACCTACTTGACATTCACACTTACCAAAACACTAAGCATTTCTCATTCACTAGTTAACACTCATCGCCCTTAAGCCTTAACTTTTATCACGGAACTAAACATTTATATCACATAATGGGCAGTAAAACAAAGCATAACAATAAGAAGAATGCATTACATATTCAACATTATCGATGCTATCAAGGGAACAATATACTAACAACTAGAAGTAAACAAGGCAATTGAACATGCTTAAACACTAACATTCTACATTCTAAGTCAAGTTACATCTCAACATACTAGTAAAGCATACTAACAAAACATACAACAGGCAGTCAACTTTACTAACATTAAGCATTTAACTAACAACATTAAACTAAAATTAACACTAACTCACACACCCATACTTGTGGTGTAGGGTCTCAATGGCCAAAACACCCCTTAATCCTTACCTCGATTATTTATTGTCCAATAGCTTAGTAATTTGCATCCAACATCCAAATCCAAGACCCAATTCTCGAAACATAAATTTGATTGTTCAAAGTTGACAATAGCAAAACCATCTGAAGGGAGAAGCCCGCCCAAGGACAGACTTTCCTTTCACTTTTCCTCCCACTGCACTGCCCTTCACTCCTCCTCCAAGACTGACTCAAACCCAGATTACCCTTCCAACAACAAAACAAGACTAAGAATATCAGGGGATTGTTATCGGCGTTTCTTCTTCAACCCAAAACAGAACAGATATCAACCTAAACAAAGCAGAATCCAAGAAATCAGAATCGGGTACTTTCATTACTCAACCGAAAATCGAGAGACAAGTTCAGTTTGGAGCTGCCCTAATGTGGTTCTGTCATTGTTTGCGATCAACAACCTCTGGGTCCAATCGTTCGCAGCCACCAACGACCGGACGTTCACTCATTGTCTGCTCAGAACGTCGAAGGCGTTCGTCTCTGTCTCTGCCAGCCTTCGCTCATAGCCTCGTCGAACGAAATCACCCGTCATCGTGTCGTTGTTCGCAGCTGCTGTTGGCTGGAATCACCCAAACTCCAGCCCGAAATCGACAGCTCGTCCCTCGCTGGTCGGAACGCCGAGACCCATATAGCGTCTCCCCTTCTGCCTTTCGTCTCCCGGTTCTCTCGAGCTCTCACTCTCTGTGTCTCTTCTCCCCAGTCTCATTCTCTCTCTCCTTTAAATTTTGAAATCATTCCTTCTCTTATTTCAGTTCTGCAGATCCGAAATGGCCGGAGACAATTCCTCCTTCTCTCTTTTCCAGTTTCTGAAATCGCGAAGCTACGCGAAAATCCCTCCCCTTCTGTATTTCTGTTTTGAAATCACAATTGAAATGCCTGTAAAATCGTCCATCTCCTTTTATTTATTTATTTATTTTTTATTTTTTATTTTCTTATTTAATTATAGTTAGTTAATTTAATTAAATATTTCTTTTATAAATTAATATTACATATGTATTTTTTATACGTCGAATATGCGTATATAACATATTAGTCAACCCAAAACCTCAACTTATCCTAGTTATCATTAAAAGATTATTAGAAGTCTAACTTAAATTTCTGAATCCTATTTTCTAAGTTGATTTCTATCAATTAAGTTTGTTAATGAATTCTCTTAAATTATAATTTAACAGTTGCGACTTTGGTAACACTCCGATAATATCGATAAATCTAAATACTCCAAATTACTTCCTAATTATACTCTGATTATATTTCTTTAATTCTAATAAAAAGTCGAGATGTTACAAAAATACTACGAAGGAAATTAACACCAATAAAGAGAACGACTAACAGTCAACAAATGAATTATCATAGAATTACCAAAACTATAGAGCACTAACAAGCTGTAGTATTCATTAACAAAAAGACACACTCAAGCACACATACTTGCTGTGTAAGGCCTCCAAATGGCCAAGACACACCCAAATTCCTTACATCAACTCTTTATTACGCGCTCTCACTTAAGCGTTGTCCTCCTTTTCCTTCCGATACCTTCACAATCAGAACATTTACTTATCAATAACGACAATCATTCTAGTCTAACCAAAATACATTTCTCGAACTCCCAAGTTGTTCATACTATTCCCACATATCCCAACAAACTACATCACAATTTCATAAATAATTAATTTAACACTTAACAGAGGACAAGAAAGTAATTGACCAACATATTCATGCCCGTGAAAATAACCACAGAGAGCTCAGTTCCTCACTGAGTATCTACCCAATTTCACAGAGCATTTATCCTAACCAAACAACATAGAAACACAATACACAGTCGAGACCCATAACCACAAAACATATCCTAGACAATGGCAATTAATCAAATTGCAGAACATAAAATAAAAACTCCAACAACAGAACCCAATAGAGGCCTTATCCATCCATTTATCTAGAAAATCCAACCAATAGTCTTAACAGAGCATCCATAAACAAAATCCAGACTGAAGCAACAGAGAAAACGATAAAATCATACCACAAGAAAGGGAAGTTCTCAGCTCAACCCAGAGAGGGCTCCCAGCTCTACACACCCGAGGGATTACCCTGCCAAAACACCCCTCTCCCTTACCTTTCTTCTGTCTTTCTCTAGGAGCTCAGCACAACCAACAAGGTCCTTGTCCAGCCATTCCCAGAGAGCCCCAACTCATCCCTCTGCACTCGGCTTCTCCCTGGACTTCACGTTTCTGTTCCTCTGTATAGCTAATGTCTCCAGCTGACAACACTCTGCCATTCAGGAAGCAGAGTGTTGCAATCCACATTCCCAAAAGTTCCTGCATTCCAACCTGTCCACACTGTCGGTTTCCAGCAAAGCAAGAACTAGGAGAAGAAGACCGATTCGAGCTGAACTGCGAATCGGACCCAGCAGCTCCACTCGATCTTCCTTCCTTACCCATCGACCTGAGGCCACTTCGCCTCCATCAAAGGCCTCACTGGCCCTTCCAACCTCGTCGCCGTGCACCAACAAAACCACGCCACCCGATCCCAAAATTGCGAACCGAAGCTGCGTGGAGAGCTTGCAGTCGCCACTCGTGATGCCTGCAGTGAAGAAGCTGCTCCAAACGTGTCCCAAGCTCTGTCCTTCCCCTTCTTTTTCATCGCTCAACTGTTTCCCGATGGCCTCTCGCTCTCTCATCGGGTCTCAGGTCTTTCTTTCCCTCTCTTTTTTTCTCTTTGGCTCGGTTTGGCTGAATGGCCAAAGGCCAAATGGATAAAATCATTCCCCTCTTTCAATTTCTTAACCTAGCACTAAGACCAATGTGAACTGGTTCATTCGAACTAGTTCAACCCCTATATTCCCACTTAGTGTTTTCTTTTTTATTTTATCCCAATTAATTAATTTACTTAATCCTCAATTATTCTCCACTTAACCATTCCTCAACCTTTTGAATCCTCCAAATTAATCCAATAATTAGAATTATTTAATCTCTTAAATTAATATATTAATTTTAATTACTGTAATTTCCGTTTAGTTTTAACAAATTCTTTAAATTAAAAACTCACGAATACGTTTTTGGTAATACCCCGATAATTGTTCAATTATTCTAAATATCCCAAATTACTTCTAATTACTCTTATTAAATTCCTATATAAAAAGTCGGGGTATTACATGGTCTCATAAGGCACGGAATTGTGAAGGATAGTTTTGCTATTGTGTGAGGTTGTAGCTCTCTATTATAGGAGTGTTTAACATAGAAAAAAAATTGCAAATTTAATGAAACACCACATTCTGGAAAACATTAATAAGTTAGATACAAATGCCTTGAAGCTTGCATTTTGATAAGAAGTAGTCATGATTACCAAAAATGTCGATGAGTGCTCGGAGGTGAAACTAAAATAGCTTTGGGAAGTTTCATTATACTTGATCTTACACCTATGTCTTAGTTTGAATATTATAATGTCATAATTGAAGACCTTAATAGCTATTTCCCCTTGAATACCTACAAAGAAAACATTTGAAGAACAATTAAACAATTTTATCATTTGATTGACATTGAGAGGATTCCATGTTGCATCAAAGCCATGATGCAATGCAATGCAACTAAGTATAAAATCTCTACCTCGAAGACGATCTCTCCTTTTATCTGAAGGAGCAGCAACCTCAAGTACTGGCTCGAAGTCCACAAACTTCTTCGAGCCTAAAAACATGTCAAAGGACAAGAATTCCCATCACTGAATCATAAGAGAAAAGAGGAAGGGTCCCACACCGGGGACTAGGAACCCAACCAACATGTGCAGTCAAGTTTTGGCGTTCTAGCGGTCGACCAGGGACCTTCAGGGGTTAATTTGGTCGACCATCCTTATAGTGTGGTCAACGGCTAAGGGCAACTATTCCATTTGCGCCCACCCACAATTCGACCCATAGCTCGCCAAAACACACAGTCACACCCAAGGTTGACAAGGCATGACTAGAGGTCAACCGGGGCCACTCTCCAGCATGGTTTTCGCGATGGAAGCGTATTGTTTCCTTCATTTTTTGCCTCTAAATGGCCAACATTCTTGCAAAGACTTCAAAACTACCAACATAGTCTCGAATTATCTCTCGGTTTTGAGTTTCCAATCTCAAATCTGAAGCCAACAATATTTTCAAATTTTAATCCTAAAAAAGGAGAGGAGGAGGGGCTTACCAACAAAATCACTTCACAAAAGTTAATGGCCAATCTAATGGACTCTAAGTCCATTTTATTATTAATCAAGTTTCCAAGATTAGCATGAAGAGATTCTAGGTCAAGCATAGGTGAAAGTTCAAGGACAATTGTGGAATATTTGATGGACTTTCCAAAAACTGTCTTCTTCTTGACTTTCGATACATGTTTGACTATTTTGGCTTCCAAGTGTCAAAGCTTGAAGACCAAGGAAATCTCTACACAGAAACCATCCAAATGGCCGAGCACCAACAAGGATTAGCTACCAAAATACTTCTAAACTTGGAGAAAAAGAAAGGAAGATATTAATTAAATATTCTCTTAGTTAATTAACCTAGTTTCTATTAAGTAGAAAATCAGACAACTTATTCTATGAGCTGATTAGGATTATTGTTGCTTATTAGTTTAATATTATTTTATAGTTTGTAATTGGCTATTTAAAGCCACCTTATGTACATGTCTAAGAGAGTTGAATTGGATAATAGAAAAGTTTTGGCTTATTTTGAAATTGGAGTGATTCCTTTTTCAATATTTAATGAGTTATATCAAAAGTTTTTCTTCTTGTGCATTATATCACGGGATTAAGGTTACTTGTAAGTATGGTAACCTTTCTTATTGGCACCCACATTCTTCATCCTTGGATCGAGAGTATGTGAAGTGGTGTCCAACTTTCCAAAAGAGCATCATCAAGAAATCGGTCCACACGGGAGTGTTTATTGCAATTATTCAATTTTTGGCAACATATTTTCTATCAAGCATATTTTCTAATCCATGGTGCATATTTGAATATTTATTAAAAGCGTATTTTTTAATTTCATCTAAGAAGCTGTGATCAAAATTTTAGCTCAAAAGCTTCTAAAACAAAGGAGTTACAAGCTTCCAATGTTGGACTTTCCAAAAGTGAGTTGCAGCCAAAATAAGGAAATCTGATTTTCAGTCGAGCAGATCGAATGATCCCACGACCGAATCATTAACCAATTTCTCAAGATACCACTCTCCTATTTTTTGGTCAACGTACTTGACCGCTTTGTCAACCACCCTGTCGACCGCTGCTCCAAAAATAGCCACCTTCGATTGATAAACTATATTCAATACTTCAACCACATATTATCAAGTTATATTTTAATCCCCTTCCATTGGTGCATCATTTAGTATTAAAGCTAAAATGATTCTTACTAATTCATAATATCATTTTAATGGCAAGGAGTTGAATTTGATAATAGAAAGCTTTTGCTTAAATTAAAAATTGGAGTGATTCCCTTTTCAACCTTTGATGAGTTATATCCAAAGTTCCCCCTCGTGTACGTTATATGACGGGATTAAGGTTATGTGTAAGTTGGGTAGCCTTTCTTATTGGCATCTACATTCTTCATCCTTGGAGGGAGAGTGTGTGAAGTGGTGTCCAACTTTTGAAAGGAGTGTCATCAACAAATCAATCCATGCGGGAGTGTTCATCGCAATTATTTCTATATTTGGTGACATATTTTATATCAAGCATATTTCCTAATTCATGGATCATATTTATCTGACTGTTAAAGGATTATTTTCTACTTTCATTCATGTTGTGTGGTCGAAATTTCAGCTCAAAAGCTTCTAAAGCAAATGAGTTACAAGCTTCCAAAGTTTGACTTTCCAAAAGTGATTCATGGCCAAAATAAGGAAACAAAGGATTAGGTTGACTAGGTCAACCTCTCACTCGACTACTCAATCTGTAACGACCCGGATTTTTGTAATTCCTTGAAATGATTGAAAATTTGAAATTCTTAAAAGACTTTTTTATAAAACAAAATCAGAGCGCAATGCTAAAGCTGGAATCGCTACTGACCTTTTGTTAAACTTGTTATGAAAACCAATTTAATGAAATGCGGAAGTGTAAAATAAATCGTTTATTTAAAACATTACGGAAGCGTAAATAATTTATTGAAAGAACTTAATAAAAGGAATTAAACAATTAAAATACTGTATGAAACTAAAAAATTAAAAATCATTTAATTACCACCGTTTACTCTTTTCATTCAAGCCTGACCAAACACGAGTCTCGCGCGTGCAAATCCTTCACCCCTACTTTATTGTCTGATTATTGTCTTTCGCATTTACTTATAAGTCTGTGCATTTCTTTTTCACGTACATGTACCTACACCTACACCACAAGTAACTGTAAGCCCAAAGGCCTAGTAAGGAAAAATGGTTTAATGCAACGTGAAATGTCTCTCTTTAGTCCTTTCGGAATGGGGACCACCCAAACCGATCCTTTCATTACGTCATTCGTTCGTTCCTTACTTTACTTTCATTCGTTCATTCATTACTCGTAAATCGAGCTGGAAATTGGAGGATTTCCTTTGTGATGAAATAGTGGATTGGTTCTAACCTTTTACTTGCAACTAAGTCCCCGTTCACCGCAAGGTTTGGCGCTTCGCCTAGCTACAGACTAGAACCGCTACCCATCCGCCCCCCAACGCCCTTTTTATTTTTCTTTGTTTCTGTGCCGAGCTAAGCTACCGGACCACAGAGGCCTTTATTATCTTACTGTTTTACTCATTTTCATCATTTATCCTCACTCATGCATGCGTATGTACCACCCCGTGGCACTCCCTATTAGTTTCTATTAACATGATGCATGAACATACATTCTTAACCTATCGTGATGCATGATGCGTTCTAACATAATATTCATATAAATTGAAATACGCATATAAAAGAAAGTAATTGAAAGCAAACTGAACTTGAAAGCGCATATAGAAGAATACAGAAATTAAAAGCACCCAACAACTATAATTAAAGTACATAGCAAGGAACAATTATAAAAGCAATAAACATTAAGGGAATAAGTAATGAATCATGAAACAATACGGAATTCAAGTACAACATGCTTGGAACGTACAAAACATAACAAGAAAGAAAACCGAAGTAGGGACATGCTATCGATTTACATGTTTGTTATCCAAGTAAATTTTTTAGTCCATTTACATGCTTCCTATGTTTATATTTCTAAGCGATTATTCTAATTAGTTATTAACATGCTCCTACGTTGATTTCATGCTTTTATTCTACTTAACTAATCATGCTTCGGTTTAAAGGAAAATAACATGCTAAGGACCTGGAATCGTAAGCCATACAAGAAACCAATAACAAAAACATTCATTCACTTAGTCAATGAAACCCATAACTCATTCACGTTTCATTCATTCCCTTTTCATCTTCTTTCTCATTCTACTCTCTAGTAAAGTAAAGCATGGATTATGAAATTAAAGTGCGCATAAACGAAAGTAATTGATAGCGATTGTAATTGAAATTGCAAATATAATTAACAGAAATTGAAAGTAAATAAGCAACTAGATGGTAAAGAAGCACGTGATTAATTACATTTTAACTAAACATGCTCTTTAAGCTAAGCTAAACTGAACATGGAAACATGTTTTAAACAACAATTAACGGAAACATGCTTAGACAACAATCTATTCATTATCATAATTGATTACATGCTTGAGTTGATTTCATACCCAAGAAAAGATTGATATTATTATCCTAGATGATTTAAACATACCTTTAATAGTTCAATGGATTAACATATGTAATTAGTTAATTAAACATGCTTGAATTTATTATACTTGCTTAGTAAATTAACACACTCACTAATTAACCTAGCCAATTAACATGCTTACAAATTATAATTAACATGCTTACTAATTAATCACATTTATTAATTAACCTAGTTAATTAACATGCTCAGGGATTTAATTTATTAAACCTACATGAATTCTAGTTGATTAACTATTAACATGTTTGTTTAATTCTAGCAAATTGAATATGCTCAAGATAGTAAACGTGCTTGAGTTATAGTTATTATAGTGCGTTAAACATGCTAGAATTAGGAGCGTAAGTATTTCTAGTTATTCCTATCACTAACTTGTTTAGGCTCGATTATTATCTTATCACTACAACAGTTAAGGAAATGAAATAATAGGGCAAAATCATTATTGATGAAATTAGCAGTTCATTCCTATGCATTACATCATCCATCGTTACTCACTCTTCATTTGCTACCTAAACTTTGTGACATCGATTTCTACAAAGTAACATATTTATAGTAAAGAAAATAAACTAACGATAAGGGAAATCACAATACTAACAACATGATATGAAGTTATTAACAAAGAAATCTACAGAGCATCACAAATACAACATTTAAATCACAGAACAATCAAGGAAATATCACATAACTACAATAAGCTATAAAACACTAATGTAAAACTCACGCACTCTACTTGTGGTGTAGGGCTTCCTTTGTCCAAGACACCCTTGTTCCTTACCTCAATCCTTTATTGCGTGTTAGCACTCAACCTGATGTGAAATGAGACCATTCTATTATTGATCAAGCCTCAAAGATTATCATGGGTAAATGCAAGGCCAAGAATAGGTGGAAATTCAAGAGAATAATTAAAGGACTTTCCAAAACTATCCTCCTTTTGACCTCCGAGGCGTATTTGATTATTGTTGCATTCTAAACGATGTCATTTCAAAATGTGTTCTTTACGACGATTGTAATCAACATTTTAAGCTTTCTAACGCATATAAGATCGTTCAATTCGGAGTCCATTTGCTATGGTAAAAGCCCAACGAACAGAAAGAAAAAGTTTAAGGGAAGCTCGAGTTTCCAAACTTGGAGATCAAGAAACTCAAGATGTGGAAGCCATTCAAGTGGACAACTTCAACAAGGCCTAATGACAAAAGCGAAGGTCCAAACCCATGGAGACCAAGTGAAGCCCATTCACTTAATACAATGGAAAGAAGCCCATGAAGACATGTTTGAAAGACAAGACAGTCAATCAAAAGCTATCAAGCCGACGATCAAGGAAACATTTTAAATCAGCCAAGAATCGCAACAAAAAAGATCCACTTATCTAGGAGATCTAGATCCACTTATCTAGGAGATCTAGATCCACTTATCTAGGTTATCTAGATCCACTTATCTAGGTTATCTTTTATTTAGTTTTTTTAATTTATGTTCGTAAAGGCTATATAAAGCCACTTAATTTTATGTTTTAGATAGTTGAGAATTGAATACAAATTAAAGCTTTGCTTTGATTTGAAAATTGCAGTCATCCTTTTTCTTTCTTTGGTGAGTTATATCCAAAGACCTTTGGTGAGTCATATCCAAAGATCCTCTTGTGTGAGTTATATCACGAGAGAACCTTGCATCTGCATCCTTATCCAAGGAGGTGAGAAGTGGTGCATTCATCCATATTTCATTCGCCGGCATTCCGTGTGTGCATCATTTGGTATCAGAGATAAACATATCCTTGCACAATCTTTTTACTTATGATGAGTTGAGGAGCATCCGAAGTGGTACAAAATCCACGATGGCTGAACCTTCAACATCTCACTCCCAAGAAGACTTGTGGGACCTCGTTCTCTCACTACAACGAGATATTGCTCAAACAAAGATGAATCAAAACCAACGACGGGCTTAACATCCTCCTACAACCGTTGTAAAAAACATCACAATAGATGAGGCCAAAGAAGGGAAATTACTATCTTGGAGCCTCAATTAGAAGAAGAAGATTGCCAAGAAGAGCAAGTACCCGATATGATAGACGACCAAGTTGACTCCATGACCACAACAACACAAAAGGAACAATCTTTTCATGTTCCATGCTCCAACACAAACGAGGTTTGCTCTTTCGATATTAAGGAAGAAATATGTGTAAACATGGTTCCCTTGATCATATTTAAAGGAACTAGGTTGGAAATATTAATGCATGACATCCCGTACAAATATGGTGACACAAGATATGATTCGGGGTCGAATCCTTTTCAACCGCGGGAGGATGATGTGAAATGGGACCATTCTATTATTGATCAAGCCTCAAAGATTATCATGGGTAAATGCAAGGCCAAGCATAGGTTGAAATTCAAGAGAATAATTAAAGAACTTTCCAAAACTGTCCTCCTTTTGACCTCTGAGGCCTATTTGATTATTGTTGCATTCTAACGATGTCATTTAAAAATGTGTTCTTCATGAAGATTGTAAGCAACGTTTTAAGCTTTCTAACGCATGTTAGATCGTTCAATTCGAAGTCCATTTGCTATGGTAAAAGCCTAACGAATAGAGAGAAAAAGTTTAAGGGAAGCCCGAGTTTCCAAACTTGGAGATCAAGAAACTCAAGATGTGGAAGCCATTCAAGTGGACAGCTTCAACAAGGCCCAATGACAAAAGCAAAGGCCCAAACCCATGAAGATCAAGTGAAGCCCATTGACTTAATACAATGGAAAGAAACCCAAGAAGACATGCTTGAAAGATAAGAAAGTCAATCAAAAGCTATCAAGCCGAAAATGAAGGAAACTTTTTAAATCGGCCGAGAATCGCAACAAAAAATATCCACTTATCTAGGAGATCTAGATCCACTTATCTAAGAGATCTAGATCCGCTTATCTAGATTATCTTTTATTTAGTTTTTTTAATTTATGTTAAGCCATCTAATTTTATGTTTTAGATAGTTGAGAATTGAATACAAATTAAAGCTTTGCTTTGATTTAGAAATGAGAGTTATCCTTTTTTTTTCTTTGGTGAGTTATATCCAAAGACCTTTGGTGAGTCATATCCAAAGACCCTCTTGTTTGAGTTATATCACGAGACAACCTTACATTTGCATCCTTATCCAAGGAGGTGAGAAGTGGTGCATTCATCCATAGTTCATCTATCGGCATTCCGTGTGTGCATCACAAACGCTATCCTTCGTCTCTTTCCGATACCTTCACAATTAGAAACATTTATCATTTGATAGTGTCTCTGTAATGACCCAGTTTTTATTTGCTTTAAAATCACGTGAATTTTAGAACTTTTTCTTTTATAAAATCAGAGTACGACTTTCTTTTAAAACCAAGCGTTAAACACATTACTTAAAATCATTTATCAATTGCAGAAGAAGTAATGAAAATCATTTTTATAAAACGCAGCGGAATTTAAAACAAAGCCTTAAAGAATATTAAATAATTACAAACCCTTTTCAAATAATTTCCTTTTAAACTCTTTAACCCAGCTAGCAATAAGATCCACCCGTGCAAATCCTTCATAAACTGTTTTGACCTGTTAACCTGTTCCTCGTATGCACCAACATCACAAGACCTAAACTAATGGGCCTAATGCTCAGTAAGTGATAAAATGAAATACAATGCAGATGATATGCATGATCATACAATGCATTACAGAAGAGAACCGTATCTCTTCTGCAAGTTAAGGTGGAATACTCCCTAGAGACATATTGCCTAACCAGTCACTCCGACGAGGAGATATATCCATCGGGGGTGTTACCACAAGCAGGTATCCTCACTTTTGTTGAAGACGTTGGGGGTTTCAGAACGGGGTAATTGTGAACCCTAGAATAACTATAAACCTAACACTCCCTACGTGGGAGGAATCTATCGTATGGAAAGTCATAATTCACCCGAACTCCCACACACCTATTTACGTATATTAGTTATGTCATGCAATATGCTCGTGAATACATACAATCCTACATGATAATAAAATGTCTAATAAAGATATCATTAAAAGAACCTAAATCTAGTAAAGACACAACATACAATCCTAATTTTTACGATGTAGGGTCCGAATACCAAAACACAGTAAGTATCAACTTACCTGGAGTCCATAGCGCAGTTCAAAAATTAACGTTGTCCTTCTCCTTTTTATACCTTCACAATTTCATAACATTTATCATTAAAATCACAACTCATCAATCTCAACACATATTCATTTGTTACTTACTAGAATCCTTAACCCAAGTTCAACTTAGACGCTTAACTGTTTCCCTCAACATTATCCTTTAACACCAATCACAATTCACAACTCACAACAATATTCTCTAGTAAACAATCTATCATTTATATTATTCTCGGAGCTATTCTCTTTAAACCATTTCCAAATAGAATGTAACTTCGATAGAATATAACTAGAAACATAGAACCGAAATATCCACATTGACTAAAATCCAACAATAAGGTCGAAACATGATTCACATATTATCAACCACATGCCAAAACATCTCCAAGCCCAAATTAGAGTACACACCCGAGTTTTAATCCGACATAAATTGTATGACTTCACAACATTCATTAAAGAACACTCCTTTCTAGATAACCAATCCAACAATAGAACAACACTTAAATCTAACCAAGCTGGACAAATCACATAACAATATTTCTAACAGGGCTAGACAAATCACATAGCAATATTTTTAACAAGGCTGGAGAAATCAGATAGCATTTCTTCAAAATATATATCTTGGCAAGAACCCACTAATGAACTAAACACTTTTAGCAGACTAACATTTATTCACAATGACTAACAACAGAACCAAGGCAAGAGGTGAATTCAACCATCAATTAGCAGATTCTAAACACTTATTAGGCAGTGACTACAACGAGGACAAAACCCACAGTAGAGCAGCTTTATTAACATCATTACATCATTACCAGCAGACATCACATGGCTCTTCACAGGTTCACAATCCTCCAGAGAAACACTCGGCCATTAACGTTCATAGGAGCCATTTTTAATTCTCCACTTCAGCACACTGCCATTCCTTTCAAGCACCCAGCAAGCTCTCGATCCATTCACCAAGACACCCGAAGGGAAAAATCATCACATCAACAACAATTAAATTCCCACAACTCCATTTAGTAAACAGCAGCCGAGCAAATCTCAAAAATCAACAAAGAAGGAATTGGATACCTGACCTTATTGGACCCGAGAGGAAACCTCCAGAAACCTTCATTGTCTTCACAACTTTCTTCCTTCTTCCTCATCCCATTGAACTCTTACAGGACACAAGAAACCCGAGAAGAAAAAAGAACACAGAACACAGAACACTTCACTGCATCCATTTATAACCGAGGAGACTTGCACAGACGGAAGGCTGGAGAATTGTACACTTCAAGGAAGTGAGGTCCATTTACCGATTCCCACGTAGAAGGCTTTCCAGATGAGGAAGTCCAACCTGGTCCGGTCCAGCTTGAACAAACCACTCCAGGCAATTCACGCCAATTCGTCTCTACTGATTTACACCTCCGAATCCGCCACTGCCAATCGCCAATTCAGAATTGTTGAATCAACAAATACCAAGGGAAGAAGAACATAAACCGTCGAATTACCTCCATCGAAGATTCGTAGCTCGTGGGAGTTCCATTCTTGAGCCCTAGACGCGTCCACCTACCGTTCACCGACCCGCGACAAACAGACCACCGTAGAGGAGCACACGTCGCCGTTCGACGCTCTTCCGTTCGCCAGACCGCCCTTCGAGCCCGAGCTCTCCCTTCGCCGCGTCGCCCGCATCGTTCCTCCCCCTGCGTCCTGATTCCACTCTATCCCTGTCTCTCCATTTCTTTCTCTCAAATGGCCGAAGGCCATTTAACTTAAATTAAACCGGTTCCTCCTAAGCCGGTTTACATTTTTTAATTACAATTAATCATTTCTTTTAATTTACTTAATCCCTCATATAATCTTCAAATAATATTAATTAAATCTTTAATTCATTACTATCCTATATTTTAATCCCAGTTTATTTATTTTCATCATTTTTAATTAAAACCGAATCATCTAATAATTTCAGGTCGAGCCGAATCAAAACCAGTTTAGTCCATATATAACACTTACGTCCTTAGTAATATCCCAATAATTTATTTGACTAATTTGAATATCCCCAATTATTCTCTAATTTATTCTTTTTAAATTTTGATATAAAAATTTGGTATTACAGTCTCATAATCCATATTTTAACAATTTGTATCTCAGCACACCCAATAACGATATTTTCTAATCTTATTATGGCAATGAACTTTCCATAATATCACTCAATTAATAGAACACATCTATATCTTTTGACAATATTCCTTAACCATCCAAGCATCAGACAATTTATTTAACCTCTACAATTAATTCCATAATAAACAAAATATGTTCATCAACAGTTAACACGTGGTACCGAATTCAACAGCACATAAACCTCTCACAACACTATCCCCAATAAACAGAATATCCAAATGTCCAGGAATCATGATCAAGTTTAACAAAACAGCTTAATAAACAAAACAGTTTATCCTATCCAACCAACGTGATAACCAACAATAGAGACATTAGCTTGTTATCCAACTACAAAGTTAATCCAACACAACAAATTACTTCATCCAACAAAAATCATCCATTCAGTAGGTATATATATCCATCAACTAACATTCTCAGACTATCACAGAACATAAATTCCAGACATCAAATCAAACCAAACAGCACTGATTATCCAAAACAGCATCAAAATTACGAAATCTCAAGGAAGAAACCTCACCATTTAGACAGAGCAGACCCGAGTCCTTGTAGTCTCACTTGGCCTCTAGTTCTCTTCCACCCTCAGCCAGCAGTCCACTCCAGAGAGCTCTTCAGCTTGGTCTCCATCCTTCAGCACTCCTGAGAGCTCCCCTGCTCCAATTCATCCTTCTGCACTCGGCTAACCAACTCTGCCTCCATTTATTTCTCTTCTCCTCTCAACAGCCTCGTCAATTTTTCACCCACTTGCTGCCTCCTCTTCAATTCGTCAGCCAACCCCAATAATTTGTTCCCCATGGAGTGTCGGCAGAACCACAAAGCTGGAAGTTGGACAATTCATCGCACTAGGTGCGGCTCAACCGAACCGCAGGCTGGACCCAAGCCCTTGGCTGGTCCAACGTGAACCGTGAACCAATAGGCGCCCCCCCAGCCCGACGAAAAGATCGTCGGAATGCCCCTGCATCCCTTGCAAATCGTTGATTCCGATCACTCCCTGCAACGTCCGACTATCAGAGCACAAGTAAGAAGAAAGCTCGACCAACATACCTCCAATTCGTCGCCAAAAAACACACCAATGGGAGCCCTGATTTCAAGCCCTAGCCTCCCGCGACTCGCTGTTCCTCGTCACTCGTAGCTGCTTGCCCGTCTGTCGTCGGGGCCCACGCCGAACAGCGCCACTTGAGTCCGCGCTGGAGCCCCATCGCCATTCTTCCCGATTCGCTCTCTCGCTCCCCCTCTTCCTTCCCATGGTTTCACCCCTGCTCGCGAAGAAATAGCCTCTGGCCATTTCTCTTCAACCAGTTCACTTAGTGAACCAGATCAACCACCCCTTTTTAAATTTTCTTCATTTCAATTCTAATTAATTCCTTTCATTTAATCTCTCTTTAATCATTTTCTTTCATTAATTTACTCAAACAAAATAATTTAATTAAATAAATGAACATCTATTTTAAATTCTAATTTATCCCATAAATCCCCCATAATTCAAATTAAATCTTAATACCCCCTTTTTTGTCATTTATTCAAATGGCCGAAGGCCAGACAAAATGAGAAGGGCTGAAACAGTCCATTAACAGAACCAGTCTAGTTAATAAAAAATACATCCTCACTTATAAATTTTAATTTCAATTAATAAAATATATTATAATTTAATTTAATTAATATTTAATTTTGATTACGTTAATCTCCATAATATATAATCTAACGAGTACGTTCTTGGTAATTCCGTGATAATTGTTCCACTTAAAAAAAATCGGGGTGGTACACAATCGACTACCGCTCAAAAGTTTCCTTTGTCTTATTTGTCGGTCGAACTTCCCGACCGCTTAGTCGACCAAACAATCAACCAATTATTCAGGGTGTAACACCCCGTTTATTTAAAACTATTTTTTTCTTTAAAACTTTGTGGTATAAATTTTTTTTCTTAATTTATTCAAAGCATTTAAATTAATTTCCTTTGAAATCATATCAGAGTTATTCAAACGGAAGTAGATATTGATATTTTAAAACATAGTTTAATTTTTACAATAAAGGTCCATGATTACAAAATAATTATTTAAAATACTCATTGTTCTGTGAGCCATAACCCATTAGGTCAAACCCAGTTGATAACCCAAGAAATCATCTTGAAATATCTCCTCTTCTGCTGGTACATCAATATTCTCGTCACCTACATCAACAAGACATAACTAATGAGTCTAATGCTCAGTAAGTGATATAAAATAAAACATAAATATGCTATGCATCTTTGAAATCCTCTTTCATTTTTTATTTTCGTTTCTTGTCTTTTTCCTTCTTTTGTTTTCATTTCACCTTTTGTTTCTGTCCAGAATACCCTAGAAAGAATCTCGAGCTTATCTTGGACTTTATACCCTTGATCCTAGAATATCCCAGAAAGAATCTCAGACTTACCTTGGACCTTAGTCTCAGAATGCCCCAGAAAGAACCTCGGGTTCACCCTGGACATTAGTACCAGAGTGCCCCTAAAAGAACCTCGGGCTCACTTTGTACCTTGAGACCAGAATGCCCTACAAAGAACCTTAGGCTCACTCTGTACCATATCCATTATCCTTTCTTTACTTAAAACTTTATTGTTATCATTTATTATTTGTTTCCGTTCTCTTTTCAAAACCATGTATGAAAAACTATTTTCGTATCATTTTAAATCCATGATGCATGATGCTCATACAGTTCTATCATTCCGATAATCTCTAAAATTTCTCATCTATGAAACATATCATTAAAAGAATCTAATTCTTGTAAACAGTCAGCAAACAGCAGTACAATTTACAAAACATGCTCAATATCTGCCTATTCTATTAAAGTGGTAGATATGCTTCATAAAGCGGTAAATAATCAACATATAAGGTCCTAATTCTTGTGATGTAGTGTTCGAAGACCAAAGCACAGTAAGTATCAACTTACCTAAAGTCCTTAGTGTGTTGAGTTCTTTATCCTTTTTCTCGTTAATGTTAATACCTTTACAATAATATTCACTAATTAAAATCTATTATTTTTTTTTTATCACTTTTGTTAATCGTGAATAGTACCGATCAGGAATATTTCCAGGAAAGAATGCATAATAAACTTTTTAGATCGAATATCCTTTCTTAATAAGTTCCTAGGACAAATTGGACGGACACAATGGTCCTTATTAAAAACTAACCTCCTTAGATAGAACTTACTTAAATAGTAGGATTACACCACTAATATAATATTGTGATAATAACAGTAGTATTAACTAATCATTAACTAAATAAATTTAGGAGGGTCGAAAATCGTTACCAAAATTCTTAGGCCGACTGCGTAATTTTTCTCCACCAAAAACTCCTCTAAAAACTAGAATAACAATTCTACCCATAAACTTCAGATTCCAGAATCCTCACCAATTTCACTCAAAATTCACACTTCTCTCCCTCCAATTTTTGCTCCTTCAGCTAGTGTGTTTTTCCCTCTAGAACTGTAGCCTATTTATAAGCATAATGGAAGTGAAATCAATGGCCCAGATTGAATTAGTTAGGCAGATTAACAGACAAATTAGGTTTGTTAAAACTAAGTTTGGTTCTGACAATTTTTCAGAAATTCTTTCGGGTCATATCACATACCCCACAATGGGTCTATTACTTCCAACCGGTACCACGTACAATTCAATGTGACCACTACTTTATAAAAATCATAGTCTTGCAATTTCACGTGGGTCCGATCATATGCCATGGGACCGGAGGTGGCCTTGCGACCAGAACCACAGCGACACCATGCGACTGGTGCAATGGTGGTAGCTTCAGTTCATCAATTTTCCAATACGCCATCGTTTCCTCTTCCCAATTCATCTTTTTTTCTTTTTATTTCTAAATCAATTCTACCTCCAATATTTTTCCCACAATTTTAGCTTAATCAATTTCATAATTTAAAAATAAATTTCCAACATTCAAATACCCGAATTCAAACAATTCCCAATTATTTTTACTTAACTTTGATACGGGATATGAATTATTCCAATTTTCCAAAATTAATTTATAATACATTTTTGAGTCCAATAAAAATTCAGGGTATTATACAGGGTCCCTAATGTCCTACTTTTTGGTCGAGCCACTCGACCTGAACATCAACTGCCATTCAGGGTATATATATATATATATACATATATCAAATATATATTATCTACTAATAAATTCACTCCAATTCCTAACTCTTTCAAACATCACCTAGACGATGCCCGTTGGTCAATTTCATTTCCACAATTTATTTACCACTCGGTAATACTCAATTTTTACCAATTGAGTATTGACTGAGAATTCACACGTGGTTGTTACGCGACAAGTTAGGTTAACCTTTCAACACCTTGATTGAATATTATGTGAAATATTAACACATGAAATTTATTATTATAAAATTCATAGATTTTACATCTTTTCTCCCTTAAAGAAAATTTTGTTCTGAAACTTAATGCAAACTAAATATGCCTTCAAAAAGGTGGGGGTATTTTTTGATCATTTTGGACTTGAGCTCCCAACTGACTTCCCGTTTAGTGTGATTTCTCCAAAACACAAACCAAGAGAATCTCTTTGCCTCAAACTACTCAAATCTCTTTACAAAGGATCTGGTCTGGCGCTTCTTCATATGCAATATCCTCTTGAATAGGAACATCAGTTTAGGAGATC
The DNA here is from genome assembly GCA_022433065.1 of Begonia loranthoides. NCBI lineage: Eukaryota > Viridiplantae > Streptophyta > Magnoliopsida > Cucurbitales > Begoniaceae > Begonia > Begonia loranthoides. Next base: position 15,507,953 of record CM039485.1, read on the forward strand.
AAGTGCGATGGATCTGGCATGTATCTCCTTAGCTGGGATATGTGGAAGACATTTTGGACGTACCTGAGCCGGGGAGGTAAATCAAGTCTATAGGTTACGTTGCCAACCCTTTCAACAACCTAGAATAGGCTAATATACCTAGGGGCTAACTTTCCTTTCACTCTAAAATAACTGATACCATTCCTAGGACACACCTTGAGAGCATCAAACTCTCCTATGTCAAACTCAACTTCGCATCGCTTCAAATCAGCATAGCTCTTCTACCTACTATGTATAGTTATGAGCCTATCCCGAATTAGATGAATCTTATATATGGTTTCCTGGAACATTTCTGGCAAAAAAAAAAAAAACTATTTTTTTTGCCTCGGCCCAACACAACGGTGAATGGTACAACCTACCATACAACTCCTCGTACGGAGAGACACAACTATTGGTATGATAATTGTTGTTGTAGACAAACTCGCCCAATGACAAGTGATTAATCTAGCTATCACCAAAATCCAAGATACAAGCTCGCAACATATCCTCTAAAATCTGGATAGTCTACTTTGACCGCCCATCAGTCTGAGAATGGTGTGTGGTGCTAAGGTTTAGCTCCATACCCAAGGCTTTTTCCAAAGCCCTCTAGAACTTGGATGTGAACCTAAGATCATGATCTGAAACAATGCTAGTGGGAACACGATGAAGACAAACAATATTCTCGATGTACAATTGACTCAACCTGATGTGCCCCAAGTTCCGAAATTTGAGCCCGAGCCAGGGGCTTGTTTATTTTCTAACTTTTTATTTATTTTGTAGGTTTTTGAATCAAATAAACAAAGAGGAGTTGGCATTTGGGCTAATGGAGATCTTGTAATCTTTGGGAGGAAATTATAGGTTTTCCATTTCCGCCTAAAACCAGAGCTGTGGACGTTCAAGGGCTATTTCGATAATCGGGACGACGTTGTTTCAACTTTTGTCCTTCATACAAAATGTAGCCAATATCTAGAAGTTTTGAACGAGATATTGAACGTTTTATTTGGGCTCCATTTGGTACGTCAAATATCTTTGTTTCAGAGAGAAAAACTCAAACTTGGACTTGTTGTTGTTGTTTTAATTAAGGGTTATTTTAGTCATTTTGCTACTAGGGTATTTTGGTCTTTTGACCTATTTTGTAAACAATAGGGTTTATGTACCCTCGTTTGGAAGAAAAAAACTAGTTTTGAATTGAAGATAATTTTTGTGTTTTGGAAAACACCTAGCCGCGGCCTTCCCATCCCCTTAGCGCCGATTTCATCCATCACCCAAGCAAGGGTTTCTTGAAGCTTCTCAACCTTGCAATCGTTGGGATATTGTTTCTTCCAATCCTTATCTTTAAGGTAAGATTGTGATGTGGAGACAAAAGAAGTTTCCAACCTTGGAGAGTGTTGGTTTTCGGCCAACCCCAAAGTCGCCCCTCTCACTTGGAGGTCCGCGGACTCCATTGTATTTTCTCTTGATTTTTGAAGTTCTTTATGTTCTTTTCTTGCTGCTTGGACAACCTATGTTCTGGTGATTAAATGCTTGTTATTTGTTGAAGAAGCCTTTTGGAGATTATTGATTGAACAGGGATATTTTCGGATCATTGTTGAAGTACTGAATCTGTAATTTTTGCTGGATTGCTGTTACCGCTGATTACTGTATCTGTTTGAGGCCCTTACGACATTTGTCTCTATTTGATGTCTTCTAGCGATTTGTTCAAGATTAAGTCAGGGAGTTAACCTCCAAATTTGGGTGCCGTTTGTTCTTTTTAGCTCAAGTTATTCGTTTTTGAATCTGTGTTGGTAAATCTGTCCTACTGGAAACTAACTTCGGGTTGTTATTGAATTTGATATATCTCCTAAATCAGAGTGCTTTTTGGGTTCGAATTTTGACAAAACTTTCCTTAATATGTTAAGTTTATGTCCTTCAAAATACAGCTCTAGTTCATGTGTATTTTTGGAGCTTGATTCAATTCCTTGCAGCTGGTTCGAGTATTGTTAGTCTTCCGGGACAGATTTCTTTAAGGCTCTCCATTTGTTTTTTGGATCCTATCACAACCTTGACAAAGGAAAATCCATCCAAATTGGAATCCATCCTTGAGGCCCGAGATCTCAAAGTGGTAAAAATGGAGAAACTCATTGGATCTCTCATGACACACGTGATCACAATGAGAGCAAATGAGAAGAAACAACTCAAAGAGAAGGAAAACCCGAAGAAGAAGATCATTGCCCTAAAAGCCTCCTCAAGAAAACAAGAGCAATACGAGGATGAGGATGAGGATGATGATGATGAGATAGCCCTCCTAACTCGGAAGATCAAACTCCTCCAATGGAGAAAGTTGCAAGGAAGGAAGAAATACAAAGGAGAGAAGCCACACAACGACAAGGAGCTTACATGCTACGTTTGTGGGAAATCAAGGTATGTTAAAGCCGATTTTTTTCAAGAGAAGAAGAAGATTACAAAAGTCTTCAAGAAGAAGGCTCTTAAAGCTACATGGGATGATAGCGAACAAGAGTCGTCATTTGAAGTTGAAGAAGTGACCAACATGTGCTTCATGGCCAAGGAGGAAGAGGTACTTGACTCTTCCTTCTATGATAATGATAATGATAGTGATAATGATTGTGATGATGAAGAATTAGGTGATGAATTTGATGAATTGCTAGAGGAATCGAACTTGCTTAAACTTAAATATAAGAAGTTGAAAAAGGAAAATGATTGTATGGTAAAGAAGAATGTTAGTAATGTTCAATTATTTGAAAAAGAAATTAAAGACTTGGAGTCAAATAATGATAAGTTGAATGAGCATGTTAAATCACTTGAAAATGAAAATCGCTTGTTAAAGGAGAAAAATGTTGATTTGAAAAAATTTGTGCTTAACAAATGGGAGTAAGACTTTGAATATGCTCCTAGGGAAGCAAAAGATGACTTTTGATAAAGCTAGTTTGGGTTGTCAACCCTTACAAAAGAAAAAGTGTTATAGAAACTTCTTTGCAAAACTGACTACTTACTATACTTGTAATACTATTGGACATAAATCTTTTGATTGCCCTTCAAAAGCTATTAAAAGTAGAAATGTTGATAAGTTTGTTTGGGTTGCAAAAAGAATCGAGTTTAATCCCAAAGGACCCAAAAAGATTTGGGTACCTAAAAAGTCAACAAGACTAATTTTTGTAGGTTGAAGCTTCTCTCGCTAATGTGAGGCTTGCGTCAATTTCTTTAACTTTTTCCTTTTTAATTATCGTGTAAAATTATTTATTTATTTATTTCAAACATACGAGAGTAAATACTTGAGGTGAATGAGATAAAATCTAAAATGCATAATCAGATCAGAGCTAAAGTGGAAACATAATTAAATCCAAAATACGGTTATAAGGTCAAAGTATGAGTTAATAGTTTCACAAAACATTATCCATTTTCAAACCATTTTAAAATAGTGTTTTTACTCCTTCCAAGTCATAGCTTACTCAGGTCGATTCAGCTGGGTAACCAACGGGCTCAACAGGAAATGTGATGTGATCCAAGTAGCACACAAAGACCAAGATCCGTTAAGAGACATAGGAGGCCCAATGACTAGAGCAAGGACAAAGAAGATGAATGAAAAACTTCAACTTTTAGTGGCAGAAATACAAGAGAAAGAGTTTGTGATCCATAAACCAAGAACAATAAACTTATTAAGCATTGGAGATGACGTAATAGAGGAAATACAGGCCCAAGAACATAAATGGACCGAGAAGACATTTTCAAGCACATGCCGAGCACATGCCATTAATTAGTTACTGAGCACATGCCGTGCACATGCTATTAATTAGTTAGATTTTATCTTATTTTAAGTTATTTTTTTAAATTACGTTTGAATTTATTTTATCCTAGTTTATCTTAAGATTAGAAATAGTTTTGTTTGGATTAGATCTACTTTATGTTTAGCTTATAAAAGCACCTTAGGGAACAATTGTGAAAAAAACCTTTTTGTGAAATTAAAAATTGAAGCTTTTGCTTTTGTGGGAGGATTCCTTCTCTTGAGTTCTTTGCGAAGAACTTCATCTCTTCAAGTGGATTCTTGAAAGATCGAACCTTTTGATAGCTTTGGTTCTAGCCGACGGGTTTTGTTAGGTTCAAGCTCCTTTTCGGAATACTCCGGTTCTAGTCGACAGGTTTGGCTAGGGTCGTAGTTCCAACCCTTTGATTTTGAAATCGTGAGACGATCCGTCTAATTCCGCATAAGTTGTTGGGTCTAGGGTTCGTATACTCTAGATTCGGATCAAAATGCCTCGTCCTCCACTCCTAGAACCATCACATCTTTAGAATCACATAAACCTCAAGCAAACTGTGAGCCTAAGGCTCGACAAGAAATGAGATATGCAATATGATATATGCCTCTAATACATTATGATAGAATGGGTCCCACCCAAACTGTTCATTTCTTTCCATTACATACATTACTCGTACGTCGAGCTGGGATATTGGAGGAATCCGTGGCGAAGAGGATAGTCTCTAGTAAGCTTCTAACCAGCTAGGGTAGACAAGCTCTCATGACCCGACAAGGGAATGACATAATTCATCGAGTCTACCTGGTTAGATCCGAACTACCTCCCCATCCTCCAACTCCCCTTACATTCATTTACTTTATTCATTTTCCTCACGTAAATACATATGAATAACAATCAATATGTGGCATCCCTACTTGTTTCTATTATCATGATGCATGTCAATATGAAACAATAACTACAATAACATATCAATATTATGGGAATGAAACGAATCCAACTAAATTAAATCTAAGCAACACAACACAATACCAGGAATAATGAGCTAACATGAGGTACTAAAATTACATGGAATAAAAGGACGACAAAAGAACATGATATATGATAAAACAACTAACATGCTGTAAAACATGCAATAACATTTCAGAGCTATCTAACACAACCTAACAATTCATCTTGTTATTAGCCAAGTGCTCAACGTGGATTGCAAGACATTACTTTAACCACACAGTTAATCGTAAATGGAAAACATGCTATTTAGTTGATGACATGAATTTAGCATAATTAAAATGACTAGAGACAATATACCTCTCAAAGAGTAAAACATGGTTTGATGACAATATTTCTAACCAGAACTAACAACCTATTCATATTTAAAGAAACGAGATAGTTCATAATAAGGTTAACTAAACATGCTTATATCAGGAGAAACAACGACATTTAGCAAGTAGTAAGGATATATTGATAGGGTAACCAACAATATAGTAGATGGAGTCTATCAGAGCAGTGAGCAAGACACTGTTCAGAGCATTCAAAGGACAATAGAACCAATAATAAGAGAATATCAGAGAGTTAATGTTTACAACTACTAATAGGGAATTATTGATACAGAAAGTAACTAAGAGTTTAGCTGATATTTTATTCGTACTTAACATGACATAGTGCATTTTACAGTTTGGCAGTTCATATCATAGAGTAAATCAGCAGGGACTATAATCTTAACAGGAGACATTATCAATTCCTTTATAAACTAGGCAGTAGTTTATAGGAAAGTAATCACAGAACATTAACATTGAATAAAATAGACACTGCTAGTGGGTAGGGTGTAACGACCCGGTTATTAATTTGCTTTTAAAAATGCGTGAAATTTAAAACTTTTATAAAACGACTGAAATCTTTATTAAAACCTTTTTATATGAAATCAGAGTTCTTTTCTTATAACTGAACCATTAAAATCCTTTTACTTGGACTCGTTATCAAAATCGTTATAAACAGTAGAAAACTATAGTTATAAAATCTTTTCTCAAAACATAGCGGAAGCATAAATTCCTTTTTCTTTAAAAACGAATTGGAAGCATAAATAGTTATTTTAAAGACAATTATTTAAAGTGTTACTTTATATTTTACAAACCCCATTCCTCTTTACATTTGTTAGCCTAACTAGCCACAAGTCTCATCTGTTCAAATCCTTAATCAACTGCTCCCTAATCTGTTCGTCATTTTCTCTCGTACTTGTACCTATATCACAAGACAGTAAGCTATGAGCCTAATGCTCAGTAAGTGATAATACCAATATGCTACATGCTCATGTTGTGCCCTTTAAAAACCATATGCAGTTTATGTTCTCATCTTTCTTCTTATCTTTTATCTTTTACATTTTAATCATTATATTTTTATTTTCTTTTTATGACCTCTAAGATAGCAGCAATGACATAATTCAAAAGACGCTAACCATTGGCCATTCATCTTATCTTTTATCTTCTTATTTTTTGTTATGACCTCTAATATAGGAGCAATGGCATAATGTGAAAGTCTGCCAACCATTGGTCATTCTGTTCCAGCATAATCCAAGGACTATCCAGGCATAATCCAAGGACTTTGCAACCGATACGAGCAGCAATGGCATAATCCGAAAGTTAGCTAGCGGCAATGGCATAATTCGAAAGCTATCAAATGGCAATGGAGTGAAACGGCCTCACATCATATCATTGCCTTTTCTTTACTCTACTTCACTTTTAATTGCTAATTATTCATTTATTATCTGTTTCACTTTTCATGGAAAAATGGATATTCCTACAGCCCAAATGATGGTGGTCCACTTTGGGTGATCAACCCTCAAGAACATCATACACTTAGTATGTGTGACCATCCCTTAAACCATTCTTTAAAACCATGTACAAAATCCATTTTTGTATTCTTTTGAAAATTGTGATGCATGATGCTCGTGAATGCATATAATTTATAATAGTTAATAAGGAAATATAAATGAACATTTAACGTGCAATTCACAGAATGTGCTATAAAACTTTAGACATGCTGTAAAAACAGTAGATAACGAAACATGCTATTAACAACTGTAGACATGCTCTAAAATAGGAAACAATGAAACGTGCTATTAAAAACTGTAGATATGCTTGAAAAGCAGTAAACAACGAAATATGCATATCCTATTCTTGCGATGTAGGGCCCGATGACCAAAGCACACACGTATCACTTACCTTGAGGCGTTATCGCGTATTTGTACTTAACTTTTATCCTTCTTTTCTTTTCAACACCTTCATAATTAAAATATTTACTCATTAAAAGTCATAACATATTGATTTCATTCTTATCCTATCCTTAATTACATATTATATCTAGGAACTCGTTAACGCCTAAAACAAAAGATAACTCATCCTAATATCCAATTGACGTATCCGAAGAGTGCATGATATCATCCCCAATTAATGTCGTAACAAAATGCTATAATCCACGTACGTTGAATAACAGTTTCCATTAACAAAACTCAACAACCAATGAAGCATGCTCATCCTTCTTTTATCCAAATAGAATGGCAACAGATAGATCATTCCAACGTATATAACCAACAGTTCCTAAACTTGTTATGATCAACAACAGAGATCACATTCAGAACTTCATACTAATCACATGGCGATTATAAACAACTCATCAATCTAATCCAATTTAATGGCTTATTCCAAATTCTTAACCAGTAATTCGTTTGGCAGTGACAAAACCAAAGTAGATACTTTACTTTAACAAAACAACATTCATTCCTACATAAAAAGAAAGCATACATAATCCTCATTTTTCAATATCCTTAGACATAAGACAACCAACCATTTAATAGTTTCTAACAATTTCAATTGAGACAAACAGAGAGCTTTCTAAGCAACACAGCATAGCCATGACTTTCAACGTCCAATAACAACATCCAAAAAGTACAGAACACAACCAATAAAATATCCAATCCACAATAATAGTTAGATTATTGAAGACACTCTAGCATAACCACTTCACAAAACCAATAAGTAGCAATCAATAGACGTAGCATCCAATCAATAGAGCATCAACCCAAAGGAATAGAGAGCATTTACCTGAAGGATCACAAGGAGCCCAGAAGAAAACATCCATCCACTTCTTCTTTCCCTTCTTCATTATTCCTCTCCGCTAGCACTCCGCTCTCGTCTCAATTTTCTTCTCTAGAGAAGCACAACGCACAGAAGGGGAACACTCTCTGCCACACTTTGATGGTAGAGAGTGTAAGCTCTCAAAATTCTCACCCGAGAGCACTCCTCGCCATATCCTGCCTTTGCCACAATCATGCCATGTCTTCACCATTCCACGCATATTCCATTGTCTAATTTTTCAGTGCACGAACCAGCCACGGGCGGACCGGTTCGGACTAAACCACAAGCAGCTCCATTCTAGGCACCTAAACCGCCAGCTCTAGCCATCGACCCGAGGCTGTAAATCGCAGCCCCCAACTGTCAATCCTCCTCTGCCGATCACAATGCCTACGTCAATCCACCTCGCCGTTGCCATTCCGTCATCACCGAGCGTCGCTAGACACCCAAAGTCAGCAGAACGTCAACGCTTGATGTTGCCCTGAATAGACCAGCGAGCCAAAATCCTGTGACCCGACGCTTCGCTCGTCATTCGTCAGACGGCAAGCACCCGAGCCTGAGGCCGAGCTTTCCTCCCTCACATCGTCCCTCCTGATCGCCCGTTCTCTCCATTGCTCTCTTTCTCTGTCGTGCTCTCCCGTTCCTCCTCTCCGTACTCTCTATCACGAAATAGCTAAAGGCTAGAACAAACTCCCCTTTCTCTTTTCTTCTTTTCCAAACCAATCCAATTTGTGTGAATCAGTTTGGCTGAACCGGTTCAACTCTCCCCATCACCAAGTAATCTCTCTTTTCTATTTAATCCATTTTAAATTCCAATCCACTCTTAATTTTATTTCTCATTTTATTTATTCACTTAATCTCCAATTAATTACTCTCTTACATTTTAATCCCAACTAATCCATTATTTTAATTTTCCTACTTTAATTAATTTCTTCTATTATTTTATTCTTCATCTATTTTAAATTTCTATTTTCATTTTAATTAATTATTTCCTTAATATACCCCCAATAAATCCTAATGATCATCTACTAAATTCCTTAAATTATAATTTCACGAATATGTCATTGATAATACCCTGATAATTATCCAATAAATCTGAATATCATGAATTACTTTCCAATTATACTTATTACATTCCGATATAAAAAGTCGGGATATTACATAGGCCCTCCACTGGCCACGACTCAACCCATTCCTTACCTCAAATTGCTAATCATAGAAGAGTTTCTATACTAGAATGAAAAACGCAGTGGTGAGTTGTCCAACCAAACAGCGTTCTTCAGCTCACAATCCCCTCCTGCAATGCACAACGTACCACTCCGATCGACACACACTTCTCTTGACTCTCACTGAACGTTCTCACACTCCAGATATTTCTCACATGCCGACCTGCCCTTGACCTTGGCAAGGCAAAAAATGCCAGGGGTGATCCGTAACATTTTTTGGATGTGAACCACAACTGTGCGTTGACCATAGTGTGGCCGAAAACTTGAAATTTACCATTTTCTTAGAAAAATTTATACTTTAATCACACCATTATTATTTTCCAGTATTTACATGGTATTAGTCAGCCAAGTACCGCCCCGCAATATGTTACATTAAATTTTTCCAAAATTCTTACTATATATAAATGGGAAAATATTATCTAGGTATTACAGCTAAAGATCGAGGTACTTGGATAGTGGATGTTTGAGACATATGACGTAAGGTTTCTCAAATTTTACCTCCATCAAAGATAAGAAAGGAAGTGTAACTTTTGGAGGTGATCAAAAGGGTAGGATCATTGGAATTGGCAACATAGGTAACATTTCTAATCCAATTATTGAAGATGTTTTGCTTGTTGATGGTTTGAAACATAATTTGTTGAGTATTAGCCAATTGTGTGATAAAGGATATAAAGTGATTTTTTAGGCTATGCCTTGCATGATTTTAGATGGTCCAAATGGTAAAGTTTTATTTATGAGATATCGGCATGAAAATATATATGCAATTGATCTATCTAGTGGTTCATGCAATGTTGAGAAATGTTTTAGTGCTAGTGATTCTAACAATTCTTGGACTTGGCATAGGAGACTAGGACACGTAGGAATGGATACCTTAGCTATGATTTCGAAAAACAATCTAGTTTGAGGTCTTCTTAAAAGCCCTTTCTCTTCCAAACAATATATCTTTACTTCAAAGCCTCTCCAATCACTTCACATGGACCTTTATGGTCCTTCTAAGGTTTCAAGCTTAGGAGGACAATATTATACATATGTGATTGTAGATGATTTTTCACATTATACATGGGTTTTCTTCTTAACAACAAAGGATGAAACCTTTGACCTATTCTTTAGCTTTAGGATGATAGTTTAAAATGAAAAGAAGCTTACCATTGTCACTATTAGGAGTGATCATGGTGGCGAACTTAAAAATGATCAATTCGATGCCCTTTGTCAAAAATATGGCATTGAACACAACTTCTCTTCTCCAAGAAACCCTCAATAAAATGGAGTTGTTGAGAGGAAAAATTGGTCCCTTCAAGAACTTACACGAACTATGCTTAATGAGAATGATCTACCCAAATATTTTTGGGCGGAAGCTGTTACCATGGTGTGCTATGTTCTTAATCGTGTCTTAATTCTTCATACTCTAGAAAAGACCGCTTATGAACTTTGGAATTGTAGGACTCCTAACGTTAGCTACTTCAAAGTGTTTGGATGCAAATGCTTTATTCTCAACACTAAGGGCAATCTAGGGAAATTCAATTCCAAGACGGATGTGGGAATCTTTCTTGGATTCTCCTCCTCTAGTAAAGCCTATAGGGTCTTCAACAAAAAGATGTTAGTGGTAGAAGAATCCATGCACATCACTTTTGAAGAATCTATGCCTATCCCTAATGTTGAGAAGCCTATCATAAGGTTAGAAAATGAATTAGATAATCTTAATCTAGGTGATAAAGGGAAGCAGATTCTTAAAAGTCCTTCTCAAGAATCTCAAGATTAATTCTTAAAGGGAACCTCAAATGTAGACAACCATGATGACTTACCAAAGGATTGAAGGTATGCTAAAAGTCATCTAATGGTTGATATTCTAGGTGATCATAATCTAGGTGTCAAAAATAGATCCTCCCTTAGAAATATGTGTACCAATATGGCATTCATCTCTAAAATAGAGCCTAAGAATTTCAATGAGGCTAAAATCAATGAGAATTGATTATTAGCTATACAAGAAGAATTAAACCAATTTGAGAGGAACAATGTATGGGAACTTGTTCCTAGGCCTAAAGATCACTCTATTATAGGAAAAAATTGGGTATTTAAGAATAAGCTACATGAAAGTGGGATTGTGATTAGGAATAAGGCAATACTCGTTGGACAAGGGTACAATCAAGAAGAAGAAATTGATTATGAGGAAACTTTTGCACCGGTTGCTCATTTATAATCAATTAAGATCCTTTTGGCTTTTGCTTGCTATAAGAATTTCACTCTTTATCAAATGGATATAAAGAGTGCTTTTCTTAACGGATTTATTATGGAAGAAGTCTATGTTGAGCAACCTTTAGGGTTTGAAGTTTATGATAAATTAGACCATGTTTATAAACTTCATAAAGCCCTCTATAGCCTCAAGCAAGGACTAAGAGCCTGGTATAATAGTTTAAGTAAATTTTTGAGAGAGAGAAAGACTTCACCTTAAGAAAAGTAGATTCCACTCTTTTAATCAAGCACAATGGTAATGATATTATGATTATGCAAATCTATGTCTATGATATCATATTCAGTTCTACCAATGAGACACTTTGCAAAGAATTTGCTAATTTGATGTTAAGTGAATTTGAAATGAGTATGATGGGTGAATTGAAATTTTTTCTTGATTTGCAAATAAGACAATTTCATGGGGGATTTTCTTAAATCAAGAAAAATATGTCAAGGAGCTTATCAAAAGATTTGGTATGGACTCCTTCAAACCTTCTAGAATTCCCATGAGCACATTCACAAAATTGGACAAAGATGAAAATGGAAAAAATGTGGATATAAAGAAATATTGTGGCACGATTGGATCTCTTCTATATTTAACCGCTAGTAAGCCCGATATTCTCTTTAGTGTATGCTTGTGTGCTAGGTTTCAATCCTCACCCAAAGAGTCAAACTTGAGTGCCATTAAAAGGATTCTTAAATATTTAAGTGAGACTAGTAGCTTTGGATTGTGGTATCCCATGGGTACATCTTTCGCTTTGATTGGATACACCGATTCTGACTATGCGGGTAGTCTTGTTGATAGGAAGAGCACTAGTGGTACTTGTCAATTTCTTGGAGAATGTTTAATTTCTTGGTTCCCTAAGAAACAAAATTCGGTTGTACTTTCTACCGCCGAAAGTGAATATATTGCAACTAGAAGTTGTTGCACTCAATTGCTTTGGATGAAGCAAATTTTGGAAGATTATGAAAAAATCTTCAAGAGTATTCCAATTAAGTGCGACAACACTAGTGAAATTAATATTTTCAAAAATTCTATTCTTCTCACGAACAAAACATATTGAGATTAGACATTATTTTGTCCATGACCATTTGTCAAAAGGAGACATTACTCTAGAATTCATTAACACCAAAAATCAATTAACGGATATTTTCACTAAGCCTCTAGATGAAAAGACTTTTTGTGGGATGCAAATTCTGTTGGGCTTAATGTTTCTTGATCAATCAAATTAGAAATTCATAGAATTGTAATTCAATACTAATCCTTTAGGGCCATTTAGGGTTAGGAAATTTGTTGTATAAGTTTGGACACTAATTTTTCAAAACTATCCAGAATTATCTTTTTTGGTCTACCAAAAATGTTTTTGGTCGACCGAATTGTGATTTAAATATATTTTTAGGCCTAACTGTGCCCTAAACGCGAAAAGACCTCTCCTCCTCTCTTGCAAACTCAGGCGATTTCTTGCGTTCTCCTACACGGTTTCTAGCTTTCCCTATTTCCAGCTGTTCTCTTCAATTTCTACGATATACTTCCACTCTCTTAGGTTTTCCTTGTGTTTTCCTTTGATTTTCATCAATTTCCATTCGTATATTTTACGCAAATGCACTTTATTCGACAAATCTGATAAAATTCAAGAGTTTTCTCTATAGAAAAAATATTAAACTCTCTATACATGATCTTGATATATTCTTAGAAGTTGGAGATGGTCATTTTCGTGAACCCTACTTTAATGGACATATTGTCAATGACTTCCATAACATTAAGGTCAGTAATAGGTTCTTAGAGCAAATTCTCAAAGACTCGGTTGGTAACTTTAAATTGAGACCCAAGGCTAAGGATCTCAATATTAGAGCTCGTGTGATCCATCACACCAGTACTTACAATATTCTTCCTCGTGATGGTCATCAAGACCACGTCAGCTACATGGATATGTATGTTCTTCAACTTATATATAGTGAAACCCTTTTCAATCTTGGCTATCTCATCCTATACCAAATGATTAAGGCTACCGATAGCCAAATCCTTGCCCTTCAATATCCTACTCTCAAATCTCTTTCGATTGATGGATATTCCAATTCCCTCGTCCGAGCCATCTTTTTCTATATGGAGCATGGATATATATTCTATTTAGACCCTAGGGCATATGAGCTTTATTATGGTTCGAGATGGACATTGGGTTGTGAAGCCTATTAGTGTTCCTTCCACATCTACTGACGATATTCTGCCTCACAATGACGCAGTGGAACCAATGCTTTCTCTTCAGTCTATTCAGCTCGGTCCCTCCTCTTTCTCTTCTCCTCATAATGGACCGTATGCCTCCACCTCCGATGCTACAAGGATGCAAGAAACTCTTAATTGGCAATCGGAGTACATGGTTCAAATGATGACCACTTTCTCTGCTAAGATTGACGCCTTGGAAAGGCGTATGGATGACGTTTAACGTGGTGTTTGGACCACTGGTGCCCTCTCTCATTCAGCTCATCTAGACATTCCATCATCATCAGCTCCACCTCCTCCCTCTATTGACGATACTGAGCTTCCTGATGTTTAGATTTCTGATTTTAGGTTTTAAGTATGTAGTTGATGTGTAATTTCAAGTTTGTAATGACTATTTGAACTAGAACTTGTAACTTTTAATTGTATTTGAACATCTATTTTCAGCTTGTGTTTGTACTCTAAATTTGAAATGCTTGGTATATCTCTATGCTTGCACTAACATTTCTTGGACTCAATCATTGTTTTGCTTTAACTTTCATGAATGTATAACTTGATTTTTGCCTTTGGTTACATTGGATGATTGTCTATATCTATGCATCTTGGATGGTTGGATTATCTTAGTTGTTTATGTATGTTGATATTGCTTTATGGGGGAGCTTAAAAATAAATGTTACCATGCCAAATTTTTCTTCAAACAATTCTCTCTTTCACCTCTTTGACATTTATTTAGGGGGAGCTTTATATTTTGCCAAATTTATCCTCCCTATATATATTCTTTTTTGTTGTGACAAAAAGGGGGAGAGTTTGGTTAAGTTTTGGTAAGAGTTTGGTGTAGGGGGAGAATTTGAAGCATGTGTTGTATGAAATTTTTCTTAGAAAAAGTATTGCATATATTAAGAGAGAGAAATCAATTTTTAGCAATACAATTTTATACATGCTTAGGCCAAAGGGATAAAAAACTTAACATATTATCTCATCATCAAAAAGGGGGAGATTGTTAGCCTAACTATGAGGTGTATTTATATTTTGATGATGAACAATATTAATTGAGTTAATGAGTTGTTTATTTAGTGAATTTAAATTACTCACATATTTCAATTAAATTAGAAATACCCTTAATGATGGTATTATTATTGTCTAATGAGTTTGTTTAAGTCCATGTAGTGAATAGATATCATCGTGGGACTTAGAGAATTTGAGATGTGTGGGTCAAAAGTTGTCAAGAGTGTTTTAGGACAAGACGCGGTCAAAGGCCCGGTCCAGGGTGTTGACCGAAATACTCTAGATTTGCAAGTTTCATGTTTTTTGATGAAGTGGGGTCACGGGGATGCACCCAAATCTCTCAAGCTCAGCTATCCATGGGTTTTCAGTCAAGGTGCGGTTGAAGCAACGGATAAGGAACGTAATCGGAAAGTCTAAAGTTTTGAATCTATAAGATTTGTCGTTTTTGTGGACGTGGTGTGGTCAAAGCCCAGTCGAGGTAGTTTCAAATCAGTAAGATTTGGCAATTTTTTGGTCAAGTTGTGGGCAACGATTTCAGATGAGAAGTGCGACTGAAAAAGAAAGTAGTGAGTTTTAAAGGTTTTTCGGACGCGATGCGGTCAAGCTTTAGGTGGAGCCCACCGTATGAAAAAGCACAGAAAAGTGTTAAAAGCTAGTTTTCAATGGTTGGATGAGGTCGAACCAAAAAGTATTGCATCAACCAAAAAGCAGAAAAATTATAAATAGAAGGCACTCTGACAATGGAGGTAAAAAACATGATTTTATAGCGAAGCTCTGCCAAAATTCTGACTTTATTTATTGCCTACATTTTGATTTGAAAACACAACTCTCCTAAGTCTATTAAGAGCACTTGTGATTGAGTGGTTGTTGTAAGCTTTGAGAGCTTTAATTTTCTGAGAGAAAATTATACTTGAGTGAAAAGAGTAACCCCTTAGGAATCAATTGTTGTAATGGTCCGATTGATACCCCTGAAGTTCAATCAAGTGTAACCCATAATGGTTGAAGTAATACATCTTCAAGGGAGAACCTTTATATCTTATTAATATTGTGATTAGATAAGCTTATAATTGTGATAAATTATTTACGGTTAGAGAAATTTATAATCACATTAAAAACTTTATAAACCTAATTCACCACCCCTCTTAGGTTAATTACGATCTTTCACATGTATCTCTTCCATGGTAGGATTGAGTGACGATTCTACCTAAGAGGATCCTAGGATGTATCTTTTCCCTTGTACGAGGGTCTCTAATCATCTAGATTGTTATTTGACTGTAGTGATAAATTGTAAACTAACAGAATAAATGTAAATAGGCGATTGTGAGATGGAGTTCTTTTCCCTTGTACTTTGGGTCTCCAATCATCTAGACTATTATTTGACTATAAATAAAAGTTGAACAAAAATGCATGTTTTGATGGACCTACATAGCGTATGCATATCATATTTATTTACGCAGTATGTTTTTAGAGGACTTGAGGTTATGTTTAGATATTCATTCCTTACTGAGCGTTAGACACATAGTTTATTCTTATAATGTGGGTAATTTCGCTACTGGAAGAAAGAAAGGAGTAGTTGATGAAAGATTTACATAGTGGGATATTGTGTTGGCCAAGAAAAATGGGAAAGGATAAATAAAAGAGGAAATGTTTTAATTTATGAAATTTATTTGTAAAATGTATGCTTTAAAGATTTAAAGAAAAGAATTTTTTATTATGATTCATTTCCTTTTATTTCAAATGATTTTACGAAAAGTCTTTCGCTATATGTTTTATATAGAAAAAAGAATTTCAAACCTAAATGTTAAAATTGATAAGGAAAATCAGGTCGTTACATATGGCTTTGGTTAATGTTCAAGCCTTCCACTGCGAACATAGCCCAGGGCTGGGTGATCATGTCCTCTCTAAGGATCGGGCGGCTCGACTTGGCCTTTTTGTTAGGCCCACCTCTAGGTCGTGACAGAAATTTTTTGTATCAAAACTTAATGTTTTTTCTTATGAACTCCTAGTAGTGGTTGCTTGAGATATTTAATAGTGTAGAATTAGGAAGATGTCCACTGTGCTTAAGAAATTTTTCTGACAAAGTGTAATTCTTTTTGTAGAAGATACAAGATGCCGCCAAAAAGAATTTCTAACACCCAAGCCCAGGATGACAGTGTGTGATGTGAATAAAGAAGGTGTTATGAAATATTCTTAGTCAATGTCATCAAGGCAATTGAAGGAGTTAATTATAGGCTTTGGCTAAGGTGTGCATGAAAAGTGATTTATAGTGATTTTAGAAGATTTCGAAAAGAAAAAGTTCAAAATTTTCATTTTGCTAACCTTGGAGGAGTATTTTGTAGATTTACCATGGATAAAGATTTCAAATGGATACATGCCATTGATACAAATTAAAGTGGACATCCTAAGCTTCTTGGAGAGACCAAGATCACAAGAAATTAAAGAGATTTGGTTAACTAGGGTAACTAGGGTTTTGACCCACCCTTTTCTATTTAAAGACCCGTAATCATAGAGCTACGATAGAGTAAATCCCATGAAAATTGCTTCCTCAACCCATTATTTTTCAAAACAGTCCAAGGATAAACTCGTAGCTCGCACATAATCTGGAAACTAACTTATTTAAAAACCTGCCAGAGCTACAGCGGACGTGTAACAAGCCATATAGGATGTCTGCGGATGCCCGCTTGTCCAATTGCCAACAGTCACATCAACTAAAACTTCATATTCACGATCGCTAAAGCAATCCAATGGCCTACACTGTCGCAAGACACTTCCATGGACACTAATGCTCCTATAGACCGTGAACTCAATAAACCCCATGACGACATTTTACGTCACCTAAAACCCATTCACAGACACCAATCCATCCGTAGAAGCAAATGCTTCCGTAGATTAGAACTAAATAAAGACAATACTAATCCAAACGACCTCGTTCTTATCATCTAAACGCGCAATAACCCAAAGAAATAATGTTTTTATTTACTTAACGATCTCGAAACATCTTTTTTTTTTTCTGTAATCCAACTGCTTACATTTCTCCTACTAAACTTGATCTAACGGCCCAACATTCTTCCCAAAATCTAATGGTCCTCGTACCTCCCGCTAATGTAATCCTATGGTCTAGAGCACTCCCACACTCAAACTGTAATGTCTTGTATTTCAAACCTTATCTTTTTCTTAGCCATAAATTTTTTTTCTTTAATCAGAGTAATTAAAGTGGAAACTGATAATTATTTCAAAACATAATTTTAACACTTTTAACAAAAGTTCGTGATTTTACAAAAATTTATCATAATTCAAAAATCACTCTTAAAAACAACCAATATTATTTTTTGGTAGTCCATAACCCTCAGGTAGAACCTGGTTGATAACCCAAATGCTCATTCTGCAATATCTCCTTATCCATAAGTATATCGCTGATATCATAATAATCACCTACATCACAAGATAAAACAATGAGCCTAACTCTTTGCAAGAAATAAAATGTAATGCAATGCTCAATGCTCAATGCGTGCTTCTGCAGTCTGTCTCAAAGAAGAGCCTATCATCTTTGCTTTCCCATTTACATTTCACTTAATAGTTTAGGCGTTAGGGATTTCTAGTACAGGAGATAGGACACATCATCTGGTCTTGTGGGTTAACCGACACTCATTCGCTACGTGGTACGAGCTTTCCATTCAAAGGTGTCACCACCAAGAATCGTCACCTACCCTCCCAAACCCCCACACGCCTATTTACATTTATTCCATTAACATGTCGTGCATATTCAACATTTTAATAAATCCTAATCTTGATGCATGTATGTCATACCATATTCAGTCCACAATAATTCCATAGAAATTAACAGAGAGAAATCCGTATTTTTAGTAACATAGAAATCTATAAGTATTATCATTGAACAATTCACATATTTATTAACAGAGAAATTCATAATTATTAACGGGGCGCAATTTCACTATTAACAAGGTACAACAATTTAATTTCTGAATTATTAATCAAAATAACAGCATTTACATAGAATTTATTTATTAACGGGGAGCAATTCTTATTTTTATTAATGGGGTATAGCAATGTAATTTATGAATTATTACTTAAAATAATGACATTTATATAAACCCACAGTTTGTAACCAACAATAATTCATAGCAATTAATCCAGGAAATATACAGACAATCATACATTCCTGTGATGTACGCCTCCACTGGCTACACTTATCCTATTTCTTACCTTTGCCAAAAATACCGCACATAAAGTTACCCCACATTACCCTTCAGAGCAGCTAACAAAAATCTCAGTCACTCTCTCTCACACCCTCTGCTTTCTGCAGAAGCACTCTCCCTCTTGTTCTCTCTCTCTCTCCCTCAACCAATTTCTCTGCTTCTCTGTGTTTCACTCCCCCTCTGCCTTCTCTAATTTATAGGTAGAGTGAGTGGACAAAGCAGGAGACCTACTTTCCAAAAACACGGAGGAGGTAGTTTTCTCAAAGCACAGAGACGTATATGGGCAAAACATCAGTGGAAAAATGCCTGGAAAAGTTGTTTTGTCTAAAAAATATATGGGAATGTCGATAGGTGCTCGACTGTTAATGTCAGCCACTCCCACGCAGAAAATCTATTTTTTTTGCAAATTTATGTGGAAGAAGACGATACCTCTATATCGACCACTAATTACCGGTTGATATAATGTCAATCGGTCCAATGCACAGTTCTGCAAAATATCATGGGATCAATCGACATCAATGTCAACCAAAATACTGTGGTACCGGTCCACATAAATGTCGATCGGTAATGCCTGGTTGACAGTAGTGTCGACAGGTCTAACGTCAACTCCTTTTACTAAAGTTCCCGTGGGTCGGTAATTCTCGGTTGATATTCATATCAACCCTGACTTCTTCATCTCTGTCATCCATTGCTTCATCCATTTCTTTGCCATGCATCCTTTGCTTTATCCATTTCTTTCATGCCACTGTACAAGAGGTTGATCAATATCAACCTCTCTCGCTACAAGTTGATCAAGAGGTTGATCAACATCAACCTCTCTCACTACAACTTCTTCATTATGGTTTGCTCTTCCGTCTCCTCTGTTGTACCATAATTAAATTAACACTCTTAATTAATCTAACAATTTAATCACAATACCACACATAACTCTTAACTATACTATCTCAAAATCATCCACAATTACAACTTTTTTTTGGGGTAAAAAAATCATTTCTTAATTTCCAATAATTAAAAATTATTACTGTCCATAGTCATAGCTTAATCCCGGGTATTACACAAACGCATCAAACAGTCCTGCAGAAGCATTTTTTTTAATCCAATGCTCCACGTTCCTTCCGCTAAAGCGATCCAATGGTCTAGCATCCTCCCTCATCAACCTCTTCCACTAAGAATCTATTCCAATCCTGAACAATCTCAGCCATCCTAAATCTAATCAGACGGTCCCTACTGCATCCAATTCTCCAAACCCTTGTTTCCTTAATTCCACAACGTATTAATCTAACCCAACACTTAAACTTTTTTCCTTAACTGTGATTACACATTATTCCTTACTAATTCTATTATATTTGATTATCTTAATTCCTTAATAATTCCTATATTATTTTATCATCTATAAAATAAACTTCATTATTTAGTCTTTCCTAATTTCATAACTATATGATAATTTCTAACTCCTTCATTTTCGCTTTCCTAATTTTATAATTATTTAATAATTCTAGTGTTTTGATCCCTTTATTTAAACTTTCTTAATTTTCAATACTTATTTAGAAATTCTACTATTTAAATCATGCATTAAAATTCTCCTATTATCAATAATTAATCTGTTAAATTCTAAATCATAGTAATACTTAATTAAACTATTTTTAAAAATCTCTTGTATTACATTAAGAACCGAACTGACGTGTAAACGACTAAAGAACATAAAAAAAATTGCATTGTGTGATTGACCTGGGCCTTCCAGCAATCGACTAGGGACCTTCAGGAGTTAATTTGGTCAATTTGTGTGATACTGCTCAAAGTGTGGCCATCTACAATTCGACCCGTGGCTCACCAAAACACACAGCGACAACCGCGATGGATCGGGCATGACCAGAGATCGACTGGGTGACCTTCCAACAAGGTTTCAGCGATGGAAACACGCTATTTCCTTCATTTTTGTGCTTCTAAATGGTCAACATCCCTGCATAAACTCCAAAACTACCAATATAGTCTAGAATTATCCCTCGGATTTGAGTTTCCAAGCTTAAATCTAAAGCCAACAATATTTTTAAACTTTAACCATAGAAATGGAGAGGAGGAGGGGCTTACCAACGAAACCGCTTCACAAAAGTTGATGGTTGATCTCTTGCGAACATTTCCCATGCCTCAAACTTGTCGGATGTTCTATTTCTCACTCTCTCCTCTCTCCCTCTTTCCCCTGTGCACAACCACAGAATGAAGGAAGAATAAAGATTTTCCTTTTTCTTTTTTCTTTTTTTCTTTTAAGAAATTATTTCAATTAATAATATATATAATATTTTATTTATTAAATGACTGCATTTCAATTTCCGACTCTTTCAAACGTCACCTAGACAATGGTCCGGGCCAATTTCATTTACAAAATCCATTTCTTTATTTTATTTACCACTCGATAATACTCCATTTTTATCGTTTGACTATTTGCCGAAGAATTCACCCGTGGGTGCTACGCGACTTATCGAGTCAACCTTTCAACACATTGACCAAATATTACGTAAAAAATTAACATATGAAATTTATTATCATAAAATTCACCGGTTTTACAGAAGTTATAATAAAAGTGGTAAGATATCAAGAAACCCATGCAAGTTTTTGGAAGCAATTGCCATTTTTCTGCATGGCTTGCTGGTCACCTTATTGACATCATGAAACCTGTGCAAATTAAGGAACCAATTGAGTAATTTTTGTAGGTCAATAAAGAAGACTACATGATTTGTTGTTCGCGTTTAAGTATTTATAGAGATCTTGGAAAAGAGTTTTATGAATATTTTGTAACTATATACCTATCTTCTTCTGTAGTTTTAGATTTAGTAGACCAATCTTCCGCTAAAGCCAATTCTTCTTGTTTATGCAAGCAAGAACATGGACAAGAATTCTATGGAATACAATTATGGATGAAAGTTTGTATTCCATAAGAAGTTAATTTATGTGTGTGGAAAAAAGATATGGTGAACAATTATGATGTTTATTGAAATGTCATTGATTCAGACGACCGACATGTCAAAACAAATTAGACTCACTCAATGGAGGTAGCTGTATTATTTGGTGTTATGTGTTGGTTTAGTGAAGGGATTCAGGAGACTCAAGACTTATAAAGACATACTCAACATGGTGATCAGTCTCAAGCTAAAGGGTTGTTTACAAGTTTGTTTGGAGTATATAGATTCACACACAATGTAATATGCCAAATGATTTAGTGATAATTGTGATGCATTGAATGTGACTAATTTCAAAGGACAAATGATATGCCAATGGGCCCCCAAACTCGATATAAGGCAAAAATTTATTATAGTTACATTTGACTGCTAATTGTGCATGTATTGAAGGAGGAAAAGACAATCAACATATCTATGTCATCCCTAGAACTGAGTACAACCAAATGTTCAAGGAACTACAATAGGTGCAGTATCTCTTTTACAAGATATTATGTAGAAAAATGGTGCCACGAATAAAAAGATGTTTTCATGGAGCGAAATCTTGTATGGTGACATTAGAAGATGTATCCTCTAGAAAGATTACAAAGGTGCACAAAAAGATTAAACTTGGTGAGAAAATATGAATTGGACAAAGGATATAACATTAGATTTTGTAAAAGTGAAAGACCTAGTTTGTCTGTTGTATGTAAAATTGGATGCCAGTGACGAATGCATGCACCAAAGATACAAACTAAACAAATTTATCAAATAAAGACATTGAATAGTGTGCACACATGTGCAAAGAGCCATCATGAAAAAATAAAATGGGTATCAACACTATATCTAAAAAGATTTAGAAGTCAGTCTCTATGAGAACTTGCATAAATTATCAAGATAGTCGAGAGAGACTATAACGTGAACATCTCACCAAGCCTAGTATTACGCCAAGAATAAAGCTCAACAAATTATTGAAGGTAGTTTAGAGGAGGCCCTTCCATGCGATTTCGAGGAAGAGGAAAATCATATAACAATTTCATGGGTTTTAGTAACCAAATGCCCCTAGAAACCAAGTAGGAAGCTCATTTTTGAACATATTTGTTACACTTCAACGACTGCCTTGAATATTTTCTATCTTCATGTTTACAGGACTTAAAAATAATAGGAAATTGTAATTTAGTTTTTGATTTGAAGAGTCAATGATGGGAGAATTTAGTCGTAGCTTATGTCTTTGTACATGTAAACCAATAGGAAACCTTTGGTCATTTTGTATTTCCCTTTGAACAGATACTTTGATATCTATATTTTCTATCTTGTGGTTATATCTACATATTTCACTCGTTAGTAAATACTTTGATATGTATAATTTTATGGTAATTTCTCTTTGGTGATTAGATTCTGTTGAGAATTAAACTAAAAAACGTTCTACATTCTGGGATGTTTTTCAACAAGGATTTGAAGGGTTAAATGGTAACCAAATTAAACATATGACCTATGGATTTCAATGTCCTAGATGTCAACTTTCAAAGGGTTCAAGTGTCAAGTTGTTTGGAGTTCTCTAAAAGAAGTTAGGATGTTTCTAGTAACCCAAGGTAAGATATTGTGTGGTTGTTTCATATTATGTCTTTTAAGTATGTTTATTGCATCAGTTATTGTGTGAATTTTAAGAGTCATATTTGAGTCTATAAATATTGTATTGTGCTCATTTGAGAAAAGTGTGAGTGAAATACAAATATTGAAGTAAATTTGGTGTAGTGATTTTCTTTCTCGCCAAACACTCCATTTTTATCAAATTTGTATAAGAGCTATGCCGAACCATGGGAGCACACTGTTGGGACATATGCCGCTGCCACGACTCACCAAGACAAAGTATGACAATTGGAGCATTCCAATGTGTGTGTTGCTTGGTGAACAAGATGTGTGGGAAGTAGTCAAAACAAGTTTCACTGAGACGGAAACCATTGGCGACTTGATAGCAAATCAATTAAAAGCTTTGAAAGAAATGAGAATGAAGGACAAGACTGCTCTCTATCTCATGTTTCAAGAAGTAGATGAGTCTGGTTTTGAGAAGATTGCTGGTGCAACAACTTTAAAGGAAACATGGGACACTTTGCAAAAAGTGTTCAAGGGTGCTGATCGAGTTAAACAAGTCTGGCTTCAAACTCTTTGTGGCGAGTTGGAGGCCATGAAGATGGAGTCGAAAGACATATCAACCTACATCACGCGTGTGCAAATGGTGGTAAATCATCTTAAACGCAATGGAGAAACCCTCACAGATGCAAGAGTTGTGGAGAAAATTCTTTGGTCATTGACGGAGAATTTTGAGAATGTTGTATGCGCAATCGAGGATTCGAAGAATTTGGAAGAGATGACCGTCGATGAACTCGCTGGCTCTCTTGAGGTACATGAACAAAGGAAGAAAAAGATTGCATAAGAAGTCTTGGAGGAGGCCTTACAAACAAAGGCAACTATTAACGAGGATAAGGTAATGTACGTGGAACACAACTGAGGAAGAGGACGTGGACGTGGCCGTGGAGGTCCTAGTTTTGGTCGCGGCAGAGGATGCGATCACGGAAATAATCACAAAGAGACGGGTAAGACTAGCCAACAAAATTGGCGTCGATGAGGACACAGTCATTGAAGAGGTAGTTGATCGAATCGTTCAACTGTCGAGTGTTACAATTGCGGCAAGTAGGGACACTACGCAAAGGAATGCTACTCTAAGAAGAAGGTCGAAGAAAACGTGAATCTAGTTGCGAAAGATGAGACAAAAGATGATGGCGTCCTCATGATCGCCCAAAAGGACACCAATTCAGAAAATGACATGGTATGGTATCTTGACACCGGTGCTAGCAATCATATGTGTGGCCACAAACATTTCTTTGTTGATATGCAAGAGATTAAAGAAAGCATGTATGTTTTGGAGACGCATCAAAGGTTCAAGTCAAAGGTCGAGGAAAAATAAGTTTTTCAAAAAAGGATGAAAATGACCAAGTAATGCATGTCAAGCAGTGGCTAGAAGAGAGAAAGCTACTACAAGCGGAGATGCAACGATTGAGAGAGAAGCTAGAAATGTCTCAAAGAACAACTAAGGCCGAAGCACAACTCAAGGAAAAGTTGAAGGTGAGATTGAAGACGCTAGAAGATGGACTGAATAAAGTTTCAAGTTCCCCTATGAATCACAGCACCTTCTACGGGCATCTAAAAACAAAAAAAATCAATAACATTCTTTGTTTCCTAACGAGTAATGTCGGACTTAAGAAGAGGTCAACCTTACACCCAAGGGAATCTGTAGCCAGCAAGAGCTTTACTTTGCAACAACCAGATAAAAAAGGAGCTGCAATGAAGATAAGGAGATCAAAGAGTCTGAAAAAGAGGTATGGTTACAGAGAAAATGTGTTGAAAAGAGTTATTTGGGCATCAAAAGGCAGAGTAGTCGATAGTGGCGAACAGATGGGTGTGAAAAATAGGCTAAACACAATAAACAATTGTGATGATGAAGTTGTCGAAGGATCTAAAACCGAAGGCAAAACCAAAACTGGTGGAAATGTTGATGATGGAGATACAGTCTCAGCTTTTTGCATGATCGACTGCAAAAAGAGGTGATCCATCTTAGGAAGCTGTGCGGAGATGTAGATGACCAAAAAAGTACAACAGGATACGTGTTCTATATTGGAGACATGACATTCACATGGCTTTCAAAGAAATAGTCACTCATGACAACATCAACATGCGAGGCGGAATATGTGGCTGCATCGTGGTGTGCGCGCCACACAATTTGGCTAAGAAATTTGCTACAAGAGTTAAATCTCAAGCAACATGAGGCAACCAAAATATGAGTCGACAATAAATCTGCAGTTGAATTGGCAAAGAATCTAGTTCATCATGAGAGGTGTAAGCATATAGATGCTCGTTTTCATTTTATTAGAGAACATGTCAAGAAAGAAGAAGTGCGAATGAGTCAGGTTGTAAGTCATGATCAAGTGGCTGACATTTTTATAAAACTGCTGCAAACTATGCTGTTTGAAAACCTCAAGAAGATGATCGGGATGAAGGATCAGAAATGTTTGAGTTTAAGGGAGGAATTTGTTGAGAATTAAACTAAAAAACGTTATGCATTCTGGGGCATTTTTCAACGAAGATTTGAAGGGTCAAATGGTAACCAAATTAAACATATGACCTATGGATTTCAATGTCCCAGATGTCTACCTTCTAATGGTTTAAGGTTCAAGTCGTTTGGAGTTCTCTAGAAGAAGTTGTGACATTTTTATTAACCAAAGGTCAGATATTGCGTGATTGTTTAATATTATGTCTTTAATATCTTTAAGGTCTTTTAAGTATGTTTATTGCATTACTTATTCTGTGATTTTTAAGAGTCATATTTGAGTCTATAAATATTTTATTATGCTCATTTGAGAAAAGTGTGAGTGAAATGCAAATATTGAAGTAAATTTGGTGTAGTGATTCTTTTTCTCGCCAAACACTCCATTTTTATCAAATTTGTATAAGAGCTACGTCGAACCATGGGAGCACACCATTGGGACATATGCCGCTGCCACGACTCACCAAGAAAAACTATGACAATTGCAGAATTTAAATGCGTGTGTTACTTGGTGCACAAGATGCCTGGGAAGTAGTCGAAACTGAGACGAAAACCATTGGCGCCTTGACAGCAAATCAATCAAAAGCGTTGAATGAAATGAGAATGATGGACAACACCGCTCTCTATCTCGTGTTTCAAGTAGTAGAGTCAGGTGTTGAGAAGATTGCGGGTGTAACAACTTCAAAGGAAGCATGTGACACTTTGCAAAAAGTGTTCAAGGGTGCCGATCAAGTTAAACAAGTGCGGCTTCAAACTCTTTGTGGCGAGTTAGAGGCCATGAAGATGAAGGAGTCGAAAGACATATCAACCTACATCACACGTGTGCAAATGGTGGTAAATCATCTTAAACGCAATGGAGAAACCCTCATAGATGCAAGAGTCATGGAGAAAATTCTTCGGTCATTGACGGAGAATTTTTAGAATGTTGTATGCGCAATCGAGGAGTCAAAGAATTTGGAAGAGATGACCGTCGATGAACTCACTGGCTCTCTTGAGGCACATGAACAAAGGAAGAAAAAGATTGCACAAGAAGTCTTGGAGGAGGCCTTATAAACAAAGATGACTATTAACGAGGATAAGGTAATGTACGCGCGACACAACTAAGGAAGAGGACGTTGCAGTGGAGGTCATGGTTTTGGTCGCTGCGGAGGACACGATCACGAAAATAATCGCGAAGAGAAGGGTAAGACCAGCAAACAAAATTGGCGTGCACGAGGATGCGGTCGTGGAAGAGGTGGCCGGTCAAATCGTTTAATTGTCGAGTGTTACAATTATGCCAAGTATGGATACTATGCAAAGGAATCCTACTCTAAGAAGAAGGTCGAAGAAAACGTGAATTTAGTTGCGAAAGATGAGACAAAAGATGATGACGTTCTCATGATGGCCCAAAAGGACACCGATTCGAAAAACTACACGGTATGGTATCTCGACACTGGTGCTAGCAATCATATGTGTGGACACAAACATCTCTTTGTTGATATGCAAGAGATTAAAGAAGGCACGTTTGTTTTGGAGACGCATCAAAGGTTCAAGTCAAAGGTCGAGGAAAATACGTTTTTCAAAAAAGGATGAAAATGACCAAGTAATGCATGTCAAGCTGTAATGCCTCGTTAATTTAAAACTATTTTTCTCGTTTTAGGAATACGTTATAAAATTTTTCGCTTAATTTATTTCACATTTGAAATCCATTTAAAAAAATAAAATAAAATCAGAGTAACCATTGCAGAATAATAATAGAAATTAAAACGTAGTTTCCAAGTGTTCTTAACAAAATCCCAAAGTCCCTGACTACAAATATTAGTTTTCAAAGTACTACTGCAACTTCAAAATACCAAAATACCCCTCCTTCATCAAAACACTAATATCAAAATACCAAAAATTCTCAATTTATGCGAGCGACAGCCAGCAGGTCAAATCAGCTGATAACACGAGGGATCCTCCTGGAATGTTTCCTCCACCATTGGAATGTCATCTTCAAAGTAATCACCTACATTACAAGGAAAACAATTAGCCTAACACCCAACAAGAATCAGAATTTAAATGCAATGCGAATGATGCGTGACCACACAATGCATTACAGAAGAGAACCGTTTCTCCTCTGGAAGTTAAGGTGGAATACTCCCTAGAATCATGTGACCTAACCAGTCACTCCGACGAGAAGATATATCAATCGGGGGTGTTACCACAAGCAGGTATCCTCACTTTTGTTGAAGATGTTGAGGGTTTCATGACGGGGTAATTGTGAACACTAGAATTCACGTAACTACTTCTAAACCTACCACTCCCAACGTTGGTGGAATCTACCATATAGAAAGTCACAATTCACTCGAAACTCCACACGCCTATTTACGTATTTTAGGATGAGATACATCATGTAAACAATTTTATAAGCCCTAGGATGATGCGTAAATGCCACAGAATAAACATCGAAACAAGGCACGAGAGAAATACAATCATTGCAACTATGATTCATAAAACTGAAAACAACACAATTTAAAGGCAATATATTTAAATTTCATTATCATCATTTTATACTATTAACTGGCTTTAGTGTCTGGCGAGCATTACAAGTCCTTGAGGCACTCACAACGCTCTTCTTTTACACTCAACTCACACCACGTTCACAAAGCACTCCACAAGGCACTCACAACACTTCATCGTCTACCCAAAACAGACACAAAGAGGAGCCTTACCTTATATAGATAGAGGAGGCCAGAGAGCTGGCAGTTGTAGGGGATAGGGTTTCAGGACCAACACTCATCTCAAGGGAAGAGGGTCCAATGGGAAATCTCCAAGTGGAAAGTCCTCCACACTCCCAAAGGGGAAGGGACGTCACTACAGAAGACTGAGAGGGGAAGACTTTGTTGAGTGTGGTAATTGGAAGAAAGAGAAGACATTTAAATGGGTTTCTTGGATTTTCCCAACAATTTGGATGAGCCGAGGCGTCTGCAACATCCGAATTGTCCCAAAATTGTACAAATTTAATACGGACGCGAATCCTCTTCGTTCGCTTCGTCCATATGTCGTCCGAATTGTCCCAGAATTGTACAGATTCAATTTGAACATGAATCCACTACATCCGCAAGTCGTTCGAATTGTCCCAGAGTTTTACAGATTCAATGCGGACGAGAGCCCTCTTCGTCCGCAGTTCTTCCCAAACTCTGCAGTGCACATTTTCCTTAAGTTTTCCATACTTAGATTATTTTTCAATATTTTTCAATGTTAACCATATGTTTTCCTTGCACGAATTAACGCTTATTGATGCACTATTCATATATATTATCATTTTTCCAAATTTATACAATATAAAAAAGAGATATATTTTTGGGGTATTACATCCTACCCACCTTACAAAAATTTTGTCCTCAAAATTAAGCTAAAAAAATAACTCTAGATACTTGGCTAACATATCATCCCTTCATTCCCATGTAGCCTCTTCATTGTTGAACTGATTCCGCCACAATACTTTCACAAGAGTGACATCCTTGTTGCACAATCTCTTTACACTAGCGTCTAAGATTCTAAGCGGTTTCTCTTCGTAGCTTAGATTAGTACGTACCTAGATCTACTCCTTAGGTCTCACGCGAGTGGCTTTACTAAGGCATTTTTGCAACATTGATACGTGAAAGACATTATGTACTCCAGACATAGTTTCTGGTAAGAGTAATCGATACGCCACAGGACCGATTCTTTCAATGATCTCAAAAGGTCCAATATATCACGAATTGAGCTTTCCCTTGCGTCCAAAATGCATAACACCATTGAACGGTGATCACTTTAAATAGACATGATCCCTAACGGCAAACTCCAAGTCTCGACTATGACTATCTACATAACCTTTCTGACGACTTTGTGCGAACAACATCTATGATCTCAGCAGTCTCTTGTATCATCTCCGGATCGTAATACTTTTCTTGGCCAACCTCACTCTAATATAGGGAAGATCTACATTTCCTACCGTAGAGCGCTTCATAAGGTGCCATGCCAATAGTTGCCTAAAAGCTATTGTTGTAGGAAAATTTAGCTAACGGAAGGATCTTTTCCCATCCAACCTGATACTCAAGAATGCAGGCACGTAACATATCTTCCATAGTCTGAATAGTCCGTTCAGTCTGACCATCAGTTTGTGGGGGTAGAGTAGTGCTAAACTTCAATTTTGTACCCATTGCCTTATTCAAACTCTTCCAGAACATCGAGGTGAATCAAGGATCTTGATAAGATACAATAGATACGGGTACACCATGAAGCCAAACAATCTCCTTGACATATAATTCAGCAAACTAACCCATATCATATGTCATCCGTTCCGATAAGAAGTGAGCAACCTTCGTTAGTCTATCAACAATCACCCAAATTGCATTGTGTTCCTTCCCTGTCTTGGGTAATGAAGTAATGAAATCTATAGTAATATGCTCCCATTTCCATACAGGTTTCGGTAGTGTTTGGAGCATACCCCCAGGTCGTCGATGCTCAGCTTTGGCCTGTTGACATACATCGCAATGAGTAACATAAAAAGCAATATCGCGCTTCATTCTCAACTAATAATAGTGTTTCTTTAAGTCTTTGTACATCTTGTTACATCCCGGGCGGATAGAAAAACTAGAGGAATGCGCCTCTTTCATCATTGCAAACTGTTGTAACGTCTCAGGTACATACCATCGATTCTTATACTTCACAATCCCATCTGCAAATGAAGAGTAGCCCTGAAACTCAAGAAGAGTTGGATCGAGTTTAAAATCTTCAAACAGAGCATCAGTCGCTTGTTCTTCCTTAATTCTTTCCAATATAGAAGGCTTAAGAGTTAAAGTCGATAAAACTTCTGTCAACTATTCAGGAACTAATTGCACGTCTAACTCTTGCAGATATTTTTGTAAGCCTGCTGGCATTTCCTCGCACATTATGCTCATCAAAGCCACCTTTTGACTTAAAGCATCAGCAACAACATTTGCTTTTCCCGGATGATACTTAATTTCACAATCAAAGTCTTTTACAAACTCCAGCCAGCATCGTTGCCGCATATTCAAATCCTTCTGCGTAAAAATATATTTCAGGCTCCTATGATCAGGGAAAAGCTCACAACATTGCCCATAAAGATAATGCCTCCAAATCTTCAATATAAAGACCACAGCAGCTAGCTCGA
Organism: Begonia loranthoides; assembly: GCA_022433065.1. NCBI lineage: Eukaryota > Viridiplantae > Streptophyta > Magnoliopsida > Cucurbitales > Begoniaceae > Begonia > Begonia loranthoides. The sequence continues at coordinate 15,538,908 of CM039485.1, forward strand.
GGTCATGTGTGAGATAATTAGCTTCGTGTGGCTTCAACTGTCTCGAAGCATAGGCAATCACCTTACCATTCTGCATTAGAACACCACCAAGTCCACACTTGGATGTATCACAATATATACATAAATTTTCGTCTTCTTCAGGTAAAGCCAATACTGGTGCAATATTCAACGATGCTTTAATTCCTGGAAGCTTTCTTCACACTTATCGGACCACCAAAATCTCACATTTTTATTGGTCAGACTGGTTAGAGGCATCACAATCTTAGAAAATCCACTAATAAATCAACCGATAATAGCCAGCTAGTCCAAGAAAACTCTGAACATCGCCTACATTTTTTGGCTATACCTAGTCAACAACCGCTTCAATCTTCGTAGGGTCCATAGCAATACCATCTTTGGAAACAACATGGCCAAGGAAACTGACCTCTTTCAACAAGAACTTGCTCTTAGAGAACTTCGCGTGTAGTTGGTGTTGCTTTAGAATAGATAGAGCGATCCTCAAATGCTCAATATGTTCTTCCTTCGACTTAGAAAAAACCAGAATATCGTCGATGAATACAATAATAAATTTATCCAGATAATCCTTGAATATACGATTAATTAAATTCGTAAAAGCCGTAGGGGCATTTGTTAGCCCAAAAGACATCACGAGGAATTCGTAGTGACCCTATCTTGTTCTAAATGTTGTCTTTGGTACATCCTCTTGCTTAACCCTTAAGTGATAATACCTCGAACGCAGATCGATCTTCGAGAATACACAAGCACCATGTAATTTATTGAACAGATCATCGATCCATGGTAAAGGATACCTGTTCTTAATAGTTACTTTGTTCAGCTCACGGTAATCCATGCACATTCGCATGGTTCCGTCCTTCTTTTTCACAAACAAGACGGAAGCTCCCCAGGGTGAGAAACTCAGTCGAATAAACCCCTTTGTGATCAATTCTACAAGCTGGATCTTCAGTTCGCGTAACTCAGCAAGTGCCATCCTTTACTGATTTTTCGAAATTGGTTCCGTACCAGGATGCAGATATTAACAAACTAAATTTCTCTGGCAGGAGGTAGCCCAAGAATATCATCCAGAAAAACCTCCGGGAACTCACGGGCCACCATTACATCCTCAACATTTGTTTCCAGTTTGATCATGGTGTTTAATACATTGACGAGAAATCCCTTGCGTCCGTGCTTCATCAGCTTATCTGCCCTTACCGCATAAATAATTGCTAGTTTGCCTTTCTCCTTGCTTCGTCGAAAAATGTGCGGTTCGCCATCGAGAGGATAAAAATGAACCTCTCACCTTGTACAATTTATAACGGCACGATTTAGGGTCAACCAATCCATGCCAAAGATAATGTCAAACCCTTGAATGTCCATAACAATTAACGTTGCACTGAATTTCCGGCCATTGATATGGATTGCAAAATCTTCAAGAATACCATTAGCAACTAGATATTCACCAGAAGGTGTAAGTACTCGATACCGGCTCTTAGGGATACTGGGTGTACAACTTGCCTTAGTACATAATTGTGTTGAAATAAAAGAGTGAGTGGCACCCATATCAAATAAGGTATATGTAGCCACATTATTAATATAAGTTGTACCTAACGTGTTTAGAGACATCATTTATATATGTACGAAACTTTCTAACCTAATGGGAAGTACATTAGAATAACAAGCATATGTATAATATGTGAATAACAATTGTGTACCTTATATGATAGCTGGTATCTCCTCCTCTTCAACATCCTCTCCTTGCATCGAAAATACCCGTGGAGAAACATTGCCTGCCTGATTTGGGCAGCTCCTTGATATGTGTCCAAGCTTTCCATATTTGAAGCACCCATTAGTATTCACCTTGCACTACCTAGGGTGACTTTTCTGACATATAGGGTACAATTTAGGTGCCACAGGTGCTGCAACAGCTGCTTCAATCACAAGGTGCTTATCATGCCCCTGTTGTACCTCAAGTCCCGGTGGCCTTCTCATGCCACGATTCACCGATGCAGTCCTATGCTGCTGGAAACTCTGACCATTTCTCCCCATATTCGGAGCAAACTCTCTCTGTCTGATGGCAATTCCCTCTACGTCCTTGGCATCCAGTGCCCTGGGCACGATCTGTGAATAAGGAACACCCCGGATACCAGTCATCCGCACACACCTCAGAATCTCTATCTCCAACCCCTATATAAAGTGTTGCACCTTAGACCCATTATCATTGACGGAGTGCTAGGCAAACCTGGATAGTGTTTCAAACTTCCGGATATATTCCGACACAGTCCTAGTCTAACGCAGCCTCATAAATTCTGCAAACTTCTGACTCTGAACTGTAAAGCTGAAATACTTCTCGTTAAAAAGTTCCTTGAAACCCTCCCATGTGGGAATCCACATTTCTAGCGTCGGGTGTATAGCATCCCACCAAATTTGGGCATCATGTGTCAACAGATAAAGAGCACACTTCACTTTTTCTCCTTCCCGAATGTTGGCGTAGGCAAACATCTTTTCAATCGAACGTATCCATGTCTCAGCTGCAGTAATATCATAAATATTGCCTTCAAAAGTGGGCGGTTTAAGTCACAGAAACCGCTCCCAGCTGGCCTCCGCAAGTACCACTACAGCACGATGATTTTCGTTACCATTGCCATTCTCATGCCCATTGCCATTGCGGCGCTCCACAAGCCTTTCTATCACTTGGGCCTACTGCGCCATAAATTGAGCCTGACGCTTAACCACTTCAGCTATGCGGTTAAGGGCTTTGTCCCGCTCATTAGGTACTGGTATGTCATTCCTTGCTCTTCATGCCATTTCAGTATTTTCTCCACATTTTAAATTTAAGACAAATAAGTTATTGGGCATAATTAAAACTCAAAATTTGAATTCTACTTATAGTAGGAGGAGTGTTCCATGACAATTCCTTGTGTTATCAACAGTCTACAGAACAGAGTTTGACTTGGTTGCGATCTGATACCAACTGTAACTCCTCGTTAATTTAAAACTATTTTTCTCTTTTTCAAAATACGTCATAAAATTTTTCGCTTAATTTATTTAACATTTGAAATCCATTTAAAAAAAGAATAAAATCAAAGTAAACATTGCAGAATAATAATAGGAATTAAAACGTAGTTTCCAAGTGTTCTTAAGAAAATCCCAAAGTCCCAGACTACAAATATTAGTTTTCAAAGTACTACTGTAACTTCAAAATACCAAAATACCGCTCCTTCATCAAAACACTAATATCAAAATACTACAAATTTCCAATTTATGTGAGCCACACCCCAGCAGGTCAAATCGGCAGATAACACGAGGGATCCTCCTAGAACGCTTCCTCCACCACTAGAATGTCATATTCAAAGTAATCACCTACATTACGGGGAAAGAAATGGGTCTAACGCCCAACAAGAATCAGAATTTAAATGCAATGCAAATGATGCGTCACCACACAATGCATTACAGAAGAGAACCGTTTCTCTTCTAGAAGTTAAGGTGGAATACTCCCTAGAGTCATGTGGCCTAATCAGTCACTCCGACGAGGAGATATATCCATCGGGGGTGTTATCACAAGCAGGTATCCTCACTTTTGTTGAAGACGTTGGGGATTTCAAAATGGGTAATTGTGAATCCTAGAATCCACGTAGCTACTTTTAAACCTACCACTCCTTACGTGGGCAGAATCTACCGTATGGAAAGTCACAATTCACCCGAAACCCTACACGCCTATTTACCTATTTTAGGATGACATACATCATGTAAACAATTTTATAAGCCCTAGGATGATGCGTGAATGCCACGGAATAAACATCGGAACAAGGCACGAAAGAAATACAATCATTGGAACTATGATTCATAAAACTAAAAACAACACAATTTAAAGGCAATATATTTAAATTTCATTATCATCATTTTCTACTATTAACTGGCTTTCGTGTCTGGCGAGCATTACAAGTCCTTGAGGCATCCTCTTAACCATTACATGCAAGAAAGCATTGTCCATTCAATTCAAGGTTTAAGTACAACCTAACTTAATTTCAATTATATCCTTCAATCCCTACATATAATCCAAGGAATTAATTGTTGGACATACACAAGGTAAGCATCCTATATTCCAGATTTGACTCAACCGGAAATTCCCAAGATATGTCATATTTCACAAGTGACACCTATTTCCATTTCTCAAAGTTTCCAATTCATAGATGACAAAGATTCTAACTTCCACAATTCATACTTATCACTCAAAGGCAATTTCAAACATTCGACAGTTAAAGCATGGCAGCCACTAATTTCAACGACTTAAACAGAACATGGGAACTAAATAAGGTATTCAAAGTAATTCAAAGCTCTACACTTAATATTGACAGCCATACTTATCACTTGTAACCAAGATAGTAATTGTCACTTATAAGCAGTTCAGATTATAGACAATTTTAAGTAATCATACATGCGTAGTTCAAACAACTACATCACAGCTTTCTATTTCCAGCAATCCAACAAATTGCAGTACCAAAATCAAAGCATCCAAACCCGTAACGTAGGGCCATCCCTTGGCCAACAAAATTCCAAATTCTTACCTTAAGCTTTTCTAGTAGCTAAAGCTCAAGCAGAACACAGCGAAAGCCAACAATCAACAGCCAATGTCTCTAACTTCTCAAACATCCAATAATGCCTATGCAAAGATAGTATTTAGATTCAATGTTCAATATCAGTTCAATCTAAATCGGGAACATAATCAGACCAACAATCCCAAGATTAGCTCTTACCTTCATAGTGGAAAGTTTTTCTCGGGAATCCCTTCCGAGAAATGGTTGTCCCATTACCCTTCCCACTCACAAGGCTCTTCTTTTACACTCAACTGACACCTTGTTCACAAAGCACTCCACAAGGCACTCACAACACTTCATCGTCTACCTAGAATAGACACAAAGAGGAGCCTTACCTTATATAGACGGAGGAGGCAAGAGAGTTGGCAGTTGCAAGGGATAAGGTTTCATGACCAACACCCACCTCAAGGGAAGAGGGTCCAATGGGAAATCTCCAAGTGGAAAGTCCTCCACACTCCCAGAGGGGAAGGGATGTCGCTGCAGGAGACTGAGAGGGGAAGACTTTGTTGAGTGTGGCAAGAAATCGGAACAAAGGGAAGAAATTTAAGTAGGTTTCTCAAATTTTCCCGATAATTCAGACGAGCCGAGGCGTCCGCAGCGTTCAAATTGTCCCAAAATTGTACAAATTCAATGCGGACGTGAATCCTCTTTGTCCGCTTCATCCGCAAATCATCCGAATTGTCCCAAAGTTGTATAGATTCAATGTGGACACGAATCCTTTTCGACCGCTTCGTCTGCAAGTCATTTGAATTGTCCTAGAGTTATACAGATTCAATGCGGACGCGAGCCCTCTTCCTTAAGTTTTCCATACTTAGATTATTTTTCAATGTTAACCATATGTTTTCCTTGCATGAATTAACGCTTACCGATGCATAATATGATGCACTATTCATATATATTATCATTTTTTCAAATTTATACATTATCAAAAATGAGATATATTTTCGGGGTATTACACAAGCAGTGGATAGAAGAGAGAAAGCTACTGAGATGCAATGATTGAGAGAGAAGCTAGAAATGTCTCAAAGAACAACTAAGGCCGAAGCACAACTCAAGGAAAAGTTGAAGGTGAGGTTGAAGATGCTTGAAGACGGACTGAATCAAGTTTCAAGTTCCCCCATGAATCCCAGCACCTTCTATGAGCCTATAAAAATAGAAAAACTCAATAACATTCTTTGTTTCCTAACGAGCAATGGTGGACTTAAGAAGAGGTCAACCTCACACACAAGGGCATCTGTAGCCAGCAGGAGCTCTACTTTGCAACAACCAGATAAAAAAGGAGCTGCAATGGAGCTAAGGAGATCAAAGAGTCTGAAAAAGAGGTATGGTTCTAAAGAAAATGTGTTGAAAAGAGGTATTTGGGCATCAAAAGGCAGAGTAGTCGATAGTGGCTAACAGATGGGTTTGGAAAATAAGCTGAACACAGTTAACAATGGCAATGATGAAGTTATCAAAGGAACTGAAACCGAAGGCAAAACCAAAAGTGGTGGCAATGTTGTTGATGGAGATACAGTCTCAAGCTTTTTGCATGATCGACTGCAAAAAGAGGTGATCCATCTCAAGAAGCTGGGCGGAGATGTAGATGACCGAAAAAGTATAATGGGATACGTGTTCTATATGGGAGACATGGCATTCACATGGCTTTCAAAGAAACGTCCGATCGTGACAACGTCAACATGCGAGGCGGAGTATGTTGCTGCATTCTAGTCTGCGCACCATGCAATTTGGCTAAGAAATTTGCTACAGGAGTTAAATCTCAAGCAATATGAGGCAACCGAAATACGAGTCGACAACAAATCAACAATTGAATTGGCAAAGAATCCAGTTCATCATGAGAGGAGTAAGCATATAGATGTTCATTTTCATTTTATTAGAGAACATGTCAAGAAAGGAGAAGTGCGAATTAATGAGTCACGTTGCAAGTCGTGATCAAGTGGCTGACATTTTTACAAAACTGCTGCAAACGGTGCTGTTTGAAAACCTCAAGAAAATGATCGGGATGAAGGATAGGAAATGTTTGAGTTTAAGGGAGGAATTTGTTGAGAATTAAACTCAAAAACGTTCTGCATCCTAGGGCATTTTGCAACGAGGATTTGAAGGATCAAATCTTAACCAAATCAAATGTATGACCTATGGATTTCGATACCCCGGATGTCTACTTTCTAATGGTTCAAGTTTCAAGTCCTTTGGAGTTTGCGAGAAGAAAGAATGACATTTTTAGTAACCAAAGGTTAAATATTGCGTGATTATTTCATATTATGTCTTTAATATTTTAAGATCTTTTAAGTATGTTTATTGCATCAGTTATTGTGTGAATTTTAAGAGTCACATTTGAGTTTATAAATATTGTATTGTGCTCATTTGAAAAAAGTGTGGGTGTCATATTTGAGTTTATAAATATTGTATTGTGCTCATTTGAGAAAAATGTGAGTGAAATACAAATATTGAAGTAAATTTGGTGTACTGATTCTCTTTCTTGCCAAACACTCCATTTTTATTAGATTTCATACTCATTATATTTTTTGTTAGTACATATAAATTAGGTTATTAAATGTCACAAGTACATAATTCAATCAAATAATATGTCATGAAATTGCATATTAACTTCACTATGCAATTACAATATGTTACAGGTTGTACAGGTACGGACGAAAGAAAAATTCAATATGTAATTGTAATATTCATATGTTATCTAATTGCAAAAAAGATTATACAAGTCTATATAAATTTAGAACCTGAATGTTCCAGTACATAATTCCTTCAAGCGTAGTGACACATAACTGCATCAAAAGTTACATTTTACGATAGACATAACGAGCAAATGAAAGTATAGTTAAAAACCACAATAACATGTAAAATAGTCTCTTTCTTCGCAAGTTCTCATTTCTTGTTTCTGCTTCCTCAAGTCTTAACTTTAATTGATTAATTAGATTCTTCTCTGTATCTCTGATTGGTGCATCGTACTAGATATAAAAGTCACATCCCCTCGCTCCTTGCTAAGACAAATCAGACATTGTAAGAAGGTTAAGCTGTATAAAAAAGCAAACCATTACTAAAAAATACATACTATTTCAATTGCATTTATTCTAAACAATGCTTGATAACATTATTCAGTGTTACGGAGTATGTTGACACCACTTCCTGTCAAAAAAAAATGCAAACCAAATGAATAAAAAACCGGTTGTATCTGTCAGAAGCAACATTAACAAGAGTATCAGCTAACTCTTTGCTGTTGGAAATTGTCATATGAAGCAAAATGAGAGAAAACATGGAATACTACAAAGCAGCAAGAACAATACCCCACCAGATTAAAGATGTCATTGAATTGTATGACCCATTCATTATTCACAAACTAATTTTGAAACAAAATCAATCTGAGGATCTCCAATTTGTGAAGTGAGATTTCTTACGTCTTCACTTCAACTTCAAACTTGACGTTTAGTCACTCATTTCCCATAGCTTCCTCTTCTTTGTTTATTTTCACCAAAAATTTGTCTGCTAACTCCTACCTACTTTGCATTCCTATATGCATATACACATCATATAGGTATGTACAACTTCTAGTAATTTCTATGAAAGTACAGCAGGTTTAGGTTGTTGCAATAAATAAATACATATCCAGACATACCTGAATAGCACGAATACATCACACTGGCCTATAAAAATTAAAATAAAGAATAAAAAAATGGATTTACATTTTTTGTATAATTAATCAAGAATAAATTAAAATAAAAATATGTAAACAAGTGAGCTAAAAATAATTCTTTACGTGTAAAAAATTTTAGAAATCGAACAATAAATGAAAAAAACATAGGAAAGTGAGATATAAATTTATGTAGAAAAACTCACAGTTGTATTCCTCTCTACTTGTAATTATTTTCAAAAAAGTTTTTTTACTCAACTTTACATTAATTTATAGTAAAAAAAAATTCTTATGATTGTGCCAATTTATAATGCGAGCGACTTGACCCAAAAGAATTTAGGTCACCAAATTTTCAAAGAGAAACAATAAAAATAAAGTCTAAATGACATCTAAACATGTTGCAAGGACATCTCTATTTTCTAAATTGATGATAAGAAACTATTCATAGCATTTCATCTTCTTCTGAAGACCAGAGATAACGATTCTCTTATCCAGCCAAGAAGGTGGCAACCAACAAGAAATTTAAAGTAGGACTCTCATGTGAACAACCTAAAAAGCCCTCAATAAATCGATCAGAGCTTAAAAAATTGATAAAAAAAGGAATACAGAACTTGTGCTACATTTATAATCGTCTTTCTAATGGCTAACGTCACAATGTGCAAAGCATCTCACTCTATATTCAGCTTATAACCAACAGGCCAAGATTAAAAAGTTATTACTTTATAACTATCCATTTACAGCAATTGATTGAGCCAATTGTTATATGTTGATGCGTGCCACAGTGAATCGTAACTAAAAACAGATTGAACGACAATTAGGGTTCATAATCTTATAAAAAACCACAAATTAGTGGGATCAAATATGTATTCCTCCAGACAAACTCGCATTATGCATCTCGAGGGAGCTACTGCACCACCTATAATGAACGACAAAGGAGAAAACAATTGCGGGTTGAGTTGGTTCTCAATCAGGTTGAACACCTGATTGAGTGCAACATGTGTATATACGTATTGAATCTAATAGATAAAATTACAACAAATTCTAAATTGTTGACCGCTGAAAAGTTGATGTTCTGTTGGTAAAAAAGTAATTAAGCTATAATCTGTGAATGATTCAAAATATTAGAGACTAATTTTCATTTTACCCTAACCAATAATAATTTGGCTTATGTAAAAAGTGAGTTAAAAACGTGAGAATTCTCTCCTCTTTAAATATATTGCCTTGTATAAAGTAAGGACAATTGTTATTTATTTAAGCCATACTTTGTGTGTATTATCATCTTACTATCCGTAAATAATTAATAAATAGTTTAAGGTAGAGCAAGTAATTCTATAATACTTGTTATTAATAACTTTGCATAAGAAACTAGATGGGAGTATGATAGATCCCCCAAAATTCCTTTACTCTAGAAGAAAAGAAATGGGAAAGTACATAATAAATGTCAAAAATGAGAAGGAGAATAATTTTGAAGTCATTATAAGTGGATGAAAATGGGCCATTAATAGTTAGTTGAGTTGGATGATATGGTGTCATTTTAATTATGTCTTTTAGGATTCTCTACAAAATATTTATTTAAAGGGGGGTTGGCATCTAAGAATTATTGAGAGATTGAGAATTTTGTTGTAAGGGAGAGTTACAGATCTCTAAAATAAAATAAGTTATTATCTTTCTATTTACTACTGTTGTTTTTTTTAATATAGTGAAAGTCCTATCAGTAGTATCAGAGCCTTTTGATGGTTGGGAATATAATCGAACATTGTGTTTGATTGATAGCGTAGAGTTGGGTTTTGTGCAAAGAGTAATCTGCTATGAATTTTAGCATATTAGATGTGCATTGTAGAAGTTACCTGCGATTGAAGAGAAACTAAACATTGTGTGGGTAAAGTTGGAGCTTGTCCCTTCGATAGGAAGGATTCTGTTCAACAAGGAGGAGACCTACTTTTGATTTTAACTCCCATCATCTTATACTACAACAGAAGATCGAAGGTTTATTTGACAAAATAGAAGCAACAAATCTAACTAAAAATCATTCAAAATGGTTCAACGTCAGTAGAATCTCGAGCATTCTTCCATCTGTGGCTAGATCATAGGCTCGAAAATCATGGTGAAGTTTACTTTTTTTTTGGTAGGAAGTCTAAACTCGCCCAGCAAATATTAATGCTAGAACTCACCCCTCAACAATCGTCGTGAACAATTGGCAAGGAAGAACCAAGAAGGGATCATGGTGAGGGGTTGTGCTTAAGGAGGCTTTAGATGTCAAGGTTTGTTTTATTGAGCCCGAACTCTAGGATGTGAGATGACTTATTGAAGAATCATAAGCCTTGGTTTGAGTTCTTAGCTACTTCTCTAGTCTGTTTTAGGGAACACATTGCAAGAAAAAGATTCTTCAATGACCTTTAGTAAAAAAAAATTAGGGAAATTAATAAAACTAACCCTATAGTTTTGGGTCAATGATAAGTCAAATCTTGAAGAAAATTTGTGGACAGCTAAAACCTTTAACTATGGGAAAAGAATGACGCCGACCTCGCAATCACATTGCCCGTCAATATCGATTGATGTTAATGTCAGGGTTTCATCAACGTGAAGGAATTTCAAACGGAGACATCCAAGGTAGCAACAACGGATGTTCCGTAACAATGAGGAACGTCAAGGCTAATACAATAGGGCGACGAAGGACATCAATTACCGGGGGAAGTCCGTCCTTCCTGTTGGAATGAGGGATGGACGACCCTCGATGGGAATGGACGTCGAGGATGGATTTAGGCCATCCCCCAAAGGTGTTTTGGACGATCATTCATGGCCATTGGATTGAGGGATGAACGTCCCTCAATCAGAATGGACAGCCATGATGGATCTATGCCATCCCCCAAGGCACCGCAAACGATCGTTCATGGCCACTGTCTCTCAATCGAAATTGACAGTCAGGATGGACTCCAAAGGCTTTAATGTTGAAGGGTCACATGCAAGGCACTAACTTTTTTAAAAGATGTAGACTCCCTCAATTAAAATAGACGTCCCTTGGTCCACAACAGATGTCCCTCATCCCAGATCGGATGTCCTTTGTCCAGAAACAGATGTCCCTCAATTTGAGACTACGTTGTTCTACCCATAAAGGACATCCATAGTCTCACAACGGACGTCCCTCAACTTAAGACTACATCATTCAGGCCAAAACAGATGTCCGTCTTTGGTTGAGGGATGTCTGTTTTATGTTCGAGGGACTTCTCCAAACACTAAACAACATCATTTCTCATCTCGATGGACATCCATCATTCGTTGTGAGAACTTGAACCAGTGCAACTCTGATTATATAATCGCAAAGGATGTCCTATGTGATGTCATTTAGCATTCAGAGAAACCCCTCGAAGATAAAATGGACATCCCTCGACCAAAGACGGATGTCTATTTTGGCTTGAACAACATAGTCTTAACTCAAGGGATGTCCTTTGAGAGACTAGGGACATCCATTATGGGCAGAATGAAGTAGTCTCAAGTCGAGGGATGTCTGTTTCTCGATGAGGGACATTTGATCTGTGATGAGGGACGTCTGATCTAGATAGAGGGACGTCCATCTTAATTGAGAGAGTCTGCACCTTTTAAAAAAGCAGGTGCCTTGCACGTGACCCATCAACGTTATAGCCTTTGGAGTCCATCTTGGCCATCAATTCCGATCTAGGGACGTCCGTCCCTCGATCTACAACCATGAATGATCATCTGCGACACCTTTGGGGCATGGTCTAAATCCATTCTAGCTGTCCATTCTTATCGAGAGACGTTTCCCCCTTGATCCAACTACCATGAACGATTGTCCACAACACCTTTGGGGGATGGCCTAAATCCATCATCACTGTCCATTCACATCAAGGGACGTTTGTCCCTCATTCCAACGGGCAGGATGAATGTCCCCCGATAATTGATGTCCTTCATCGCCCTATTGCATTAGCCTTGGACGTCCCTTGTCATTGCAGGACATCCATTATTATTGCCTTGGACATCTCCGTTCGTCGGTCCTTCACATTAACAAAACCGTTGCATTAACATCGATGAATTTTGATGAAAAAAGTTACTGTGAGGTCGGCGTCATTCTTTTTCCATAGTTCAGGGTTTTAGTTGTCTGCAAATTTTCTTCAGGATTTGACTTCTCATTGACCCTAAACTATAGGATTTGTTTTGTTAATTTCCGAAAAAATTAGTACAACCTTTTGTTTTCATTATAATGGGTTGGGCTGCTGCTTGGCCAAAGATTCAAGAGAAAGGAACATAAATCAAATGAGCCATTTTCTTAGCAAAACTCTAGAACAACAATGCAACAAACTCTTCAAATATTTAATGGACAATGAGCTAATGAAATGAAAAAGAGAAGAGTACAAAATCATCCACTTTGAGGACAAGGTGCTTATTGGGTAGCGAGTAATGAGAGACTTCTAAGAAATTCATTTACTCTAGAAGAAAAGAAATATGTAAGTAATAAATGTAATAATGAGAAAGGAGAATAGTTTAGAAATGATTATAGTGAGTTGAAAATGTGCCATTAATAGTTTAATGGGATGAAATTGTGTCATATTTGAAGGATCACTATAATCTAAGAAGGGGTTGTATTAGGTTGTCAAACGTTTTTGATGAATTAAAAATCTACTTAGTTTGCAAACTTAGAATGATTAAAATCTCTCAATAGCGATGTTATATTTTTTATAAAATTCAAACACACCTACAAGTAAGTAAAAGTATAGAGAGAGGGAGAGAAAGAATTGGTAAATGTTCTTGTTAACATGGTTCGACCAAACTACCTATGTTTGCACTACAAAGCTCCCCTTAAATCCATTAGAGAAAATATTATGGTAGGTGGTATCTTGTACACCTATGACAACGGTTTTGGTTGCCCACTACTATTTCTTGGTTGAGTGAGATGCATCCGTTAGAGACAATTTTGAAATAGGTGGTCTACTATTGATAAATGTCTAGACTAGTACTCTGATCTACCGCTTCTCAAGTCTTGTGTACTATAGCTATCTTCAAAATGAACTCGTCTTAAGTTTGGACTGCATCAAGGCTTTTCTGGTCTACCACTACATTCTAGCGCAATCAATGTCTTGTCTAGAACATGTTATGTTCTAAAAATATAGGCCTTGAGCTTGGGCATTTGTGGGACTTCCCTAGTCTATCGTTCCGACCTACTGTGGTTAAGGTCTGATCGACCACATTTGAGCATTCAGAAGGTTCTCTCAGGAAAAGTCTACCACAAATGATCTCTAGGCTACCGCGAACTATTTTCTCAAAGACGTCCTTCGAGTGGGTGCCCACAATTGATCGTAAGATGATTGCATCCAGTGTTTTAAAACTCCAAGTTAAAATTGAGCAATTGATTTCATTTGAGTCCTAAGAATAAACTTTGAACTAAGCTGGAAGGACTTAACAAATATATTAGAACTTTCAAATACCCACTACAAGGGAATTTCCAAAGTAAATAAAAATATTCTTAACTTAATGTAAATTTATGAGTTTAAACACTTCAATCATCAAAACAAAAAAGCTTAACAATATTTAAGCTTAACAAATAAGTTAAACAAATTCAAGTAAGCTAACAATCTCCTTTGATGCAACACCTATAGGGGAAAGATAAAAATCCCTCACAATAGGTGCCCATTAAGGGAAGAATCAGACCTGAAATGGCAACTAGCTTAACGCAGTCAATACAAGTCCAAATGATGTGAAATTTGGATCACAATATGCTCTATAAATGAGAATGCTAACTGCCAAAAATTGCATAGAAATTCATTCTAGATAGGAAGTTATGGATGAAGGGATGCAAGCTGGTGTGAATAGGCACCTAAACCATGCCTACTGACTTCAATGGTCTCCAATGGTTGAAGCAATCAAACTTGGTTCTTTACAAGCTTTCTACTCCTTTCCTTGGAATGTTTACCTCTGCAAAGAGGTGGAGAAAGGAGCAGCACTAAGTGGAATCACCTAAAACTTAGAAGAAAATTGATGAGACCAATTTAAACACCAAAACTCCTGATAACACCCCCAAATGAGAATGGCAAAAATGGAATGGAAACTCCACACTTCAAAATCTATTCTTTTGCTAAAAATTCATCCTCTTGGGCAGACCTTAGAGGGTCCAAATACCCTACAAAATTAGGGTAAGCTTCCTAAAGGCAACTTACTCAAAATGCCCTCACAAAGACACATGCTCAGTTAGACATGCTCTAAACGGGTGACACTAACAATTGAATATTAAATTTAACATAAAATAAACCATAAATAAGTTCTTAAATCTTGCTTGCAACAATGGTCTAATGGATCATTTTTCAAGGCCCATCTTCAAATTGAATTGGGCTTCAATTTCGAGTAAGTGAGATTGAACTTCTCTGATAGAAAACCAAGCTCTTCGTTTGTGGAACTTTTGGCATAGCAAATAAACTTCAATGTTAACTTAAGACCCCTTTCTAGAAAGCTTCAGAAGTCAGCTACAATTTTTATGAAGCACGCTTTTTTGTTTAAGACTTTGAAGATAGCCAATAATCCAAATAGTGCTTGGGGGTCAGATTGTCAGCGGTTTTGGATTGTCCATCACTTCCTCTAAAGTTGTACTTGATTTTCCATTTATGCTTGATCATGAATAACTCCAACATATATTTGAAGGCTTGGTGAATGTAATTCATCCTCTTTCTTCTTTAAACACCTACAAAATAAACACTCAAAATATCGTTAGAGAATCTTCGTGCTTGATTGTAGACAGAAGGTATCCGTGACACATTATCTTTATTTTTTATGATTACAAATTTAATGAATCTCAACAAGTTAACTCTCCCTGAAAACATGCAAAATTCTAATTCTCCTTCTTAATGTGTGCATATATGTGTTATAATTATTTTAAAAATCAAGTAAAGTTTTTCTTATATTTTTGCCTCCTTTGTCATTAACAAAAAGGAACTTGCACTCAATAGGAGAGTATATTTATACTTCAAATCCAAGCATTAAACAAAAATGAAATCCAACCATATCAAGAGAATCATCCAACGTACAATAGTCCAAAATAAGTTTTCAGGTCTCAAGTACCACCAACAAAATGAACCAAACAACTACCAACTATACAACAAGATAAGAGAAAGATAAAATCATAAAAAGAAATCCATAGTCAAAATAAAAAAATGGGCAACAAGTACTCCCAATCATCCATTAGTGCATCAACATAAGAGGTTGATGGAGATAAGCTAGGATGTAATGTTGCTCTAGGCTTAAATGTGAAGGTGTTGGTCCAACACTTATCTGTTATATCTTTGACATGAAGAATGATAGCATCAAATCTTGAACGTGGCTTAGCTTGAAAGCATAGTAAGATGGCACACTGATCTTGAAAGTGAGTCTCCATATCCATCCTAAAGCTAGAGAAGCATGCAGTCAGTAAGTTTAGCTTCTCCCCAATGCTAGATAGTCTTCAATCTGAATGTGATCGAGTAGATCGGGGATGATAAGACTGGCTAGGAACATTCTCCATTGTAGCATCATGACTGTAAATTGGCTTCTCAAGTTGGGCCATGTATGTTGATATAGTCAAGGTGGAATTAATGGCTTTGAATAGCCACACACCTCGATCATTCTCAACAATTCTCATATGAGCTAAGATGTCTTTATTGTAAATACCCACTGCCCTTACTTATTTAACTGGCTCGTTTGGAGGGAATACAATCCTTTGGTTCTAAAAAATATTTGTTAACAGAAGGTTGTACATAAAATATTTGACACAATTTCCTCCAACATCAATCATATGGTGTAGAATAATGTGCTCAGGACTAAATTTTTGTCCACCATATATCTTCTCTAATAAATATAAATCTATATGACTCTAGTGGTCTTGATGACCATCTTGTAGCAATAGATTGTACGTGAGAATATTGTGAATAACTCGAGCATGTACATTTAGTTCTTTTTCCCTCAGCTTATAGTAAACTCAACATTCGGATCCTTGTGGATTTGTCAAAAGAAATCTAACCCTTCTTCCTATTTTACAAAATCGAGTATAATATCCCAAATCTTGGTTGAGCTAAATGTATAGTTGGAATGGTGATTTTGGGATATTAGGAGCTAACTAAGATAAGTAAAGTTATTAATCAAGAGAAAAATACAATTGGAATAAATGAATTATGACACCTCGTTATGTTCATAGTTAGATTAAGAGAAGGATTAAAGACAATTGGACAATTCTTTAGTCAAACTTGTTGTTATATTGGACGTTATCAATTGGTTTAATAGTCAGTGGGAATACTAAGAGAAAGTATATTTGGATGCATTGGACGTACTAAGATTGAAAATATAGGATTTATACCATTTTAGGACATATTGGCTTTATTGAAGGATAATGTGAAGATGAAGTGGTATGGAGGATATTTCTATTACATGCAAGACATTAGGTGAAAGTTAGATTTATATAATGGTTATGCATTACATGCATGTGTCACATTACAAGAAATAACATGAATAAACTTAATCTAGTGAAGATTTAATGTATTGTGCAATAGGAAACTGCGGTTGATCTCGGCGGTCAATTGATGAAATCAACAAGCATCGATCGACCGATGTCAATCGACCGGCATGCTAATGGTCTGATTTTGTTTGAGCATTGGTGGTCGATCGCCTAGATAGAGAACTGCCGTCGAGATCAACCGCCATTTATGATGAATGTTCTAGAGAAGTTTTAAATGATGAAAGACGAAGCGAACCGTTGTCTGCAACGTCTAGAATTGTAGGAGACATTACTAAATGCATCTAAAGTTAGAAAGGTTGATGTTATGTACATTTCGTCAAACAACAGTTGCTTGTTAATGGCAATATGTTGCTGTGAAGGGCGTTGAACAGGTCTGATGATGAAGGGGAAAACGTTTGGAGAGCAGAAGGTTATTGGACATTGATGATATTCACCTCTTGGCTTTCTATTTCCCTGATGATGTGTTGAGTGTAGTTGTCTATAAATACGACAAATGTGGCCGTGAGCTTAGAAGGAAGGAAGGATATTTGTGGTGTTACTCTACGAAAATTGGGAGAGAGAGAGAGAATTATGGTTTCATGATATTGTGAGGGTTTTAGTGAGTGAGAAACCGTGGTTATGGTAAGTGAGTGACTCTGTTGTGAGACTTTGAGTGTTCATGTGATTGTGAAAGCATGAGGTTTGAGTGTTGTGATGTTGCTTGTGGGCTTCTGGAGTTTCTAAAGGAGTCGAAAGAGAAGTTGAAACCATGAAAGGACTGTAAGGTGATGATGGCTGAGGCTTGACATACTGGACAAAAAGGAATTTGGGAAAATTAGAGTTAGAGAGAAAAGAAGTTGCATGGATGAGTGGGTATTTGTAAGGAAACCTTTAGTATTCAGGTATTGGATTCTTTCTGTTATTCTTTGTTGTAAAATTAGGAGGAAAGTGATATACCATCTACTAGATTGAATATAGTTTATTATGTATATGAGTATTTTACAGCATGTACAATGAAGAATTTGATGAATAGTTTATCTGCAGTTAAATGAGTTGTAAAGCATGACTTGGAAAATATTAGTGGTAATATTAGATGAGTTTCTAATTGATCTTTGTGAGAAGTTGACTATTGAGATTATTGAATTAAGTGATTATTAAATTAATTGGTGATATAAGCTTTATTAATTGATGGATTATTAATGGTGAAAGTGTTGATGTAGTAAGGTGATATTCATGTAATTGGTCATGTGATAATAGTGGTTATGAGTTGAAGAATAAGGTTAGAATAATTATTGGAAAATAAGGTTCTTGATGGTTTGGATATAATAATGGGAAGTTATCCATTATGGGTGTATGAGCATGTTAGTTGAGATTAAGGGATCTAGTTATTAGGGATAAATTATTAATAGCTACGTGTATTAATAATGGATAGGTTTTGTAAAGGAGACTTAAAGTGTTAAACCATTAAAGCTAGGGACTCCAGGTACGTGGTATTGCATGTGCTTTGTCCGAAAGAACCTACATCATAGGAAATTAGGGTTTTGTTTGATGTTTATTTACTATATGCATAATTTATGTTGTTGAATGAAACGTATGTTGTTTGATTACATGTTTATTAGATTTAAGTTCAGTTTCTTTGATAGGACGGATCACCTTTTAATGATACGATTAAGGAACACGTTAGATAGAATTGTATGTGCACGACGATGTTAAAACATGAAATCATAAAGTACATGAAAATGAATTTACTTAAACAACTGTGGACTGGTTTGTTATGCCCGGCACAAATGTTTATGTGGACCGATTAGCTACGCCTGACACATAAATAGTAAAAGACTGAAACAATGTAAGATAACAGAATTAAAAAGTATGATACGTAAACAGCTACTCTTATAGACCGGTTAGTTACGCTCGACACAAGAACCAAAGATGAGTAATAACTATGGACCGGTTTGATACGCCCGACTTATAAACAGTAAATGAATGATTGTGTGGACCAGTTAGATACATCCGACACATAATCAAATGAAATAATGATAAAAGATATAAACAGTAAAAGAGAAACGAAACAGAAAACCTTATATGATGCTATAGGAATTGTATGTAAATTCTATGTTTTACTTTTGTATCATTTACTGAGCATTAGGCTCATAGTTTAAGGCCCGTTGGTGTAGGTAAAGAGCTGATGAATGCATAAAGCTGTTGATGGACATAGTTGATGGAGTGTTGCTATGTGGATGTTTGTGCTATTGGCGACATTGACTTGTGGTTATGGCTCAAGGGAATGGAATAAATGTTTTGAAGACTTCTAAGTATTTCTTGATTTTAAATGAATGTTTTAAGTAATGTTTTTATTTAAGCAATGAATGTATGGTATTAAAACTGTAAAGGACTTCTGCTGTGTATTTTGTATGTTAAAACTTTGGCTGTTTATTACTCTAGTGTTTTATTACGTAATGATTTTACAATGGTTTTAAAGAAAAGAAAAGAAAAATTTTTATACGAAAAAAGTTATGGGATGTTACATCGAGATCCCTAGAAATTTTAAAGTACTAATCTATTGAATCATTTCACCAAAATCCAGTCAACTCATTAATCATTTGCAAGGTAAGAGAAATTTCTTTTTTTGAAATGTAACTTCTAACATCAAAAGGTTGTGGTTGGTACACCAAGTTTGCATAGAACAATTTAATCAACCTATCATAATATGGACCATCTAAGTCACGTAAATTGTAAAGTCCCATTCTTCAAAACATATTTTCAATGTCTAACAAATTAAAATTTGCAAACGAAAGTCCCTTAGAACAAATAACTAAACAAAGTTTGATGTCATTTTCGTACTGATCTTTGTTTCTCTTCAATAGAGGGGAATAGAACTCCATTGAAGATGAGGGTTGAAAGGCTCTACCTTGACTCATGCCAAATTTGTGCTTTCTAGCAACTTTAGGAGCTGATGAAGCCATGAAGAAGGGTAAGCTTAAATAAACTAAAGACCATGTTTAAAAATAAAGATAGAACAACATAACCCAATTTTGGGGATTAGGGTTATGAAAAGGAGAGGATTTGAGAAATTGAAAGACGGTAACCCAAGAACGAGTGCTAGGTTTAAGTTTGCAAAGTAGAGAAAGTTAATTTTGGCGCAAGGAAGGTCAAAAATTGCAAAGAAAATGGCTAGGGTTTTTGGTAGAGAGAAGTTTTGTTGCACTGTTACATGTTTGATTTATTGGATAATCATCAGGGTATTACCTAGGACATGCTCGTTAGATTATAATTTATGGGAATTTATCAGATGAAAAAAAAATTAACAAAGGGAGAAATATGGAATGAACTAGTTTGGTTCTGGTTGGTCCATAAATATTTAAGTGGCTTAGTTTGTAGTTAAAAGAAGAAGAAATGAGGTTATTAGATTTGTGTTGAATTAAAAATTAAGGGAATTATTTAAGTGAGGATTTAAGTGAAAGATTAAAATTAAAGGAAATTAAGTGAGATATTAAATTAAAAGGGTTAAAAAGGGGGAAGGGAAGGAATGAACTGGTTCAGTCGAACCGATTCACTTTGGCTGGTCCATGCGCGGCTGGAAAACAAAAGGGGGACTGTTTTGTTTGGCTTTCGGCCATTTTTGTAATCAGAGAGCGATCGTGGGTGAGCGACAAGCGACGAGCAAGGGAGGACGTGATCGGAACAGCTTCCTCGCAGTGTGGTGATGTTTGGCGTCGTGCGAGCGAGCGGCTAGGTGGCATCTTGGGTTGCAGTCAAGGGTAAAGGATTGGGTGGATACTGCAGGATGAATTGGAGTTCCTGTGGGCGGTAATTTCCAGATTCAGAAGAGGTATGGTCGAGGTAAGTCTGTGGCTTCCGTTCTTCTCCTTGGCGTGTTGTCGTTCTGGTGTTCATGCATCAGATGTGGATGGCAGAAGGATGGCCTTGAATCGATGAGGCAAGCACTGGCGGTTTGTGCTAGACCGGCCGAAGGCCATGGTCCAGCTTGTGGTCTGGTTTGAATCGGTTGTCCTTGCTCTAGGAGATGACAACTATAATGTGCGTGAAGAGTGGTGCATTGGCAGTGCATGGCCTTGGAACGTCTAGAGGTGTCCGTGGTAGTGAAGGGAGTGTTCTCTAGTGGGTTGAAAGGCAGAAGAAATGCAGAAGAGAGGGAAGGCAGAAGGATGGGTCTCGGGTGAGAATGGCCGAGAGACAAATGGAGAGAGAGTGCGCTAGAGAAGTAGAGTTCGAGAGCTTAGGAGGAGAGCTGTGGCCAAGAGAAAATGTTCGAGGAAGAAGGAGAGTTGACTGAGTGCTGCTCTCGGGTCTGTCCTGCCTGCTGGTAAGGCTTCCTTCTAGGATGTTTTGGTCTTTTTGCCTATGTTTATGGATGTATGGTTCTGTTAGGATGTAGGCTTGGATTTTCTACATAATATTGATGAATTATAGCACTTTGTTGGTTATTTTACTCAAGCTTGAATATATTGGATTCTATGTTCTGTAAAGTATATTGTTCCTGTCAAGGATTGAATTACTGTGATGTATCATGTTGTTGTGTATTGCATTTCGGTCAGTGTGGTTAAATTGTGCACTGTTGAAGAGTAGTTTTGTATCTCCTTTGGTTACCTATTGGGTGATGGAATATATATGGAATGCTTTGTTGTTGGTTTATGATGGATAAATTGTTGGACGTAGGAAAATGATAAATTGTTGTTATGAATCACCTTGTTTGGTGATAGAATTGAATATATGTTTGAAGTGCTCTGTTGTGGGATTGTTGGATTATATGAAGTGCTCTGTTATTGGTATTCGATTCGGTTCACTAATAGGAGTGATGTAGTTTTATGTCTCGATTCAGATATGAATATTGGGCGTTGATTTATGGGTCGATAATTCATGGATGAAATTTTGATGGTAATTATGGGTCTATAATTTATAGATGAAATAACGTTGGTCTCCGCTATATGTTAAGCTTAGTTTCCAGACATTAGCAATCAAGATTAATTAATTAAGCTGAGTTGTAATTAATGAAACGATTTCGTTTAAGAAACTCCAGTAAGTGACGTATATGGAGTAAGGATAGAAAAGATTAATAGTTAATTGATCAAATCAATAATTAAATGTTGTGAAATTGTGAAGGTACTAAAGAAAGAAGAAAATGATAACGAATAAGCATTGAGCACATTAAGCAATCAAAGTAAGTGAAATGCATGTGTTTTGATCTTCGGACCTTATATCGCAAGAATAGGATATGCATGTTTCGTTGCTTACCGCTTTCGAAGCATGTCTACAGGTTTAATAGCACATTTCGTTGTTTACTGTTTTGATAGTACATTTCGTTGTTTACTGTTTTAATAGTACATTTTGTTGTTTATTGTTTTACAGCATGTCCACAGCTTTATAGCACGTTCTATGAATCGCACGTTGAATGTTTATTTACATTTCCTTGTTAACTGTTAGATATTGCATGCATTCACGAGCATCAACAACATAAACATTTGGCATATTAGGTATTATCGCTTACTGAGCATTAGACTCATAGTTTAGGACTTGCGGTGTAGGTATTCGCTAAAAGAATAAATGAGGAAGCAGTTGATGAAAAATTTGCACGGGTGGGACTTGTGGCTGGCTAGGCTAACGAAAGTAGAAGATAAAAGTGTTTTGTAATTAACACGTATTAATCTGTTTAGTATTTCTTAAATGAATTGTTTACGCTTCCGCTATGTTTAAAGAAAATTTTTTTATAACTATAGTTTTCCACTACTTAAAACGATTTTGATAACTAGTCTAAATAAAGGATTTTTAATGGTCCGACTTTTTAAAAAAAGAACTTTGATTATATTTTTAAAAGGTTTTAATGAAGATGTAGTTGTTTTATAAAATTTTTAATTTTCATGCATTTTTAAAGTAAAGAAAATTCGAGTCGTTACAGTTGGTATCAGAGCCCCTGTGTTTGAAAAACAGTCCTGTAAACTGCCTGCCAGCACGAGTTTTGACGTGGAAATACTCCATCAACTGTAAGCACTTTAGTAGAATTGGTTTAAGTGTTTTCCCTAGTTAAACATTTTAATTGTAACTTAAAGGCTATTATAATTAAAGAACGAATTGTTTATTTAAGTTATAGTTTAGTGATATACAAGATAGGAGATAGAGAATACTGAAACTGTTTGAGATTTTATGCAGAATATTTGAATTATAGCTATGGGGGAGTCTACAAATAAGGGAAACTCTGCCCAAATTCTTATAAATAGGAAAGAGGAGATAGTAAAAGGAAAATCCTGAATAAACTTGAGCAAATAAATATTGACATGAGGTCATATAAGTTGTAAAGGATGTGGCTTACTTTGAAGGGGTATCTACGCATGAGATGAAAATAAAGTACAAATAAATGAATAAAGAAAAGATAAGGTTTCCTGTGGTCCGGTTCGTCACACACGACACTGGAGCAAAATGAAAGATAAAGGTTTCTTGTGGTCCTATTTCTCATGTCTGGCACAATAACAAAAGAATTATAAAAGATAATGGAATCTTGTGGAGCAGTTTGTCACGCTCGACACAAGAATAAAAGATAAAGAATCTTGTGGACCTGTTTGTCACGCCTGGCACAAGAATAAAAGATAAAGAATCTTGTGGATCGGTATGTCACGCCCGACACAAGGAGAAAAGATAAAGATTGTGTGGTCCGGTATGTCACGCCCGACATAGAAATAAAAGAGACAAAAGAAAAGAAAAGATAAGATAGAATACATAAAATAAAAAGAGTATAAAAAGTGAAACAAAAAGGGTTACGAAAATGGAAACAGAAACAGAAACGAATACGGAAACGATATGAGCACAGAAACTGAAATAGAAATGGAAACATAAATAGAAATGGAGACGGAAACAGAAACGAGTTTCCAGAAATGGAAACAGATACAGATATAGATACAGAATAGACACGGGAACGGATATGGAAACATACGATCACATATATCGAAACGGATACAGAAATAGGAACGAAAATGGAAACAAATATGGATACGAATACAAATATAGGTATGGAAACGGATACAGAAACAGAAATGGAGACAAATACAGATACAAATATAGAAACGAAAACGAAAATGGATACAGAAACAGAAACGGAGACAGAAATAGAAATGAAAACAGAGACGGAAACAGAAACAGAGACGGAGACGGATTCAAATACATAAATGGCTATAGAAATGGAAACGGAAATAGAGACGGATACAGATACAGAAACAAAAATGGAAACTAATTTCTAGAAACGAATTTCTGGAAATGGATACGGATACGGATACAGATACGATAATGGGAACAGAAACTAGAACAGAAATGGAAATGGAAATGGAGACGGATACGGGAACAGATATGGAAGCGAAAACTGAAACGAAAACGGAAACGAATTTGGAATAGATACGGATACGGGAACAGATATGAAGACAGAAATAGATACGGATACAGACACAGAAACAGACACAAAAACAAGAAAAAAATGGAAACGAGAATAGAAACTGAAATGGGCATGGATACGAAAACAGAAACATGAATGGAAACTGAAACGAGTACAAATATTTTTTTTTTAAAAGATCGCTTCCCCTAAATCGACGGAGTTAGTTAGCCTAAAAATAATTAAGTAAGTAAAGAAATTTTACAGGGATATTCCAAAATAAAAAGTAACATCACCAATTAAAATAATAGGATTAATTAAAAAGTAGTAAATGTTGGTGCAAATAAATAATATAAAGAAATAATGAACAAAATGAGGAGTGGAATGAAATAATAAACACAATAATTTTTAAAGACAAATAAACGTTGAACAATATAATTGTATAGAGAAACAACAAAATTAATAACAAATGATTTTTGAAGATTTTAAGTGTAAAGGGTTTTATGAACTAAGCCCTTATAGTTGAAGAAGTAGCTTATGATTCCATGAGTTTGGAGGGATGAAGCTAATAAGAAAAGGACACGTTTTGGTAGTCAAGAAAGTTATGTGGGTTGGATTCAAGTTATAAAGTTCAGGAAGAGTTTTGGAAAGTAATTGAGGAAATGAAAATTTCAGTAACTAATGAAGAGTGGATCAGAGAAACTCTTTATTTAAGGAAGTGTGGGCGATTATTTTGGACGGATTGTTTGGTTTTAGTGTGAGGTACACACAATAATTGCATCAAAGGTGTCTTTTTGGATAGAAGATGCGAATAAAGATGTATTTTCGGCAAATGTAATCGATATTATAGTGTGTAAAAATGTTTGGAAGCAATGAAGTTAGACATATTGCAATGGAGGTTTTGGAGAAGTTTTCTATTTTGCAATAAATGTAATTGAAAGTTAGGTAATTTGGATGTGAACTAGTGGTTTTGCTAGCTCCTTATGCTTTGGAAGAGTGAAAATAATGAAATCATTAGGATGTTTTGCGTAAGAGCTAGATGCATGTAGTTATTTTATGTGTTGTGGTAGTACGAAGAGTAGAAGTTATTTTGTTATGAGATCTGAGAAGTACGTACGTTGAGCAAATTTTGAGGATAAAATTTATATAAGGAGGGAGGAGTGTAATACCCGGCTTTTTATATCAGAAATTAATAAGGATAATTGGAATTATCGGTGTATTACCAAGGACGTAATTGGAATTTAATTAGATAATTATCGGTGTATTACCAAGGACGTGTTCGTAAGATCATAATTTATGGAAATTTATCAGATGAAAAAAAAAATAACAACGGGAGAAATATGGACTGAATCGGTTTGGTTCGGCTTGGTCCAAAAATATTTATATGGCTCAATTTGTACTTAAAAGAAGAAGAAATGAGGTTATTAGATTTTTGTTGAATTAAAGATTAAGTGAATTATTTAATTGAGGATTTAAGTGAAAGATTAAAATTAAAGGGATTTAAGTGAGATATTAAATTAAAAGGTTAAAAAGCGTGAAGGCAAGGAATGGACTGGTTCAGTCAAACCGGTTCACTTTGGCTGGTCTAAGGGCTGCTAGAAAAAAAAAAGGGGAGAGTTTTGTTTAGACTTCGGCCATTTTTGCGATCCGATAGGGAGTGAGATAGAGCGATCGTGAGTGAGCGAAGAGCGAGGGAGAATGCAATGGGAGTAGCTTCCGCATGGCGTGCCGACGTTCAGTGGCATGCGAGCGAGAGGCTGAGTGGCATCTCGGGTTGCATTCTAGGGCACGGGATTGGGTGGATACTACGGGACGAATTATAGCTCCCGCGGGTGGCAATTTCTAGCTTCGGAAGAGTTGTGGTCAAGGTAAGTCTATTGCTTCCATTCTTCTCCTCAGCGTGTTGTTGTTTTGGCATTCAGGCATCGGATGGTGATGGCGAAAGGATGGGCTCGAATCGATGAGTCAGGCGTTGGCAGTTTGTATTGGAGCGGCCAAAGGCGATGGTCCAGCTTGTGGTTCTATTTGAACCGGTTGTCCTTGCCCTAGGAGACAAGAACTTGAACGTGCGTGAAGAGTGGTGCATTGGCATGGCATGGCCTTGGAATGTCCAGGGCTGTTCGTGGCAGTGAAGGGAGTGTTCTCTGTTGGTTTGAAAGGCAGAAGAAATTCACAAGAGAGGGAAGGCAGATGGATGGCCCTCGGGTGAGCGATGGCCGATAGAGAAATGGAGAGAGAGTGTGTGGGAGAAGTGGACTCCAAGAGCTGAGGAGTAGAGCTGTGGCCGAGAGAAAATATTCGAAGAAGAAGGAGAGGTTGATAGAGTGCTGCTCTCGAATTTGTCCTACCTGCTGGTAAGGCTTCCTTCTCGGATGTTTTGGTTTTTTGGCCTCTGTTTATGGTTGTATGCTTCTGTTAGGATGTAGGCTTGAATTTTCTAGATAATATTGATGAATCGTAGCACTCTGTTGGTTATTTTCCACAAGCATGAATATATTGGATTCTATATTCTGTAAAGTATATTGTTCCTGTGAAGGATTGAGTAGCTGTGATGTATCCTTTTGTTGAAGAGTTGTTTTGTATCTCCTTTGGTTAGATGTTGGGGGATGGAATATATATGGAATACTTTGCTATTGGTTTATGATAGATAAATTGTTGGATGTAGGAAAATGATAAATTGTTGCTCTGAATCAACTTGTTTGGAGATAGAACTGAATATATGTATGAAGTGCTCTGTTGTGGGATTGTTGGATTGTATGAAGTGCTCTGTTATTGGTTTTCGATTCGGTTCACTAATAGGAGTGATATAGTTTTATGTCTCAATTCAGATATGAATATTGGGCGTTGATTTATGGGTTGATAATTCATGGATGAAATTTTGATGGTAATTATGGGTCTATAATTCATAGATGAAATAACATTGGTCTCCACTATATGTTAAGCTTAGTTTCTAGACATTAGCAATCAAGATTAATTAATTAAGCTTAGTTGTAATTAATGAAACGATTTTGTTTAAGAAACTCCAGTAAGTGACGTATATGGATTAAGGATAGAAAAGATTAATAGTTAATTGATCAAATCAATAATTAAATGTTGTTAAATTGTGAAGATACTAAAGAAAGAAGAAAAGCATAACGAATAAGCATTGAGCACATTAAACAATCGAGGTAAGTGATATGCATGTGTTTTGGTCTTCAGACCCTACATCGCAAGAATAGAATATGCTTTTTTTGTTGCTTACCACTTTCCAAACATGTCTACAACTTTAATAGCATATTTAGTTATTTACTGTTTTCATAGTACGTTTCGTTGTTTACTGTTTTACAGCATGTTTACAGCTTTATAGCACGTTCTGTGAATCACACGTTGAATGTTAATTTATATTTCCTTTTTTAACTGTTAGATATTGCATGCATTGAAGAGCATCAACAGCATAAACATTTAGCATATTAGATATTATCACTTACTGAGCATTAGGCTCAGAGCTTACGACTTGCAGTGTAGGTACTCGCTAAAAAAATAAATGATGAAGCAGTTGATGAAGAATTTGCACAGGCGAGACTTGTGGCTGGCAAGGTAAAGGAAAGTAAAAGATAAAAGTTTTTTGTAATTAACACGTATTAATTTTTTTAGTATTTCTTAAATGAATTGTTTACACTTCTTCTATGTTTTAAGAAAAGATTTTTGTAACTATAGTTTTCCACTGCTTATAATGATTTTCATAATGAGTCTAAATAAAAGTTTTTAACAGTCCAACTTTTTAGAAAAAGAACTCTGATTATATTTTAAAAAGATTTTAAGGAAGATTTAGTCGTTTTATAAAAGTTTTAATTTTCACGCATTTTTAAAGTAAATAAAATCTAGGTCGTTACAAGATACGTCTCTTTTTGAACATGATCTTGAATGGATTGATACCTAATTTTATTATGTTTTGTGTTGAAATGTTGAATTGGATTGTTGAAAATATTTATAGCACTTGAATTATCGCACCTAATTGGAATGTTCTTGTAAGAGTATCCATAGTCCACTAGAGTTTGTTTCATCTAAAGATTTTGAGCTCAACAACTAGTGGGAACTATGTATTCACTTCATTGTGGAAGGAGCCATCAAGTTTTGTTTGTTGGAAAACCACAAACCAAAGATTTTTTTTATGGAGTCGACAAGATCTACTTGTGCATTTTCTAGCCACTAAATTCCCAAAATGGTCACGATTGGTGTATCCCACTAAATCAAAACTAGTTCCCTTGGAATGCCAAAGTCCAAAATCACTTGTCCCACTTAGATATTTAAATATCCTCTTTACAATTCAAATGATACTCCTCTGTCCAATTAAGAACATGAACAAACACTAAAAATTGTCCAATCTACTAGTCATTAAGTATAAAACAAACCAATCATTCCTCGATATTTCTTAATGTCTACATTTTTACTACTCTCATGCCTATCTAATTTTGTTGAAATGTTCATATGTGTACGAGAAGATTTAGAGCTATCCATTCCAAATCTCTCGATGAGCTCATTGACATAAATTTTTGGTTCAAGATATTCCTTTAGATTGCCTAATTTGTAAACCAAGAAATAATTTTAATTCTCCCGTCATGTTCATCTCAAATTAACTTTACATCAATTTCAAAAATTCTTTGCAAAGTAATTTATTTGTTGCACCATAGTTGATATCATCAATTTAATTGCACAATTAACAAATCATTACCTTAGTGTTTGGTGAACAAAGTTGAAATCTGTTTCAATAAGGAATTTTTTTAACCTCCATGCCATGCTCTAGGAGCTTGTTTAAGACCATAAGGTGCTTTGTTAAGCTTATTATAATACCTGAAAACCTTATTTTGCTAAGTATGAATCATGTATAAAATATGCTTGATAATTGTATAATTTTATGGATTGCTGAAGATATTGATTGTTGGAATTATGTTGGATGATTTGGTGTTTTGAATTATTTTTTATGGCTTTTGAGGAGTAAAATTTTCTATGTTGTGAACATTTTGGTAGGGGTGCAGTCAACCAACAATGGTGGCTTGGTTGACCGTACCTTAGGCAGTGAAGAATGAGTTGCCTAGGTTGAATTGTTGACAATCGGATTGTGTGAAATGATTATCCGCGGCAAAAAGAAGTTCAGGATAAAAAGGGAAGAATAAATCAATTTAAAGAACGGACAAAAGGGGAGTTGTTGGATTAAATGACTGCACAAAAGAGGAGCCATAGATTTAAGGAAAGATTCCTTCGCAGAAGAGGTAAGATGTCATTTAGTGTAAAGGTAAAGGGTGTAAATGTAAACGTTGTCGGTTAGTTAAAGGGTGTGAGTTGAATAGTGGATGACACAGAAGGCTAGGCGCCTATGGGAGGAAATGTGTTTGCTATGAATAGTGGAACGTGTGAAACTTTGTCACTTAAATTAAAATTGTAAAGAAGGAAAAGGAGCAGACAAAGTATGGGTCATTGGATTGATAGTGTGGATAAAAATGTGAACCATTGGATGGAAAAAGATGCTTCTACGGAAAGGAAAGGTTCTGTTTCGGGAGATAGATTGACCATTGTATTTAATTTAAAATGAAACATGGATAGTTAGATTAGGGAAAGATGCTTTTACAGAAAGGAATACGTCTGTGTAAATGAATGAGAGAATAAAGGTTATATTCTCACACTTTGTTTCTCTAAAATTGATTCAGTTCTTCTTGCATGGCCACAATCCAATTTTTATCAATTTGGCCTCATCAATGTTTTTGGGTTCAATTTGAGAGATAAAGGTTATATTGCATAATAATTCAAGAGCAAGGATCTTGTCCTAACACCTAATGTAGGATCACCTATAATATCCAGCTATAAGATGACTCTTAGCATATCTTAAATCCTTAGGTAAATTCTCATTATTTTCTTCATTTGGATATGCACATATTTCTCTAACACTAGAGTTCTATAATTGAAAACTTTATAAGCTTTGCTAGTAGAAGAGTATCCAAGAAATATTCCCTCATCCATTTTGGAGTTAAATTTTCCTATTGTTTTTTGTATTATAATAAAATATTTGCATCCAAAGAACCTAAAATATCTAATATTTGGAATTTTTCCCATTCTATAATTTGTAAGGTGCATTTTCTAGGATTGGTATAATTAAAAATCAATTTTAGGCATAAGAAGTCATTAAGATGCCGTTAGCCCATAAGCTATCATCGATTTATCTTTTTTCCTTAAAAAGAAAACCAAAGTGAATCTAGAGAAATCATCTAATATATCATAGGCATAATGCCTACCTCTAGACTTGCTATTTTTGATGGACCAATAAGATCCATGTGAAGAAATTGGAGAGGCTTAGTTGAGAGCCAAAATGTTTGGGAATAAATGAACTCTTACTTTGCTTTCCCATTTGACAAGCATCGAAAATCTTTTCATTCTCAAAGGATATCTTGGGAAGATCCCTAAAAAGATTATAAATCTTAGCTATGGTGTCCATTCCTATATGTTATGATCTACTATGCCTAGTCCAATAATCATTAGAGGAAAGATTTGTAGCAAATTATTTTCCATAAAATCTAGATAAGTTATTCAAATCAATAGTATACATATTCTCATTCCTATATCTAATAAATAATATTTTGTCATCCCTACTATCTTCTATCATACATACTTTTGATTCAAAAATAATTTTATTTTCTTTATCACATAATTGACTGATATTCTATAGTTTATTCTTCAAAGCATCAACCAATAGAAAATTTTCAATAGTAGGATTTGAAGAATTACCTATGTTTTCAATACTTATTATTTTGCCCTTTTGTTGTCCCCAAATATGTTTACTATTATGTTCATGCATTTTGGACTGTTATTATGGGTCATGTGTATGTTTCATGCATCATGATGGACTACGAGTCCATTCTATTATTAATCAAGTGTCCAAGATTAGTATAAATAGATTCAGGGTCAAGCATAGATAGAAGTCCAAGGACAATTATGGAATATTTGATGGGCTTTCCAAAAACTATCTTCCACCCCCGAGGAGTATTTGATTATTTTGGCATTCACAACGATGTCATTTCAAAAAGGGTGCTTCATAACAATTGTAGCTAATGGCCTAAGCTTTTTAGAATGAGTTAGATCACTAAATTTGGGCTTTATTTGCTATGTCAAAAGCCCATAGAATAGAGATCAAAGAATAAGAAAAGTTCAAGTGTCCAAGCTTAGAGACCAAAGAAATCTCTAAATGGAAACTAACCAAGTGGCCGAGCAACACCATGGATTAGCTGCCAAATACATCTAGACTTGGAGAGGAAGAAAAAAAGACATTAATTTAATATTCTTTTAGTTAATTAACCTAGTTTCTATCAAGTAGAAAATCAGACAACTTATTTTATAAGCCGATTAGGGTTATTATTGCTTATTTCGTTCATTATTATTATATCCTTTGTAATTGGCTATATAAGCCACCTTATGTGCATGTTTAATGGAATTTAGTTTTGAATACAAAAAGCTTTTGCTTAATTCAATATTGGAGAGATTCCTTTTTCAAACATTTTGGAGAGTTACATCCAAAGATCTTCTTATGTGAGTCATATCACAAGATGAAGCTCGCTTATGCTTAGGTGGGTTGTCTTAGTGCCATCCACAACCCTACTCTTTTGAGAAAAGGTTGTGAGAAGTGGTGTCCAACCATCCATCAAGCATCCATCAGCAAAGTTATCAAGAAGGAGTGCAAGCTGTCCTACTTTCTAAATTAGATCACCTGGAGTATTTTAAGTATATTTCCTAAATCTTGAAGGAAATTCCTTCAAAGATTCTTTTCCTTATTCATTCAAGAAGATGTTGTCCAAATTTCATCTCAAAAGCTTTTAAAACAAAGGAGTTACACACTTTCAAAATTCACTTTCCTAAAGTGAACCTCGGCCAAATTAAGGAAAGTGGAGATTTGGTTGAGTAATTCGACCGCCGCTTCAACTGCCAAACAAAAGTCAACTCTGTACTATTTTTCAAACGAAGAAGCCGATGCACCCGCATCCAAATCAGCGACTGAATTCTTCCAGATGCTTCTGTCTACCTTTTGAGACGCAATCCTTGACCACAACCTTCATCTGCCTTGCGACCGCTAGTTAAAAAAAAAGCATCTGAGGGTTGAGCAACATATACCAACACTTCAACAATTCGACACCATATTTTCATGATATATTCTAATTCCCTTCCATTGATGCATCACATCATGAAAAATATTTTACCGAAAGAGACTTTCATGTATACATTTTCATTAAGAAATAAAAAAAAAAAAGATGAAAAGAAGAATACGTAAGAGAGGCTTTGGCCATCCGACACCAATTATTAGAGGTTTTGGGGGCTGATCCACAATACTTGAGGCTTT
This sequence comes from Begonia loranthoides, assembly GCA_022433065.1. Lineage (NCBI taxonomy): Eukaryota > Viridiplantae > Streptophyta > Magnoliopsida > Cucurbitales > Begoniaceae > Begonia > Begonia loranthoides. The sequence continues at coordinate 15,571,341 of CM039485.1, forward strand.
GGTGGACTAGTTCCCCAATGATTAGGGCTTTGGTGTCACATTCTAATTATAAGAAAAGGAAAGAATGAAATAAAGAAAGAAAATAAAAGAAAGAAAGATTGAAAATGAAAATATATATTTTTACAAAAATTACATCCCATATTCAAATCATATTTATGCATCTCTTACTGAGTGTTAGGCTCATAGGTGAACTTTGTCATATAGGTAAGGATGATCTTATTGAGGAACTTGATGATGTGAACGGATGATGATTGTAGTTGATGGAGAATTCTCATGGGTGAAACTAAAGCATTGTTGAAGCAAAATTGACCTGTGGGTGAAGATTTGAGGAAACAAATTGAAAAAGAAATGCTTTTTAGTTTTAATTATGATTTTAATTGTTGGATTCAAGTTAAAATATTTTATGAATATTAATGTTTATTTTATGTTGAGTTTTACTACATTCAGATTTTTAAATGAGATTTCTTTAACACATCTACTATGATAGTTTCAAAGGCATGATTTTTATGAATGGATTTTAAAAAAATGGCAAGAAAAAGTGATTTTATGCTACAGGCGTTATAAATATGGTATCAAAGGAACTTGGGTTAAAGTCGTTTCTACAGACTACTTAACAAGGCAAGTCTCCTCATGATAATTTTGATTACTAAGTTATTTTCTTTTGTTTGTCGGTATTAGAATTTTCTAGGAATACGTATTGTGATAAGAGCTGGAGAAGACATGAAGGCCAGGGATGAGACAATCGGTCTATTGTCTAATTTGGTAGAATGTCAGTTCTAGTATCTTGACAAAAATGAAAGAGTAAGGAATGATGTGACCTATTCACGTTGAAGCTAGATAGCAAAAGTTCCATCGTTTCAACACACCAAACCTTGATAGGAATTCCTCTAACCCAATCAATGTTGAAGAATGGATCTAAGCTCATAAGGATATGTTTGACTATGCAAGAATAAATGAGAGAGAAAGAGTCTGCTTACCTGCTGGTTTAGGACGCATGGTTCTAGTATGACACAATTAAGATAACCCATGATGTGAGGACAATGACATGGGGAAAATTCAAAGAGATGTTCTATGAAAAGCACTTCAGCCACACTATAAGGACACAAAAACTAGTGGAGTTTACCTAGCTTCAACAAACTTGATCCGTTATAGAGTATGTGTGGAAATTTGAAACCTTGTCACGGTTCGCGTCATATTTAATGGCTACAAATGAGTTCAAAGTGTATTAGTTTGTGCAAGATTTGAAAGTGGAGATATATAGAGATGTGAAAATATATGGCATTCAAGGTATACCCTATTCAATGATCGTGTCTAAGGCATTGGAAGTGGAAGAGGCTGAATTATAGGTTTCCAAACAAATGGAAGTAAAAAGGAAATTCTTTAGGGACAATCAGCCACAACAAAAAAAAGAAGGGCAACTCAATGAAAGAATAGTGAAGAGGACCTTTAATGATGGAGAACAACAAGGGAAGGAAAAGCATGTCCAAGGATGGCTAGATATTTTTTGTGATAATGCCAGAATAACTAAAGCTAGTCAATGCCCTAGGTGCAAGAGAAACATTTTGGCGAATGTGGAACTGGTTTTGGGTGATGCTTCAAGTGTGGGAAGATGGGACACAAGGCCAGATTGCCCGACTTTAGCAGAAGGCAGAAGAAGGATGTCCAAAGAGTTTACTCTCTTATTGAAGACGATGATAACATGCAGTCTACTGTTGTGTTAGGTGAGAAAGCCACACTAGAAGAGAAAAGTAATGATTTAGGATTTTAGAGCACCTCTAGAAGTTATGGACTAATGGATTACTTAAACGCAATAAGTTATGGTTATTGGATATGTTAATTTAAGACTTCAAAAGATCAGTGGAAGGAGTGGACTTGATATTATTGGAGATTGTTTTAAATTTTTGGGTGAACATGGATTCATATCTAAAACACGCCATGAATAAGTATAATAATCATAATATTTCGACATATTATATTATTAGGTACTCTAGAAAGATTTATGAATGTTAAGCTCCCCTTACCCATATTAGAAAAAAAGAGACAATTACATAACAAAAATAAGCATATGAGAAATTAACATACTAAAGGTATATGATCAATTCTAGGTGGATGAAACTGGAATTTGAGGGGAAAGATATGATATTTTTTAAAGGCTTTCCCATTCAAAGGAATCTCGAGGTTCAGTTGAAAGAGGAAAACTTAGTTAAAGGTTATTGCACTTAGCTTTATTGTAGAGAAAATAGGAAAAGTGATTTATAAGCTTTGTCTAATATTTTTGGTTTAGGAAGTGTGTCATGACCCATCTCTAAGTAGTGATTCAAGAGGATATTGGAATTGGAAAAACGTTGAGTTAGAAGGAAAAGCCAATTTAGATTTTAAGATCAAGAGACTTAGGCATAAACGAATCTTATTGGTGAAAGTTTATGATAAAATTACTCATCAGATGAGGTGACATGGGAAAGACAACAAGAAATGGAAAAGAAATATCCGTTGTTGTTACGTGGGGCAAATTTTGAGGACCAAATTTAATTTAATAAGGGAGGAATGTAACACTTGGAAAATTGGCATGAGTAATTTTATATGTAATATGACCTTTTAGAATAGATTAATTGTTGTCACAATTGGAAAATTATAGTGAAGGATTAAAAATATTAGAATTATTAAATAAATTACAATATAAGGAAAGCTAGTGTGAAGAATTTTATTTTATAAAATATAAGTATTAAGAAAAATTAAGGGATTAGAAAGCGGGTGGTGTGAAAGGAAATTTAAAGAATAAGGTAAGAATGTCTGCAGATGAATTTTTTATTAAGGAAAGTTGGGTGTGAAAGTAGAAAAGAATAATGCATCAGCATAAAGGTGCCCGTGGAAGTGTTAGGATCTGCGGGAGCATTTGTGTCTAAAGAAGCTAATTTTTTGCGAAGGAATTGTATACCTGATGAATAGCTGTTGGTAGACAGTGTGGAAGGGTAGTATTCATGGAAGTGTTAGGATCCACAGGAGTATAGATGTGCACAAAAGAGTTGGAATCTTCGGAAGTGCTTGTATTCAAAGAATGCATGGCGTTGTTTTAGGATAAGGAACGTATCCATAGAAAGGAATGCGCTCGTAGTAGATAAGTAATGAGAAAGAAACATTGCTGTTTGGATTTAAAAACATCCGTGGATATTAAGAAATGTGTCCATGGTGAACAGTGGAGTTGACAAAAGGAATACATCTGCGGAAGGGAATGCATTTACGGTGGATAAGTAAAAGGAAGAAACATTGTTGTGTGTGTTTAGTATTAGCTAATGATGAGGATCTACAAAAAGGAACACATCCGTGGCGGATAAGTAAGGTACATAAAGTCGTTGTTTTGATCAAGGTTCCGCGAGGAACAGTGAATATTGCGAGAGTATAGGCCTCCACAGAAAGAAACATGCTCGCAAATCAAAGAAATATCGTCGTTTAAATCTAAGGATTCGTGAATATTACGGAAATGTTGGCATTGGTGGTCGCGGAAGCGTTGGTGTCCACAGGAGAGATATTCATGAAACAATAAGCATATATGGTGAATAGTGATTGGCAAATAAATTAAAAGGGATCTGCAGGACGGGAAATTTGTGGAAAAGTTTGCATCCATGGAAGCATTGGTGTGCACAAAATTAAGAGAAAAGATGTACGTGGCAGATTTTCATTGGAGGATTAAGGTAAGTGGACGTCCATAGCATAAGCCCAAGCATTTGTTGTAACTGTGAACATATTCAAAAGACATTTTTCATAGAATCTATGAGCTATGATTTGATTCTTGGACTGATAAAGAAACGATAACTTCGACGCAGATCTATGGGATTTCTTTTGTAGAATTTATAGCCTTGACAATTTAGAAATATGAAAGATTAAGTTGAAACCCTAATCATTCTTGAGCCAAAAGGTATGGAAGAATTCTCTCCCAAGTTTTTGAAGGTAGGTCTTTTACGGTTAAGGCTTTGTTTTGGAATGACGACGGTGATGGATGATGAAATAGTGGGAGTTGCTTTTGATACTTTGAAAAAGAGTATAAAAGTTTCACCTTTTCTTTACTATTAACTCAATTCTTCTTCTTTCTAATTTTAAGAGAAGTAATTAGTTGGAGGAAAGGTTGGATACTACAAACTCCACTAAGAGTTTCACGTATGTGATGCTTGCATGTGTTTGGCCTTTGGCTTGTATTATAAAGTACTAGGATATTTATGCCTATGATAACTATTTTGTTTATGATACCTAATGACTGTTAATCAAGGATATGTTTCTACTTTATTTATATGAACATTTATTAAGGATATGTTTGTTTTGTTCATGATGATGTTGACAGAGGACGTGTTTTTATTTTATTCATGAGACGTTGATAAATGATGTGTTTATTACTACTGCTGTTAATATTCATGTTGAGACGTGGATCAATGTATGTTTATTATTATGTTCATGCATACCAGATTGTTAGTATGAGTCACATGTATGTTTCATTCATCATGAAAAATATTTTTTTACTAAAAGAGATTTTCATGCATACATTTTCATTAAGGAAGAAGAAAAAGATGAAAAGAAGAATATGTAAGAGAGGCTTTGTCGATCTAACACCAATGATTAGAGGCTTTGGTGAATTAATACCCAAACGATTGAGGCTTTGGTGGACTAGTTCTCCAATGATTGAGGCTTTGGTGTCAAATCCCAATGATAAGTAAAGGAAAGCATGAAAGAACAAAGAACGAAAGAGAGAAAAAAAAGAAAGAAAGAAATATTGAAAATGAAAATACATGCTTTTACAAAAATTGCATCTCATATTCATGTCATATTTATACATCTCTTACTGAGCGTTAGGCTCACAAGTGAACTTAGTGATGCAAATAAGGATGATCTTATTGAGGACCTTGATGATGTGTGATGGTTTCAGTTAATGTAGAATTCTCATGGGCGAAGCTAAAACGTTGTTGAAGCAAAATTGACCCATTGGTGAAAATTTGAGGAAAATGAATTGAAAATGATAAACTTTTTATTTTTAATTATGCTTTTAATTGTTGAATTTAAGTTAAAATATTTTATAAATATTTATGTTAAGTTTTACTATGTCCAGATTTAAAAATGTGATTTCTTTAAAACTTTCATAGTGATAGTTTCAAAGGCATGATTTTTATGAATGGATTTTAAAAAAAATGGCAAGAAAAAGGGATTTGATGCTAGTGGACATTATAGGTCAAACTGGTGAAATTGAGTGTTACCACGTGGTAATAAAAGTTAAACTTGTATAAAGGAAAGGGAAACCCTATTTCCCTCATTTCGGCCACCAGCAAGAGGATGAGATAGAGTAAAGAAAAAGAGCTGGAGAATAAGGTCAATCCGATATTGGATTGTATTTTTAAGTGTTCAATCTTCGATTATTATAAAGAGATTTCAAGTGATGCACCAGCAGAAGGGAAGAGAATTAACCTGTGGAATGTCGGTTGGTTGAAAGAACAGAATAACCGGTGCTGAAGAATAGCAAGCGAAGCAGAGGATCAAGAGTTGGAGAGCATAAGCGGTGATCGACCTCAAATAATTAGCCGCAACTTTGAAGATGAATTAACGGTCGATCAATAACGTGATAAATATTACAGAGTCAATTGACCGGTATTGAAGCAGTTAGTCGGCTGAAGAGAAAACGATCGACCAGTGCTTCAAAATTTCTATATTTTTGCCACAAATCTCATTTTGGAAACTTCAACTTTGGAAACCCATATCTCCCTCAATTTGAAAGCTTTCTTAATGAAATTTAGAACACGACCTCTTGGATGAATGAAGAAAGAATTCCTTCAAGAATAATGGAAATAATCGCCCTGGATTTGGTAATATACTTGAGAGAAATATAATGGTTAGAAATAGTAAGTAGTTCAACTTGAACTCCCGTATGGATGTCTTGCCAATGAAAACTCCTCTTGAAAGTTGGACACCTCTTCACACACTCTTCCATCAAGAAGTAAGAAAGTGAACGCCAATAAGTGAACTTATGGAACTTACAAGTAAGCTCAATCTTGTGATGTAACACAGACAAGGAGACTTTGGATGCAACTCTCCAAAGTGTTGAAAAAGGAATCACTCCAATTTAAAAAGAAAGCAAAAGCTTATATTAATTAAACTTCAATGTGTTAAACACTCATACTAGGTGGCTTTATATAGTCAATTACAAAGCATAGAATATGAAATGACATAATGAGAAACAATCTAGAATTCAATCATACTTGGCCTATTACTATTCTAGTAATTAGGTAACTTTCTAAAGTGATTAATTAATTATTCCTTGCTAGCTTGGGCTCCATCATTTGGTAGATTTTTGGCAGCTTCTTTCTCTTGAAGTTTTTTCACTTGGATGGTTGCCAAATATATGCAAGAATTGACCTTTCATTTGTCTTCTATTTTGGCCGAGTTGGAAGTTTTCCATAACCCTTATTTCTTTGATCTTCCTTGCTATTCAAGTATGTATTCTTGGGCTCCTTTCCATAGTATTAAAGGCATGGGCCTTCCTTGATTTTCATGGATTGATAGCTCTTCTATTTTGGTAATTGACGAGTTACCTTCCAAATGGTTGGAAAGGAAGGAGTTGATGAGACCTTAGTCCTTTGCCTTTGTGGATGAACCTTGTAGTCCATCATCCTCTTCGAGTTTTTGAGGATTTGACTTCAAATCTTATTTAAGCTTCAACTTTATTTAATCATTTTGTTGTCATTGGGCACGATGATTCTTATTGGTTGCAAGTGGTGTTGTCTAGATAGAGTATCAGCCCCCACATTAGTGTCTCCCCTTTTGTACTTTATGAGATAGGGGTATCTTTCTAGCAAATCAACCCACTAAGCATGTCTTTGATTCAATTTACCTTGACTTTAAATGTTCTTAATAGCCTCATGGTCGGTGTGAATAATGAACTCTTTCAAAAGAGGTAGTGTTGCTATATGTCAAGTGCTCTTATGACTGAGTAGAATTCTTTGTCGTACGTGGAGTAATTCAAAGCGACTCCTCTTATTTTTTTACTAAAGTAGGTCATATGCTTGCCTTCTTGAATAAGTATTGCTCCAATTCCTACTTCGGATGCATCACATTCAAATTTAAACACTTTGCTAAAATCGGGTAATACGAGGATTGGGGTATTGCATAACCTTTCCTTGATTTCTTCAAAGCTTCTTTAACATGCATGATTCCATGAAAACTCTTTTCCCTTTTTTGTTCAATCCATTATGAGGACCACTACGGAACTAAAGCCTTGAATGAACCTTCTATAAAAGGAAGTTAGACCTTTACAACTTCGTACCTTAGTAACACTTGTAGGTGTGGGCCATTCTTAAATGGCATTGATCTTTGAGTTGTCTACTTCCATTCCATTTTTAGAGATAATGAAACTGAGGAAATAGATATTTTCTTGTGCAGATGAATACTTCTTTAAGTTTCCATAGAACTTGGCAGATAAGAGGACTTCAAAAAGTTTGCTAGGATGTTCAATATGTGAAGATAACGTCGTACTATAAACTAAGATGTCGTCGCAATAAACCAACATGAACTTTGTAACATCCCGTAACTTTTTTCGCATAAAAATTTTCTTTTCTTTAAAACCATTGTGTGATAGAAAACCAGAGTAATAAACAGTGGAAGACTTAATCCTATAAAATACAGAGTAAACATACAACTGAAGTCTTTTACGATTTAATACTATAAACCAATAGTTTTAAAAACTATTTCAACAAGTATCGTTCCATTTAAAGCTAATAGAACTTAAAACACTTAAAATAATTTCAACATATTTATTCTATTTCTGTGAGCCATAACTCAAGATAATTGTCACCAATAGTACAAATGCCCATACAACAATACTCCATCAACTATGTTGATTAAAAGCTTATCCAATCATCGACTGCTTACTTACATCAACGAGACCTAACTATGAGCCTAAAGCCCAGTACATGGTATAAACGTAAAACACATACAATTTCTATAACATTGTATATAATTTTCTATTTTGTTTCTCTGTTACTGTTCATATCTTTTGCTATTATTTAATTTGTTTATATGTCGGGGGTGTCCAACTGGACCGCATAAACATCTACTTACTATTTCTATCTTTTACTATTGTTGTGTCTAGCGTATCCAACCAGTCAAAACAAACATCTGTTACTATTCATGTCTTTTACTGATTATGTGCCGGGCGTATCTAACCGGACAACATAAAATTCTGTGTCGGGTGCATCCAACTGAACAACAGTTATTTACTTATCTTTGGTTTTTGTGACAAGCGTAACCAACTGAAGCATTAAAACAACTATTTATGTTCATTTCATTTTTATATACTTTGATTTCTGTGCAGGGCATAACCAATCGAACCACAGCCATTTACGTATATTCCATTTTCGAGTACTTTAGGATTCCAAGTCTTAACGTTGCTGTGCATAAACAATCGTATCTAACGTGTTGCTTAATCATATCCTTAAAATGTGATCAATTCCTATCTAAGGAATTGAACTTAAATCTATTAAACATACAAGCAAAAAAGATATGTCTCCAAATAATAATATAACCTATGTATCTAATAAACAAACATCAAACAAAACCCTAATTTCCCGTGATGTAGGTCCTTTCTGACAAAATACATGCAATACCACGTACATGAAGTCCTTAGCTTTACAAAGTTATCACCTAGAGTTATCCTTCACGAAACCTATGCATCAGTCATAACAGTTTAATAAATTTAGCATCAATGGAATAATCATCAATCCTAACTTGATAGATTAATCCCCTAATAGTGTATAGCATCTCCTTTATGTCCAACTATGACAACCCTTAATCTAATAATTACCTTCTCCAATAAATAACATGTTGTCATCATAATCAAAAGCCATTTTTTAAGCCCACCTAAGAATGTTCATCGGCCATACATTTTCTTCAATTAAAGAATAACTATCTAAAGGTCAAACCCCAATCTTTACACATATTAGAGCTCTAAGTATGACTACTTTTATTCTTATGTTTATTAAACCATTTCTATCAATAATAGGCTATCAACAACAGGTTGTTGCCATCTCAACCTACCAAAGTAGTAAACTTCAGGACTGATAAACAATGACAATAAATAACAGGCAACACCAATTCAATTACAATGTACTTATATTGCCCAGTTCATACAATAGATATCCAACTAATTCATTATCTTTATCTTAACGAGTCCTCATAAAATCCATAGAATATGAAAGTTCTGCTTAGAAGAAGACACGCAACACTGGAAAAACATAAAACTAGACTCCTCACTATTCTCCTTCCTTCAAGTCTCCACTCTAAAATCACAACAGGTTCTTCATAACCGTTCACTCTCTTATTTCCTCAAAGTCCTTCAGCAACCATTAGAGCTCTTAATAGAATCAAGAATACCCTCACTGCTCTTCACAACATTTTAGCAGAGTAACACTAACATTTTCTTCCTCTCTGAACTTCACTCCATTCACCAACTATTTATATGCCATTTTCCAATACTCATCAATGATCGTGTGAAGACAGAAAGCCAAGGGTTGTAGTCCATCAATGTCCATTTTCAATGTTTAGACGTTCCAGACGACGTTTCCTTTTGTCTTCACATTGGGTAAAACTTTTTAGAGTACCATCTTAAATGTTGTCAATCGCTTGAATTCTCCAGTAGCCAATCGACAAACCTTTACTCGAGCGACCATTGTTTTTTCATTGTTTTTGAATGGGGGTCAATCGCCATGGACTATCTCCCCATGCCAAACGACTACCACAAACGACTGCTGTGTGATTGATAATCTGCTACCAAATTGAATTACTGGTTGATCACAATCAACCACTAGATCAACCACCATTTCAATACCCATATTTTGTTTGCAAGTTGATCACACTGTTGATCACAATCAACCACTATGATCAACCACTATTTCAATACCCATATTCAATACCCATATTTTGTTTACAGGTTGATCACACTGGTTGATCAACCACCATTTCTTTCCACATCCGCCACATTCTTCTTTTCCAAATAATATACATTCCAAACAATATATGTATGTATATATATATATATATATATATATATATATATATATATGGTTGATCACAATCAACCACTATGATCAACCACCATTTAATTCATCATCCCCCATATTTTTCCTCTCCAAATAATATATATATATACTTAATAAATCACTATTCCAAACTATTCAAACTTAGATTTCCGAATATGTTACACTTGACTAATATTTTAAATTACCTAAGTTAATTCCAATAAATTCTAAATCATCCTCCTAAGCTTAATATGAACATAATTTAGGGTATCAAGGTTCACTTTTTTGAAATATGTTTCCCTTTACCAATATTCTTTCTTATCCAACTTANAGGTTCACTTTTTTGAAATATGTTTCCCTTTACCAATATTCTTTCTTGTCCAACTTAGCTCCTATTATTTCCAAAATTATCACTTAAGCTATACCTTCAGCTCAACAAAAATTTGGAATATTACAATCCTCCCCTGTTATATAAATTTTGTCCTTAAAATTTGTCTAGTTCAAAAGTTTCTATTCCCATCTAAATCGTATTCTATTGGTATTCGTTCCTATTACTACTACCTATACCTAACACATATGTCAAGATAAACACCAAATAGGCACATATAACAACATTTTTAATTCTTATTGAATCGTATAATACCTGGCCTAGATGTAGACGGTTCATCTTCTTGAACTCCATACAATGAGAATATCTGCGGTCTACCATTCCTTTTTCCTTCACTTATAATGGACAATTCTTAACCAGATGTCCTTGCTTCCCACACTTAAAGCATTGTCCATTACCATCTCTACATTCACCATAATGGTTCTTATTACACTTAGGACACAGTCCAACTTGAAAATTCCCAACCAAAGCTGCATCAATCTCGTTCTGCGCAGGTTTATCATTCATAAATTGATCCACTTTGCCTAATGTCTGCTTCTCTCCTCTTTCAATTATCTGCTCGTCCACTGATGATTGAGGTTGATCATTCTTCTTCAGCTTCAGATCCATTTCTCTCTGCTTAATAACTTGCATCTCAGCCTCCTTGATTTCCAAAGCTTTTGTTACAATCTTAGATTATGGAGCATTCTCAGTACCATATATTTTTATTCCCCGATATATCTTAGCCTTTAGTCCTTGAACAAATTGATAAACCTTAAGATCATTAGTAGCCACTAAATGATTTACAAATTGGGAAAGGGCCTCGAACTTCCTTATGTACTCAGCAACTAATGTAGTTGGGCGAAGAATCACAAATTCAACCAACTTCTGAATCCTAACCATTCTATTGAAATACTTATTGAAGAAAACCTCCTTAAATTGTGTCCAATTCATTTTTCTTACGTCCTAAGCTATCCCACCAATATCGCGCATCATGAATCAAAAGGTAGGCAGCACATGGAACCTTCTTCGCTTCGTTAATTCTTGCATACTCGAACATGTCTTCAAGGGATCTAACCCATTCTTCAGCTAGGGTGGATCCGATACTTTCCTGTCAAAGGTTGGTGGCTTTATTTTTTTAAACTTCTCCTATCCGGCTTCCTCACGTGCCATCCATGGGTGAGGATTTCCTTTCTCCTCCTTTTTACTAAGACGTTCAATATTGTGGAACGGACGTTCCATCATACCAATTAAGCGGTTTATTGTGTCTCCATGCACAGTCTGATTTTCCTAAACTCCTTATCCATCAAGTTCATTAATTACTTCGTCAGCAAATTCGTCATTATTCTCCCGACCAGTAGGTTCATTCCTCCCAACATTGTTATCAGGTACATTATTGTCCTATTAATAGGTACATTCTTTCCCTGACAAGTAGGTTCACCCCTTCTAACATTATTGTTATGGGTACGGCCCCTTCTTCCCTTCACCATTATAATTGCATATAATTTAATTTTAGGAATTAATACACTATTCTTAATAAAGCTCTACACTTAATACTTACAGTTGATGAAGTATCCCCGCATTGAGTTTGACCTGTTAGAAGTCTACAAAAAAAATTTTGACTCGGTTATGCTCGGATACCATTTGTAACATACCGTAACTTTTTCTGTATAAATTTTTTTTTCTTTAAAACCATTGCGTGATACAACACCAGAGTAATAAACACCGGAAGTCTTAATAGTATAAAATACATATTAACATACAGCAGAAGTCTTTTACAATTTAATACCGTAAACCAACAGTTTTAAAAACTATTTTAACAAGTATTGTTAAAACATTTATTTAAATTCCATTTAAAGCTAATAGTACTTAAAACACTTAAAACAATTTAAACATATTTATTCCACTTCCGTGAGCATAACCCAAGGTCAATGTCGCAAACAGTACAAACGCCCATACAACAATACTCCATCAGCTACGTCCATTAAAAGCTTATCCAATCATCGACTCCTTACCTACATCAACGAGACCTAACTATGAGCCTAAAGCTCAGTACATGATATAAACATAAAACACGTACAATTTCTATAATATCGTATACAATTTCTGTTTTGTTTTTCTATTACTATTCATGTCTTTTGCTATTATTTAATCTATTTATGTGTCGGGCATATCCAATCGGACCGAATAAATATCTGTTACTGTTCATATCTTTTACTATTTATGTGTCGAGCGTATCCAATTGGACCATATAAACATCTGTTACTATTCATGTCTTTTACTGTTTATGTGTTGGGCATATCTAACCGGACCACACAAACATCTGTGCTGGGTGTATCCAATCGGACACAGTTGTTTACTTATCTTTGGTTTCTGTGCCAAGCGTAACCAATCGAACCACAAAAACAACTATTTATGTTCATTTCATTTTCGTATACTTTGATTTCTATTGCCGGGCGTAACCAACAAGACCACAACTATTCATGATTATTCAATTTTTGGGTACTTTAAGATTCCAAGTCTTAACGTTACCATGCAGATACAATCGTATCTAACGTGTTTCTTAATCGTATCCTTAAAATGTGATTAATTCCTATCTAAGGAACTGAACTTTAATCTATGAAACATACAAGCAAACAACATACGTCTCCAAATAATAACTTACCCTATGCATCTAATAAACAAGAATAAAACAAAACCCTAATTTCCCGTGATGTAGGTCCTTTCAGAAAAAATACATGCAGTACCACATATCTGAAGTGCTTAGCTTTATAAAGTTATCTCCTAGAGTTATCCTTCGTGAAACCTATTCATCAGTCATAACAGTTTAACAAACTTAGCATCAATGGAATAATCATCAATCCTAATTTGATAGATTAATGCCCTAATAGTGTATAGCTTCTCCTTTATGTCCAACTATGACAACCCGTAATCCAATAATTACATTCTCCAATAAATAACATGTTGTCATCACAATCGAAATTCATTTATAAAGCCCACCTAATAATGTTCATCTGCTATACATTTTCTTCAATTGAAGAATAACTATATAAAGGTCAAACCCTAATCTTTTCACGTATTTGAGCTCTAAGTATGACTACTTTTATTCTTATGTTTATTAATCTATTTATATCAATAATAGGCTATCAACAACAGGTTGTCGTCATCTCAATCTACCAAAGTAGTACACTTCAGGACTTGTAAACGATAACAATAAATAACAGGCAGCACCAATTCAATTACAGTGTACTTATATTCCCCAGTTCATGCAATAGATATCCAACTAATTAACTATCTTTGTGTTAACAATTCCTCATAAAATCCATAGAATATGAAAGTTCTGCTTACCAGAAGATGCGCAACACTTGAAAAACATAAATCTAGACTCCTCACTGTTCTCCTTCCTTCAAGCCTCCACTCTAAAATCACAACAACTTCTTCATAACCGTTCACTCTCTTATTTCCTCACAGTCCTTCAGCAACCATTAGAGCTCTCAATAGAATCAAGAATACCCTCACTACTCTTCACAACGTTTTGGTAGAGTAACACTAACATTTTCTTCATCTCTGAACTTTGCTCCCCTCACACACTATCTATAGGCCATTTTCCAACGTTCATCGATGATCGTGTGAAGACAAAAAGCCAAGGGTTGTAGTCCATCAATGTCCATTAACTCCTTCAACGTTCAGACATTCCAGATGACATTTGCTTTCATCTTCATGTTACGTAAAACTCTTCAGATTACCATAAAAAATGTTGGCGGTCGCTTGAATTCTCTAGTAGCTGATCGACCACCCTTCACTCGATCGACAACTATTTTTCATTGTTTTTGGATGGCGGTCGATCGCTGGGAACAATCTCCCTGTGCCAAATGACCGCTACATGATTCATAAGCTGGTACTAATTGAGTTATAGGTTTATCACAGTGCTTCATCACAATCAACCACTAGATCAACAGCCATTTCAATACGCATATTTTGTTTATAGGTTGATCACACTACTTGATCACAATCAACCACTACAATCAACCACCATTTCAATACCCATATTCAATACCCATATTTTATTTACAGGTTGATCACACTAGGTGATCACAATCAACCACTACGATCAACCACCATTTCATTCATTATCTGCCACATTTTTCTTCTCCAAATAATATACAAACAATATATATATATCTATATCTATATCCTTAACAAATCACTATTCTAAACTATTGAAATTTAGATTTCCAAATATGTTTCACTTGACTAATGTCTTCAATTACCGAAGTTAATTCCAATAAATTCTAAATCATCCTCCTAAGCTTAATATGAAAATAATTTTGGGTATCAATGTCCACTTTTTCCAAATATGTTTCTCTTGACCAATATCTTTACTTGTCCAACTTAGCTCCTATCATTCCCAAAAATATCATTTAAGCTATGCCTTCAACTCAACAAAAATTCAAGATATTACAAAGTTCCCTAGGAAGTCTTTGAGTAGATGGTGCATGATCCGCATGAAAGTGCTTGGCACATTAGATAGTCTGAAAGTCATGAGTATCCATTCATAAAGCCCATACTTAGTTTTGAAAGCCATTTTCCATTCATATCATTCTCTCATTCTAATCTAATGGTCACTATTCTTTAAGTTGATTATTGAGAATAACAAAGCCTCACTTAGATCATCCAGCATATCTTCAAGCCAAGGGATTGGGAATCGATACTTGATAGTGATTTGATTAATGGCTTGGCTATACACACACATCCTCATGATTCTATCCTTATTTGGTACTAGATTCGGGTATCCTTCCCATCTCAACAAGTTTGTCGAGGAACATCATCAATATTAACAAGTCTTTTCTCTTTTCAACTTTCCGCAACTCTTTCATTGATATGATTAAAGTAGTTTTCAACTTACTTTCTCTTATTGACTCATAGTCTTTGGCTACTTGCTCTAGTGGAAATGGAGCTAGCTTGATCATCTTTTCATTGAGCTTGAATGGGTAGCAATTGGTGAATCCATCATGCATAGTCTTTTGATCATATTGCCATGGTCTCCCCAAAAGTAGATGACTGGCTCTCATATGAACAACATCGTATAAAACCTTGTGCATGAAACTTCTAATAGAAAACTCAATCAAAGCTTGTTTACTAACCTTAATGTCTTCCTCATCATTTAACCAATTTAGCTTGAAAGGAGTCGAATGCAAGGTCGTTTCCATTCCCAATGTACCCACTAGATCCATAGAAACAACATTAGCATAAGTTTTTCCATCAATAATTAGAGAGCAAACCTTTTCTTTGACTTTGCAATGGCTATGGAAGATGTTTTCTCTTTGATAATCATCAATGCTTGTTTTGGTAGTGAGTGCTCTTCGAATGACCATAAGGAAGGGACCCTCTTGAGCATATAAAGTTTCAACTTGTGCTTCCTCCTTGTGTGTCCCTTGCGATTCAATATCATCCTCACTTTCAATCTCATTAGTACCTTCTCTTAATACCACCACTTTCATAATTAGACATAGGTAGGCATAGTGTTGGATTCTAAGGCATTTTAAATACTAAATTTCTCTTGTCTTTGGCTTTGGTACTTCCATAGGTAGCTTCTTGTTGTCACTTGGCTTGGTAGTAGCACTTCTCACGTTCATACCTTTGTCATCAAGTTTGGGTGATGGCTTGGAGAAACTTGTATTTCTTTGACGGAATCGACTAACCGTCTCTTTTTCTTTCCTTTTGTCTTCCAACCTTTAGAGCCAACTTGATCACATCCTCTAAGGTGTTGTAAGATTGTAGGACAATAATATCTCCAATGTCGTAGGTAAGCCCTTGGATGAATCTTGCAGTAGTTTGGTCATTCATCTCCTTCAAATCACATCTTCTTTTTAAGGTTTGAAATTCGGTCACATACTCTTTTATTGTTCATGAACCTTGCTTGAGGCCTTGCAAATTGAAGATAGAGCTCTTGCTTGTAATGACTTGGAAGAAGCCTTTCACTCATGAGCCATTGTAGAAGTTGCCAAGTACGGATTTCTTCATCCTCATGTCTTCTCTTTTAGCTAATGTTGTTCCACCATAGGCTTGCACATCCCGTAAACTCAAGGGAGGTTAGTTGGATCTTTTTTCTTTCTGAGAAGTTGTAACATTCGAATATTCTTTCAACTTTTTCCATCCACTCAATATAATCATTGCCATTGCTAGAACCATTGAATGAAAGGATGGATACCTTGATAAGACCTGAGTCATCTCTTTGTGTTGGTCTCCTTCTATGATTGGTGAAGTCCTCATACTCGGTTTCCTCCTTTATAAACTCCTCATCCCTGTCCAAATGAAAAACTTTTCCTTTGGCCTTGTTGAATGAGGACCTTCTCTTTGTTAATTTTGAGAACTCATGAACTGTTAGAACATAGACCAAAGCTCATCAATTTGCCCTTGTATGCTTGTCTCGGTTTCTCGTGTTGATGGTTGCTCGGCGTGATGAATAATGTTTGGATTTGACTCATCTTTGTGTGTTGCATTTGTAGCTCCTCGTGTCATCATGAAGATAAGAAAAATATAATTAGGAATCGTTTTAGGTTTGATGCCAAATGATGCAATAGCGGAAGAGAAGAGAATTAACATGTGGAATGTCACTAAGGCGGTTGATCAAGAGTTAGAGAGCATAGGAGGTGATCACCGCAAATGATTAGCCACAACTTTGAAGACAAATTATCAGTTGATCAATAATGTGCTAAATATTATAGAATCGAATGTTTGATGTTGAAGTGGTTGGTCACCTGAAGAGAAGGTGATCGACCAGTGCTTCAGAGTTTCTATATTTTTGCCGCAAACCTCATTTTGGATACTCCAAATTTGGAAACCCATATCTTCCTCAATTTGGAAGCTTTCTTTATGAAATTGGTAACATGACCCCTTGGATGAATGAAGAAATAACCCCTTCAAGAATAATGGATATAACCACCATGGATTTGGAAATATGATTGAGAGAAATAAATGGTCAGAAATAGTAAGTAGTGCAACTTGCACTCTCGTATGGATGTCTTGCCAATGGAAACTCCTCTTAAAAGTTGGACACCTCTTCATAGACTCTTCCTTCTAGAAGTAATAATAAGGATACCAATAAGAGAACTTACTCAACTTTCAAATAAGCCTAATCTTGTGATACAACACAGACAAGGAGACTTTTGATGCAACTCACCAAAGTGTTGAAAAAGGAATCACTCCAATTTTGAAAGAAAGCAAAAGCTTATATTAATCAAACTTCAATGTCTTAAACACCCATACTAGGTGAATTTATATAGCCAATTACAAAGCATAGAATAGGAAATAAGATAATAAGAAACAATGTAGATATTCAGTCATACTTGGTCGATTACTATACTAGTAATGAGGTAACTTTCTAAAGTGATTAATTAATTATTCCTTACTGACTTGGGCTCCATGATTTGGTGGGTTTTTGGCAACTACTTTCTCTTTAAGTTTTGCCACTTGAATGGTTGCCAAATCTATGCAAGAATCAAGCTTCCTTCTGTCTTCTATTTTAGCCGATTTGGAAGCTTTCCATAACCCTTCTTTCTTTGATCTTTCTTGCTCTTCAAGTATGTCTTTTTGGGCTCCTTTCCATACTACTAAGGGTGTGGGCCTTCTTTTATCATCATGGGTTGATAGCTCTTCTAATTGGGTGATTGATGAGTTAACTTCCAAGTGGTTGGAAAGGAAGGAGTTGATGAGACCTTAAACTTTTGTCTTTGTGGATGGACGTTGTAGTTCATCATCAAGGGTAAGTCATTTCTTCCTTTTAGTTTTCATGTTTAAGGCTTGGGTTATATCTTGGTTTTAGATTTGAGTTTGTAAACTAAAATTCGTAGATTGATATTTTCAATGTTGGGCAGATTTAGAGTCTATGCAAAGGTTTAGGCTGATTGAGGGTGAAAATCAACAAAAGGGCCATATTTTCCTCGCATTGTTGTAGGTTCTCTTAGCAAACACAATAAATAGGTTCTCCTACCACCTTGCGATGTATATTGTTAGGCGACACACATAAAACACTACTTACCTTGTCTCTACATAACACCCACAATTTAATCCTCCATGCTTTCGAGCTAAAAACTCTTCTGTCAGTTTAGAGAAAATTCTTCCCTATGATACTTCTCCAGTTAGTACAAGTAATGCTTTGAAATCCAAATGATTCACCATAGAACTATCTCAGAGGTCTGGGAGCGGGAATAAGGGGAACAGAAGTTTGGTAGAGAAATCAGGCGAAGAAAAAAATAGTTAAAGGATGAGGGAGGCTCTAGAGAATTGGGTAGACAAGGGGAAAGGATGAAAGATAAGCGCTATTGGATTTGGTGAGGTATGACTGAGATGGAAGAAATAACGATTGGATGGTTTAATGGGAAGAATGGAAAAAAAAGGTTGGTCGTTGGATTAAGATTAAGGATGGCCGAGAAGGGAGGAAAGAAGGAGATTTCCACAGATAGGAAGGCTTCCACGGAAAGGATCGGATCACTAAGAAAATATCTATCTAAAGGTTGAGATACATGGGTGGTTGAAGATGATAAATATAATACCTAGAATTAAACTGGGACTAAGGTTAACAATAATTGTGAATTATTGAATATTAAGGGATGATTTTATTATGGATATTGATACCCCAAAAAATAAGTTGATATAATTGTGGATGATTTTTTGAAATTAAGTTTTGGTTATTTTTATTTGGGAATAAATTAAAATGGGAATTAATTAGAGAAAGAAAGGAATGAGTTAAATTGAAATTAAAGTGAGTAAAAGAAATTAAAATAAAATGAAAGAATTGAGAATAGGAGGGGGATTGAACCGGTTTTCTCCTTGCACCGGTTTGGTTTTGAGAAAAGAGGGGGAGAATTTGAGAAAAAGGCCGTAGGCAATTTTAAAAAAGGAAAAAGGAAAACCAAAAACATAAAGGAAAGAGGGAGAGGTAATTCGTGGTCTTGTGTTTTTCATTCACTGCCCAAGCTTCTTTGCGAAGACGAATCGCTATCCGGCGAACAGCAGGTGATGACAAGACTGGTGATGTGAGCTATGGGATGATTTCGGTGGGGCGCGATCGTGGGTGCGAGCGGAACCCGTGATGCTGCAGTTCCTGTTGCTCCAAGTGTAGGGAATGACTTTGTGCGAATGAATTTCTTTCAGGTGAGAGCCTCGATGAAAAGCTGAGCTTCTAGGTGCAAATTCGATAGTGACAAACTGCTAGCGGCTATGCGAAGTAAGTGCCCATGCGTCTTGGCTTCTCGGTCTCCATCGCCAATGATTTCCTTTGGGTTTTGTTTGGATTACCATAAGATGAATTGTCTCATTTTCTGTTGATGGGTATTGTCATGGAAATGGTGCTTCACTATTTGGGTTGTTCTGCAATTGGTGTTACCGTGGAAGTCACAGAGGTGAAGTGGAAAGGATGAACATTGTGGGAGGGGTCAATTTATGATCGACCTGTGAATTCTTGGAGCGGTTGCACTTGGTTTTTCCAGTAGTCGAAGAAAATGCATATCCCAAGAATTTGTTATCTGTAGATTCTCCACGTATGCTCCCTTTACATGTGGCAGCTTAAATTGGGTGTTAGGTGAGGCATGGGGATTGTGTGAAGCTATATGGATGCCCTTGGTGAATTGAAATATAGAGAAGAAAGATAGAGAGGAAGGGTAAAGTACTCTTTGGAGGAAGGCAGGAGCTCTTAAAGGAAGAGAAAGAGAAGAGAGAAAATGAGAGAGAGACAGAGAAGGGAGGAAAGAAAGAAATTTCTAGAAGAATGGATAGGGGCGAGGGAAATTGTGAAGTACAGAGAGAAAGAGAGATAACCCTGGAGAAAACAAGAGAAGAATAAAAAGAAAGAAGAGGAAGGAGAGGGAGACCACCACTCTCTTGTGAATTCTTTTAGTATCCCACATTCTCTCTCTTGATTTTATAGGTTTATAAAGGGATCTTATGAAATGGAAAATTATGTCTGTGAAGATGTTGGGAATTATGCTTTGAGTTTCTGGAGATTTTTTATGCATGTTCGCTCTGTTCTAATTTCCACTTCTATTTAATAACTGATGGATTTCAATTGAAAGCTAAAGCTATGCAACTTGTTGGAAGCCATTACTACTTGTGTAGATATTGAGGATTTCTAGGACTGTATAATGTTTACTGGATATTGTTGGAATGGATATGTCGGTTCGATATTTCCAGTTGTATTCTGTTGAGGTTGGTTCAGTTATATCCTATTTGGAAATAGTTTATGGAAATTTATATGGTTGGAAGTTCTGCTAGTTGGATAGGAAGAATTATTATTGAGAAGCTATTATGATTAATAAGTTATTATGATATAGGGTTGTGATTAAGTTGTATGGGATTGTGAACTGTTGTTAAGTAATGAATGAAGAATAATGGTAAAGATAAAGGCTAATATCTGTAATTATTGATGATTATATATGTAGTTATTTTGGAGGTATTAAAGGAAGAAGGGTAACGTTAGCTGTTAAAACACCTTATGGATCATAGGTAAGTGATATTATACGTGTTTTGGTCCTTGGGGCCCTACAACGCAAGAGTTAGGATTTGTATGCTGACTGTTTACTATTTTATTAGAATATTAAGATATTGATCATGTTTTGAGGATGTATTGATGCTTGTTGTATTTTTAATAGAATTAAGTTCTTTTAATGATATGTTTATAAATTTAAGTTCTTAAAGATAAAGATTTGAAAGTAAGCATGTTTTGAGCCCTATACAGAGGATACATATACTGTATGCATTCACGAGCATCATGGATTTAAAAACAATACAAAAATGATTTTTCATGCATGGTTTTAGAAATGGTTTAATGGATGCTCATACATACTAAGTGTACGGCATTCTCGAGGGTTGATCACCCAAAGCAGACAACCAACATTTGGGCTGTAGGAATATCAATTTTATCATTAAAAGTGGAATTAAAATAAATAAAACTGAAATGAAATCAAATGGTGAAATAACCTTGTGGGACAGGTGGGGCTGGAGCCCTGCATCCCAAAGAGAAATAGAAACAGAATGAAAGAAATAAACGTAAATGGGTTTGACGAGATGTGACGTTGGGTTGACCGCTCATCCTCGTCAAGTTTAGACGTCTCTAATGTCGTCAAGTAAAGATAAATGTAAAGGGTCATTTGGAGATGTGAGGCTGAGTGAGCCACTCTTCCTCGTCAAGTTTAGATATCTCCAACGCCCGTCAAGATAAAGAAAAGTTGAGATCAAGAAGATGGTTAAGATAAATATAAAGAAAAGACAGAAAAACAAAAGAGAAATGTAAAACGAAAATGGATTTTAAAAAGAGCATGGCATGTGCATTTTAGATTTTATTTTATATCACTTACTGAGTGTTAGGTTCATTAGTTAAGTCTTGTGATGTAGGTACACACATGAGAATAAGAGAATAGGTTAAGGAGCAGTTGATGTAGGATTTGGATGCGCTGATCTTGTGGCTGGCTAGGCTAATGGATTTAAAAAAGAGGAATGGTTCGTAAAAAGGTTTTGTAAAGTATTTAATTGTAAAAGAAAAGAATTGTATTTCTTAAATGTTTTGTTTTATTATATGTTTTCTGGTGTGGTTAACAAAATGTTTTAAGAAAATGATTTTTAATTATTGAGTTTTATGAAAGAACAGTCTTCCACTGTTTTTTAGAAAAGATAAAGTTTTAAATTTTACACATTTTCAAATGTAAGAAAAATTGGGTCGCTACAATAAAGCTTGGTGCCTGAGGTAGCATAAATGTCTACAGAAAGGAAAGAATCAAGTGTTCGGCACACACAACTTTAATGAGAACGACTCAATCATTCGATGGATCGTGTTGAAGGTATGACGTTTGTTGGATGGGAATATTTTGCATTTGCGAGATGAAAGATTCTCAATGAGAGCAAAGAGTGTCGAGGAACGGAAGGAATTGATGCCTGAGATGGTATCCACAAATGGAAAAGACATGAGGATGGCTGATGATGCAGGACTGGGTATCTGCGTCAGCAAAGGCTTCTATAGACAGTGACAATGGACAAAAAATTGTATAGAGAACATTGCTCTGCTCTCCAAAGATTGATGGCAATGAATTACAATTCTGATTAAACAAATTGATCCTTTCTCTGAAGATAGAATGATTGGTGTGATGAATTTGAAGATAAAAGCAATTTAAAGAACAACTCAAATTAGGCACTTCATAGTTCCTCTTCCCGAAAGACGCTGTACAGAACAGTACCCAAAATTCAAGCTTCAATCTTGAGAAGATGAGGGATAGATGGAGGCAGTGAAATGAATAGGGAATGACTTAGAACTGAGGACCACAAGTTGGTCTAGAAGCTACCCTAGTTGCAGTTCCAACTTCAATGACAACCTTGAAAGCAATGAGGCGGTCCAACTTGGAACTGTTGAGTTTCTATAGTTTTGCCCAAGGATTCTCTTTGTAAGGATAGAGGAGAGAAAACTGCAGCAATAGGGTATTAGATCTAACTCTCACAAATAATCAAACACTTTAAACACAACTCAAATCGAATTGTTAACAATTCGAGAGGGGAGCAGTTTCTTGCAACTCGCAATGGGGAGAATAGTAGCGGCTATCAACTTTTCATTCTCAACAAAATCCCTTACAAAAGTCACTTAGTGGTGTTAAATACCACACTAATTAGGGTTAAGTGCTAATGACTAAATTAAAAAAATTAACATTCTAAATAAACAAAACAACCATACGGTTCAACTGACCCTAGCTAAACAATCCCAACAACGTTTAAAACTATTACAAACTGAACTAAAATAAAATAAAATAAATAACATAAAATTCAAAAGAAAAATAAGGTGGAGCCCGTGGTGCATCATCCTCCGGGGGTTGAAAAAGATTTTACCTCAAATCAATGGATTGTTCTGCCTTTGTCTCTTCCCTAGTGGGATTGAGTCATGGTTCTACATAAGAGGATCATATGATGTATCTTTTCCCTTGTATGGTTCTCTCCAATCATCTGGACTATTATGTGACTGAAAAGGATAAATGTAAAAAGGAAAGGCCCAATGAAAATGCATGTTTTTATGAACTTACATAGCATATGCATATCATATTTATTTACATAACGTGTTTCTAGAGGATGTGAGCTTACACTAAGATATTCATTTCTTACTAAGCATTAAGCTCATAGTTTATGTCTTTTGGTGTAGGTAATTATGGTAGAGAAAGAAGGAAAGGAGTAATTGAGGAAGGATTTACACGATGGCATATTGTGCTGGCTAGGCTAAACGAGAAAAAGAAAAGAAAATGGAAACCATTTTTAATTTAAGAAATGTATATGTAAAAGGATGTTTCAAAGGAAATTTTATTTATCATGCTTCATTCAGTTATTTCAAAATGACTTTTTTACAACAGTGTTCTGCTACATGTTTTATAAAGAAAAATAACTTCAAATCTAAATGTTTAAAATGATAAGGAAAATCGAAGCGTTACAAATGTACCTTCACTAGCGGGACTTGCTTGCTTCTTAATTCTTTGATCTTCATATCAAAAATTTTTCCTAATAATTCTTCATAGGTCAATGTTGGATGGATCTCAATCTTTTCAGGTTCCACAACCTTAGAGGAATGTTTCATACATTTTCTTAATATTGATATATGAAAGACGTCATGTCTTCCATCCATTTCAATCGGCAAGCTGAACTTGTATGTTGTCCTTCATATCTTTTGGACTATAAGAAAAGATCCTATAAATCTTGAAATAAAATTTCCTTTCTTACTGAACCTCTTTACTCCTTTGAATGGTGAAATTTTTAAAAACACCATGTTTTTTCAAATTCCAACTCCCTCATTCTGCTACAAAATTTTCTGTTGACTTCGGGTAGTTAATATTCTTTGTCGCGAGACCCGTCAACTCACAATCAAGTATGCAGATTTTCAAACCTTAATGCGAGTGTTTACTTTGTAGATGATCATGGAGAACAGTGCGTTAAAAGTCTATTCTCAATATCCTTTCCATCCATCTAGCATCCTTATGTATCGTGGAGATGTTCAAAGTGAAGAATAAGTGGAACATCTAGGACAAGTTTAAAAGTTTTTGAAGACTTTCCAAGTGTGCTAATAATATGGCCTCCATGGTGTATTTGTTATTTTTGGCAACCTTCACGATCTCATATCAAAATTACAGCTCCATAACATTTACAGTTGACTTTTCAAGATTTCTTAAGTGTTGTCTTACATTAAATTTGAAGGTCATTTGCTATGCCAAAAGAGCCATGAACAGAGAGCTTTAATTCTGCCAAAGATGCCTAATCATCCTTAGTTGGAGTTAAAGCCAAACACACTTTGAGAATGAACATGAAGATAATTTCCATGGGCTCATTGCTACATTCAGGATTTGGGGAATTGTTTTAAAATTATGTTTTGTTATTTTATTCAAATTTGTATTAGTTTCAAAATGTCACGTGTTGATGTCACTGGGTTAGAGCATGTTCTAGCCGAGTAAGTTTTGTAAGGGTATTTTTGGTAATCCTCCTTTAGGACTACCACGACCCATTTTTCCTTTACTTAAAATGTCGAGATTTGAAACACTCTTTCTTTTCAAAACATAGCATAGCGGATGACTTTTTGTAATAAAATCATTTGAAAATAACTGAATGAAATACCAAACATAAAATTTTTTTCATTATATCTTTAAACTTTACAAAACATGTCATAAATTGAAAACAATTTACATTTTCTTTTTCCTTTTCGTCGTTTAGCCTAGCGAACCACAAGATCCGCAATGCATAAATCCTCCATTAGCTGCTCTTATCTTTATTACCTTGCTTACCAACATCAAAAGACATAATCTATCAATCTAATGCTTAGTAAGAAATGATGTGCAATATGAAACATGTAAGGCACTTTACATAAAACAATTTTTGTATTAGTTTCCTTCCTTTACTTTCCTTTTCATTTCTGTGTCTCGACATCAATCAAAGATCCATCAACCGCTATGCACATCAATGCACAACGTCTCTTGATAAAAGGCTGGATATCAATCAAACTTCCTGTTAGCTGTTGTGCACATTAATGCACAACAACCCATCACCTCTGGTATAAGCAACTCCAACATCAATTGAAAGCTTTGCTAGCGGTTGTATACATCAATGCATAATAATATGTTCCAACATTAATGAAAACTCACTAGCGGTCCTGAACAGCAATGCTTCATGACCTAACCAACCATTGGCTAATCTGTCTGGACATCAATCGAGATCAAACTAACAAACACAATCTTGTCATTCAATTATCTTTATCATTCATCATTCTCGTTCTTTCATGAAATACGTATGCATGAAAAATCTCTTTCATAAGTGGATCTTGCGTTCTTGAAGTTCTTGCTGTTTACTTTTGATACTCTAGATTTGGGGCTAATTTGATTGAAGTTTCCTATTGAAAAGTTGTGTTTTGGAAAGGATATAGTTAGTCCGAGAATCTGTTTTGTGATATTCCAGATTCGGACTTGATATTGTGACTGTGTTTTGATCTACTTACGTTCATTGAATAGCGCTCAAATTTGGCAGTGTGAATTTGATATTGTTAAGGGCTTCTCCTCCAAAATTGGTGTTAAAATGATGTATGCTCGCGGAAGATCTCGTTGTTTGATTCCAGGTCGCCAGAACTGTCCCGGAAACCCTAAATTCGAGGGCTGAATTTTTGATATGTGTGATCCGTAGTTGTTGTTGAAAGCGCCTCCAAAATTCTGCTCTTAATTCAATAAAGTCGCGAAGATATAATTGTTTGAAGTTTGGTGGACAGATTATTGTGGACAGTTTTAGCCGATTACAATATTTGCACTCTTTGAGTTTTGGTCCACATCATTTGGTATCAGAGCCTTGCTCCTATTTTTATACTCTGATTATTTAAGGAAATTTACCATTTTTAAAGATGACTAGATGCCAAACATTTTCAAGAAATTACCTTACAGTAGAAGAAGAGTTTCTAGCTTCTATTCCTACCTTTAGTGGTTCAGAATGGATCGAAGACTATTTAGATTGGCAAGAGGAGTTGGAAGAATTTTTTTCAACTCATGATTTTTCAGAGAGGGGAAAAAATGAGAATTGCTTCTTCAAGACTCAAGGGAAGAGGTTCAAAGTGGTGGAACAAGCTAAATATCTATAGAAAAGAAGAAGGTATAGAAGACATCAACACGTGGGAGTTGATGAAGAAATACTTAAGGAGAAAATTTGGTCCATCCACAAAGAGATTTTCTAGAAGTCAACAACTTGAATGCCAGGAGCTGAAGGCCATCTGCAGTAAGGCAATTCAAATAATTGACAACATGAAAGCGAATCTGGCAATGATGCAAGTATCTAAGTGTTCTTCTATCTTGCAAACCGAAAGTCATATCGAGTTTGTGGAAGAATCTGAAAGGACAGAGGAGAATATCGTGGAGGAGAATATTTGTGCTTATGAAGGACCACCACTTATGATGGAATCGATATACAAGGAGTATGAAAGGGTTGAGAAAGTTTTTCCAAATGAAGATATCTCTAAAAGTGACCATATAGAAAGTAATGGTCAATTGATGGCGACAACTAATGAAGAGGATTGTAAAGATAACTCCTTGGCAGTGACAAAACAAGAAGAAAAGCTTGTAGAGGAGATCATATTACCTGAGGAAGGTTCGCTGCTATCTTTGGATATCATGAGCATGGAAGTAGAGTTGTCTGAAGAAAAATTCTCTGAGTTGGAAAACTTCATTGATAATAATAAGGCATTGGAACTTACTTTGAAAGAAAGGTACATACCCTTAATTTTCTTAAGTGATTGGGATTTTAATATTGATTGGGTAAAGATTAATGTTGATATGGTTCTGCTATATCACTTGGAATGGGAAATGATGTCAATGATACTAATGTTGATCACTCTATATTTCTTGGAATTTCAAATAGAGTTGATAACCTCAACATGCCTAGTGGTGTAATAGAAAACGAGTTGATGGGTAATCTGAATATGTGGGATGAGAATTATGTTAACTCTGTTTTACTATTATCTCATCATCTTGTTTTTTATTGTTATGGATCCAATTCCATTGAGTATGCACCCCAAGAAAGGAACATGGTTTAAATTCCTTACTTACATGGTTCTTTAAAATTTGTTGGATGGGAGATTCTTTTGTTGTTGGTGCTGTTTTTGAATTTTGGAAAGAAAGTTTTAATATTGTGGGTGTGAAACTTCCCTATTATTATAGTGGTAGTTCATTGGTGGTTAACAACTTGTGGATGCCTAGTTCTGGAGAGAGAAAGATTTTAACTTGGAAGATTCTTAGAGATGACCTTGCGAGCTATTCTTTTGATAGAAGAACAAATTTTTGTTTGAGGGTACCACTGAGTTTTATTATTATTGATACTGATATGTCTCTCGGACATGAGCATTGTAAGATCATGAGTTCCGAGATCACGAATGAAAAGAGATATGCACAACCTGATATGATGAGCTGACTCTGGACATCAAGCAAGTTTTTCCATTTGATCGAGGAGGAAGATTTGTGGAAGATAATCAAGTATATTCCCTGAATTTGAGGACAAATTCTTTTTCAACCCCGAGAGTTGATGTGCCCCAAGACCCTCCACCAAAACCCTAGCCATGAGGCTTCTTGTTTAATTAATTAGTTGTTATTTTGTAGGTTGAAATAAGCTGAAAAATCTTGAAGATGAGCCAAAGCATGAGGATAAAGAGGCTCCTAAGCTTGCACTTACTTGGAAGCAAAATTATGGAAGAAAGGGTGACGTTACAAGTCTGCCTACAATCCGACCACAGTGGAGTATTTGATGTTTTTATAGACTAGTATGATGTCAAATGAAAAAACGTTCTTCATACAATTTGTACCCGACGTCTATAGCTTTCCAAAGATGTATTTGGAGTTATATTTGGGGTTTATTTGTTATGTCAAACGTTCCATTTACAGAGACCAAAAAAACCAACCTTGGACTTGTTTTCTGATTTTTTATTTGTGGTCACTTTTGTCATTTCATTTTAGGGCATTTTTGTAATTTATTTTGAACAGTCATTAGGGAGCTATTTAGCCTTCACTAATGAAGAGGGAAAGCACTTTTGAAGAAATTAAGCCTTCCCTAATGAAGAGGGAAAGCACTTTTGAAGAAATTAAAAAAAAAACCCTAGTTCATCCCTTGGTGTGAAGACCCGTGGGAGCCCTCCCCCTCCACTCGGCCATTTCATCCACTACATCAACTCGGCCCTTCTTGTTGTTTCTTGGGTGAGTTGATCATTGCTATCTCTTCCAAGTCATTCCCTTCTTGTGGTGGTTCATTGGGGTGTGAAGGTAGAAGAAGCAACATCCCCTTGGAGAGTGTCTTCCGATTTGATAAGGCCGAGCAAGTCGCCCCCTCTCTCATTGGAGGTGTGCGGACTCCTTGGAGTTTTTATTTTTATTTGCTGCAAACACTGAAAGTGGATCTTGTGTTCTTGAAGTTCTTGCTGTTTACTTTTCATACTCTGGATTTGGGGCTGATTTAATTGAAGTTTCCTATTGAAAAGTTGTGTTTTGGAAAGGATATAGTTATTCCGAGAATCTGTTGTGGTATTCCGGATTCCAACTTGATATTGTGATTGTGTTTTGATCTACTTATGTTCATTAAATAGTGCTCAAATTTAGCAGTGATAATTCTAATATTGTTAGGGGCTTCTCCTCCAAAATTGGTGTTAAAAGGACGTATGCTCACGGAGATCTCGTTGTTTGATTCCAGGTCGCCAAAACTATCTCGGAAACCCTAAATCAGAGAGCTACATTTGTTTTATCATAACTTGATGTTCTGTCTGAATTTGGGGCTGAATTTTTAATATGTATGATCTGTAGTTGTTGTTGAAAGCCCCTCCAAAATGCGGCTCTTAATTCAATAAAGTCGCGAAGATATAATTGTTTGAAGTTTGGTGGACATATTATTATGGATAGTTTTAGCCGATTGCAATATTTGCACTCTTTGAGTTTTGGTCCACATCAAATGGTTCATCTTCAAGGTCATTTAACTTAGATTCGCCTGCAAAATAAACATTGGTTAGATAGATAATGAACCCTTAGGCTCGGGCTCAGGTGGTAGGGTTTTGGGGTGCATCAGTGAGGAAGAAAATGAATTTTCGGCTTCTATTCCTATTTTCGACTGTTGGAAATCAGCCAAAGATTATTTAGATTGGGAAGACAAAGTTGAGAAGACCCTGGTGAAACTTATTTCTTCAAGACTCAAAGGACGAGCTTCAATGTTGTGGAACAATTCGACTATTAACCAAAGAAGAGATGGAGAAAAAGACATCAACACTTGGAGCTCGATGAAAAGGATTATGAGAAGAAGGTATGCTCTGAGACTTAACAAGTCGATCCAATATTTTCTACCATCCACCAAAGTTTGAGAAGAGTTTTACCAAGAGTCAACAAACCCATCTATCTTCTATAGAATCTTCTTTGGAGAATATAGTTAAACAACTTGATAGCTTATCGACTAAGATAGGGTATGCATGCACCCAACCGTTGCATGCACAAGACTGTGTTGAGGTGGTTGAAGAAAATGTATGGGCAGAAGAGCCAATTGAAGAGGAGGTTATAGTACCTTAGGAAGGACTTTTACTACTCATGAACTCTCAAAGCCTAAAAGAAAATTGTTCATAAGAAGAACCCTCTAATAATTCATGCCTAGGGGGCAAGGATGTGTCCTTGGAACTTATTCCAGAAGAAGAAGAATTGAGTGCCTAACTTCTCCATCCACCAGGTGGTTTTCTAAGTCATATGAATTCAGAGTTTGAGCCAATTGTTTAAGAGGAAGTGCTACATGAGGAGTCATTCCTCATGATGATTAAAAGGTTGCCACCTCTCCAGACCCACAGACAAATTTCCTTGGGAGAGAAAATTTTCAAACTCGACATACAAGCCAAGAAAGGTCAAATTATAAATTTAGAAATATTGGGAGCAATGACTTTAGTTCTCACAAGAATATGGTGGGAAGTATGATTCGAGAATTGGATTTCACTCGTCCTACCCCTCAAAATGCCTAAAGAGAACCATAAGCAAGCAAGTCAACACATTTCCTAAAAGCTATATGATGTCAAATTCCTTAATCACTTGGGTTTTTTGAATTGCATAGAATAAGAAAATTATTGTTCTTGTTTATTTGGTGTTCTAGACTAAAAACTTAGATAGTCTGTTTGAGGATAATTCATGTGATAATATTGTCTATTCATTGATGATGAATTGCAGTTGCACACCTCGTTCAGAAGTTGAAGTGTGTTCAATCTAAAAGTTTTGTTGGAGCCAACTCATTTTAAATTACTCTTGGAAAGAAAAATTTCCAACCTTTATTTAAGTAAGTCTCTGAATTTTGTTGATATTGGCATTGACTTGAAACATTTGAAAGTCCATTTTAATGCTGTGGTTGAGGATTATTTTGTCTTTGCTTTGCTACTATCGCTTGATCTTGTTTCTTACTTTTGCGAATCCATCCTTTATGTGAAATCTATGCTAAGTATATATGGGCAATCTAATATGAAAGTGTTGATTTCTCAGTGTCAAGAAATGTCACCCATTTTGATGGACTACAAGTCCACTCTATTATTAATCCAGCTGCAAATAATATCATGGAAAGATTAATGGTCAAGCATGGGTCGAAGTTCAAGAGCAATGGAAGATTTGTGGAAAGACTTTCCAAAACTGTCTACTTTCTGACCTCTGAATGTATTTGACTATTTTGGCTTTCGAAACAATGTTATTTCAAAATGCGTGCTTCATGAAGATTGTAACGGATTTCCTAAGCTTTTTAGAATCACTTAGATCACTAAATATGTAGTTTTTTTGCTATGTTAAAGGCCCACAGAACATAGAGTAAAGAATAAAGAAAGTCAAAGTGTTTAAGCTGAGAGACCAAGGAAATCTCTACATGGAAACCATCCAAGTGGTCAAACACCAACATGTATTAGCTGCCAAATACATCTAGACTTGGAGAGGAAGAAAGAAATATATTAATTAAATATTCTTTTAGTCAATTAACCTAGTTTCTATTAAGTAGAAAATCAGACAACTTATTCTATGAGTTGATTAGGATTATTATTGCTTAATTAGTTTACTATCATTTTATAGTTTGTAGTTGGCTATTTAAAGCCACCCTATTTCATTGTTTAAGAGAGTTGAATTTGATAATAGAAAAGATTTGGCTTATTTTCAAAATTGTACTGATTCCTCTTTCACCCCTTTGGCGTATCACAACAGAAGGTTTCCTTGTACGCGTAATATCACAAGATTGGGCTCACTTGTAAGTTGTGTAAGTTCTCTTATTGGCATCCGCAGCCTTACTCCTTTGGTAAAGGTTGTAGGAAGTGGTTTCTAACTTTCCAAAGGCCCTTCATCAATAATTCATCCATATGGGAGTGTTCATCTGAATGCGACATATTTTCTATCAAGCATATTTCCTAATTTGTGGGTGATATTGATGTGATTCTTAAAGGGTTCTTTACCTATTTCATCGAAGAAGACGTGGTCAAAATTTTAGCTCAGAAGCCTCTAAAATGAAGGAGTTATAGGCTTCTAAAGTCAGACCTTCCATAATTGAAATTTCAAAAAAATAAGGAAAGCAAATGAGGTCGACCATCTCGACCACTTACTCGACCGAATAGTCGACTGCAAAGCCAGAAAACAGCCACATTTGGTTGATTAACATAATTAAACAATTATCCTACTTCTTCATCTAATTATTCAACACTTCTTCCACATATGTTACAGGTTATTTCTTTACCCCTTCCACTGGTGCCTCATTTGGTATCAGAGCTAAAACAACCTACTAACTCATTCTATTTTTTTTTACACAATGACGAGGGGACCAAACTACTTACGGAATTATACTTCGAACAAGGAAGATTTAGAGTCCTCTATCCCAACTTTTAGCGTTTCAAACTATGCCGAAGATTATTAGGATTGGGATGAAAAAGTCAAGAAAAATTTTAAAATATTCTACTTTTTGGAAAAGGCTAGGGTAAAGCTTATTTCTTCAATCCCTAAAGGGAGAGCTTCGAGATGGGGGAACGACTTGATGAATTTTCGAAGGATGGATGGAAAAAAAGACATCAACACGTGGTACTTGATGAAGAAATTTTTAAGATGGGAGTATGCTCAAGCACCACTCACAAGGTACAAAATAGATCGACAAGCCCAGCTCGATAAGATTTACACCTTGTTTAATAGAATATTCTAACAACTTGAGACGAGAATATTGAGCACTCCGATTTTAAAAACACAAAGCCACCTCAAGGGGGTTAGAAGATGAGTAAGAATGCCAAGAAGAACAAGTGGCCGAAACCACAGAAGATCAAGTTGACTACTTGGCAACAACAGGAAAGATCCAAGTCTCAAAATGACAACACAATGCAAATTAGCAATCGACTAGCTTCAAAATCCGAGCAGTGAAATTAATCTGATTAGAACTTGAGTTGCATACAACTTCTTCACTTCAAATTTATAGGACAAATAGTAAACACTTAGCACAAAGCACTACCAAAAATCAAGTTTAAACTTGCACCACACGTGGACTTATGCGTGAAAGAAAACTCTGCTAAAAAAATGATATTTCAAGCAAATAGTTTTGCAGCACTTCAAGAATAACATACAAAACTCTAAACTTCCGATTCCAAATCACCAGTTTCCAATCAGTATTCCACAAACATAAGAGCAAATAATTTCATATCAAGATCACAACATGAAACTCAAGAAAACAAGAAAAGAACATAGCATCAAGTTGGTCTGTAAGCCCTCACTCGGCCGAGGGTTGTGACTGGTTCGGTTCCTTCAAGGAAAGGCCTCTCCACCTTGGCTTTGACTCGATCTTCTAACTCCTCACACCATTGACAACACCACAAGAAGATGCTAGAAGAGCTAGTATTAATCTTCCTCTCCAACATCAATCAAGAAGCTATAGAGGAAGACATTTTGGTGTAGGGATTGTCGTGAAACAAACCGGGCACACCGAGGGTGTTAGAGAAGTATCTCCAAACGAGGTTGGAGCTGCACATTAGGGTTCAAAACTGACATTAGGGTTTCATTAGGGAAGGTTAAATACTTCCCTAATGAAAATAAGAAGGAAAGTATAAAATTGCCCTTGAGTTCACAAAATATGGGCATGAGGGCTCGGCTAACATGCTAGCCGAGCACCTCAAATCAAAATAGTTCCAAACATTCTAAAATCAACCAAAATATATCCAACCAGTACTAATCAATCCAACATAGTTTAATTCAATATGTCAAAGTGGAAATTAAACATAACTTTTTTTAATTGGCCTTATTGGCCTCGGCCAAAGAGTGCTCTTCAAAATCGTGAAAGGTAGATCCTAGCCAAGGAGAAATGTCTTGCCTCCAAATGAGCACATGTCTGGGAGCTTCCTTATCATCATGCAATGGCTCATGCTCAAGTTCTTCTAGCTTATTCCAACCTACAAAATAGCAACTCGTTATATAAGCAATGAGCCTCTTGGCTCGAGATTGTGTGATTGGGCCTTGGGGTGCATCACAACAACACAAGAGGAGCAAACTTTCCATGCCCAATGCTCCAATGGGAACAAGGTTTGTTCTTTAATCATTGATGAAAGGATTATACTAACATAGCTCATTTGGTTTTGGTCAAAGTAAATTGTTTGGAGATATTAATGCATGGCATCCATCACAAATTTCGTTGACACTTTGACAAAGAACAGAAAGTTCATGTCTGAAATTTACATGAGACAAGGGTATCTCCTTAAATCAAAAGAGTGATGAAATTTTGCTTTCCATGGATTTTAAGGAAATTTTAAGTTGTTTGAGTGCCAAAGAAGACATCAAGGTAAAACAAACTTGGACTGAATTTTCTTACGGAAGTTTAACTAATATAGTGATATGTGATAGGGTAAGTACAAGTGATTCTTTTTGGAAGTTACCATAACATGCACATGATGGATATTCAAATAACCATTTTTCAGTCAAAGTTGGTGAAAGGTTAGTCAATGTAGCTTCGATTCAACAAAAAGCAAATTGTTATGGATTATGATGCATTAAAGAAAACTCGATTGAAAATTTTTGTGCTTATGACAATGAGGTATGCTCCAATGGATAAATTGATTACTTGGATTTTTATAGTTAGATGGATTAAAGCCACTTATGTCAATGATATGATATTTGTTTTTGGCAGTATGGAAATTGTTGATTTGGTTGAATATGATAACTATTTTGGGATTATAGAAACCTATTACATCTTGCATGAAGATATTAAATTGATTCCATGGCAAAGCACTTATGACAAGGGGGTTATTGATGATTCTGCTAGCTGCTTGTTTCATGTTGTCAAAAATTACTTACGTAAATTGTCCAAGAATGAGTTGTTAGAATATTTTCCTTATATGATCAATTGCAAAAAGGGAAAGAGGAAGCTAGTGGCCAATGCTTCAATTCAAAGATTTTGTTTCCAAAGATATCAATATTTGTAACACCCTGACTTTTTTAATTTGGTTAATTATCGGTGTATTACTAAGGACTTATTCGTGACATTTAAATTATGGGAAATTAAGGTAATTAGAATAAATATTAATTTAATAAAATAAATTATTATGTGGGATAAATAATTAGAGGGGATAATTAAAAAGAAGAAATTAAGAAATAGGGAGATTAAAGTGGGATTAAAATTAATAATGGATAAAATAAATAAAAAGAAAAATTAAAAGGGGAAGGAGGACCAGTCCGGTTTGGGCTGTGTCTTTGGGTCTGGTTCAGGTCATCAGTTAGAGGGGAGATATATTCGTGTGACTCCGGCCATTTCGCAGGTTCTCAACAGAAATAGAGAGGGGAGACGAGAGATGGAAACGAGAAAGAGAGAAGAGAGGAGATCGACTGAGGGAGAAGTCGGAGGAAGGCAAGAGCTTGGGTTCGTGCACGAAGGCAGTGTCCCGTTAAACGGCGCAAGACGGCAGCGTCTGTTGTCGGTGACGCGGTTTGCAAGCTCGGATTAGATTCGTTCTGGTCAGGCGAGTAGCGGCGACCGACGATTCGGGGTATGTTCGTTCGGGTTTTCTCCTCTGCTTTTTGGTTGGGTGGTCGATGGCTGGAGGGTGTTGCAGGGAAGAAATCCGGCGGATTGGCAATGGCAGGGGGAGCTTCAGTTTGCTAGTAAGACGGCTTGGTTCGGGACCTTCACTGGTGTGATCTCTGGCAACGATTGGAGGTATGGTTTTCCTCCTCTTTTGCCTTCTGTTGTTGTGGAGTGTGTTGGCAGTAAGTGTTCCCTTTCAATGAGCAACAAACACAGAGGGAAGCTAAGAGGAAGAGTGTTAGGCCGAGAGGGAGCCCGAGTATAAGCTGTAATTGGTCGGGTTGGCTGTTCTTAGATTCTTCAGGTAAGTCCTTGATTCTCTTCGTGGTTTTATGGATTTTATGGAAATGAACGTTAGTGTAGATGAGATGTGCCCTGTAGTTGGATTTTGGCCTGGTATGTTGGAAATGGTTCACTGTTAGGGATTATTGTTGGAGTTATGTCTTGCCCTTTATTGTTTACTGCATTGTTAGACATCATGGAAGATTTGTTAATCACTGCTCGGTATATTGGCGTTTCGAATGGAATGTACTATGTAAATGGAAAATTTGATAGATTTACAATTTATTGATTGTGGTTGCGTTTGGATTACGAGGTTATATTAAGTTAATGTATAAGGAATATGGGTATAGATAGGGTTGAAATTGTAAGTTGTGTGTGTTAAAGCTCCTAGGTATTATTGAGTCATGTAAACCGTTATTGAAGAATTGGTATTAATGATTAAATGTTATTCATTTTGAAGGTATCAAAAAAACGAAGAAGGATAGCGAGTAAGTGCTAACGCGCAATAAAGTTTCGAGATAAGAAATTTGGGTGTGTCTTGGCCATTTGGAGGCCCTACACCACAAGTATATGTGTGTGAGTAGTGTCGGTTGCCCTTGAATGATTTACTGTCATTGAACTTCCTTTGTTGATAGTGTTAGTTGATTTCCCTTTACTAGTGCTTTACGTGAATATTGTTTCCTTGTTGTTATTTCATATTGATTGTTTTAGCTAATGACTTGCTGTGTGGTTGATTTTCTGTAAATTTCCTACTACAAATGTCGAAATGAGATGCTTAAGAATGAAGTGAATGACAAATGGAAAGTTATAGGATTGATAGGATAAGCATGAGTGATGAATTTGATTCGTGATGACTCTGTTTTGTACATTCTATTTTGGAATACTTACTCTGAATATTGTTTCTCATATTATTTATCTTCTTGGTTCTGGTTAGGAAATATAAGTATCTTTGTTTTAATTAGTATCAAATAGTTTAGCACGTTTCTTATCATATTAAATTACCAAGCATGTTTATAACTATTATTCGTTAAATAGACTTCAATATACAATATGTTAAGCTTGTTTCTATTTATTATTTATTAAGCATGTGTTCGTTAGCCAATTGTTTAGCTTGTTTCCGTGAATTGTTTGTTAAGTATGTTTCCATAAATTGTTAGAAAGCACGATTTTGTTATTAATTCATTTTAGTTTAATAGCACGTTTCTTGTAAATAACAAATCATTGAGCATGTGTACAACAATCATTCATAAATTGTTTTCTTTTCTTTAGCATGTGGTATTAATTAAATTACTGACAAACCTTCAAGCATGCTCATTTAAGTAGTCACCTCAACATATTCATTTTTCATTACATCCTTTCGATAATATTGTTAAATAATATTAAAAGCCTGACTAGTAGACTCATATAAGTCGACATCATTGATATCGAATTCTATTGTGATTCTCGTGACAGTAAATTGTACAATCAAGCATGTTATTCGCCGCGTTAAATTCTCTTTATAATTGTTTTTCGTTGTGCGCTCTTAACTATGGTTGGTCATTATATGTGCTATATGCTTAGCTAGTTGTTTAAAATCATTTTCATTTAATTATATTCTTTGATTCAATTATCGTTGTTTTATTATAATGTCTTATCCATCATGATAATAGAAACAAGTAGGGAGTGCCATTATGGGGTGGTACTCACATGCATGAGTGAGGAAAAATGTTAAATTAAATGAACGAATGATGATGATGATGATGATGGGAAGTTGAGGGGTGGATGGGTAGTCCAGATCTAGCACACATAAGGTTAGAAGCCGATCAGACTATTCCATCACATACGTGTTCCTTCAACTTCTAGCTCGATGTACAAGTTATGAATGAATGAATGAATGAAACGTAATGAAAGATTGGCTTGGGTCGGACCCATTTCAAGTGAACTAAAGAGAGGCATTGCATATGCATTTTTCCCTTTTCCTTACTAAGTCTTTTAGACTTACAGTTTACTTGTGGTGTAGGTATACGTGTATGACGAGAAGAACAATGAACAAAATACAAAGCAGTTGATGAAAGATTTACACGGGCAAAGCATGTGGCTAGTCAGGCTAAAGATGAGTAAAGTTTTTGTAAAAGTAGTGTTTTACTCAGCGTGTTTTAATTAAAATGTTTTCGTTTCCGCTAATGTTTTAATAAATGATTGTCATAACGAAGATAATGAATGGATTTTGATGCTCAGTTCTGGCACTCTGATTTTGAAAGATTTTTGTTATCTTATAAAAGTTTTAAATTTTACATATTTTTAAATGTAAGAAAAACTGGGTCGTCACAATATTGGTATGACAACTCATGGAATTCGAAAATCACTCATAAGGAAGGTATTGGTGGGGTTTCTATTGAGTGAAGTCAAAGAAAAGACAACTCAATATTTTATGAAGACATTATTCTTTGGCCTCACATACTCAAAGGTATTCTCAAAACTATTTTTATGAAAATCATTGAATTAAAAAGGGGCATCCATGACATTCCTAAGCTATTATTCAATATGGGAGATGGTTTGTGAATATTTTACTATTATTGACCTACCACATAATACAATGATTATTTCCTTATTTTATTCATGGAGATTTTATAGTCGAGGCAAATTCCAAGGTCCATGACACATCTCCTTATTTAATTAAGGAGTATTATGAAAAAATCATCTTTGGCGACACTTACTTAAAGAAGTTCTCAAGATTTTATTTGTGGTAACTCTTATTGTGGCCCACATTATTTCTAACTTGAAGACAAGGAATGAAAATCTATTATTCAAGTTATTGTTCAAGCATGGAAGAGGTTTTTGGAAACCTCAATATCATCATCTTACTACCAAGTAGGTTCATTTTCTTATCATGAAGATATTGAAGATATTACAGAGATGATAACACAAGATGATTCTTCTTTTTATGGTAATAAAGAATATGGTGACACAATATATAATTCTAGGTGGAATCCTTTTCAACTCTGAGAGGATGATGGACTATGAGTCCACTCTACCATTAATCAAGCTACATATAATATCATGGAAAGATTCAAGGTCAAGTATAGCTGAAAGTTCAAGAGCAATGAAAGATTCATAGAAAGACTTTCCAAAACTATCTACTTCCTGACCTTTGACACGTGTTTGACTATTTTGACTTTCTAAAAGATGTTCTTTCAAAGCCTATGCTTCGTAAAAATTGTAGCTGACTTCCAAAGTTTTCTAGAATGAGTTGGATCATCAAATTCGGAATATGTTTCCTATGTCAAAGGCCCACGGAACAGAGAGCAAAGAATAAGAAAAGTTCAAGTGTCTAAGTTTGGAGAGAAAGGAAATCTCTACATGGAAACCATCCAAGTGGCCGAGCACCAACATGGATTAGTTGCCAAATACATCTAGACTTGGAGAGGAAGAAAGAAAGATATTAATTAAATATTCTTTTAGTTAATTAACCTAGTTTCTATTAAGTAGAAAATTAGACAACTTATTCTATGAGCCAATTAGGGTTATTATTGTTTAATTAGTTTACTATTATTTTATAGTTTGTAATTGGCTATTTAAAGCCATTTTATTTAATTGTTTAAGGAAGTTGAATTTGATAACAGAAAAGCTTTAACTTATTTTTGAAATTCGAGTGATTCCACTTTTATCCCTTTTGGCGTGTCACAACCAAAGGTTTCCTTGTGTGTGTAATATCACAAGATTGGATTCACTTGTAAGTTAGGTAAGTTCTCTTATTGGCATGTACAGCCCTACTCCTTGGGGAAAGGTTGTTTGAAGTGGTGTCCAACTTTCTAAAGGCGCTTAATCAATAATTCATCCATACGGGAGTGTTCATCTCAATTGTTTCTATTTCTGGTGACGTATTTTCTATCATACATATTTCCTAATTTGTGGCAGATATTTACGTGATTCTTAAAGGGTTCTTTTTTTTATTTTAACTTAGAAGACGTAGACAAAATTTCAACTCAAAAGCCTCTAAAACAAAGGAGTTACAAACTTCCAAAGTTAGACCTTCCATAATTGAAATTGCAGAAAAATAAGGAAAGCAGATTAGGTGTACTAGCTCGACCTCTTACTCAATCAAATAGTAAACTGTAAAGCTAGCAACAAGGCACCTTTGGTTGATTAACATACTTCAATAATTATCTTATTTCTTCAACTAATTATTCAACACTTCTTCCACATAGGTGAGTTCTATGAGAAAGAAAAGTGCTAAGAGGAATATTAGAAAGAAGAAGAAAGAACATACGTAAGAAGAAGAAAAAATTCTGGAGAAAGACAAGAAGAAGAGGAAGAAGAAGGAAAGAGGTGCAGGCAAAGAAGTCTTGTCTTCAAGAAACTAAGGTAAGAAATGTAGTGTGTTCTTTCCCTTTTAGGGATATACATCACAAGAAATAGGGTTTCATTTGGGAGATGTTTGGTTTGACATATGTTGGGTCCTGGATTTTATTGTTATTAAGAGTATATTGATAATTGTTGAGTTGAAGAAAATGTTGAACTAGTAGAATATGCTCTTTGTTGTGTTCTGCAAGACAACTGTGAGGTGAAAAAAATGTTATAAATAGGGGAATTGCTCTATGTTATTGTGTGATACCCTTAACTAAGATGGGGCTAAATATGATCATAATTGTGAATTTTGGAGAGTTTTGGGATAATTTTATTGTGGAAGGTAATACCCCGAAATTATGTTTGGGTAAACGTATTAAGTTTGGAATAATTATTGATGATTATTATGATGATTATTGAAGATTTATTTGATAATTTTAGAGTTCATTGGAGGATGGATAAATATGGGTATAAAGTTAAGTAAAAAAGGAGTATTAAATTAATTAAGTGCAAAAGAAGTGGAGAGGGAAGAGAAGGGCAAAGGAGTGCTCGGAGTGGGAGGGGTCGATCAAAATGCAAAATTTGTTTTCATGTGGGAAAGGTCGAGCATGCATGAAAAGTTGATTTTTCATATGGGAATGGTCAAGCATGAAATGAAAATTTTATTTTCATGTGGGAGCGGTTGATCACCGGTCCCACATGATTTTATGATATTTTCGTTTTTCAAGTAGTGGCCCGGTTCGAGAAGAAATTGTAAATTCCAGGTGTGTTTTATGTGTTTTCCCATGTGTTCTACTTTATAGATGGCAGTTAAATGGATGGGTTAGGAGAAGTTTATGGGGATTGTATGAAGCTTTTATTGGACACCTATGTGAGAATAGAGAAGAGAAAAGAGAAGCTAAAAGAGACTAAGGGGAAAATAGAGAGGAAGCTCTATGGTGAAGTGTGAAGAGCCAAGAGAAATTGTGAAGCGCAGAAAGAGAAAGAGAGAAACAGGAGGAAAAGAGAAGGAAAAGGAAAATAGAAAGAAATGTGGAGTGACCTTCTAGGGTTGCTGTGGAAAAGAAGAAGAAAGAAGAAGGAGAGGAGGTTTTGTCTTCAGTTCCTCTGGGTTTCTCACGGGTGTTCTCTTGGTAAGAATATTTCCTTCCTTCTTTTTATGGATTTATGAGATGATTGTTAAAAGTAGATGATAAAAGAGTGAAGGATGTTCTCTGTTTTGAATACCTTGGATAAAATATATTCTAGAAATTGGATTAAGCCACTGTATATTACTGTTGTCATTGTGTCTGTGTACGTTGAAGGTTGATGAGTATGGAATTGGTTATTGTCATATGTATGGATTTTATATCAAGCACTATATTTATGTTATTCACTAGCAAATTGGGATATGTTCTCTATTGTGGTCACAACTTACGGGTTATTGTTGGGATAATGCTTTCATTGGTTCTCTGTTGATGATTATTGTTGAAGATAAGTAGATTTAACTACTGCCGTATGGAATGTTCCATTCATTAGTTGTTCTGTGCTTTTAGGATTTTGTTATTAGACAGGTTAGAGAAGCTATGCATTATTAGGATGAGTATATTTATGGGTAGTTATTGGCTATTTAGATATAAGTGATGAAAGCTCTAATATCCATACTATTGAGATGAAAGTCTTAGAATTTGGGAAAGAGGATTTTTTATTGATTATTACATTTAATTATTGTGAAGGTATTAAAAAGGAAGAGCTTGAGTGTTAAAACGCGTTACAGACGACAAGTAGGTTGGGCCCTACATCGCAAGAATTAGGATTTGTATGATGCCTACAGTTACTGCATATACTAGATGTAATAGGTTGTGAACATGTCCTAAGGATGTATTACTACTTGATGTTGTGTTTATTAGAACTAAGTTCTTTTAATGATATGTTTATTAGATTAAGTTAAGGATTTGATATGATCATGCTTTGAGGATTGTAGGATTGATACTGATCATGCCTTGAGGATATTGAACCATTCACGAGTATTCATGCGTCATGGTTTTCAAAATGATATGACAATGGTTATGTATGGTTTTAAAAAATGGTTTTAATGGATGCTCATACATACTAAGTGTATGGTGTTCTTAAGGGCTGATCACCCAAAGCAGACAACCATCATTTGGGATGTAGGAATGTCCATTTTATCATTGAAAGTGAAAAGGAAACAGATAATAAATGGAATAAATGGATAATACGAGAAAGATAAGAACAAAGCAAAATGTGTATAGAAAATGAGAAAGGTTTGAGTTGGTTTAAAGTTCACCGCTAATTCTTCAAGTCCTACCAGAAAAGGAAATGGTAAAAGTTCAACGTGATGGCACATGTTCATCATCAAGATGAAAGTTCACCGTTGCGGTTAGGGTTCACCATGATGGCCACATGTTCATCATCATGGTAAATGTTAACCGAGAGGCACAAGTTCACCGAATTAAAGTTCATCACAGTTCTATAAGTAAGAAAAAGGGAAACAACAAAAGAAAAATAGAAACTTCATATAGATTTTAAAAATTGCATAGCATGCACATGTGCATGGTTTAATTTTGTATCGCTTACTGAGCCTTAAGTCTTGTTTAAGTCTTGTTGATGTAGGTACATGCTAGAACAGGTTAAGGAGCAGTTGATAAAGGATTTGAATGTGTGGATCTTGTGGCCGACTAGGCTAAAGGATTTAAAAAAAAGGAAAATGTAAAAAAGTTTTTATTATAAATTTTGTAAAGGTTTATTCTTTCTCAAATGTTTTACTATAAAGTCTTCTGCTATGTTTTATAAAATATTTTTAAGAAAAGGAATTTATTTATCATCTTTAAAATTGCTTAAATTGAAAAGAAAAAATCTTAAATTTTATGGCTTTAAAAAATGGCACTTTTTAAAACGTAAAAAAAACCAGGTCGCTACATATTGCTTGGATAAACTGTTGAACACTTTTGGTTACTCACTGTTTCTCAATGTTGTGGTGTAATTTGTAAATTTTGGGTTCTTGATCATGTTGAGCTTTCGATATGTGATGTTGATTGGTTGATGCTTGGTTTCATTAGATATAAGTCATGATTCCATTGTTGTTTGAGGATGTATTACTTAATGATTGTTTGATGCATTTATGTTCCTGCTTTGAGGAGGTGCTGATGACATGCTAGATTTTATTAAGTTGTATGTTATCATATGCATGCATCGTGGTTTTCATAAAATGTTACAATAGTTGTTTATCATGCATATGGTTTTAAGTAAAGAAAGATAAAGGAGGTTAGTAATTTAATTATATTTTGAGGCTTTGGGAACAAGTTCCCAATGATTGAGGCATTGGTGGACATTGTCCCCAATGAGATTATGAGGCGTTCGAGGACGTTGTCCCCAATAATAGAGGCTTTCGGTAGATTTTCGCTCAATGATAGAGGCTTTGGATACTAAATGTATGTAAAAAGGCTTGGTGGACGTGGTCCCCATTGTTAGAGGCATTGGCAGATCATTACTCAATGGTTGAAGCTTTGAGTTGAGTTCTAATGGTAAAATGGTAATGGCAATATGAAAAGAAGAAACGAAAATGGGAAAATGTTTTATGAAAAGTGCCTTACATGTTTCATTATGCATCTAATTTCTTACTAAGCATTAAGCTTATAGTTTAAGTCTTGTGATATAGGTATGCACGATATCAAGGATGAGAGCAGTTGATGAAGGATTTTCACGTTGTGGATCTTGTGGCTAGCTAGGCTGAAGGATAAGTGTAAAGGGTTTCGTATATGAAAAATATTTATCGTTTTCAAGAAAATAATTTTATTGTATTCTCAAGTGTTTTCAAATGCAAAGTGTTCCGCTTCGAAATATTTTCTAAAAGGAAAGTGCTTTAATCTCACACGTTTTAAAATGGACGAAATCTGGGTTGTTACACAAAGTGTGGTCTTTCATTAAATTTGATGGTCATTTGTTATGCCAAAGGAGCCCAGAACAGAGAGATCATCCTTAATTAGAGTTGAAGCCAAATCCACTTGGAAAATGAACGTGAAAATGAGTTTCGTGGGCTCGTTGTTGCATTCAAGATTGGGGGAATTGTTTTAAAATTATGTTTAGTTATTTTCTTCTAATTTCTATTAGTTTCAAAATGTCAAGTGTTGATGTCACTCAATTAGAGCATGCTCTAGCCGAGTAAGTGTTGTAAGGGTATTTTTTATCATCTTCCTTTAGAACACAAGCCCTAATTTCATGGGGGGTTTTAAACTCTTTTAGGGCTGGTTTGCAGAGTAGTTTTGATAAGCTAAAGAATCCTTTTGAAAGGTTGGAGTTCCCTCCAAAATCAGTCATCTCTTCTTGATGTTCATTCAAGTTGATTTTGGTTTACAAATTGAATTACCATGTTTCTCTTGAAGCTATCCCTTCCTCCTTCTTCTACAAGAGGGGGACATCCCTAGTGAAGGAATAGAAAGCTTGCTCAGACCCAATTTGCTGTGTCTCCACCATTAGAGACCATTGAAGTCAATAACTATGATTTGGGAACCTATTCGAACTAGCTTAAATCTTTCTATGCACCATTTCTATTCCAGAATGTTTCTACCCCTAAATTGTGGAGGGCTTCCTATTGCCTTAGAAAAAAGGACGTGGTACAAATGTTACGCCATTTGC
Organism: Begonia loranthoides; assembly: GCA_022433065.1. NCBI lineage: Eukaryota > Viridiplantae > Streptophyta > Magnoliopsida > Cucurbitales > Begoniaceae > Begonia > Begonia loranthoides. Next base: position 15,616,053 of record CM039485.1, read on the forward strand.
ATGTCTACAGACCAAGTAACATCATTGTTTGTTTTGGTCTTGATTCTGCCTTGGGTGCCTAGTTGGACAAGTAGCAACCCTTCAGCCATAACTCCTTTTTCCGAGCTTACCTTTCCCTGGAATTTTTGGTGGGCTCATTATTCACTTATAGAATACAAAATGGTCCAAATTTCACGCTAGTTGGACATAATTGAGTGAGTTGTGCTTCCTACCTTTTCGATATTCTACCCTTGGTGTCTCTCTGGACCAGTTTTCCATTAATCAGCGTAACTTTCTCCTCCTAATGAATCTCCCTTTGATATTTGGAGGGCATCATGCTCCCTCCTTGATTAAGGTATGGTAAAAAACAAGTGATTTGGATAAAAATCGAATGAGTTACACTTTTGCCAATTTCAGAGTAGATTCTTGCCCTAGTAATCGCCCATCTCAAGGGGTTTCCATATTCCCCCCCACCGTGGTGCAGCAAACTATCTTTGTGGTGTCTATAGCTTGTTATAGTATTTACGGACTGAGCAAATTTGCTTGACCAACCTCTTCACAACATAAAGGGGATTTATACTTCCTCCCCTACAAAGCCTCATACGGTGTCATACTAATTGTAGAGTGATAACTAATGTTGGAAGCAAACTCAACCAAGGGTAGTTTATCATTCCAACTAACTTCAATTTCTAATGTGCATGCCCGAAACATACATTCTAGTATATGTATTGTCCTTTCTAACTGATGCGCCAACGGAAGGGGTAAAGAATTAACCTGTAAGTGGTTGATCTTGGGAAGTAGCTGAACAACTAATAAAGGCAAAAACAAGACTGGGTGGTCAATCAATCAAAGCGGTGATGACTGTTAATAGGTAATTTCGAACATCTACAAAATTGTAGGCAAAAAAGGGGTCGATAAGTAATGTCATAAAAATCATAGATTCATTCGTTCACAATTGGAGCGGTCGGTCGACTAAATAGGCAGTGATCAACTAGAAGGAAGAAGCTTTCTAAAATTGACGCAAAAGACTTTATGGAAACTCTGACTTTGGAAACCAATATCTCCCTCGATTTGGAAGCTTTCTTTACAAAATTTGGACCATGCTTCCTAGGGATAAGAAACTCCATGGATTTGGAAATATGCACAAAAGAAGTAGATTGATCAGAAATAGTAAGAAGTCATAACTTGCACTCTCGTATGGATGACTCCACCAATGTAACTCATTTGGAAAGTTAGACACTACTTCACACACTATTCCTCCAAGGAGTAGGAGCACGAATGCCAATAAGAGAGATTACTCAACTTACAAGTAACCTAAATTTTGTGATATAACACACACAAAAAAACTTTAAATATAACTCACCAAATGTTTAAAAAGGAATCACTCCTATTTCTAAACAAAGCAAAACTTTTTTAATATTCAAACTTCACTTGATTAAACACTTACACAAGGTGGCTATAAATAGCCAGTTAGAAGCTAAAGAATAGTAAATAACTAAATAAGAAACAATAACACTAAATCAGGTACCATACACACTTGGTCGATTTTTTACTTAATACTTGCTAAGCAACTTAACTTAAAGGTCACTTAATTGATTCTTGCTTTCTTCTTCTCCAAGTCTTGATGCTTTTTTTTGGCAGCTTTCCTTCATTATACTCTGCCATTTGGGAAGGTTCCCATAACTCAACATTTTGTTGTCTTTCCTTGCTCTTCAAGTTTGGCCACTTGGGATGGTTTCCATAACAATCATGCATTGGCTTTTCTTGATCCCCACGAAATGGTGACTCCTCCAGTTGGTCCACTACTGATAAAAGAAGGTAAGTGTTGATGAGTCATTGGGCTCAAGCTTTTGTGATTGGACATTGTAGTCCACCATTGGGCTTCTAACAAAATTTACTCTCTGTACAAGAGACTTTTGACATATCAAACAAACTCTAAATTTAATACAATCTTGATGAATCGCGTGTTTTGACATACCATCATCTTGAATGCAAAACCCATCAAATACTTGTTGAAGGTCAGAAAGTAGGCAAATTTGTGAGATCCACCAAATCTACTACACTTATACTTGAACTTCAACTTATGCTTGATCTTGAATGACTTCAAGATATCTTTAGAAGATGGATGAATGTCATCCATCCTCTTTTCTCTTTGAAGACCTACAAAATAGTCACTCAAGATATGGTTAGAAAATCCCTGTGCTCGATTGTTGATAAATGAAATCCATAGTGCATCATCCTCCCAAGATTGAAAAGGATTTGACCTCAAAAGAAGTCTTTTTCCTCCATAGTCTTCTTCACAAAAATAAGGAGATTCATCATGGACCATCAAAATTGCACTGTCTTCAAATTCTTCATATCTCCTCTTATGCTTAAACAAAAACTCAGATACTTGATTCTCATTCCTTGACATAGAGCAAGTAGTAATGTAGGACACCTTTTTCAATTCACCAATCACTCAAAATTCCTTCACATAGATGCCTCCTCGTGAACATCTTTAAGTATGTGTGGGCAAAGAATAATTTCTTCATAGATTCTTATGTTTTCTTTACTCTAACATGACTTGCTAGACTCCCACCATAAACTTCCTTGACATAGATGCCTCCTCATGAACACCTTTAAGTATGTGTGGGCAAAGAATAATTTCTTCATAGATTCTTATGTTGTCTTTACTCTAACATGACTTGCCAGACTCCCACCATAAACTTCCTTTCTTGCACTTGATCATATATGGGAAACATTCAAGCAATTCATTTTTTGACAATGATGAAAAACTAGGCAAGTAGTATTTGAAACCATAAAACAAATGACTATCAAAATCATCATTATCCATATTGTTATAAGAGTCTTGTCAAAGAACCAAATCAATACCAACATTATGAAATATCAAAACCTTCCTCAAGATGTAATATGTTCTTTTAGCCCCAAAATAGCAAGTCCAACACCAAGATTCGATAAGATTAATAGCATTCCTCCTTTTCTACCAATATCCATGCCCATATCCAATGAATTTCCAACACAACTAAAGAAAACACATTTATCATAGTGATTGCCAAATCCAAATGTTAACTTAGTACTTATAACATAAAAATCTTTATTCCATCCAATTCTAAGAATGTAATAAATCAACTTATATAAGGGTACTTACCTCTTTGACCTAAGCATAGTAGTCTTTATCTGATTTCCCTTTAATGCATCATAATCTTTAGCAATTTGCTCCAGTTGAAGTGGAGCTAATTTGATCATCCTCCCGTTATATTGCCACTATCTTTTCAAAAGCAAATGGCTTGCACTTATCAGAAAAATGAACAAAAATTTGTTTGTTTGCCTTAATGTCCTCTTAGTAATTCAACCAACTCAAATTCTCCATAAATTCTAGGGAAGCCACATTGGTGTAACTTCTTTCATCATCGATTAAAGAACAAACCTTTTTCTTGATTAAACATTGGCTACGACAATTTTGTTCCTTAACAATGTGCCACCATAATTTGTAAGGAATGTCATGCATCAATATCTCCAAGAAAATCCCTTTAACCATAATCATAGATGCATGTTAACACATATTCTATCATCAATGAATAAAGAGCAAACTTTGTCATCGTTGGAGCATTGACTATGAAAAGTTTGTTCCTTTTGACTATTCACTTCTTGGGTTTGAAGAGTTAGAGCATTTTGGCACTTTATGTCAAAGGGTTCCATTTGGATTTAGTACAATTTCCTTTTGTGGCTCCTCTTCTTCATTAATTGATACCAACAATTCATCTTCATTGGTTGTTGTCAAGGAGCCAACTTTGCTCTCCATATGATAGCTTTGGGTACTTATTCTTTTGGAAAATCTTCCTCATCTAATTGAGACTCCAAAGATAGTGATGACCCTTCTTGAGATAATATAACACCTCCTTCAATTTTCTCCTTTGTTCCAAGAGTTTCTAACACCTCAACATGACTTTTGGTTTGCATGGTAGAGAAGTGTTTTGGCTCTTGCTTCCTCGCCAAAATATCACTCATGTTGTCTAGTATTTGAATTGCCTTACTTATAAAGGCTTTCATGTGCTTGAATCGTTGACTCTTGGCAAATCTCTTCTCATACCGGGTTGGTGGTGGTGGGGATGGGATGATCTTGATAAACCATAAAGCATACCTTCTTCTCAAAAATCTCTTCATCAAACTACAAGTGTTGATGGCTTTTTCTCTATCCATCCTTCGGTTATTTGTTAAATCGTTCCACCATCTTAAGGCTTTTCCTCTAAACCTTGAAGAAATAAGTTTTACAATGGTCTTCTCTTAAAAATAAGGGCTTTGAAAAAAATTTTCGACTTCGTCTTCCCAATCCAAATAATCTTCGTCATATTTCGTCCCACTAAAAGTAGGAATAGATGATTGTAAATCCTCTTCATTCTTAATGTAATTCCTTGAGTAACTCCAGCCTCTTGTCATTATGTTGATAGAAAAAAATCACCAATTAATAGGAGTATTTTATCTCTAATACTAAATGACGCACAAATGGAATGGGTAAAGAATTAACCTGTAAGTGGTTGATCTTAGGAAGGAGCTGAACAATCGATAAAGGCAAAAACCAAACTAGGTGGTTGATCAATCAAAGCAGTGAATGATAGCAAATAGGCAATTTCGAACGTCCGTAAATTTGTAGGCAAAAAAGCGATTGATCAGTAAGGTGACAAAAATCATAGATTCATTTGTCCAAAACTGGAACGATCGGCAAGCTAAATAGGCAAAGATCGACCGGAAGGCAAAAGCTTTCTAAAATTACCGCAAACACTTTATGGAAACTCCGACTTTGGAAACCAATATCTCCCTTTACTTGGAAGCTTTCTTTATGAAATTTGGAATACAACTTCCTTGATGGATGAAGAACCTCCACGGATTTGGAAATATTCATGGAAGAAGTAGATTGGCTGGAAATAGTAAGAAGTCACAACTTGCACTCCCGTATGGAGGACTCCACCAATGTAACTCCTTTAGAAAGTTGGACACCACTTCACACACTCTTCCTCTAAGGAGTAGGAGCATGAATGCCAATAAGAGAGACTACTCAACTTACAAGTAACCTCAATTTTGTGATATGACACACACAAAGAACTTTGGATATAACTCACCAAATTTTGAAAAAGCAATCACTCCTATTTTGAAACAAAGCAAAAAACTTTTTAATATTCATACTTCACTTGATTAAACACTTACATAAGGTGGCTATAAATATCCAATTACAAGCAAAAGAATGGTAAATAACTAAATAAGAAACCATTAAATTGACCATACACACTTGGTTGATTCATTACTTAATAGTTACTAGGCAGCTTAACTTAAAGATTACTTAATTAATTCTTGTTTTCTTTGTAACGAACTGGTTTTTCTTACTTTTGAAATTGAGTGAAATTTAAAACTTTTTCTTTTATAAAAGGAACGGAATACTTTTCTTTACTAAAACCATTTAAAAGGCGATACTAAAATTCTTTTCTTAACACACAGTGGAAGACTAAATGAATAAAACACATTAAAAACCATTATTAAATCATTTACATATACTTCTTTTCTTTTATAATTCGAATACTTTAGAAAACTCTTTCCAAAATCTTTTCCTTTCTATTACCCATTAGCCTAGCCAGCCACAAGATCCGCACATGCAAATCCTTAATCAACTGCTCCTTCACATGTTCTCGTGTGTGTACCTACATCATGAGACAAATAGTGAGCCTAATGCTAAGGAATAGAATGAAATATGTTGCATGCTCATGTCTGATTATGTCAGAAAGAAATTCACTCAATTTGTCTTTTACTCATAGTCTCATATCATTAAACTCATACATTGAGCTGGGACATTGAGAACATTTTCCATAAGGAGAATAGTTTTTTACCAGAAACTAAACCTTGGCAGATAGGCTCGCACATCTCGACGAGGGAAGGGTTTAATCTTAAGTCTACCAATCAGAATTTGAACTATCTCCCCAACCCCCAATTCCTATTACATTCATTTAGTCTGGTTTTTCTCGTGCAATTCATATAAATACCAACCTCATGGTATCCCTAATTGTTTCTATCACCATGATGCATGTTCATACAATGCTTATAAATGGTATAACAACATGGATCACAATATAGTGGATAACAATACGTGTGATATCAACAGGAATCACAATATAGTAAAGAACAATACGTGCAATAACAATAGGGATCACAATATAGTGAAGAACAATATGAGCCATTTTGAATATATTTGTACAGAAAGCTAACGGCTTATTTATTTAAATGACAGGGTGTGCATTATATAACAAGGACAATATTCAGGTAGATGCAACCATCAAGGTATCTAGCAAACCAAGCTATGAACTAAATTCAGAGCAAAAGAGAGGCGAGTAACAACAGAGATGAAATAGACAACTAACAATCTGAAGTTAAACTAACAATTAATAACCGAGGGCTAACTAGTTAGAGAGCAATTTCTTTTTAACTAACATATTATGCATTAAGTAACAAAGAGCTAAACTAAGCAGGAAATTCAAGAAACATAACAACTTAAACACAAAGACTCTAGTCCCATGATGTAGGCCTCCACTAGCCATACATGTGCACTATTCCTTACCTGTCATCCGTAACGCGTTTCTGCACTTCCTTTTTCCTCTTTAATACCTTCAAAACCATAACTTTTATTCATCAATTATGAACCTCAAATTTGATACCATTGTTCCTTATTCACAATTTAATAGAATTACACAATCCAATCATAGCAATTCACTTAACAGCTTCCATTATCTACAACATAATACCCAGCAGATCATATAGAGTCCAAATCCACAATCTCTAACACAAACATATCTACGCAATAAAACCCATTAAAACCAACAAAATAACCCCAACCATTTAAGCCTCAACCATCAAACTATCATTCCAACCTTAACCAATAATTCAAGTGGTAGAAACCAATATCAGAATATTACTTCATTAGACTCGGCAGTAACAAAACTAAAACAAGGACTCTACTTATCATCACAACATTTATTTACAGAGGGCATATCCCACATTTCCACATGCTCTCCAGTAATATTTATGTTCAACTGATCCTTAACCAAAATCACAGCATAATCTCAGTAGCATTCCTCAACAAAATATGACAATGAAGAATCATACCACAAAGAATAAATAGAGAGCACAAACAACATGTCTTCTTCAACACAATCCATTTATCTTCTGCTTATAACATAATTTAATCCATAAAAACCAATGAAGAATTCAGCTATGTGTTACCTGAAGTGCAACCGTGGAAGGAAGCAGAGGACCTCTTCAGAAGATTTCCTCTTTCTTATTCTTTCATCGTTGCTTCTATCTTCATTTTCTTTCTTCGTTTCTCCTAGAAAGCTCTTTGTGTTCTAATTCTCTAGAGGCATTCTCCAACAAACTCTCCCACTATCTCTTTTATTTCTTCTTGATAGGGCTTCCATCACATGCCACATAAATCCCAAAGCACCTCACCTAATACCCCTTCACAATTGCCATCTGTAAAAGAAGCCACATGGAGGAATTACAAGAACCTAGCCGCTTATCGATCAACATTTCTTCTAGGGCCGACAACCCAGGTGGTATCGGCTGACTAGGAATTCATGTGTCACTGCGTTCACCCATCCACTTTGCCATTGTGATCTCCACAGTAATACCAAAACATAGACCATCCAATTAATAGAGCACTAATTTAACAGCAATACTCACCTAGGTTAGGTGCTGCAAACACCACAGCTCGTAGTACGCAGTTTGCATATTCCCGTGGGTGCCATCCCATGAACCCGAGCGCCGCAATCCCTAGCTCCGCCAAGTTCTGCACCTCACGTCGTCACCATTTGCTCACCGGACAATGCCTCCCATATTACACTCATCCATCGCGAAGTCCATCGCCCGAGTCTCCCCCTTGTCACTCTCGAAACGCTCTCACTCTCTCTATTCTAAAACTCGGCCGTTGGACGTTTCCTTTCTTCTCCCGCATCTACTTCCTCTTCTTCTCTTCAAAAGGACCGAACCAGCAGTTCAATCCCTCCTCTTCCATTAACTTCTTGTTTTATTTTAAATCAATTCTTTCATTTACTTTAGTTTAATTTAATTTATTTCCTTTCCTTTATTTATATATATGTCTATATGTATATATGTACTATATATATGTTCTATATATATATATATTGTACATATGTGTACATATATCTACACATATTTATACATATATGTGTGTATATATATATATATGTATGTATAATATAGTAATCTACTCAAATTCCATATCCATATAAGTACATGTATGTTTATGGAAATATGTATATATATATTGTAGAACATTTCCAATATACGTATGTAATACACGTATGTGTCAAATATACATATAATATAGTAATCGACCCAAAATCTAATTCACGACTAATTTTGAATATCACTTGATGATGATTACGGGTCCAACTTAAGTTCTTCAAATTTCGTTTCCCAAATTATTTTTTCCCCAAAAATATAAAATAATATATCCTCACTCTACACTTATCATGACCTTGAGATTCCGGGTATTATATTCTTCTTCTCCAAGTCTTGATGGTTTTTTTGGTAGCTTTCCTTCATTATGCTAGGCCATTTTGGAAGGTTCCCATAACTCAATATGTGTTGTCTTTCCTTACTCTTCAAGCTTGGCCACTTGGGATGCTTTTAATACCAATCATGCATTGGCTTTTCTTGATCCCCACAAAATGGTGACTCCTCCACTTGGTCCACTATTGAGAAACCTTCTAAATAACTAGAAGGTAAGTGCTGATGAGTCCTTGGGCTCAAGCTTTTGTTTATTGGACCTTGTAGTCCACCACTGGGCTTCTAACAAATTTGGCTCTCTATTTAGGAGGCTTTGGACATAGCAAAAAAACTTTAATATTAATGATCTAGCCTATTCTTCAAAGCTTAGGAATTCAGCTACAATCTTTATGAGTCATGCTTTTTTCATATAACATTGTCTTGAATGCCAAACAAGTCAAATACTTATCAAAGATCAGAAACTAGGCCGACTTGTGATGTCCACCAAATCTTCTACACTTATACTTGAACTTTCACTTATGTTTGATCTTGAATGACTTCAAGATATCTTTAGAAGCTAGATGAATGTCATCCATCCTCTTTTCTCTTTCAAGACCTACACAATAGTCACTCAAGATATGGTTAGAAAATCTCGTGCTAAAACGTTGATACATGGAATCCGTAGTCCATTACTAACTGTCCATCTGTCTAGGGGTGAAAAGCTATTCTAAATGTCAGATTTGTACCTAAGTGATGCACTACAAGTCCATTCTATTATTAATCAAGTTTCCAATATTCTTATTGAGAGGTTCAAGGTCAAGCATAGGTAGAAGTACAAAGATAATTGTGGAATATTTGATGGGCTTTCCAAAAACTGTCTTCCTTTTGACCTCCGATGAGTATTTGACTATTTTGGCATTCCAAAAAATGTCATTTCAAAAAACGTGTTTTGTGAAGATTGTATTTGGCTTCCTAATCTTTTTAGAATGAGTTGGATTGTCAAATTCGAAGTTTATTTGCTATGTCAAAGGTCCACCGATTAGAGAGCAAAGATTAAGGAAAGTCCAAGTGTCCATGCTTGGAAACCATGGAAATCTGTACATGGAAACCATCCAAGTGGCCGAGCACCAACATGGATTACTTGCCAAATACATCTAGACTTGGGGAGGAAGAAAGAAAGATTTTAATTTAATATTCTATTGTTTAATTGACCTAGTTTCTATAAAGTAGAAAATCGAACAACTTATTCTATGAGCCGATTAGGGTTATTGTTGCTTAATTAGTTTACTATTATTTTATAGTTTGTAATTGGATATTTAAAGCCACCTTATGTACATGTTTAAGGGACTTGAATTGGAATACAAAAATATTTTGCTTATTTTGAAATTGGGGAGATTCCTTTTTCAAACACTTTGGTGAGTAACATCCAAAGTATTCTTGTGTGAGTCATGTCAAAAGATTGGGCTTACTTGAAGTTGAGTAAAGTTTCTTGTTGGCATCGGCAGCCATTGTCCTTGGATGAAGGTTGCAAGAAGTGGTGTCCAACCATTAACTGGCGTTATCATTAGCAAAACATCCATTCGGAGATAACAAGTTTTCGTATTTGTTAAATCTAACCACCTGGAGTTTTTTTACCATATTTCCTAATTCTTGAGGGATATTGCAAAAGTTCTTAAAGGGTTCTTTTTCTTATTCATTAAAGAAAGTGTGGTACAAAATTCAGCTCAAAATCTTTAAAAAAAAAATTTACAAGTATCCAAAGTCGGACCTTCCATAATTAAAATTATAGAAAATTAAGAAAACTCAAGATTAGGTCGACCAACTCTACCAATTCTACGACCGAATCATCGATCAAATTCTAAAGTTGAATATGTCCTACTTTTAGGTCAAGTATCATCAACCATACAGTCAACTGCAAGGCCATAAACACAGCCACCTTTGGTTGATTAACATACTTCAATAATTATTCTACTTCTTCAACCAATTGTTCAACACTTCCTCCACATATTTTACAGGTTATTTTGTTACCCCTTCCGTTGTTGCATCACTAACGGCTTATGTAAACTCTTCTAAAAGGCTAAGGTGAATCTCATATCACAGTTTGATACAATTGATGTGGGTACTCTATGGAGTTGGACTATCTCTTTGATGTATAACTCTAAGTATTGTTTCATGGTATAAGTCAACATTATTGGTAAAAAGGGCACTGACTTAGTTAGTCTGCCCATGATCACCCAAATGGCATCATGCCCTCTTGCAATCCTTAGCAAACTTAACACAAAGTCAATTGCAACTTGTTCCCACTTCCACTTTTGTATTGGCAAGGATTGCAGCGTTCCTGATAGCCTTTGGTGTTTTGACTTGACTTGCTAATAGATTAGATGTTTCTCAACATGTTTGGTGACATCTTTCTTAAGATTCAACCACCAATAATGTTGTTTCAAGTTCTTGTACATCTTGGTAGTACCAAGGTATATGTAGAAGTTGTAAAGGAGTGTGCTTTTGCTAATATCTCACGTCGAAGCTGCTTGACTTTGGGAATATACCACCTATTTCTAAATTTTATGATGCCATCCTTAAAAAAAGTGAAATCCGATGTCTCATCAAACTTTCCCTCTATTCAAAGGTTTATACATTTTAAATCTTCCTTTTGTGCTTCATTGATTCTCTACAATAGTGTAGGCTTTAGAGTCATAGCTGAAAATGTGGATGCCTCTGGCTTGATAACTATTTCTAACCCAAACTTTTGAATTATCTTCTGTAATGTTAAAGGCATACACGATCATATAGAATGTATAGAATTTGTCTTCCTACTCAAGACATCGGCTACCATATTTGCTTTTCTGGGGAGATATTTAATCTCATGATTGTAGTCCTTAATGAACTCCAACCATCATCGCTGTTTCATATTCAATTCCTTGTAAGTGAAGATATATTTTAAGCTTCTATGATCCATGAATATATCGTACAACTATCCATAAAGATAAAGTCTCCAAATTTTTAGTGCGAATACCACAACAGCTTGCTCCAGATCATGCGTTAGATTTTTTTGTTTGTAGTTCTGCAATTGTCCATAGGCATAGACAATTACTCTTCCATCTGGCATTAGTACACCACTCAAACCATTCTTTAATTCACCACAGTAAATATGGTACTTACCATCTTCAGATAGAAGTGCTAGCATTGGTGCGATGGTCAATCTATTTTTCAATTCTTGAAAACTGTATTTACATTTGCTAGACCACCAAAACTTTGCATTCTTCCAAGTCAAGTGCATTAAATGTATGGTGATCTTCGAAAATCCCTCAAAAAATCTTTTATAATATCCCATAAGGCCAAGAAAACTACGAACTTCACTAACATTTCTTTATTGCAACCATTTTAGAATAGCTTGTATCTTGATACCTTCATGAGAAATTACATGTCCCAAGAAATTGACTTTTTCTAGATCTAGCTAGATATATGAGTTTTAAAGAAATATGACGGCGATATGAAGATCCAAAAGTGTCACCTATGTTGCCAATGAGCAAAGCTCAATGACGACACAGCCTGTCAATCAAAGAATTTGTGGCGGCGATGCGAAGATCTAGCCAGCCACATAACAAAATAAAATGACTAAAATACTTTGGCCAGGTTTAGGGATTCAAAACCTAAAGAGCGTGTTATCACCACCCTATTACCCATTTACTTTAAGGATTTGAAACCCAAATTACCAAATTTCAACAACCGAAGAGGATTTCTTATTGTTTTCTTTGTTTTCTTTGACTCTTGACCATATTTAATTATTTTGCTTTGTTCTCTTTGTTTTCTATCATTAACTAATTTTCTTTAGATTGCGAGGATAAAGTTCCAAACTTTTTAATTGATGTTCAATTGTTACTAATTTGTAATATTTTTTTCAATTAGTTTATTCAATGGTTTCATCTTATTACGATAAAAGAGCATTTGTCTGAATTATAAGTTATTATTCATACGTGTTGAACTGTAACTTGACTTTAAAACTCTAATTGAATAATGTGCAGTCTGTCACACCCCAGAGATAAACTTGACAAAAATTTCGGGTCATGGGTCAACTAGGTTAGGTTGTCAACGGAAGACTTAACATAACATAAAATGTCAAAGACCACAAAGTGATCAATAAGAGGTATAAATATCATAATAATAAACAAAAGAAAAATACTCTTTAGCAAATGAAAACCATACTACACTGTAAAATAAGTTCTACAACAAAAGAAAAATAACTTACCTAGGAAAACAAGCACCGACCACCTCTAGCAAAACCTAGAAAGGAGGGAGTCATTAGTGTGAGTGACTAAGTCAGGAATCAATACTATATGCAATCCATGAGAAAATTGGTTTTATCTTTCATCTCAAACCATGATCAAAATGGTTGTCGTGCATGATTTTAAAATAATTTAAAATCCCTTTCTTTTTTTCATTTTTAAGAAAAACTGGCTCATTGGTCATCGATGAGGCAAAAATCAAAATATGGTTGTATACATAGACAACTATAATTAAAATAGACACTCTTCATTTTTCCATAAAGAAAACCATCTTAGTGAAAAGGGAGGACCACTCAAAGACTCCTCCGAACATATGCACAAAAAGGTGGCCACCATTTCTGGGTAACACCTCATGAGTTTGAAGGGAAAAAGAGTCAGCGAGAAGGGTTTAGTGACAACATAACCCGTCAATCAAAGAATTTGTGGTGGCAATTCAAAAATTCAGCCAGCCACGTGAGTTCGAAAGAAATATGATGGTGATTTGAAGATCAAGTAGTGTCACCTATGTTGCTGGTGAGCAAGGCTCAGCAGGCACAACATGTCAATCAAAGAATCTATGGTGGTGATCCAAAGATCTAGACAGGCACATAATGAAATAGAATGATTAAAATACCTTTCCAAGGTTTATGGATTCAAAACCCAAGGAGCAGCTTCATCACTACCCTATTAGCCATTTACTTTAGGGATTTGAAACCCAAGGACTCATCATCAATGCCTTATTACCTATTTTTGTAAAAAAAACAAACAACCTTTACTAAACAAGCCACGTCGCATTTTCATGTGTGATAACTCACAAAATAAGGTTTTAAAAACCATGATGCAATGTAGTACAATATAAAAATCCTTACATCAATAATGATAGAAGCCTAACCAACTAGCCGCACGAGTCAATGGAAATAGGCATTGTAACTAGGAACATTGTAAGAACCTATAACTAAATCAGTGTCAAAACCCCAAATCAACACTAAGGACAAAACAGTAGTCCTAAATCGGTATTTGAAACTAAACTGGAAGGACTAACACAAGTCCTCCTAACTCAACACAAGGAGCAATAGAAAACCTCACATTGAACTAAGAATCTAAAGGGGTCGGAAGACAAGAGATGACTTAGGAAAACGAATGAATGCCAATAAACCCCAAAACTCAACAAAATCCTACTGTATAATTGACCATGACATAACAGCAGTCGATCAGGCACATCTACAGTCAGCCAGAGCAATATAACTATAATGACGCATTTTTCCTTTTATTCAAAACATTACTCTTTCTTTTTGAATTGCGTTGTGGAAGACTTTCCGTACTAAAAATATTTGAGAATAAACAACTTATACACCATAATAAAATTTCACCTTTAAAATCTTTACATTGTCCCAAACATTTCTTAACTTAAACAAATTACATTTTTCCTTTTTCTCTTGAGCCCGTCAAACATAATATCTCATCACGTAAATCCTCTATCAACTTCTCCTTTCTTTCTTTACCTTCGTGATTTCCTATATCACAAGACCTAAACTATGAGCCTAAGCCTCAGTAAGAGATAGAAATATGTTATGCTCATGATATGCACTTTATAAAATATATGCAGTTTTTGTTTCATTTTTCCTTTACCTCTAACTTTATCTTTACATTTAACTTTAACTTTTGTTCCACTTACCCATCCAGACATTGGAGATATCATCGCATAAGGGAGAGTTACACCTATTGACCCACACGGGGAAGCCATCTCAAGAACCCATACCTCAAAATGTCTATTTACATTTATTTTCCTTTTTCTTTAGTTCCACTTTCCCATAAAGAAGCTACTGGTATCACATAACCCATCATGTCTATTTACATTTATTTCTTTTTTTTTTTGTTTCACTTACCCATACAGGCGCTAGAGGTATTATCGTACAAGGCAGAGTGTCACCTATTGATTCACATGGGACAGTCATCTCAACAACCCATACCTCATCACGTCTATTTACGTTTACTTCCATTTTTCTTTGGTTTCACTTACACATACAAACGCTAGATGTATCACCGTACAAGGTAGAGTGGCACATATTGACCCACACAGGGCAGCCATCTCATGAACTTATACCTATCGTGTCTATTTACGTTTATTTTCATAATATGTCAGTTTCATTTGCAAAATGTTTGCATAAAATATTTATGTTCATTTTCATTAAAATCGTGATGCATGATTATGAAATGAAAGCATACAATTCTATCATTCTATCACATAATAACAATACAACACTTTTCATTTATCTTTATTCTTTCTCATCAATCATCAAACAATCAACGTTTTCATCTTTCCAAAGAATCAATACTATCCTTATATAAATCTTAACATAACAATAATCATGTGAAAATATATAAAAAATTCCAATCACATCATATTACTAACCTCATATACACAATATATAAGAGAATTACCTATTTTATTGTAATGTAGGTAATAGGCCAAAAACATGCATATCTCTTACCTTAGGTCCTTAGTGTAATTTAGCATGTAAGATTATCTATTCACAATACCTTCAAAATCAATAAACATCCACCAATATCACATGATAAAAATACAATCCTTTATACATGGACTCTAGGCTGTCCTCCAATTTTCACCTATCTTTGATTGATCATAACTTTCATACTACTTAACCAAATCCATTACTTCCAAAGCCTATTTCTTCCTTAAGATGTCTTGATGCGCTGGTGGAATGAGGGAAAGAAATTAACCTTGTGAGTGGTTGATAATTTGATGAGGGGTTGAATGATCGTAGGTTGAAATAGACGGAGAAGTGGCAAATAAATAGATGAAGCAGAACGACCATAGATCCTCAATTTTCAATCGTCTACAAAGTTACAGTAGCAGGAGCGATAGTTCAGAAACAGAAAGAAAAAGGACAGATTCGAACAAAAATGTTGGTGGTCGGTTGGCTGAGGAGAAGGTGATGGACCTGTCGGCTTGAGCTTTCTATACTTTGTCGCAAATCATCTTTATGGAAACTTTAACTTTGGACAACAATATCTCTCTCAATTTGAAAGCTTTCTCTCTGAAATTTGAACCATGAATTCCTTGATGGATGAAGAATAATCTGTTTGGAAATATTGCTAACAAATGCCACACATTTGGAAATATGCACAGAAGAAGCCAATGGATCGGACTTAGCATGTAGTTGTTACTAGCACTCCTGTATGGATGACTTTGCCAATGAAAACTCCCCTTGAAAGTTGGACACTACTTCACACACTTTTCCTCCTAGGAATAGGAGTATGGATGCCAATAAGAGAGGGTAATCAACTTACAAGTAACCTCAATCTTGTGATGCAACACACAAAAGGAACTTTGGATATAACTCACCAAAGGTTTGAAAGAGGAATCACTCCAATTTTGAAAACAAAGCAAAGACTTTTTCTATTCAATTTTCACTATCTTAAACACTTAAATAAGCTGGCTATAAATAGCTTAATTACAAACTAACGATAGTAAATTCTAAATAAGAACAATGACACTAATTCACTATAATATAAACTTGGCTGATTCTTTACTTAGTAGTTACTAGGAAACTTATCTTATAGATAATTTAATTAATTCTTTCTTTCTTCTTCTCCAAGTCTTGATGCCCTTTGGCATCTTTTCCTTCTTGAGTTTGGCCACTTGGATGGTTTCTTTGTATTGACTTCCCTTGGTCTCCAAGCTTGGTCACATGGGCTTTTACAAAATATTTGCTCTCTGTTTTGTGGGCTTTTAACAAACTAGCCCATTCTATAAAGCTTCTGAAGCTCACTGCAACCTTAATGAAGCATGCTTTTTGATATAACATCATCTTGAATGCCAAAACCTTCAAGTACTTCTCAAAGGTCAGAAAGTTGGTAGATTTGTGAAGTTTATGAAAACTTCTACAATTGATCTTGAACTTCTACTTCTAGTTGATCTTGAATATCTCCATCAGATTTTTGGAAGCTTGATGAATGTCATTCATCTTCTTTCTTCTCAAAATCCCTACAAAATAATCACAAAAAGTAGGGTTAGAGATACTCCATGGTTGTTTGTTAATAGATGGACCCCATAGTACATCATTCTCTCGGAGTTGAAAATGATTCGACCTCGAATCACGTCTTTTTCCTCCATCATCTTTTTCACCACGATAAGAAAATTCATCGTAGATCAAGAAACTTGCAAGGGCTTTAAATTCTTCATGAGTGCAATAAAAGGACAAGTCTTATTTGATGAAGTAGGCTGACGATATAATGATTTTCAAAAACCCCTTCTCATGCTTGTACAATAACTCGGGTGCTTGATTCTCATTCTTTGCCATCGAGCTAATGGTAATGTAGACCACAATTTTCAATTTACTTATAGCTTCCATAAATGCACCCTTGAGTATGTGTGGCCAAAGAACAATTCCTCCATAGGTTCTTAAGTTGCAAGGGCTCAAGTTGTCTTTTCTCCCACATGGCTTGGTAGACTCCCACCATGAACTTTATTCATTAGTGATGCTTGAAGTCCACAAGTTTGTATACAAAGCTTGCCATCCTTGAAAAGATAATCTTTGAAATGGAGTATTGGCCACTAATTTTTTTCTTCCATTCTTATACTTAATCATATATGGGTAGCATTCTTGAAACTTATGTTTGGATAGTGATGCAAAACTAGGTAAGTAGTATTTGAAACCAAAAAACAAACAACTATCAAAATTACCCTTGTTGTCATAAAAGTCTTGCCCAAGAACTAAATCAATATCAATATTATGAATTATCAAAATCCTCCTCAAGATATAATGTGTTCTTCTAGCCTCAAAATAGCTAGGAACTCCATCACCAAGACTCAATAAGAACAATAACATCATTTTTTTCTATGCATGCTAACAATGCCATCCAAAATTTAATTTCAATAATAGTTAAAAACAACATCCTTATCTAATTGATTGCCATATCACATTGATAATATCTTAATACCAATAATGTAAGAATCCTTAATCCATCAAATTTTAAGAATTGAAGCAATCAAGTTATCCTAGGGTACATACCTTTGACATAAGCATAACAGTCTTCATCCGATTTTCCTTTTATGCATCATAATGTTTAGCAATTTGATCGGGTTGAAGTGGAGCTAGCATGATCACCCTTCCATTATCTTTGAACGAATAACAATTAGAATAGTAATTAGAATACTTGCCATGTGTAGGCCTCCTATCATATGGCCATGGTATTCCCCAAAGTAAACGTCTTGCATTTATTGGCAACATATCACAAAGCACTATGTTAGTAAAACTAACAATAGAAAAATCAAAAGCTTTCTTGTTTTGATGTGCCCCAAATCCCTGTCACTTGAGCCCGAGCCAAGGGTTCTTTTATTTTCTANGAACAGATTTAACAAAGGTTCCCCATTTGTTTCTTGGAGCCTGTCATGTTTCCTTGATGTCTTCATGATCATTGAACCAACTCAAATTTTCCTTAAAATTCATGGAAGTCATATTGGTGCAAGTTCTTCCATCCCCGATTAAAGAATGTACCTTTTTCTTGATTAAACAAATGCTACGACAATTTTCTTCCTTATCAATGTGCCACCATAATTTATAAGTAGTGTAATGCATCATTATTTCCAAGCCAATTTCTGTAACTATAACCATGGAAACCAAGTTAGCGCAAATTCCATCATCAATGAGTAAAGAGAAAACCTTATTCTTGTTGGAGCGTTGGCCATGATAAGTTTGATCATTTTGACAATCCATTTCTTGAGTTTGAGGAGTTAGAACACCTTGAAGCTTTATGTTGAAGGGTTCCCTTTGGATATAATACAACTCTTCTTGTATTGTTGTTGTTAAGGAATCAACTTTGCCCTCTATATGTTCATCTTTGGGTACTTATTCTTTGAGACTATCTTTCTCTTCTAATTGAGACTCCAAAGATAGTAACGAGCCTTCTTGAGGTAATATGATATCTTCTTCAATTTTCACTTTGCCCAAAGACTGTCTTCGAATACCACAAACATGGGCTTGTGAATTCAATAGTGGGGTGCATGCTATTCTTGATTCAAGTTGTTGAACTATCCTTTCAAATGAAGTTTGTATGTTAAGGAGTTCAACTTGTCGACTATTGGGAAATTTCTCATACCATGGGATTGGTGGTGGTGAGATGGTCTTTATAAACTTCAGAGCATACATTTTCCTCAAGAATCTCTTCATGAATTCCCACGTTTTGATGTCTTCTTCTCTATCTTCTTTTCGATTGGTAATCAAATTGTTCCACCATATTGATGCTCTTTCTCTAAGATTTAAAGAAATAAGTTTTACCATGGTCTTCTCTGAAAAATAAGAGCGTCAAAAATTTTTTTCGACATCATCTTCCCAATCCAAATAATCTTTGACAAACTCTGAACTCCTAAAAGTAGAAATAGATTATTATAACTCCTCTTTGTTCGTAATGGCTCCTCGTGTCATCAAGAAGATGAGAAAAAAACACAATTAATAAGAGTCATTTTATCTCTGATACCAAATGATACACTAGCGGAAGAGGTAAAGAATATAACTTGTTATTGTTCGATTTAATGAAGAGGATGAACAACCGGGTGTTGCAAAGTGTAAGAGACTCGGCTGATCAACATAGGCAGATTCGACCACAAATAATCGACCAACAATTCATAGATGGAAGGAGTGGTCAATCCGTAATGTAAAAAATATTATAGATTCAATTAATTGGGTTTGGAGTGGTCGGTCCTTAGAAGAGAAGGAGATCGATCTATCAGCAAAAACCATCTAAAACTTGCCGTGAAGACTATATGGAATGTCCGACTTTGGAACCCAATATCTCCCTTGTTTTAGAAGCTTTTTCTCTAAAATTTTAACAGTAACTCCCTCAATGAATGAAGAATAACTCATCTAGAAATTGTAACACCTCGACTTTTCAAGTTGGACTATTATCGAGGTATTACAAAGGACACGTTCGGAGAGTTAAGTCAAGGGATATTCGTAATAACATTTTCACCCGTATACGTGATGTAATCAAGTGTGGGGATAGTTAGGATATTACATTACGTGTTTATACGTGTCATTTTATGACATGTATTTATGAGGTAAGTGTTATGGGATGAGAGTTAAGTGGGAAAAAGGTGAGCAAATGTGGTTCTGGGCATTTTCGAACGCCTGTAGACGAGGTATGTCATCCGCCCCTGTAGTCTAGGATAACTCAGGACGTGGTCTTTGCTTCCTAACTACTCTGCTGTCTTAGAGATCGGAACGTATGCGGACGAGTGTGGACGTGGATTAGCCGTGTCTGATTTGAATCTGTCTAATTTATGGATGGATTCGGACGCATGCAGATACTTCATGTGAATGCCAAATCGCGTCCGAATGCCGGTTGCAGACGGAACAGAATGGAGGAGGACGCCATTTCTCGTCTGTGGCCACGATTTTTTGCCTTGGGGATTTTACTCATGCAGACGAGACCAGAGTGTCCGCAATCGTACAAAAGTCCCAGTTCAGCGTAAATTTAGAGATTTAAAATATGTTTTCTTGTCATGTAGTTCATAATTACACCGCATGGGAGACACGAATGACCTCTCCCCAACCTCCAAGCTAAGACGCCGACCTCCCCCTGCCTAGAGCCACCTCCTCTCTACCCATAGGTGTCCAATTTGTCCCCTCCTCTCCAAGTATAAGCCTTCTTCTCCCCTTCCTATTCAGCATTTTCTACTATGCTACGTGAGTTTTCTCTTCCTTGGAGGAGTGCTCCTGCGTGTGAGTTTCTTGTGTGTGAGAGAGTATTGAATGAGAGGAGTTGTGAGTTAGCTATTGTGTGCTAAGTGTGAATGTGAGTGAGTGAGTGGTAAGTTGTGGAATTGGTGCTGCTATGAGCTGAGGAGCCATGAACGAGGAGCGCTGTTGTTCCTGTGTGATTTAGTTCTTCAACTTAGGTAAAGAATTAGGTACGTCTTGGCCAATGGAGGCCCTACCCACAAGTAGAGTGCGTGAGTTTTATGTTACTTTTCCTTAAATGCTTGCCATTAGTAGTTGTTAGTTAATTTTAGATGATATTTCCTTGGATGATAGTGTTGATGATAGTGTATATTTGTTAATGTTCTGTAGCATATTATTGTTCTGTGATAATTCCTTGATGGTTCTATGTTTAAAATGCCTTAATTGTGATGCTCTATAGATTTCCTTCATTAAGAACTTTGTCTCTTGTTGTTAATTTTCTGATTTTCCCATATTGTTAGTTCTGTCCTTGTGTGTTAGCTCTATAATTGATACTTGGTAGTTATTTCCTTTATTATTGTTAGCTCTAGGATTTCCTTGTTTGTTAATTTCGTGCAAATATTTCCTTTAAATGATTCCTCCAATTGATATTGATGGTGGAAATGAAAGTGAAATAAGTGAATGATGAATGGTTAAGTGAAGTCCGAAAATGAGCTAAGAGGTCTATGTTATTTTTGAATGTTTACTTACTGTTTATTTATTAACTACAAGCATGTCTAACTAACTAAGTAGACTTGAGCATGTTTAATTAAATAATTAACTAGTCTAATTCGAGCAAGTTTAGCTAGCTATTTAATTAATGACCAATCCTTGAGCATGTTAAATTACTAATTAGTTGAGCATGTATATTGATTAATAAGTAGCATGTTGAAATTGATCAACTAGCATGTTTAAATTGACTAACAAGCATGTTTAATTAGCACGCTTAGATAAATTAAGAGCATGCTAATTAACTAGAGTAATTAATTAGACATTGAACATGTAATTAATTAAAGTAAATTAACTAGCAATTAACTAGACTCAAACATAACTATTCAAGTATGTTTAAATTAACTAGCTATAAACTTTAGCATGTAATTAAATAAAATAATATTAGCATGTCAATTAATCTAATTGTGCCATGCTTAATTATTAACTAGGCTAAGTTGTTTGGTTGATTAATAGTACTATGCATACGTTAAATCCCTTGAGCATGTTTAGTTTCGTTAGTTTTGCCGAGCACATTTTTAGTTTAGTTTAGTTTTGCTTACTGAACATGTTTACTAATCGTAGTTCATCGCATGTTTGCTTTACTGTCTCTTTATTGCTCATAAACTGTTTCAATTAAAGTTTATAAATGTTCCTTGTTATGCACTATCAATTATATTTGTTATGCGCTTTCAATTTCCATTATTCATTTTATGTGCAATTTCAATTACAGTTTGCTTTCATTTCAATACGATTGTCATTTACTTTCTTTATATGAGCAATGTGAACTGCATCATGAATCATGTTAGGACCAGAATGTACCATCACGTATCATGTTAATAGAAACTAATAAGGAGTGGCACCTTGGTGGTGATACTCACACATGCATTATGTGAGGTAAAATGTTAAGAAAATCAAGAAAATGGGGAGTTAGAGGGCAGAAGGGTAGCAGATATAGTCTGCAACTAGTCGAAGCCCCTCCCTTGTCGAGTACTGGAGTTCTGGTTACAAGTAAAAGGTTAGATCCGATCACTATTCCATCATAGAGGAAATCCTCCAATCTTCCGCTCGAAGTATGAGTAATGAACAAATGAATAAAAGTAAATTAAATAATGAACGAATGATATAATGAAAGGATTGGTTTTTGTGGGCCCCATTCCAAAAGGACTAAAGAGAGGCATATCATACTGCAATAACCCTTTTCCTTACTAAGGCTTTGGGCTTACAGCTAATTGTGGTGTAGGTGTAGGTACTGGTATGCAAAAATGACGAACAGACAACGAACAGATAATAAAGCAGGGATGAAGGGTTTGCACATGTGAGACACATGGCTAGCCACGCATAAAGAGAATAAACTATAGTACGATTGTAACTAAGTCGTAATTAATTGTTTAGTTTCTTCATTAAACTATTTACGCTTCCGCAATGTTTTAATTAAATGATTTCATAACGCTTTCGCATTTCATTAATTTGATTTTCAATACAAGTTTAATGAAAGGTTAGTAGTAGTTTGGTTTAGCGTCGCACTCTGATTCGTTTTAGAAAGAAATTTTTCACGGTTTTATGAAAGTTCAAATTTTCAAGTATTTTAAAGGATTTACGAAAAAATGGGTTGCTATAGATGGTATTAGAGCAAATTTGTTTTGTTTTACTGCATTTTAAAATCGAGCTCTGATACGTTTTGCTAAATAAAACAATTTTGTAAAAGCCAAACTGTAATGTAGTCTGCTTGCCAGCACAAGCCTCGATGTGGGAAGTCCTTCATCCACTGTAAGTGTACTTCCTAACGCTTTACTAACGCATGATTTCCTTATCCTATTGTTTTGTGAATGCACTGCTAGGACATAACATGGATGGAGAACTGAGGAGTGGGAGTGACATAGTCAAGCAGTTGATGGAGTACATGAAGGATCAATTCCAACTCATCTAATCGATTTAGAGAATTCAAAAATAAGTTCAAGGATGACATGTTGACACTGCCACAAGTAAAGGAAGGAGAATCAAGCTCTAGGAGGGAGAAGAGGTCGCTGGAGGACAAAAAGCAGAGAGAGAATGAGAAACGCCTCCAAATGGACGCTACTACTTAGGAGACTGAGGTTATGACCCTACTGAAAGGGCTGTATATGTCATGTGGCAAGAGTCATTCCGGTTTATAGCAGGATCGGGGCAATGCTACCGATGCTAGAGGACTAGACACATTGCCTGTCTGTGCCCCAATCGTGATGTTGATAGGAAGAGGGAGTTCTTCGACCTACATTATGGGAATTCAAGTGAGTGAACTTAGTGAAGATTAGGTATTTTGTAGTTGGATGTATACCCCACTACTTTTGGAAATAGCTTACTAGAGGGTGTACCTGATATTTTGTGGATGAAGTAACTTGGATTTTTTGATTCGTATGACTATAAAGAAATGAATGATGAATATTCTAGAACTGTTTAGAATTTTATGCAAGATGTATAGCTTTGGGGGAGTGTATAAACAAAGGAGACTCTACCCAAATTTTTGGAAAAGAAGCAAAAACGAAAATCCCAAGTGAGGTTAGACTAACTAGATAGTTAACCGAAGTCGCCTAGGTTACCACGAGCTTGATATGGGATAGAATGGTCAAGAGAAGAAGAATCTAGAGAATAAGGTTTAGACTTGTGGGAGATAGTGAGGAGGGGAACCTGTTGGATAGGGTAAGCTGATTCTTACATAGGTTAGATTTCATTGAAGAACGAGGAGTTTGAGGTTTAGTCTAATGGTACAAACAACTTGGACTTGAAGGCAGTTTTAGACGTAAGTGGAGTGATATTGGATTAGTAGTGGTATGGATGGTGGGACTTATGTTTTCCATCTGGGTTCGAACCTAATCAAGTAACCAAGAACGTGAATGCACAACTGTATGGCAAGAGCGGATTCAATTGGTTGAGCTTCTCTTGGAAGAAATACAGAAATAGAGACGAAAACAGGATGAAAACAGGAATACGAACAGAAACAAGAACAGGAATGGATACGGGAATGGGAACTGAAACTGAATCGAAAATGGGTACATATACAAAAACAGAAGCAAGACGGAATGCATCCAACTCAGCTAAATAGCGGTGTAGTTCATAACTCCAAAAAGCTTGAATTGATGGATTAGATGGTGGAGAATATGTTCGAGCATGCTGAAGTCACGAAGTGTATAGGACTTGAAGGAGAGGTGAGTTTGACGTTTGTGAGTCTTTTGGCAGTATAAAGGTTGTGGAGACTCTCCCTTGGTGTTGAATCACTTGGGAACCTGTGGAAAAATTTGATGTGGAATGTCAAATTAAGGAGAAAAATGCTGCAGATTCATGGGTTGAACGACAACGGTGAAGTATTCATTGGATTGAAGCAATGATTGGATATAAGAGTGTTGCCTTTCGGCTCTTGATGTTGTAGAATAGTCGTTATTAAGGCATTTCCTTTCTCCGGAGACAGTGTAATCAGAATAGCAAAGCGGAAGTGTGGAGAGTGAGTTTGAGGTTTGATCGACCTTTGATACTAAGTGACACGTTTGGATTAAGTCAATCCGATAATTATAGCTATGAAGGGAGTAGATAGTCTAGATAAAACAAAGTGTTAGGACCGCTACAGGGAACTACGTCATCAAATGGGGTAGCTAAGAAGAGATTTAACGTGTAGGTTGCTGTTAGTGAGAGCATTAGGCTAGGCAAATTTCGAGGATGAAATTTATATATGGAGGGAGGTATGTAACACCCGACTTTTCAAGTTGGACAATTATTGGGGTATTACCAAGGACGTGTTCGGAGTGTTAAGTCAAGGGATATTCCCAATAACATTTTCTCCCGTATACGTGATGTAATCAAGTGTTGGGATAATTAGGATATTACATTACGTGTTTATACGTGACATTTTATGACATGTATTTTTGGGGTAAGTGTTATGGGATAAGAGTTAAGTGGAAAAAGGTGCGAAAATGTGGTTCTAAATGAGAGGAGTTGTGTGTAAGCTATTGTGTGCTAAGCGTGAACGTGAGTGAGTGAGTGGTAAGCTGTGTAGTTGGTGCTACTATGAACTGAAGAGCCGTGAGCTAAGAGCGTTGTGGTCCCTATACGATTTAGTTCTTTAACTTAGGTAAGGAATTGGGTACGTCTTGGCCAGTGGAGGCCCTACCCACAAGTAGAGTGCGTGAGTTTTATGTTAGTTTTTCTTAAATGCTTGTTGTTAGTAGATGTTAGTTTTGATTTTAGATGATAGTTCCTTGGATGATAGTGTACATTTCTTAATGTTCTATAATTTATTGTGATTCTGTGATAATTCCTTTATGGTTCTGTGATTAAAATGCCTTAATTCTGATGCTCTGTAGATGCCCTTGGTTAATAGCTTTGTCTCTTGTTATTAATTTTCTGATTTTCCCTTATTGTTAGTTCTGTCCTTGTGTGTTAGCTCTATAATTAATACTTCATAGTTATTTCCTTTGTTATTGTTAGATCCAAGATTTCCTTCTTTGGTAATTTCCTGCAAATATTTCCTTTAAATGATTCCTTCAATTGATATTGATGGTGGAAATGAAAGTGGAATAAGTGAATGATTAATGGTTAAGTGATGTCCAAAAATGAGCTAAGAGGTCTAGGTTGTTTTTTAATGTTTACTTATTGTTTATTTATTAACTACAAGCATGTCTAATTAACTAAGTAGATTTGAGCATGTTTAATTAATTAATTAACTAGTCTGATTCGAGCATGTTTAGCTAGCTATTTAATTAATGACCAATCATTGAGCATGTTAAATTAGTAATTAGTTGAGCATGTAAATTGATTAATAAGTAACAAGTTGAAATTGATCAACTAGCATGTTTAAATTGACTAACTAGCATGTTTAATTAGCACGCTTAAATAAATTAAGAGCATGTTAATTAACTAGAATAATTAATTAGAGATTGAGCATGTAATTAATTAAGGTAAATTAACCAGTAATTACTAGACTTGAACAGGACTAGTCAGGTATGTTTAAATCAACTAGCTATGCACGTTTAATCCATTCAACTATTAAAAGCATGTTTAATCTACTGACATGTCTAATTTCTCAAGCAGGTTTAATTAACTAAACTTGAGCATGTAATTAATTAGAATAATATTACCATCTCAATTAATCTAGTCATGCCATGCTTAATTCTTGACTAGGTTAAGTTGTTTGGTTGATTAGTAGTATTATACATACATTGAAATTTTGTTAGCATGTTTAGTTTAGTTTAGTTAGTTTTTCCGAGCACACGTATGGTTTAGTTTAGTTTTGCTTAATGAACATGTTTACTAATCGTAGTTCATCGTATGTTGCTTTATTGTCTCTTTATTGCTCATCCACTGTTTTAATTCAAGTTTATAAACGTTCCCTGTTATGCGCTTTCAATTATATTTGTTATGCACTTTCAATTTCTATTATTCATTATATGTGCAATTTCAATTACAGTTTGCTTTCATTTCAATACGATTGTCATTTACTTTCTTTATATGCGCAAAGTGAACTGCATCATGCATCATGTTAGGTCAAGAATGTATCATCATAAATCATGTCAATAGAAATTAATAGGGAGTGCCACCTTGGTGGTGGTATTCACACATGCATTAGCCAAACTATGAAGTAAATGTTGAGTTGGAGGTCTGATGGGTAACAAATTTAGTCTGCAACTAGCCAAAGCCCCTCCCTTGTCGAGTATGGGAGTTCTAGTTGCAAGTAAAAGGTTAGATCCAATAACTATTCCATGACAGAGGAAATCCTCCAATCTTCCGCTCGAAGCACGAGTAATGAAGGAATGAATGAAAGTAAAGTAAATAACGAACGAATGACGTAATGGAAGGTGTAGGTACTGGTATGCAAAAACGACGATAAGATAATAAAGCAGGGATGAAGGGTTTGAACGCACGAGACTCATGGCTGGCCAGGCATAAAGAGAATAAACTAGAGTTCGGTTGTAACTAAGTTGTATTTAACTGTTTAGTTTCTTCATTAAACTATTTACGCTTCCGCAATGTTTTAAATAAATAATTTCATAGCGCTTCCTCATTTCATTAATTTGATTTTTAATATGAGTTTAAAGAAAAGTTAGTAGCGGTCTAGTTTAGAGTTGAACTCTGATTTGTTTTAAAAAGAGATTTTTCACAGTTTGACGAAAGTTAAAATTTTGACGCACTTTAAAGGATTTACCAAAAATCAGGTCGTTACAAAAATAATGGTTATAAACGCCACAAATTTGGAAATTAGCACGGAAGAATTTAATATACCAGAAATAGCAAGAAGTCACCCTTGCACTCCTATGTGGATGACTTTGCCATTGAAAACTCCCCTTGAAAGTTGGACACCACTTCACATACTCTTCCTCAAAGGACAAGGGTTACGGATGCCAATAAGAGAGACTACTCAACTTACAAATTACCTTAATCTTGTGATATGACACATGCAAGTAACTTTGAATATAACTCACCAAAGATTTGAAAGAGGAATCACTCAAATTTCGAAAATAAAGAAAAGGCTTTTTCTATTCGATTTTCACTGTCTTAAACACTTACATAAAGTGGCTATAAATAGATTAATGGGAAAATGACAAATTAACCATCATCCTTTACTATTGGTGACGAACCAACCATCATCACTTTTTTCTAACAAATTAACCACTGATGTATGGGAAAAAGACAAAGCCAATATCACTGTCATGTTTGCCCTTAACAAGTTGACGTAGAGCCGCGGCGGTTCATAGACAAACCGTCGCGGCTCCCTGGTTTTCCAAGAAAAGAGGGCCAAATTTGACCTGAATCGCCGTGGGGTCTCAGGAGACCGCCGTGGTGTGATACCAAACCCGGTGGTCTCTTGAGACACCGTGGTGGTGTGCTGGCCTCGGTCTTTTAACTCTAAGGTATACATAACTGCAGCCGTCGTAGGGCTCAGTCATTTTCATCACGAACAAACAACGAAATCCTCTCGGCGAGCTATTTTCACCACGAATGCAAATGATAGAGGAGCACCTTCAAATGCAACAGATCCAAATAGAAAGAAGGGAGGATCGACTAGAAGAGATGCATCTGCGAGTAGAAGAGAGGCATATGTGAGCAGAAGAGAGGCACCGTTGGTTGTTAGCAGCACCTCAGAGATGTGAGAGCCGTTCAGCCCGTACAGCAGCCTCTATCGTTCTCTAAAGCAACAGAAGCCACATAACACTTGTAAGTTATTTACTTTGTACGCAAAGTAAAGTCCAGTCTTTACTTTATTTGTGTTTGACGTAATGACGTGTTATTGATTTGCAGCACTGGTGCCGTAAGCCACCAACCTGCTTAGCCATCCATGCTTGCCGAGGTGCAGGAGACTAGTGAATCAGAGCCTTGACCCCTTAGAACTGTGTGCGTGATACATCTTTCATTTCATTATATATGTCTGTTCATTCATGTTCATGCTTTGTTAGTCTGACGGCCTTTTGTCATTTTTGTTGCAGTCTCGGGATTTGATGGACATCTTCAAGAAGTTTGTGGCGCCAAATACTCGAAAGAACATGGAGACGTGCGCAGTTCTTGGGGAAAAACTGATGGGAGATGATTACATCGTCACTGATATCATCTTCCCGAAACAAGTCGAGATGCCAGATACGGTGATAAGCCTTCTTTGTATCTTAGTGTATAAGATTTTATCTTAGTACTAATCCAAACTTATATGCAGTGCTATACGGTCAATGACGCAGACGTATTTGTATTTCAACAAGAAAACTATCTACTCACATTAGGGTGGATTCAAGTAAGTAACCATCTCGCTTCTCCAAGTTGTCGTTCATATTTACTGACATAGCGTATTCGTAGTTTATATTTCAGACACACCCAAAGCAGGGGTTGTTTATGTCATCCATTGACCTCCACACTCAATATGCTTACTAGCAATTGATGCCAAAAGCAATCTCCATCATTGTAGCTCCCACTGACAAAGAGCGATATGTATTTTCCCTTGTGTAAATTCATAATATTGCTTTCCGAGTATTTTACCGGCAATTGTTCCCTTCGCATTGCAGCCCGTACGACATCTTGTGGTGTACGAGTGAGGGGATAAGGGTGATGCGACAGTGCATTAATTAGGAACAATTTCATGAGCACGACACTACAACCTATGAGTATGAGAGTCTGTTATTTGACATAGCAGATAACGTATTCCTTGACCTGCAATTGTCTTTACCAATCAAGGATTTGCGATTGAAACGGACCAGAAAG
The DNA here is from genome assembly GCA_022433065.1 of Begonia loranthoides. Classification (NCBI taxonomy): domain Eukaryota; kingdom Viridiplantae; phylum Streptophyta; class Magnoliopsida; order Cucurbitales; family Begoniaceae; genus Begonia; species Begonia loranthoides. The sequence continues at coordinate 15,645,505 of CM039485.1, forward strand.
AAGAAGGTGGTGTAGAAATTTATGTTTATGTACACTTTGTTGTAATTTGTTTACGTTGACGTTCTAATTTGTTTACATTGAAGTTATTTACATTTACGTTGTAATTTATGTTTAGTTTACATTTATTTTGCGAAAGTGCACTAATACTAGATGAATTCTATGTTTGGATGATACTGGAACTGCTTGAGATTTTGTGCCGGATGTATGAGGCTTAGCTTTGGGGGAGTAAAGAAACGAATGAGACTTTGGCAAAATTTTTATAAATTGTGGTGAGGATATTTGAAAAGTAAATCCTGCATGACTTAAATCAAGTACATAATTAAAGACAAGTGTATGGAGAAAATTGGGTGAATTCAGTGCAATAATTTCAACAAGCCGCGCCAGTTTATGAGCAAGCCGCGATGGTTGGTGAGCAAACCGCCGTGGCTTGCATAACAAACCGCCATGGTTTGTTTACAAGCTGCCGGCAATTTGTGAGCAAGCCGAGACGGCGCTACACAAACAGAAGCAGCTTGTCATGGTACCTATAATCAATTTCCATGCATCCTCCATAACAAAATGTATGGAACCAATATATCAATTCAAACTGCTGGAATGAAACAAATTCAAATTTATGAAACCAATTCATATTAATCAATTCAAAATTTACAATTATACCGTACAGTACAATCACATATATATAAAACCTAATCTATCAAAGCAATGTATCACGGAAGGTTAAGGTCCACATTTGTGTATGTTTGTGTTTGTGGACCTTGCGCATCATACTCCTGTAGAACACATTGCAAATGAAATTAGCATCATTCAAATAACACTTGAAAATGTAAACGTGATAATGGGCTCACCTGCGTCTCAAGAACTCTGTCAAGAATTGTCTCAGATACTCTCCCTTTGTCGCCTCTGCCGGCCCCGGCAATGGACTCGCCTCCACCTTCATACGTGCGGGAATTGTGCCCCACACCCTCACATCGATCACAATTCATGTTCATATGTCTTCTAGGTAGCATTGTCCGGCTTGGGGCCTCGTCCACATCCCGTATTATATGATTTTGCAGCCTTCTTGGAAGCCTTTTAAATGGAAGTGGGATAATTGGATCAAGATTCGTCACAAGAGGCCACTCGATTTGTCCATTGATGGGGCAGACAAATTGGGAGTACATCGCCATGTATGTTTCTCGATGATAGCACGCATGCTCAAATTCCTCAAGAGATCTCCTCGTAAAGTGAATGCATGGGACTGCATGGACACTTGGGATGTAATGACCCGATTTTTCATAACCTTTTTAAAATACACGAAATTTAAAATTTTTGTAAGATGATTAAAATTCTTCATAATCAGAGTGCAAGCCGGGCTGGTAGAAACCATTTTCTTCGTTAAAACATAGCATAAGCGTACATCGTTTACAAGGAAAATCTTTTGTTTTGCTTTACTGCTACAAAATTAAATATAATTTAATTACAAACTGTTATATTTCTTACTCACTTAGCCTGGCCAATCACAAGCTCCTTCATGTGCAAATCTTTCATCAAATGCTTTGTGTTTTGTTCATCGTTGTTCTCGTCATTCACGTATACCTACACCACAAGTAAACTGTAAGTCTAAAAGACTTAGTAAGGAAAAGAGGAAAATGCATATGCAATGCCTCTCTTTAGTTCACTTGGAATGGGTCTGCCCAAGCCAATATTTCATTACGTTTCATTCATTCAAGCATTCATAACTCGTACATCGAGCTGGAAGTTGAAGGAACACGTATGTGATGGAATAGTCTGATCGGCATCTAACCCTATGTGGGCTAGATCCGGACTACCTATCTGCCCCCCCAACTTCCCATCAACATCATCATCATCGTTCATTCATTTCATTTAACATTTTTCCTCACTCATACATGTGAGTACCACACAGAGGGCACTCTCTACTTATTTCAATTAATATGATGCATGTTGACATAATATAAAAGAGTCGATAATTCAAACAATACGAGTAGCAAACAATGAATAACAAGAATAGTAATAATAGAAATCAACGAACAGTATGAATAACATGAATACAAACAACAATTTACAAGATTAATAAACTAATAAAGTACGAGATGCCTAAACGAATTAAACATGCTTCATAGTGTTACGAAAGCTTAGATACAACTTAACAATTAAAGGAAACATGCTCAATCAATGGAAAACAGAATATGCTTAATAATTGATTTCAACTATAAATGTGCTAAATAATTAAGTTAACTAAACATGCTCGAATTATCTAAAGGAGTTCAAATGAAAAATTACATTCTAATTGATTGATCATGCCTTTATTCAATTTGATTTAACATGCTACAATTAATGGCTTAGTTAGTTAGACATGCAAAGAGTTCTATTTAACTTGACATGTTCAACTTAGTTAATTACGCTAAACATGCTTATACAGTAATCATTCTACTTATCTACACATGCTTAATTAATGAAATTGAAATAAACGTTAACAACTAACAAACTATAGTGAATGATACAGTGAATTCTAAAAGAAACTATAACAAGTGGATATAATGAATTGTACCAAAAATAAAAATGAAATTCTCCTTTCATTAATGGTCATGCTACATATCATTCCATCATTCATTTCATCATTTTATCCTACAACTTAACGTCTTCATTCTTCTAAATCTAACAGATTTAACAATCAATCTAACAATAAAGAATTCAATAATCAATGAAGCGGATATTATAGTGATCTAAAAATCAATAATTTACCACACTCATACACTCTACTTGTGGTGTAGGGTCTCCACATTGCCACGTCACACCTCAAGTCTTTATCGCGCATTTAGTAGCTATCCCTTCTTCTCTTTTCCAACACCTTCAAAATTAAAACGTTACAACTTATCAATGACATATTTTAACTTGTACAAATTCTAGGTACTTCTTCTTCGCCTAAATAGAATATAACCTATTCCAATATCCAAATTCTAATACTAATACAGCAAAGAAGGACACGAACTAATTAATTATCATGTCATGGAGAACATGTCACCAATCCAACGCAATAACACTTAACACATATGACGTACAGAGCATAAATTCAACTTAATTCTGATAATCCTTTTGTATATTCAATAACTACTTTAGCATCCAATGTAATACCCCGAAAAATGTGTTTTTCTTTTTTATGATGTAATAATTTTGGGTAATCTTAATACATGGATATTACGTCAAATTATGCAACTGTCAACATAAGCTGTGCCTAAAAAGTAAAGGGTTAATGTTGGAAAATAACCTAACTGTGGAAAAGTTAAAATGCACAATTTTTGGAATTCGGACGACTTGCGGATGAAGAGATTCGCGTCTGTGATGAATCTGTACGATTTTGGAGATTTTGGATGCCGATGGCCTTATCCGAAAACTGGCACGGATGCCGTCGACGTTGTCGATTTGAATCTGTACAAATTATATGCATTTTTAGACGCCGATGGACTCATCCGAAAATGGGTGCGAACGCCGCGGATGTTGTCGATTTGAATCTGTAGTTGATAGTTTGCGTTTTTGGACGCCACGGTATCGTCCGAAAAAGATTTCAGACTCCTGACAACATCCGAAAGGTTAGAAATATGCGAGAAACCCATTTTTAATTTCAATCTCTCTCTTCCGAATCTTATCTTTTCAGTTCGTTCTCTCTCTTCTTGCCCTCCACTGTGAGATGTCCATTCTCCCAGAGTTGTGGAAGCTTTTCCACATGGTGATTGGGCATTGGACCTCTCCTCCTTGATGTGGGCAATGCCATCTTCTCCTCTCCAGCTACTTCCTGCAGCTACTCAACTCTCTCTCTCTCTCTTTCCCATTTCGTCTATATAGGTGAGTCCCTATACTCTGCTATGTAATGGACAATTTTGTGAATGTGTGGGAGTGATTGTTGTTCTGTGGTGTGAGGTAAGTGACTGTGTAAGTGTGGAAGGTTGGGCATCTGGTGGTTGCCCCGAAGGCTGGAGTTGTAGGGAATTTTCCACTATGAGGGTAAGAGTTTATTGTTTAAGCACTATTGGTTTGGTTTGGGTCCGGACTTAGATTTAGTTAGTGATGGATATCGAATATGACTGCTAATTTCACTTAGGCAATTTTGGAAGACTAGAAGCGTACACCATCGCTAACTGCTTGGAATCCCTGTTGTGCTTGGCTTGTTGTGAACTGTCGTAATATTCTTAAGCTGTTGGAGGATTAAGGTAAGAGTTTGAAATTTGAATTGGCTAGAAATGGCCCTACAATACGGGTCTTGAATGTTTTGCTTGGATTTGCCTTGAATGTCTTGCTTAAATTTGCCAATTCATTGTTAAGTTGGAATTGCTCAATTCCCAATAGGTTGCTACAAATGGGGATTGTTGTGCTGACAATACTTAAACTTTACTCGTAGATAGCAAGCATGGATGTTGGACTCTAGATTTAAGCGTACAATTAATGATGACTTCGTACCTTGATACATGATGTGCCTCGAGAACCCGTCACTTGAGCCCGAGCCAAGGGCTCCTTTATTTTCTAACTTTTTATTTATTTTGTAGGTTTTTGAATCCAAATAAACAAGGAGGAGTGGGCATTTGGACTAATGGAGATCTTGAATTCTTTTGGAGGAAATTGTGGGTTTTCCAATTCCGCCTAAAATCTGACCCTCGGCTATTCAAGGGCAATTTGGACCATTAAGACGACTTTCTTTCCATTTTGGTTTTTCATACCAAATGTAGCCAACATCCAGAGCTTTCCAACAAGCTATTGGACGTTATATTTGGTTATCGTTTGCTATGTCAAATGTCTCTTTTACAGAGACTAATTTCCCAAACTCGGACTTATTGTTTATGTTTTATTATTTAGGGTTATTTTAGTAATTTTCTGCTATGGTATTTTGGTCTTTGACCTATTTTGTAAACCCTAGGGTTTAATACCCCTTCTTGCTGATGAAAGACCAGTTTTTGAAGAATAGAATTTTGAAGAGCTAAGCTCCTCCAAAACCGCGGCCAACCCCTCCACAAGCGCCGATTCTCATCCATCCCTTGCAAGGGTCCTCTTGAAGATTCTCATCCTTGCTAACCCGGGTTATTGCCTCTTCCATTCCTCTTTTTCGTAAGGGGTGAATGTGGTGTGGAGGTAAGAGAATTTTTCCCCATTGGAGATAGTTGGTTTCGGCCAACCCAAAGAGACGCCCTCTCACTTAGGAGGTGCTGCAACTCCCTTGGTGTTCCTTTCTTTATTCTGGTGCTACTATTGGATTTTGTTATTGATTGATGAACTATGGATATGTGGATCTGATATAGGTTGGTTGTTGGAGGTATTTTTGTGGAATTTATTGAATTTAAAGGTGATGAATTTCGGAATAGAGTGAACTGCTGAATCTGTGTTTTCATTATTGATTGTGTTATCGCTGATTGAGGCTTCTGTTTGGAGTATTTGCGTCGCTCTTTTCTGGTTAACGTCTTCTAGAGAATTGTTTGAGCTTGAGTAAGGGAGCTACTCTCCAAAATTGAACTTTATTCGATGTATGCATCTCGAGTTATGTCGTTTTGAGTAAACGTTGCTGAAACTGCCCTGTATAAAAACAGTTTTTGGGTCATTGGTATTTAGAGCATAACTTCTGATCTAGAATGGTTTTCTTTATGGAATTTTGACACGAGTATTGTGGTTGTATTGAGGACAGCTCTACCAAGTTCCAGTTTGATCTCACGCACAAATTGAGAGTTAAGTTTGATTGATTGTTGCTGATTCAGTGAACTGTATTTTTCCCGAACAGATTTAACAAAGGTTCCCCATTTGTTTCTTGGAACCTGTCAATACATTAGTTGAAATTCTTACAAATGGCATTGTTGAAGCATGAATTAAAATTGAAACGATGCATGACATAGATTTAGAGTATGTAAGGTGTTCCCTGATCATGTTTAGTCTCCTTATACTGAAAGCACGCTGGTGATATGGTTACTCAAAGTAAATGGGAAATTCTCATATGATTAGTAGAAATATAGTTAAAGTTGACCTTTGAAAACTGACTTAAGGATGTTGTTCTTGCTCATAAACGTCAATAAATAAATTAGTAAGTAATATCAACTTCGACTTGTATAAACATGAAAGTTTCTTGGTTTTAATTATTTTTTTTATGTAGTTGTGATAATAGATAACCATGCTGAATTGTGATGTCATGTACGTTTATATTGTGATTTACCGTCTAGCACTCATGCATCATCCTATGGCTTATAAATTGTTTAAACGTTGCGTATCATCCCTAATATACGTAAATAGGCGTGTGGGGGTTCGGGTGAATTGCGACTTTCCATACGGTAGATTCCTCCCACATAGGGAGTGGTAGTTTAGAAGTTAGCTACGTGGATTCTAGGGTTCACAATTTATCCCATTTTGAAACCCCCAACTTCTTCCACAAAAGTCAGGATACCTGCTTGTGGAAACACCCCCGATGGATATATCTCCTCGTTGGAGTGACTGGTTAGGCCACATGACTTTAGGGAGTATTCCACCTTCACTTCTAGAAGAGAAACGGTTCTCTCCTATAATGCATTGTATGTTCATGCATCATTCACATTGAAGTAATTCTGATTCTTGCTGGGCCTTAGGCTCATTGTTTTCCCCGTAATGTAGGTGATGATTTTAATGAAGAATATGTACTGGTTGAGGAAGAAGCGTTCTAGGATGATCCCTCGAGTTATCAGCCGATTTGACCTATTAGGTGCGACTCACGTATTTTGGGAAATGATGGAATTTTGAGTGAGGGCTATTTTTGTAATTTCCACTGTTAGTATTTTGAATATTTAAATTTTGTAATAGGGACTTTGAGATTTTTTGGTAAAAGATTGAACTATGTTTTGAATCCTTACTATTATCATTTCGTAATGTTTCCGCGAACGATTACTCTGATTTCCTTTCTTTTTAAAAATGAATTTGGAATGTTAATTAAATTAAGCGAAAAATTTTTATGACGTATTTTAAATCAAATAAAAACGTTTTTAAACATACGGGGCATTACATCCAATCGTAATATCCAACTTCATAGTAAATAGGCGCATGGGGGTTCTGGTAAATTGTGACTTTCCATACGGTAGATTCATCCCACGTAGGGAGTGGTAGGTTTAGAAGTTAGCTACGTGGATCCTAGGGTTCACAATTTATCCCATTCTGAAACCCCCAACTTCTTCCACAAAAGTGAGGATACCTGCTTGTGGTTACACCCCCGATAAATATATCTCCTCGTCAGAGTGACTGTTTAGGCCACATAACTCTAGGGAGTATTCCACCTTAACTTCTAGAAGAGAAACGGTTCTCTCCTGTAATGTATTGTATGTTCATGCATCATTCACATTGAAGTAATTCTGATTCTTGCTGAGCGTTAGACTCATTGTTTTCCCCGTAATGTAGGTGATGATTTTAATGAAGAATATGTACTGGTTGAGGAAGAAGCGTTCCAGGATGATCACTTGTGTTATCAGCCGATTTGACCTACTAGGTGCGACTCACGTATTTTGGGAAATGATGGAATTTTGAGTGAGTGATATTTTTGTAATTTCCACTGTTAGTATTTTGAATATTTAAATCTTGTAATAGGGACTTTGGGATTTTTTTGGTAAAACATTGAACTATGTTTTGAATCCTTAATATTATCATTTCGTAATGTTTCCGCGAACGATTACTCTGATTTCCTTTCTTTTTAAAAATGAATTTGAAATGTTAATTAAATTAAGCGAAAAATTTTTATGACGTATTTTAAATCAAATAAAAATGTTTTTAAACATACGGGGCATTACATCCAATCGTAATATCCAACTTCATAGTAAATAGGCGCGTGGGGGTTTTGGTGAATTGTGACTTTCCATACGGTAGATTCCTCCCACGTAGGGAGTGGTTGGTTTAGAAGTTAGCTACGTGGATTTTAGGGTTCACATTCTGAAACCCCCAACTTCTTCCACAAAAGTGAGGATACCTGCTTGTGGTTACACCCCCGATGGATATATCTCCTCGTCGGAGTGACTGGTTAGGCCACATGACTCTAGGGAGTATTCCACCTTAACTTCTAGAAGAGAAACGGTTCTCTCCTGTAGTGTATTGTATGTTCATGCATCATTCACATTGAAGTAATTCTGATTCTTGCTGAGCGTTAGGCTCATTGTTTTCCCCATAATGTAGGTGATGATTTTAATGAAGAATACGTACCGGTTGAGGAAGAAGCATTCCAAGATGATCTCTCGAGTTATCTGCCGATTTGACCTACTAGGTGCGACTCGCGTATTTTGGGAAATGATGGAATTTTGAGTGAGGGATATTTTTGTAATTTTCACTGTTAGTATTTTGAATATTTAAATCTTGTAATACGGACTTTGGTATTTTTTGGTAAAACATTGAACTATGTTTTGAATCCTTACTATTATCATTTCGTAATGTTTTCGCGAACGATTACTCTGATTTCCTTTCTTTTTAAAAATGAATTTGAAATGTTAATTAAATTAAGCAAAAAAATTTTATGACGTATTTTAAATCAAATAAAAACGTTTTTCAACATACGGGGCGTTACATGCAATCATAAAATCCAACTTCATAGTATATTCTCACATTCAATGATAGTAGGCAGCCAATCGAATGATCCAATCGTACATAATATATGCTTTGAAATTCATCTAGATAATCACCAACATATAATTACTTCTAATAGAATTATCCAACAGAAGCAATATCTTCATGAAAACAAAGAACTCAACCAACAAAGTGCATCATCCACTTATTGACCAATAACAGGGCAGTAAACAGAAAGGGATAGAGAGCAACATCTAAAATCAACAATGTAGAGAAGGAAGAACGAGTTACTAGAGGAACCAAATAACGGTCACCTCGGGCTAAGACAAACCAGGTCAGAGTATCCAGCCAAAGCACTCTAGTTGGAGTACCTGAACTCCTGCCAACCGACCAGCTACTAGAACCCGCAGCCTCACCGACACCAGCCTTTGTCGTCGCTATTCTGAGAGTTGTCGGCTGCACGCTCTTCAGACATCGCTGGCACTATCATGAGAGGACAGAAATTGCAGCACCAAATTGTCCAGCGTTCAGCCAACCCTCTCGCGAACCAAAATCGTGAATCCCTACTTTGAACATCGCCAACCACCGCTAGCCATTCGCCTGACTGGGACAAACCCAAGCTCGAGCTCTCCGTCGTCTCACCATCCTCAAGTCGTCACTTCTTCTCGTCGGCTTCATCACCCTCTCACAGCCTCCCCCTCTCTCTCTCCCTCTCTTCACGTTTTCTTCTCTAAAAAAAAATAACCTAAAATTTTCCTTAACCTAATTTTATCTCCTCTCAATCTTAATTAAGCAATATTAAAATATTTTTAAATGTTAAATATTCGTATCGAATATTACCCGAACCAATTTCTAACTACCGACTTATGCGAAATATTGTTTAAAAATTATTAGAGGTCTAATTTAAATTTCTTAATTCTATTTCTTAAATTGATTTCTATCAATTAAACTTTTAATGAATTTTCTTAAATTATAACCTAACATTTGTGTTCTTGCTAATACCTCGATAATTATCCAATTTAAAAAGTCGAGGTCTTACATGGGATGCTGGTCAACTCCGACCGGTAATCGGTAACGGGACCGTTCATTACCGTTTCTCACCTCAAACTGGGCAGCTTCTGAAAATTAGGGGCTCCAATTTTGACCGGCAAGTTGTAGTTTGGCGAGCTGGTTGCTGATCATTGGACACAAAAGCTGCGTCGAGCGAGCCATCATTTCATTCATTTTTAGGATCCTTCCAATAGTGCCCTTTCGAATGATCTCGAACATACTTAGAATCGATTTGTCCCAGGCTGGTAGGATGCAGGCGTTGAAGGAATTGTTGAGGTTGTTGAGGCTTAAGTCGCATTTGGGGATGGAGCAGAAGGCATGTTTGGCCCAGCATGTCACATCTATTCCTCATAGATAGTTGTTGACCGCTAGGTGAAGCAAAAATAACTTCGCCATCTCTCTCTCAAACTGCCTCACTGTTGTGGCTCTAAATGCGGCCCAGATTGCATCCTTTCATAACTTGCCTTTAAATTATTTTTAAAAATTGCCATATAGGTGTTGGATGCAAAATCGATTGTCAGCTTGCCTTGCCATCTCTCTGACAGCTGGCACTAGCCCTTGCAAATATTCATAATATAAGTCAGACATTGGTACAAAATGCATAACATAAATCACAGAAGGAAAAAGCAATTAACCGTACCTTTTGTTGGTTAGAAACAATTGTCCATCCATTGTCAGATTGGGTGTTTAGATCAACAATTCTAGAAACCATCTCCGTGAAGCCCTATTTTCTGCTTCAACCACTGCTACAGCAATCAGATACATACCATCGTTCTCGTCGGTGGTGACAGTAGTGAGCAGCTAGCCCGAAGTCGCTCCCTTCAAGTGGCAAACGTCCAAACAAATAACCAATCTACCACAGTTTCGCACGGCGATCTTACATGTAGCCAAACACATGTACATCCTTTTAATTGTACTCATGTCCATGTCAACAAGCACCAAGCTTCTAGGATTAGACCTCCGTATCTCCTCGGCATAGGACCATATGAGCTTGTATTGCTCATTGCCATCCCCTTCGTTAATTTTTTTTGGCCGCATTTCTTGCCCTTCTAGCAAGGCTGGGTGAGATGTTGACGTTGAAGTCCTTCCTGACAATCTCAATTATGGAAGAAAGGTCTCAGTCAGCCTAACTCTTAAATTTATCTAAGTAATGCGTTTCCGCCCATTTGGCAGAGGCATGACAGCTTTCTATCTTTCTCGAGCAAGTGTGAACATCGTTGTAGAACTTTATTTGAAACGTCATTTCACCTTGCATTTTTTAGGCGTGCAGCTGCCACTTGCATCCTTCCTGGCAAGTAGCCTTCAACTGATGAGCGTCACTGTGGGTGAATTTTATCTGGTACCCATTCTTCAATGCATGATCGACAATTTTTTCTCTAATTTTATTCAATGAACTGTACTTTTTGCTAATGCCCATACCAACGAACGTGCATGGTGCTTGTTGTGGGCGTCTAGGCCTACTCTCGGCCATGTCAATGTCTTCATCACTAGTGGATTGACATAATGAATGGAGGTCCTTATTGTAATCCTCGTGTAGAGTTGCTTAGATAGAATGCAACACAATTGCATCTTCATTTCCATTTCCACGTGCCCCATTCTCATTGGCAAAAAATGTGGCTATTCGCCCCACTTAAACTTAACAGTTAATAACAGATTCTTCAACACTCAAAGAAACTATTTTCTTTTCAACAAATTCTTTAACATTGCCAAAATGTCGTTCTCTTCAGCTCTCAGAATTCTGTAGGGTTCACTAATCACTGACAAAATGCCTGAGAATATCGTGAGGAGTTCACTGTCAACTTATAATTTTGAAGCCGAGGCCAGCAAACGCGGCGACGGCTCAAGAGACCGCCGAGTTTGGTATCACACTACGGCGATCTCCTGAGACCCCGGGCAGTTCAAGCAAAATTTAATGTGCCCAAAAATGCGAGGAGGCAATTAAACTCTTGGTCCAATCGGCTTGGGTAATAATCTTTCCACTTTCAATGAAATGATAACAACTCCCAATGTTTATAGCCCATTTGTCTCAATTTTGGAGGAAATTAGAGGACACAAGGAAACAGGGGCACTCCAAAAATCACACTCAAACATGTAGCACAAATGTAGCTATGATCAAAACATTGAGCTAGCAAGGATAGCAATCTGCTAGGTTTAATCCGACAATTCCAAATGAAACGACGTCAACTCTAAATTCGTACAACCAATTAATCCCAATTTTGGAGGAGACTTAGATAACATATGGAAACAGGGGACCTTAATATTGTATGCTCAAAATCGTAATACACACGGAGATATGCACACAGCAATAATCTACCAGGAAATTTACAAAGTAAAACATTTTTCAGTCACCTAGATTAAATTGTCAATAACTTCTGATTCAAAAAATCCAATTCATGTAAACTTTGGAGGAGACCTCCAATACACCAAGGTTGAAGTCTCTAGAAAAATGTACGACTAAATTTGTTATGAAGAGAGAGTTATGAAATTGTCAAAAACGCTGCTCGAATATTGATCAATAAAAACAGATTCTGCTATCTTCAAAATTAGTGGCACAAAATCCTCAATTCAATACCAAACCTCAACAAAAACTCAAGCACTTAAACAGCTTCCAGAAAATAACCAAAATCCAGAATCCCAAATAAAAATACAATAAAAAAATAGAAAAGAAAAATGGAATACCAACAAGCTCCACAACACCACAACCGTCTTTGATGTGCGACTAGTTCGGACCTCTCAAAGAATGGTCACTCCTTCTTGGCTTTTGCTCGATCTTCTATCTCCACACGCACTTGAAAGTTCCCTAAATAAATGTTAGAAGAACTAGCTAGAACCTCCTCTCCAAGATCGAGCAATAAACAGAGAGAGGAAGAGCTTTGGTGAAAGAATTCGTGGGTGACACAAATCCATGCACCGAGTGAAGGTTGAGACAAAAATCTCCAACACGATTTTGCACAGCAAAGCTAGGGTTCTAAAACCAACATTAGTTCACCCTTAAGGAGACTAAGTACTCCCTTAAGGCGGATCCAATGGAAAATTACAAGTTTGTCCTTCTACAAAAAAAAAACAGCCATGAATACTTGGCTAACATGCTAGCCGAGTAGTCCAAAAAATCAAACATTTTAATCAACCTAAGTCTAACAAAAATACATGCAATGATTTAGTAGTTTCTCAAAATGTAAATTTAACTAACTTGCTAAAATATAAAAAGAACATTTTTCAAAAGGTCCAACTTAGCTTAGGAGATTCGATCTTCAAAATGACCACAAGTGATGTGGCCGAGCCAAGGTTTGCATCATCAATCCAAGTGAGCATATGTCTTGGTGCTTTTCTCGTCTTCATGTCCAAGCTCCTCATCCATATCATTTAGTATAGTTTTCTTGAAAAATAACAACTAGTTAAATAGATAATGAGCCCCTAGGCTCGTGCTCGGTTGATAGGGTCTTGGGGCCAATCATCCTCCCGTGGTGATTGAGGATTTGACCTCAAATCCATGGTTTAGCCCCGTTTTCCTTTTTCTTCTTCAATAACCCCTTCCATCTTTGTTTTAAATTTTGAGTATGAATCCAATTTCCCTTTTGTAACTATATTTTGTTTCCACCAACCAAACAAAGCACCATGAACTCATAATTGCACAAGACAGTAGCTAGGATTCGGGCAGAAATTGGTGCAATTTCGATAGAAATAAAAATTGACTAATTGGTTGAATTTAGGCTTTCTTTTTGGACAGTCCATCACCATATAAGTTAAAAATAATCCCTGTCAAAAAACTTGTGCCAAAAAATCACTGTCAAATTCGTTGAAATGATTGAGTTATGTATGAAGAGTAACAAGCTGGTCCACCTATCCACAATACCGAAAACATCTTTAAGCATGTGAGGACTCGAGAACTATTCTTTCGTAGGTTCACCCAAATATCGTTCACCTGGATCAAATGGGAAACATTGTTTGCACCGTGAGTCACTTCATTCATATAGGATCTTCCATACCATCTTGCCAAAGATGGGAGAACAATGGTGAATTCGCACAAGATAACATCCAGATTTAGTAGTGGTAGCAATGTTGAATCAAAAGAATCTTTAGTCTTAGAATTTCTTTTCTCAAGTCCAATATTAAAACCTTCTTTCCAAAACTCAAAATCAGCACCAACAACAATGGAATCTCCCATCCACCTTTTTTAAAGAACCAAGTAACCAAATTGTTTATTGGTGCATATCTCGAGCAACTAGTTTTGGCTAGTTTGCTTGTTTCTTTGCTATCGTAGACTAGCAAATAAAGACTCGATTGTTATAATGCACCCAAGCCCCAATTTTTATCCTTATGCATATTAGCAAAGTTGATAGATCTCCTTTAATTTGTGAAAAATGAATATGCTTTACCCATGTTCCAACAATGGTCATAACCATTGTGCTTCCCTTGAATTTTCTCTTCTCATAATTCACTAATTAGTGGTCCTTTTATTGTTAAGAAAAAAAGAGTCCTCTTGACCAAGGGTTAAATTCTTAAAATCATTGTTTCCTTTAAAGGTTGTTGTAAAGAACTCATCTCTATGCTCTACTATGCTTGCTTCTTCCATTTTACATAAGACATTTTGGTTAGGCAAAGTGGAGGGTTGTTTATCTTATAGGAGCATTTCCTCCAAGGCCGTGAGTGTGTCCCCTTGAGAAGGAGCTCCTTCCTCATCCACCATTAACTTTGGTAGCCCCACATCAACATAACTCCCTTTAAGACAAGATGAAACACTGAAAGAATCATAGAAATACATGGAATAAACAACTCTTGGAAACCGGTATTAACTTTATCTAGTTCAATTTTATCTCTAACAACTTCTTCCTATGGGCTTGGTCTTTGAAGAATCTTACAAAGCTGATCTTGTATCTCTATCTTATGTTCCTTATTGGCCCCATTAGTTGTAGCCAAAAAACTATATCCATTTTCAACATGATCATCTTTAAGGATTTGATCTTTCGAAAAATCTTCTACATCCCCTTGAGTCTCCATCACGAATAGTGGACTTTAGGAGCACAAACAAGCTCTACTTCCAAATTTTCCTCTACATTAGTGGCTGCCATGGAGTCAACTTGGTGTCTCTCATCAACCAAGCAATTCTTTAGTATAGTACTCTTTTGATTTGGTCATTTTGAAGCATTGTGCCCGATTCCAAGACACTCAGAGCAATGGATGTCTTTAGCCCTTGGCCAAGATGTATCAAATCTTTTTCTCATAAAATTTTTCGTCATCTTCTAAGTGATAAGTTCATTTTCCCATGAAGTAGTCGTTGACTTTCAAATTATTCCACCAAGATTTTGCTTGCCCCACAAATTTCAATGAACCAATCTAACTTTCCCTTTATCCGAGAATTCGTGACAATCAAATATGCTCTCGACTTTTTCCAGCCAATTCACACACTCCATGTCATTGTTGGATCCAATAAATGGAGGGATAGGTAATTTTAGATGCTTCATATCATCAAAAAAATTTTGAGTATGCGTTGAGCTCTGGCAAACATTACTATGATAACTTTTACAAGAAACCATTTCTTCAAATTTGTCAAGGTTTAATCTTTCCTTTTTTTTACCACTATGGTCTCTTGGTCTCGGGGTTCTTGACCCTCTCTCATGCTCATTAGGAGACTTATCTCATCTTTGTTGTAGTTTGCTTAGCATATCCCTCATTTAATCAAGTTGTTGCTGAAAATTTTTCTCAGCCTTTTCTTGTTTTATCTCAGCGGTTGGTGAGCTTGAGCTAGGCATTGCACCTTCGCTATGGTGATAATTAGCTCCACTCCTAGTACTCATTCTTAGCACAAAATAGAATCACAGAGCTGCACACAAAAACCAATTAAGGCTCTGATACCAAATGATGTGTCACGACTCAGGGACAGGCCGGAAAGAAACGCAGGGCCAAACGACTTGGTATTCGTAGAAGACCCTATTGCCCAACCCAAGGCTAGTTGAAATTACTACAGAAGACTTGTAAAAATTCTTTTCCAGCTGCAACCCATAAATGATGGGTCACAGTCCATGTAGTGATTACGAGAATAATCGATAGTTGCGGAATGATAAATTTAAATGTCCAAACTAACTATGCACCTATATCCATACATCCAGAATTCTAAATCATAGAATATTACATAAACCATTTGTTCTTACCAACGGAAAAATGTAATTAAACCAAAGGAAGCTAAACAAGTAAGCTACAATCAAAAGTTAGAACTCCACTGGTCTAATGGGTCGATGCTCTAAGTATTCCTATCTCTACCTAGGAAAAATATAGGCGAAGGGGTGAGTGACTAGCTCAGTAGGAAACTTATACTCACCGCCAAGCACATGAGAAAGCTAGTTTAACTTTTCTTTATCAAAACTTTGATTCTTTTTAGGGGCTATGCATTATTATCAAAACATTTTCAAAATCGTTTACATCCTTTTTAAGGAAAACCAATCTCGAAGGGCCCAAACAAGATATCATAAAAAACACCACTTTTTACATAGACAGCTATACTAAAAAATATCCTCGTTGATTTCACGCTGAAAATCATCACTAGTGAAAAAGGAGTTCACTCATGGACTCCTCCAGTCAATCGCACAAAATAAAGCAATGACAGTCTGTAGACCTGTCTCATCACCCTGGGATTTGCCGACAAGCCAAGATCAGCACCGACCCAACCCGTATCGTCACCCAAGTCCTGCCGACGAGCCAAAGCTCAGCGCCGACACAACTCAAATCATGTTCCCAGTTTGCCGATGAGCCTAGCTCAACACTGACAAACTCGTATTGTGATAAACCCTAGTCCTGCCAACGAGCAAAGCTCACCGCCGACACAACTTGAATGACCTCTAGTGCTAACAGTCATAGCTCACCGTTAACAAACTCGTGTTAAGATAAACCCTATTCCTACCGACGAGCGAAGATCAGCGCTGACACAACACGAATCACCTCTTGAGTTTACCGGGGAGCCAAGCTCAGCGCCGATAAACTTAGTCTCAAGTCTGCCGACGAGTGAAGCTCAGCGCTGAAAAACTTGAATAAAAGTGTACTCTTGCCAGGTTTAGGGATTTGAACCCAAGGAAGCGTCATCTCCTTCCCAATCCAATCTTATCAGATACAACATACAAACAATGGTCTCCACGTAGCAGGAGACGTACCGAGGATGCCTCATGATAATCTGACACCGAGACTATTCAGAGTATCAAGAGGATTCATCGCCCCCATAACAGATACCACATACCATGAAGACTATGCACAGAATTTAAGTGTGTAAAACACATGTACAAAAACATAATAAAATCAGACGTTCTGTCGAACAGTCCCCATCGGTTTTTATGCATATGTGGTAATCCACAAAATATTAATTTAAAAAAAAATGATGGTATGGGATATGCAAAGCAAGCAGGTATAAAACCCGTACCTCGATTATGATCTCTCCTCATATCCAAAGGAGCAGCAACCTCAGGTACCGGCTTGAAGTCTAAAAACTCGTTCCAACCTAAAACATGTCAGAGGATAAACACTCTTGTCAATGACTCTCAATAAATAGGTGGAAAGGTCATATACCAATCTATTAACCCAACCGTCATATACATGTGTCATCTAGAATCCCAACAAAATCCTTAAACTTTATCACTTAGTAAACATCTAATTCTCTAATCACAGATTCCCATTACAATCAAAATGAATTATGGGGGATTAAAGTGGGATTAAAATTAATGTTGAGTTTAAATCAAAATGAACACCAATTCATCCTCGTGAGTTTTTAACAGATAAACAGTGAGTTTAAATCAAAATGAACACCACATTGTAAAACAAAACATCACCGAGGACAACAAACAAAAACAAGAATCAAACAAAACCAACATCAACCATCTTTTCTCACCACAATCTCATTAGTGAACCATAACAAAATAGAGAGCATATTATCACCAGTTTCTCATCCACAATAGCAGTAAAAGCAAGCCATTCCAGCCAAAACTGAAACAAAACCCATCACCAAAATCAAAGGAGTTGAGCATTACTCACCCAAGTCTGAAAATCGGAGGAAGAAATGGAGCTCCTTGGTTCAGCTTATTCGTCGTCCAAACCTGTAATACCCCAACTTTTTAAGTGGGTTGAGTATTGGGCTATTACCAAGAACGTACTCGTTAGATTATATATTATGGAAATTAACGTAATCAAAATAAAATAAATATTTATTTAATGAATTAAAATATATAATATTTGGGACTAAAAATGTAAAGAGATTAAATTAATGGAATGAAGGGGATTTAATAAATTAATTAATTGGGTTAAAGAAATTAAGAAATAAGGGGGATTAAAGTTGGATTAAAATTAATGTTGGATTAAATAATTTTAATTATTGGATTTTAATTGTTATTGTTTTAGGATAACTGAATCAGTTCAGTTGGAGAACAAGTTCAACTATTTCATTTCGTCTGGCCTTAGGCCAATTGACGAAAGGAAAACGAATGAAATAAGAGGGAGGGAGAAAAGGGAGGGAGACCAGGCAAAGGGAGGAGAAAATGAAGCCCGAGAGAGAGAGAGAGAGAGAGAGAGAGAGAGAGAGAGAGAGAGAGAGATGTGAGCGAGAGGGAGCAACAAGACAGTGATGGGTCAGGCGAGCTTAGGCAGCATTAGGGAGCAGCTCCTTCACGGCGAGCGTCGCGGGTTGTGATTGTGAGCTTTGGTGTCGGATTGGGGCGCTGTTTCAGGTGCCGGCAATGATTGTTCCAGCTTCGGCAGTGGCATGGTTGAGGTACGCCGATGATTTCTGTCCTCCTCCTTCGCGTTCTGTTGGCCGGTGATGAATGGCATCGACAGCAATGGATGGCGAGGCTTCAAGATGCAGGGGAATGGGCAGTTCAAGCTGGACAGGCTTGTGGTTTGGTTTTTCTCCTTCTGGTGCTTGCTCTACAAGTCGAAGGGAGAGACAAATTGGAGACATTGTAGCTGTGGATGGCAGGGATAGGTTATGGAGTGACTCTACTCTAGACAGCGTAGAGGGGCAGATGGGTGTGGAGATAAATTGATAGGGGAGCTGTGTTCTGCCGAGGAATTAGAGAAGCTGAGTGCAGGGGATGAATTGGTGCTCTCTGGAGCGGCTGGAGGGTGGTGTTTGGGTGAGCTAGATGAGCTGACCAGAGAGAGAGGAACTCCCTGGATGGGAGGACCAAGCCATGAAGGTGGAGTTCTTGGTCTGCTGGTAAGGTACCCTCCTCTAAATGCTTTGGTCTCTGTTTATTTGGTCCCTGCTTATGGATGCATGATATTTGTTAAGACTTAGGCTTGGATTTTCTGGAAGATATGGATGGATAATGTGGATTTCTTGTTTTGGGTTTAGCTACTATCCTTTGTGCTCCATGAGAAGCTTGAAAATGTTGGATTTTGTGTTGGCGGTTGGTCTCTTTGTTGCTGTTAGTCTGAAGCATAATAAGATTTATATTTTGTGGTTGCAATTGGATTTTGTGTTGTTAGTCTTAGAACTTGTTCCTGTTGCTAGTAGATTAAACTATTAAGTTGGATTAATTGAAGTGAAATATGTTCTTTGATTGGGTTCTGCTGTGAGATTTCGTACTCTGTGGTGTTTACATTTTTATGATTATTATTGGATATCCATATTCTGATTTTGTTAAGGGAGAGTTTTGAGATAAATGTGGATCATACGGGTAAATTAGGAATCCAGGGAATATGTTTGGCTAGAACAGAATGGTTGTTAAAGGATTTGTCATTAAGTGCGAGCGTGTAACAAAGAATTGAGGTAAGGAAATAGGGGTGTCTTGGCCAGTGGAGGCCCTATACCACAAGTGGGCGTGTGTGAATTGTATTTCCTTGATGTGATAGTCTTGCTAATACTCTGTAGAATTATAGTGCTCTATGATTTTCCTTAAATGTTATTCCATGATAGAGTAGTGTTGGTTTTCCTTGGGTAACTTCTGTTGTGAATTCGTTGATTTCATTGCTGTTAGATAATCACTTGGTTGATAGTGTAGATTGGTTGATAGTACAGATTTCCCTTAAAGTTAGCTTATTTTCTTTAATATAAGTCTGATTCCTAAGAATGCTTAGAGAGTAAATGGTGAATGAGGGATGATGAACGACGTGATAAGTACGAGCGAACTATTAATTTCATTGATGATGACTTTGCCCTGTTATTTCATTATATTGCTAGTTGTAGTAATTTCTCGCTGATAATTAATTGTGCTACGTTCCCTTCGTTATTGTTCTGCCATCAATGGTTCGTCTTACTTCCTTAATCTAGTATGCTCACTTGTTAACTAATAGAGATAAATGTTAATCAATAAATGCTAATCCATTGAGTATGCTAATCATTTTAGTTGAATGATAATTAATTGAGTATGTTAACCAATTTAGTTAATTTAAGCATATAGTCTAATCATGTGGGCTAATTCTTGATGCATGAAAATTGATTAGGATGACCAATTAGAATGATAATTTATTGGCATATTAATTAACCAAGATTAGCATGTTTAAATCCATTTATCCTAGTTTAACTAATCAACTAATGAACCTAAAACATGTGAACTAATTAGTTAACACTGAGCATGTAAACTAATTAGCAAGTCTATGCATGGGTATTAATTAGTTAAGCTAAATCTAAGCATGGAGTATGTTAACTAATTTGTTAGAAGGAGCATGATTAATTAATTAGTATGTTTAACTTAACTTGCAGGTTTAATTAATTAACGAACCTAATAATAGCATATTAATTAACCTAGTCATGCCATGGTAAATCAACCCTTGAGCATGTAACTCACCTAAGTTAACTAATCAGAGTAATCACCAAGAATAATAAATGTAGGAAGCATGTAAATGAACCAGGAAATTAAATAAGATATCTAATTAGGACAATAATGGTATCCTTAGAGTATGCTAAGACGTTAGGATAACTAAATAGGAAAATAAATTTAATTCACTCTCAAGCATGTAAATTAATTAGAATAACCAACTAGATTAATAATGGTAATTGACTTAAGCACGTCAGTTTAAATAAATTACTTGCATGCTTACAGTACTATCCCTTTATTAGTATGCATTCGCTGTTTCAATTACATATGGCTCTTGTTTCTATCGTGCACAGTTATTTCTTTTCATTATATGATTTACTTCCTTTGTATGCACTTTCAATTACAGTTACTGCTTACTTTCATTTATATGGGCATTCAATTACAATTACCTTCTTTATATGCGCACTTCAATTATGATGAATGTTATGTATTGAATCATCATGCATAACGTTAGGTCGAGAATGTATGTTCATGAATCATGCTAATAGAAAGTATAGGGAGTGCCACCTTGGTGGTGGCACATAAGTATGCATAAGTGAGGTAAAAAGTTAAGAAATGAAGAAGAAAAGGGAATTGGGAGTGGATGGGTAGCGGATCTAGTTTGTGATCTAGGCATAGCCTCTCCTTCATAGGGTACGGGAGTTCTAGATGCAAGGAAAAAAGGCTAGGTTCGACCACTATGCCATTACATGAGAAAAACCTCCCAATCCCAGCTCAAAGTACAAGTATGGAATAATGGAAGACTACAATAATAGAATAATGGATCCCAAGGGATCAAAGTAAGATTTAATAAAGTAATAATCAGATTAATGACTTAATGAAAGGATTGGTGTGGGTGGCCCCCATTCCAAAAAGGACTAAAGAGAGGTATTTCATGCATTTTTCCCTTTTCCTTACTAAGCCTTCAGGCTTACAGTTGCTTGTGGTGTAGATGTAGGTACCCGTACGTAGAGTTAATACACGGACTAGGAGTAACAAAAAGATGAACAACAACATAAAGAGCTGTGGATAATGGGTTTGCGCGCGAGGGAGTCTGTGGCTGGCAAGACATAAAGAGAGTAAAGGATACTCAGTTGGGATTTA
The DNA here is from genome assembly GCA_022433065.1 of Begonia loranthoides. Classification (NCBI taxonomy): domain Eukaryota; kingdom Viridiplantae; phylum Streptophyta; class Magnoliopsida; order Cucurbitales; family Begoniaceae; genus Begonia; species Begonia loranthoides. The sequence goes on from CM039485.1 coordinate 15,666,972, forward strand.
ATTAAGTTTCTAAATTGTAATTAAAGGGTGTTTAATTTCAGATTAACGTAGTATTTCAACTGTTTAGTATTTCTTTCTTAAATGATTTAATTACGCTTCCGCAATGTTTTACACAAATAGTTTTATAATGCTTCCGCACGTTTTAATTGGTTTTCAAAACAAGTATAAAGAAAGGTTGGTAGCGATCTAGTTATAGGCGCTTTCTGATTTGGTTTCAAAAGGAAATTTCAAAATTTCATGTATATAAGAAAATCCAAGTCGTTACAAAACCACTATGCTTTGTTGGAATACCCTCAGTCGGAGCTGTTACCGTCGCTCGGAGCTCAACCTCACCCGCTCATAGCTTGATAACACTTGGACAGAATCCCCTTCTCACACAGATGAACCAGACGCATTGCTCGTTGTTGTCTGCTCTCATCCATCACTCTCCTCCCGCGAACATCGAAACCCTTCAACCGCAGCCTCTCTCCCTCTCACGCGAAATGTAGAAGCCAAAATGGAAAACCCTTTTCCCATTCTTCTTAAATCTTCCTTTTTATTTTACTTTACTTTCATCCAATCCAATGGACAACCTCTCATCTACTCTCTCCATCCACTTCTCTTCTTTTATATATATTTTAATCTCAACCCCTTTTATCTCTTTATAGCCTTTCACCCTTTTTTTTTGTCCAAAATCTCCCTTCACGTTTTTCTCCTATCTTCTTATCCACTTTGTTTCCTTCTTTTATTTTACTTTTTTTCCCCTTACTTTGTATCCTTCTTTTCTTAATCCCTTCAATATATATATATATATATATATATATATATATATATATATATACACATACATTTAAATAACTTATTTCAAATTTCAACTTCAATCCTAGTTTATTCCAAACACCAACTAACAACGTTTCACTAACCAAATTAATTCACTAATTCTGTTTCCCCCATTAATGTTCCATTCGGAATCTCCAATTCTACCGATTTGTTCTTTTGCCAAAAATTTCACATTGGCTCGCTGCACGGCACTTCACATCAATTGTTCAACATCATGACCTATCTTTAAACAAAAAATTTACACATGGAAATTACTTATGAAAATTTTCATGCATTTCACATGATGTGCCCCAAAATGCGAGGAGGCAACTAAACTCTTTGTCCAATCTGCTAGGGCAATAATCTGTCCACTCTCAATGAAATGATAACGACTCCCAATGTATATAGCCAATTGGTCTCAATTTTGGAGGGAAATTAGAGGACACAAAGAAACAGGGGCCCTCCAAAAATCACGCTAAAACTCATAGCACAAACGTAGGTATGATCAAAACAATGACTTGGCAAGGATAGTTATCTACTAGGTTTAATCCGACAATTCCAAATGAAATGACGTCAACTCTCAATTTATACAGCCAATAAATCCCAATTTGAGAGGAGACTTAAATAACATATGGAAATAGGGGACCTTAAAATTGTACGCTCAAAATCGTAATACACAAGGAGATATGCACTCAGCAATAATCTGCCTAGAAGTTTACCAAGTAAAATAGTTTTCAGTCACCTAGAGTAAATTGTCAATAACTTCTTATTCAGAAATCCAATTCACGTAACCTTTTGAAGGGACCTCCAATACACAAAGTTTGAAGTCTTCAGAAAAATGTACGACTAAATTAGTTATGAAGAGAGAGTTATGAAATTATCAAAAATGCTGCTCGAATATTGATCAATAAAAACATATTCTGCTATCTTCAAAATTAGTGGCACAAAATCCTCAATTCGGTTCCAAACCTCAACAAAAACTCAAGCACTTCAATAGCTTCTAGAAAATAACCAAAATCCAGAATCCTCAATAAAAATAAAATCAAAAAATAGAAAAGAAAAATGGTATACCAACAAGGTTCGCAGCACCTCAAACGCCTGATGTGCGACTAGTTCGGACCTCTCAAAGAATGGCCACTCCTTCTTGGCTTTTGCTCGGTCTTCTAGCTCCACGGGCCACTGACATTTCGCTAAAGAAATGCTAGAAGAACTAGCTAGAACCTCCTCTCCAAGATTGAGCAAGAAACGGAGAGAGGAGGAGCTTTGGTGAAGGAATCCGTGGGTGACACAAATCCAAGCACCAAGTGAAGGTTGAGAGAAAAATCTCCAATATAATTTTTCACAGAAAAGCTAGGGTTTTAAAACCAAGATTAGGTCATCCTTAAGGAGATTAAGTACTCCCTTAAGGCTACCCTAACAGAAAATTACAAGTTTGTCCTTCTACAAAAAAAAATAGCCATGAATACTCCGCTAACATGCTAGCCGAGTAGTCCAAAAAAATCAAACATTTTAATCAACCTAAGTCTAACAAAAACACATCCAATAATTTAGTAGTTTCTCAAAACATAAATTTAACTAACTTGCTAAAATATAAAAAGAACATTTTTCGAAAGGTCCAACTTAGCTTAGGAGATTCGATCTTCAAAATGACCACAAGTGATGTGGCCGAGCCAAGGTTTGCATTGTCAATCTAAGTGAGCATATGTCTTGGTGCTTTTCTCGCCTTCATGTCCAAGCTCCTCATCCATATCATTTAGTATAGTTTTCCTGCAAAATAACAAGTTAAATAGATAATGAGCCCCTATGCTCGGGCTCGGTTGATAGGGTCTTAGGGCCCATCCAAATTTGCTACTCTTTTCTTGGAAAACCACGGAGCCGTGGCGGTTTGTCTATGTAGGATCGAAATTTACCTAAGAGGGTGTGGGGGGTGAATTAGGTTTATTAACTTTTTCGTGTGATTATAAATTTTCTAACCAACAGCAAATTTACCACAATAAAGAAATTAAATAACAATAATGATAACAATAAGCTAAGGAGTAAGGTTAGAGAATTCGACACCGAGTTGTTAACACGGTTCGGCCAAGAACGCCTACATCCGCGCTCGAAGGTTCTCCCTTGAAGGTATATTCCACAATCGCTTCCGGTTACACGTGATTGATCTTGAACGGGTGTGAATCTTACCGTTACAACAAATGAATTCTTAGGGCGTTACCCTTTTCTCTCAAATGCAATTTTCTCTTGAAAAATTCTCAAGCTCACAAATACAACAATCCTCACAACAACACAAATGATCACACTCTAGCACTTTAAAGGACTTGTTTACTACTCAAATTCATGCACAATGATTGAGTCGAAAATTTGACAGAGCTTCGCTAAGTATTGGTTGGTGTATTGCCTTCTTCAAAGTCCAACTATTTATAACACTGCATATTGCGGACGTCCTAATCTCCTTTAGGATCATCCGCATCCTAACATTGGAAGTTAGCCGTTGTAGAATTCTGGGCCTTTGTGGATGCCACGTCATCATCCGCCTCGTCCGCACTATCGTCTGAATTGTCCCTAAAATTGGACAGATTAAAAAGGGACGATGGTCTTCTTCGTCCACAGTCGTCTGTAGTTTTCTGCACCATCACGCTTCACTTGGGGACGTCAAAACCTCATCCTCAGTTTCATTTCAAGTCCGCACTTCTGAAGAGTTGCGGACGCCATTCGTCGTCCGCAGCGTCCGAATTGTCCCTCAAAATGGATAGATTCATTCGGACTCTGGCTTTTCATGTCCGCAGTCGTCCGCATCCATCTGCACCAACACATTCCATCTGGGGACGCTGAATGGCGTCCTCAGTCCAAACTGAGGATGCTGAAATTCCTCTTGCTGACGACTCTGTGTCGTCCGGCCGCCGTCCGCAATAGTCCGCACGTACCTAGCACAATTCAGAATTACACGAGACGCATCCTCTAAGTCACACGAACCTTCCTTTCTACTCCATAGACTTAGAACAACACATTAAACATTACCAATACCCTTTATCAAGGGTATTTCCAATTTAGGCGATTAATATGAGATTTATAAATTCAACAAATAAACAACTTCTACACTTCAATTATATTACTCACCATCAAAATATAAATTTTTCCTAACACACTTAGGCTAACAGTTTACACATCGTCGCGGCTCCACATCATCCTTTTAATGGCAAACGTGATAGCGATGTTTACTTTGTCTTTTTTCCATACTTCAGTGGTTAATTTATTAGAAAAAAAGGATGATGGTTGGTTTGTCACCAACAGTAAAGGACGATTGTTAATTTGTCATTTTCCCTAAATTACTTATATACTAAAGAATAGTAAATACTAAATAAGAACAATAACACTAATTTAGCTAAAATACAAACTTGACCGATTCTTTACTTAGTAGTTACTAGGCAACTTATCTTATAGATTGTTCAATTAATTAATTCTTTCTTCTTCTACAAGTCTTGATTTCCTTTGGCAACTTTTCCTTCTTGAGTTCGGCCACTTGGATGCTGTCCTTGTATTGACTTTTCTTGGTCTCCAAGCTTAGTAACTTTCGTATTTTGCACAATATTTGCTCTCTGTTCCGTGAGCTTTTGACATTGCAAACAAACTCCAATTTTAACGAACCAGCCGATTCTAGAAAACTTAGGAAGTCTGCTAATAAACATCATGAAACATGCTTTTTGATATAATGTCGTATTGAATGCCAAAAATGTTAAGTACTCGTCAAAGATAAGAAAGTACGTAGATTTGTAAAGGCCATTAAATCTTCTACAATTGATCATGAACTTCCACTTATGTTTGATCTTGAATATCTCTATAATATTTTTGGAAGCTGGATGAATGTCATTCATCTTCTTTCTTCTTTGAATTCTTACAAAATAATCACTCAAAGCAGGGTTAAAGATACTCCATGCTTGATTGTTGATAGATGGACCCCGTAGTCCATCATATCCTTAATAACAGGTCCAGATAATTTAACTCATAAATATCGAAAAGTTAAAGAACAAATATGAAATACCAAAGTAATCTAGTTTCATCCTTTCCCTCCATTTTCTACTTCATCTTTCTATCATATACTTCCATAACCTTATAAAATTTCTTAATAAAACCATGAAAGAACTTTTATACCTTGAAGTTTGAGAGAAGGAGAGAAAGTGAGAGCTTTAGAACTTCTTGGCAGATTTCCTTGTTTTGAAGAGTCTTACCCCCACAAAACCTTTTTATTAACACTTTTCTCTAGCAGCAAGCTAGAGGTGTTGCCCTGCTGGGCGTGCCCGAAGGTTGTCACAACAAAGGCCTCTAATAAAAACATAACATCTCACAAAAATGCAGGTGACCTTTCATATATTGGTCAACCATTTCCCTTCAATAGATCGACCGCAAAACAACCTTAGCCTAAACTCTGTGTTTTCTCTATAAAACTGGTAACACACCTTTCTTTAGCAAATTTACCGCAATTCTCCAATTTTACAATCTATTTCAACACTGGTCAACCATCGATCGACCATAACTTTCAAATTTTACAATCTATTTTAAAACTAGTTGACCACTAAATTTTTGGTCGGCCAGTAATCTACCTGAGAGCTTCTAAAAGTTCATACTATGTACAACCGGTAATTCAAATCTCAATTGGTCGTCCACTTCCTTCTTCAAAGGTCCCTTAGCCATTTGAATCTTCACTCCTCCAAAAGCCATAATTCATAATTAACCATAAGAACATTAATATCATTAAATTCAACTCCAATAATCTTCATTATTTAACCTAGACTTTATATGATAAGAATTCAGGGTATTACAATCCTCTCCCGTCACATAAATTTTGTCCTCAAAATTTGATCTATGCACAAACCAGACAATTCTATCTTCCAAAACAAAATAACTCCTATCATTCACATTAAGCCCCCCCAAAACATAACATAAACAACATGACATACCTATATACGTATCTAACCTATGCATATCCTTCCCTTCATCAACCAATTCTCAATCAACAACCAAAACAACATATAAATGAAATTCATTCTCAATATACATATACTGAATTAAGTATTTCCACGTTGAAACTTGTGCTTATAAGTAGTTTACATAATCGATTTTAAAACTCAGGTGCTTTGATACCATATTTGTAGCGATCTGTTTTTCCTTTTATTCAAAACATTACTATTTCTTTTTAAATTTTGTAGCGAAAGACTTTTCGTACTAAAAACATTTGAGAATAAATAACTTGAATATCATAAAAAAAATTTCACCTTTAAAATCTTTACATTGTACAAAATATTTTTTAGCTTAAACAAATTACATTTTTTCTTTTTCTATTGAGTCCAACCAGCACAATATCTCATTGCGTAAATCCTCTATCAACTACTCCTTTCTTTCTTTACCTTCGTGCTTACCTACATTACAAGATTTAACTTTAACTTTAGCTTCTCTTACCCATCCAAGCATTGAAGATATCACTGTATGAGGGATAGTGGCACCTATTGACCCATATGGAGTAGCCATCTCAAGAACCCATGGGTTGTAATCTTGAGGGGAGAAACACCAACAAACTAGAGAATTGTAGTCCCCAACTTACAAATTTCTATTTTGAATAGTCTAGAACTTGATGACAAACTAAGGACCATATATGATCCTCCCATCTCTAAGCTAGATTTATTCAATAAGTTTAATGACTTTAAGGTTGAGTCACCTTTCTTCTCACCATAAGATCGATAGCGTGCTTTGTCATTGCCAATATTGATTGATGCTTTATTTGATGATAAAAATTCAAATTAAATGTGAATGATGTCTTCCCAAATCTAGTCTGTTAGCAATACCCATTTCTATTTTTGGCAAACTGTCTTGAACTCCACCAAGTCCACTGATAAGAATCTCTTTTTGTTATTTCTTTGTCGTCATTAAATCTGGCTCTAATATCACTAATGGGTATCGGAAGAACAACATTCTTTTGGTGAACATAAATTGAAAGATATCTTTTTTAGGTTGAACCGCTTCTACTTTTCCTCATTTATATTCATGTTCAACGTAACTAAATTAAACTTCTCACTACTAAAATAACTATCTACTATTAGAAATAAACTTTCCACTATTATAATAGCTTCCTACTAATTACTATCTAATACATAAAAAGATCTATAACATGACGTTTATAACTATCAAATATCCATTTGATCTAACTTGTTAGTGGCTTATCAGATATCTCTTTTAGTTGTTCCAGTACTCGATCCCACGCTTGGGAACTTAACATATCCTTGCATCTCTACCTTTGATGAACCAAAAGTGTAACCACATAACACTAAGCTGACATAAAGGTTGAGTCATCCATCCATTATCAATCAATCTCTTCCACACGGTGAACCAAACTGTTAGCTCAAAGCAAGCACTCACTTGTTGGAGACCCTACAATACCAATAACAGATCACATTCCAAAATGCTGAACACAGTGAAATTATCGTGCCAAAGCTCAAAAGCATCCACCTTTTACTGTTCTGGTTGGCCACATTCAGGTAGATGGGGACGAGCCATCCAATAAAGGTCAAAACAATTGCCATCTCCACTAAATTTAGGCCACATTCTCAACGCCATTTTCTCACTAATCATGATGAATAATGGGTAAACATTCTATAAATTAGAATTACTCCATTTTATTCCCCTCCAATTCAACAGCATTATCTCCACTCGGGACCAGATCGTATCGGGAAGAAAGATAAGGTATGCTAAGAAAGTACTGAACTTTTGATTTGTTGTGTTTGAGATAGAGTTGAAATTTCATGTAATGCAAATTTCATTTCAACCTGTAAAAGAATAAGTAAATCATGAAGACTGAACTGCCTCTGATAATCATACTTGCCATTGGGTTGCTCTTAATAAGCGCTCAAAGCGATGCCAGAAAGATTCTTCTGGCGGAGGTGAAGCAAGAGAGAGGAAGCACGGTGACTGCATCAACTGACGTGAAGCCAGAGGAGGAGCCTACTGAAGCATACAAAAGTAATAATAATATAAGCAACAAGCCTACTGTTACGAAGGATAATATTGAAGACGATAAGAATTATAATTATAGAAGTTATGGAAATCCTTCTGGGTCATCATCTGATACTCATCACATGTACACAAATGATTGCCAGCCTAGAGTAACTTGCTAAGCTGCCATGCAAGGGAAAGTACGCTGTGTTTAGATCTTTGTAAGGTAAAACTTGTGTTTATCAGTCAGTCGATAGGGATTCAGCCTAAATATAAGTGCGTTTGTGACCTAGGAAATACTTGTAATGGTTGTGTGGGTGTCTAGACCAATCTTAAAGATTCGGTTACCACTATATATTTCAATAAAAACAAGCCATGAGTTCTCTGGTTTATTTTAAGGTTCATATGTAGTATCATAGTCATGAGTATATGATAATATTAGAGCTTTGATATAACCTAACAAGTGCAGAAGGCAGTAAGATATGAAAACAGGAACAGGTCCACCATCTGTTTTGTAATTTTCGACCGTGAATACAAAAAATAAAAAGAAAAACCAACACCGAGATATATTTAGAAAACTGCCAGGGTTAAAAAACTATGAACAAAGAAAAGAAATTCACGTGGTCAAAATCAAAGAACTGAATAAATTTTACGGCTCATATGATTATACATATATTGTCCATCAAAACTTTCGCTACAACCACATACTGTTAAGAGAATCCATAATCTTGTTCAGTCACATTTTTCTTATTGCGAGTTTTTCAGCCCGGTTCAAATAGAATTTCAGTCATTAGTCTCTAAATTCGTAAATTCGTGACCAGATAAAATTCTTACCAGGTTCGACTATCCTCAAGTTCTAACGGCAATGTTTGATTCGCTCTCCACAAAACTAACGGCAGTTTATAATTGACTATGTGAGCAGCTCAACGAAATACCAAGTTATGATTGATGACGAGTATTCATTCTTTGAGGCAAAAACAAAAAGAGTCTGTTTAATAAGCATATTTGCACTTAGAATGAGTCTGCTGATTCTAGCAGTTGTTCCGATTCCTCCTTTTTTTCTCAATTTACCAGCATCATCAAACCTTCCTGAGTTAGCATTGTGCCTCCACTTCAATAAAGATCCTCCCTACTTTTGTACCCAATTCCTCACTTTCATAGATCATGCAAGCTCCTAAAAGTGATCCCATAAAAGCTGAATTTGGTTTCTTTGGCCGCATCAACCTTATCAGCTGCTTTGCTTCTCCTAATGGCCCCACCCTTCCGAAGAGATATACCACACTGTTAGAACCAAGAAGAGAGATTTTGGAGAAGGAAAAATAAGAAGAGGAAAGAACTATATAAATTTTTTTCTCAAATTGTTTTGGCTACTTGTTTGATACAAAATAACTAAAGTACTATTTTAATTATAGGATAATGTAGTACTTGTATAAAATAATATATGAATCACCTATTTAGTCTAATACATATATTATTACATAAAAGGATCACATAGTTATATGTACCATTATACTAACACATACATGAATCTCAACTCTCTAAGTAACTCTTCACAAATACATGGACTTTTACCAAAACCATATTAAAAACATATATTAACAAAAACACTTTATTTAAAGATACATTATCCCAATGAAAATTAATAGAATTAAATTAATATTTTCAACATCCCTCTTTAAACTTAATTCTTTGTAACTCCAAGTATCATCCTTAACTTGCTAAATATTATACTTGAGAGGCTTTTTTAAAATATCAGCAACTATCATCCGTTTTCACATACTTCACTTGCATTTCCCTCTTCACAACTTAGTCATGAAGAAAATAATATCTTGTATCAATATGTTTGCTTCTATTATGAAAAACAAGATTCTTTGCTAATGCAATAGTAGATTTACTGTCAACAAGAATTTTCGTAGCTTTCTCTTGTGGCATTTGTAATTCCTTTAATAGTCTTCTCAACCATATGACATGACATAGACAAGATGTTGTGGCAACATACTCTGCTTCATAAGTGGATAGTGCAACAATTTGTTGTTTCTTCAAATTCCATGTAAAAGTTGTATTACCCATGTTGAAAAAAACATGTTGTGCTTTTTCGATCATCCATATCTCTACCTCAATTGCTATCACTATATTTGAGATGCTTAAATTTTATCAAAAAATTAATAAAGTTAGCCAATATCAATTGTATCTTTGATATAACGAAGAATTTGCTTTGTTGTCTTTAAATGAGTCATAATTAGTGATCCCATAAATCATATGACCAATCTAACTATAAATAAAATATTTGCTCTTGTGCAAGTCAAATACTTCAAACTTCCAACAAAGCTCTTAATAGTTTGTAGAATCAACTTTCTCTCATTTCTTATTTTTTTTAAATTTTACTCCACATGCCACAGCAGTATTCATGAGTTGACAATTCTCAATCATGAAATTTTTAGAATCTCTTTAGCAAAACCTTCTTGAGATATGAAAATATCATCATCTCTTTGATTGACCTCCATGCCAAGATAGTACAACATTATACCAATATCCATCATCTCAAACTCCTTGGTCATTGCTAGCTTGAATTCTTTGAACATACTATAATTATTTCCCATAAAAATCTAATCATCAACATACAAGCAAACAAATAATACATCTCTATTTTCTCATTCCTTATCATAAAGAGAGTGCTCATATGGACATTTTGTAAATCTATCTTCGAGGAAATACTTGTCAATTTGATTATTTCAAACTATTAAAGCTTGCTTCAAGCTATACAATGCTTTCTTTAGCTTTAGTACTTTGTCTTCATAGCTCTTGATAACATATTCTTGAGGTTGTTCTATGTGCACTTCTTTTTCAAGAACTCTATTTTAGAATGCTGATTTGACATCCATTTGATAAATCCTCCACCTCTTTTCAACCGTTAGTGAAATAATTAGTCAGATAGTTTCTAAGCGAGCACATGAATAAATACTTCACTATAGTCGATACTTGCATATTGACAATATCCTCTCACCAGTAACTTAACTTTGTATTTCTCCACTTCTCCCTTTACCTTCTTTTGTCCTTGAAGACCCACATTACACTAATGGGCTTTTGGCCTTCTAGAATGGTAACTAGCTATCATGTCTTATTCTTCTCAATTGATGCAATCTTTTCATCCATGACAATCCTCCATTGTTCATCTTTCACAACTTCTTCAAATACTAATAGCTTACAATTGACAAAGTGACAAAAGAGTTAGATATTCACTTAAATTTTCAGTTACCTCATAAAGATCTTGAACAATTTTCATGAGAAGCTTTTTTTCACTTGAGCTTCCACTAGAAGAAGATGAAGAAGATGTGTCTAATTTTGTTGGTGATCTTGAAGGTGTCATGTGTTCTTGAACTTCTCTACTTTGATATTTCTCATCAAAGAAAGGAAATAATTCATATCTCTCTTTTTCTTCATTACTTAAATACTAAGAATCTTCTTCATCAAACTCAACATCTCTGCTAATAATTCTCTTATCAAGACTTGTATCATAGAGCTTGTAGCAGTTGGAGCATTGATCATAACCGATGAATATGTACTTCTTACTTTTATCATCAAGCTTTGATCTTTCTTGATGTGCCCCAAGAACCGTTCACCCGAGCTCGGGCTAAGAGGCTCGTCCTTTTGTAACGTGTTCTTATTTTGTAGGGAACTATTATTCATTGGGATTCATGGAGACGCCAAAGCATGAAGACAAAGAAGTTCAGTGCCATGTTCTCATGTGGAGCCCTGCAAACCCTAATCGACTAGATCCGTTTTGTTCCGGCTTGGAGGAGTTTTCGGGAGTCGAGGCTCACAAGGTTATTTGAGAGCCATTTAATGCTATTCTAGGTTAAATCTATCATTTTTGGATATTTGTTGCTGGCTATTTGGTTGGGAATTATTTTTGATGAATTTTTATTTCAATTTATGCTTGTAGGTTTGGAGGTGCTCGGTTTTCAATGTAAACTGAGCCCTCATGCCCTTATTTTGTATTTCCAAGGGCATTTGTGTCTTTTTCTCTTGTAAGGTCATTAGGAGGCACTTAATCCCTCCTCATTCAATTTGAAATCAGATTTGAAAACCCTAAAAGGAGAGCTCTCATTTTTTTTCTTGGAGGTCCGCGGATTCCCTTCTTGGGCATCTTCAACTCTACAAATTGGTTTGTGTTTTCTTGTTAGTTCTTGCACAAATCGATTCTTGCTACTTCTTCCAGCATCTCTTGCTTGTGTGGTTGTGTCTTAGGGTGTGGAGGTAGAAGAGCTAGCAACCCCCACTGGAGAGAGTCATCCTTGGTGTTGGCCGAATTAGTCGCCCCTCTCTTGTTAGAGGATTGGCGGACTCCATTGGCTTGTTATCCCTTTCCATTCCATCTATTGAGAGAGTCTACATTCTTTTGGAGTTCTTTGGTTGTATTTCGTGCTATTTTGGATTTGGAGATATTTTTTTAAGATTTGGGTTGTGAACTCGTTGATTTGGAGGGAAGAAAATCTTTGCCGAGAATCTGTTTTTTGATGGACAGATTCTACTATGTTTTGTGATTGTGTTTTTCCCTATTTATACTGATTGGATGAAGCTCATTTTTGGAGAAGATAATTTTGATGTTCTTATGTGTCGGTCCTCCGAATTTGGCGTTGATTGGATGTATGCAAATCAAGAACTCGTTGAGTAATTTTAGGTCGCCATAATCTGCCCAGAAAACCCTAACCCAAGGGGTATTTTCATAAGAGCATATCTCCATTTGTAGGGGGAGTTTAACTCTGAATTGTTGATATGTTGCTCTCTGGAATGTTGGCATGATCCTCTGTAAATTTCAGCTTTTAACTCTTTAAGCTCTGGAAGTTATTCTCATTTGAAAATTGAAGATCAGATTTGTTGTTTGAGTTTGGCCGATTATACTTGTTGAGTTCCACGGAGTCTTGGACTCTATCATTTCTTGATTAGAACCATGCACATAACCAATGCTTCTAAAAACTCTTAAATTGTAAACACTTAGCTTTCTTCCACTCCATGCTCCTTGAGGTGTTTTGTCCCAAAAGCTTTTCGTTTGGGCACCTATTTGATAGGTATACCACACTATCGACTGCTTCTGCCAAGGACTCTTTTGGAATCTTCTTTGTTTTTCGCATACTTCTTGCTATGTTAAGAATGCTTTGATTCTTCCTTTCCACTGTCATTTTGTTAGAGAGATCATGGAATGGTTAGGAATCACTGATGCCATTTGCTTCGAAAACTCATTAAACTCGTTAGATGTAAACTCACCTCCTTTGTCTGATCTCAAAGCTTTAATGAAATATCTATTTTTCCTTTCTGTATATGCTTTAAATTTTCTAAAAGTGTACAAACTTGAGATTTTTCCTTCAAAAAATAAACCCAAGTTTTCTGCTAAAGTCATTAATGAATAGGAGAAAATACTAAATTTTATCAAATGAGACAGGCTTAATTGGTCCACATACATCAGTGTAAACAAGTTGAAGTGGTTCACTTGTTCTTCATGTCGTCTTCTTCAAAAAAACTCTTTCAAAATTGTTTGCCAACTAGACTCCCATCACATAACTGATATGATTGGTTTACAGATGGCAAGCCCTTCAACATTCTTTTATGTCCCAATAATTTCAAGCCACAAAAATTCATATGGCCAAGTCTCAAGTGCTAAAACTGTGATGCGTGTCCTTCATGTAAGCCTTCAAACATTTAGCAATGTTAGCTTGAATATCCAGAAACAACATTCTATTTTTCATCATTAGTACTATGCGATCACATTTCTTCTATTGTCTTGAACTATGAGACTATGATCTTTCATGTGAACCTCATAGTTTTTCTCCAAGAGCTGTCCTTAGCTCAAAATATTACTCTTCATACTCAGAACACAGTAAAATTGCTAATGAGTTCACGACTGCCGCCATTTTACATACGAATTAAAATTGCACCTTTGCATTTGATTTGAACTTTGGAATCAAATGTGACCAATCGAGTCACCAAGTTGTCATCAATTTCCATAAATATGCTTTTATCACCCCACATGTGATTGCTTGCTGTCTTGTCAATATATCTCATGTTGTTCTTGCTTTGTAAACAAAAAACAAAGTTTCCTCTGCCTCTTTGTTTTTAGCATAACTTGCCGTTTCTTTGACATTTTAAGGAGGACTCCAAAAATGGCAAGCATAATGTCCATGCTTTCAACAATTGTAACATTGAACACTTGATTGATCATTCTGTCTTGAGTGGCTTCCTCTATCAAGCTCTCTTATGAAGGAATCTTCTCTTCATTATCGAAGATTTTGATGTCCATGATCTCTTCCTTTACCTTGTCCACTTTCACGTCTGCATCCTCTTCCTTGTTGGCTTCTCCCACGTTCATTCTTTTTTTCTTTTACCGAGAGCTTGGTGACTAGAACTTGCTCTGTAATGTCCCAGAAAAAGAAAAAGCCCATATAATCCATGCATGGCGTTGTGCTAATGTGGCCAATGAAATTTAAGATAAAAATTTAAAGAAAAACAAATAAAATGGACATTGGGACGAGTTGGGATGGTATTTGGCGTCCTCAACTCTTAAACTGTCACGGTCCGGACGCTGCTGATGACAGCAGAGTCATCCGTTTTGAATCTATCCAATTCTGGGACAATTCGGACTGTTGTGGACGACTACGGATGAGAGAAGATGGCATCCAAATGAATCTGTCCCTAAACTGGACATATTCGGACGGTAGCGGACGTATGCGGACACGAGAAAATGGCGTCCGAATGACTCTGTCCTAAGTTTGGACACATTCAGACGACTGCAGACGACTCATGCAGACTCTAAATTGCGTATGAATATGCAATTCGGACAGTACGGACGAAGGATTGGGGACGCGTTTTCTCATCCAAAACTGGTTTCAGACGATGCAGATGATACTGCGGACGACGCACCGCTTCCGGAAAGGAAAAATTGGCCAAAAAACCCATTTAAATCTGATGCTTCTCTCTTCCGTAACGCATTTCTCTTTCGATTCCATCAGCTGGCGACACGTTCAGACGATAAGGAAGTGTCTTCAGGTTAGTGGACCCCCATCCTATACTTGTCCAGCAGTGTACGTCTCTTAGTTCTAAATGACAGCAAATAGGAGAGGTGTTCAGTGTATTACAGAGATTGTTCTCTGTTTTCTTGGACTCGGCAAGAATTATTCTCTGTGTTTGAAGAAGAACAGAGGAGAAACTAAGATGAGAAAAGCTTTTAGAGTTGTGGGTCAATAAGGAAGCAGAAGATGAAGATGAAGCACGAGTGAGGGCCGTGTCTCTGAAGGATTTTAAATAGGGGGAGCTAACCTGTTTTCTTCTCTGGGTCTCCACTACTTTAGGTAACCGATCTTTCAACTGTCTTTAATCTATGTTGGTTAATTGTGGTTGATTATTGGTTGTTAATTGAGCTTGGTTTTATCTGTTGATGCTGCTTGTGAAGAAGTTATGAGTTGGATTATGTTTAGTTAAGCTATTTAGGGAAATTAATGTTGATTGGTTGTTAGTTTGTTTTTGCCTATGGATATCTTTGTAAATATGAGATAAACAATGTTCTGAACAAATGGGTTAGCCATGTTATGAGATAATACTGCGGTGTTTAAAGCTTTGTTTGGAAATGGTTTGGGAAAAATGGATTGTGTGTTTAATGGTCACTATCTCCTCAATTGGTATTGTATTGGATAGTGGTTGGTCTTAGTGGTCTGAAGCTGAAGCTGTACACCTTAATAATTTGAATGGATTATTGAACGTTTTGCTGTGTTGAAGTTCTGGTTTTTGGATTCATGATAGTTTGATAAATTTTTCTGCCCATTGCTATCTTGCTTAGGCATTGAGGGTTTGTGTCATTGGACTTTGTTAGTTTCTGTTGATGGTCCATATAAAAGTACTTGTTTTGTCAATTGATGGTTCATATAATAGAACTATGACTTGTTAATCTTATTGTGGGTGTCATTGATTACTACTAAATGTGGTTGTGCAAGGTGGAAATGTTAATTGTTTGTGCAAAGATAGAGAAGTATGTTATGATGATGAGATGAGATTAATGGTTATTGGTTAAATTGTGAAACGGGAATAATGTCTTGTACATCATTGTTGATTATAAGTCTTGAATGACTAAGGAAAAATGAAGATGACTTGTATTCATTCACTCGGTAAATTGTATTAAAGTAAGCGCATTAACTGGTTCTCTACTCTGTTGGGAGAAATATGGTTTTATGCTAAACAACTATTCAGTTTTGTAAAGTAAAGTCACATTGATGGAATGAGCAATATTGTGGGTTATTGCTATTCCATTATATTTGTTAAGGTTTAGGAGATTGTTATTAATGCATAGTTGTTATGGTTTTGAAGGTACGAAGAAGATAAAAGAAACAAAAAGGCGTTATGGACGCCGGGTAAGTGATACTTACTGTGCCTTGGTCTTCGGACCCTACATCGTAAGAATCAGGATTGTGTGCTATGTGTTTACTAGAATTAGGTTCTTTTAATGATGTGTTTATTAGAAATTTATTGCATATAGAATAGTATGAATCCATGCACATATTGTATGACAAAATAATCTATGTAAATAGGCGTGTGGGGGTTCGAGAAATTAATGACGTCCCATTGTCATATAGATCCATGTTGGATGGATTAGAAAGAAAATAGGTTAGCGTCATGGGATACCAGTGTTCATAATCCCCAACGTTCTGGTAACAAAGGAGTGTATACGGCCTGAGTAACCCCTTGATATATATATATTGCTCCTTTATGGATTGACCGGGTTACTCATGGTCCCACGGTGTTTGTCATGTATGCACTCTTGGGCTAACTTGCATTGTATGATCATGCATATCAATTGCACTTCACTTTATCACTTACAGAGCATTAGGCTCATTAGTTTAGGTCTTGTGATGTAGGAACGAACGAGCAACAGACGAACAGGTTAAAGACAGTTGATGAAGGATTTACACGGGTTGATCTTGTGGCTGTTTGGGCTAGAAAGTGAAAGGAAAAGTATTTGAAAAAGTGTTTTGTAACTTATTAATGCTGTTTTTATTCCGCTGCATTTTATTCAAAGAATGTTATGGTTTTTGAACATAAATTGATAAAGGTGAAAGAAAACTGAGAAAAGTGAAAGTAAAGCGATCGGGTTTTAGCGATCGGGTATTAGCGATCAAAGTAAAGCGATCGGTTTTTAGCGATCGAGTGTTAGCGATCGGGTTTTATGAAGGAAAAAGACTTTGATGTTTTTACGAAAAGAAAAGTTTTAAATTTTACGTATTTTAAAAATATGGGATGTTACATGCTCGACCAGCTTCTCTTTCTTCTTTTTTATCCTCTCTTCATGAGCTTGTAAAGAAACCATGAGTTGACGTCAACGATCATAGTAGCTAAATATGTGAACTCCTCGATAGCTACAACAACATAATCGAACTTTGAATGCAACGAGTGAAGAACCTTTTCATTGACATAAACGTGTTCCATTCTTTCTTCATATCTTTTTATTTGGTTGACGATGGCCAAAACCGTCAAAAAGGAATCTGTTATGGACTCAAATTCTCACATTCGCAATGCTTCAAATTCTCCTCATAGGATTTGAAGACGTACCTTCTTTACCTTGTCAACTCCTTGATAAGAATTTTGTATAATCTCCCATGCTTGCTTGGAGGTGGTAGCATTTGATATTCTCTTGAACATGGCTTCATCAAAACATTGATGAATAAGGGTAAGAGTTTTTTGATCTCTCTTACGTGTTCTTTGGAGAGTCTCTCTTTGGTTATGAGTCAATGCATGATCATCACGAAGCTCGTCATGGCCTCTATCGAGAAGCTCCCATACATCTTGTGAGTTGAACAAAGCCTTCATATGAATGCACCAATCCTCATAATTGTCTTTGAACCAATTCTTCATGGAAATGTAGAATTCGGCATTTATGCAAGATTAAAAACTAAATTCTTATACCAATTTGTTGGCAAAAGGCATAAGGATTTTGGAGAAGGAAAAATAAGGAGAGGAGAGAATTAGATAAAATTTTTCCTCAAATTATTTTGGCTATTTGCTTGATACAAAATATCTAAACTCACATCATATTTATAAGATTATTTGGCTCATGTATAAAACAATACATTAACTATCTATTTATTTAATAACCCGAATCTTTATCATATTAAGCCTAGATTAATGGTAGTGATATTTGAAGGATTGTTCAGAATGTATCTTTGGAATTGTGTTTGATGAAGTCTTATTGTGAAGGAAGTTTTATGGCCTTTGGAGATTGTGAAGTTTTCATGATATAGTGAGTTTTGTAAAGGAGTGGTCGACCAGCTTGGCTGGTTTGCTCAACCAGTTTTTGAATAATGGGAAAATGGGGGGTTCTCGGACTATTTTGCTGTCGACGAGTTTGAAGATGGTCCACCAGTTTTGGAATTGCTTGAATTCTATTCCTCTCTAGTAGATTTGCAGTCGACCATCTATGAAGTGCTGTCAACCGATTTAGTACATAAAATTGAAATTTTTTAGCCACGAGTTGATTTGTGGTTGACCGGTAAATTAGTGGTTGACCAAGAATGTGAAAAGTCACTAACTTTAGATGAAATGTCACGATTTTACTTGAGAATTTGAAATGGTGACTCAACACTTCATTTCTAAAGAAATGCCACCTCATGCTAGATGCCTGAGGAGGGAAGATATAGGTTTTTTCCTTCATATTAAGAAAGTTTTAGGAGAGGATTTGTGAGAAAGGGAGAAGGGAGAAATAGTGAGAAAAGAGAAGAAAATTTTGAGAGAGAAGGAGGAGGAGGAGTAGAAAGAGAAGGAGAGGAAGAAGAGAAGGCAAAGAAGAAGTAGAAGCAGAGAAGGCGAAGAAGAAGAAGAAGAAGAAGGAGAAGAAGAAGAAGAAGAAGAAGGAGAAGATGAAGGAGGAGTGACAGGTTCCAAGAAGCACTTGGAAACCTTAAAGGAAATCTGCTCCAACNAAAATAAAGGAGCCCTTGGCTCGGGCTCAAGTGACGGGTCCTCGAGGCACATCAAGGAGGAGGAGGAGAAGAGGAAGAAGAAGAAGAAGAAGAAGAATAAGAAGAAGGAGAAGAAGAAGAAGGAAAAGAAGAAGGAGAAGAAGAAGACGGAGAAGAAGAAGAAGGAGAAGAAGAAGGAGAAGAAGAAGGAGAAGAAGAATAAGGAGAAGAAAAATGAGAAGAAGAAGAAGAAGAAGAAGAAGAAGAAGAAGGAGAAGAAGAACAACAACAACAAGAAGAAGGAGAAGGAGAAGGAGAAGGAGAAGGAGAAGGAGAAGGAGAAGAAGAAGAAGAAGAAGAAGTAGGAGGAGAAGAAGAAGAAGAAGAAGAAGAAGAAGTAGTAGGAATAGGAGGAGGAGGAGAAGAAGAAGAAGAAGAAGAAGAAGAAGAAGAAGAAGAAAGAAGAAGAAGAAGAAGAAGAAGAAGAAGAAGAAGAAGAAGAAAAAGAAGAAGAAGGAGAAGAAGAAGACAAAGAATATGGAGGAGGAGGAGGAGGAGGAGGAGAATGAGAAGAAGAAGAATAAGAAGAAGAAGAAGAAGAAGGAGAAGGAGAAGGAGATGAGAAGAAGAAGGAGAAGAAGGAGAAGGAGAAGGAGAAGGAGAAGAAGAAGAACAACAAGAACAAGAACAAGAAAGAGAAGGAGAAGGAGAAGAAGAAGGAGAAGAAGAAGGAGAAGAAGAAGAAGAAGAAGAAGAAGAAGAAGAAGAAGAAGAAGAAGACGGAGAAGGAGGGAGGAGGAAGAGAAGAAGAAGAAGAAGAAGAATGAGAATAAGAAGAAGAAAAAGAAGGAGTAGGAGTAGGAGGAGGAGGAGGAAGAGAAGAAGACGAAGAAGTAGGTT
This sequence comes from Begonia loranthoides, assembly GCA_022433065.1. Lineage (NCBI taxonomy): Eukaryota > Viridiplantae > Streptophyta > Magnoliopsida > Cucurbitales > Begoniaceae > Begonia > Begonia loranthoides. The sequence goes on from CM039485.1 coordinate 15,686,585, forward strand.
AAGTTCTGAATCATGTTGTTTCTTGATGATATGATGTTTGGTGTTTTTGTTTAATAAATTTTAAGTTAAATGATTATATTGATGATGCTTTGAGGATATGATATCTTGATGATATGCTAGACGATGTTAAATTGTATGTAATCATGTTCATGCATCAGAGTTTACACAAAATCGATATGAAAAGTATTTATGATGCATACGTTTTACGTGGAAAAACGAGAATTATGAATGATAAAGATAATTGAATGGCAATCTTGAGTTTGTTAGTTTGATCTCAATTGATGTTGAGACAGACCTGCCAATGGTTGGTGAGGTCATGAAACATTGATGTGCATGATTGGTAGTCATGCATTAGAGTTTTCAAAAAACGTTACGAAAAGGATTTCTCATGCATATGTATTTCATGGAAAAACGAGAATGATGAATGATAAAGATAATTGAATGGCAATCTTGAGCTTGTTAGTTTGATCTCAATTGATGTCGAGATAGACCTGCCAATGGTTGGTGAGGTCATGAAGCATTGATGTGCATGACTGCTAGTAAGTTTTGATTGATGTCGGAATAGATCATTGTGCATTGATGTGTGTAACCGCTAACAAAGTTCTTGATTGATGTCGGAGCTACTTATACTAGAGGTGTGGGTTGTTGTGCATTGATGTGCACAACAACTAACATGTAGTTCGATTGATGTCGAGTCTTTTATCAAGGGAGGTGGTGCATTTATGTGCATAGTAGTTAATGAGTCTTCGATTGATGTCAGGACACCGAAAAGCAAAGAAAGAAATGTAACTAATACAGAAACCAATTTATGTAAAGTGCATTACATGGTTCATATTGCATATCATTTCTTAATAAAACATTAGGCTTATGGATTGTGACTTGTGATGTAGGTAATGATGCGCTAACGGAAGGGTTAAGGAAAACTTAACTATGCAGTTGATCGTCTAAAATAGGTGAACGATTGACGGTAGCAACAATTGTACAGGTCTGTCGATTACCAACTATGGAGAACAACCGGGATGTATACAGATTTGATCCTTTGCAAAATTGAAGGTGAAAAGCAGTTGAACAGCTAAAGGGGGGAGATCAACTAGTTCGCTGATACTTTTTATACTTTGCTGCAAAACTCTTTAAGGAAACTCCAACTTTGGAAATCAATAACTAGCTTAATTTAGAAGCTTTCTTCATGAAATTTCGATAGCAAACACTTTGATGAATGTTAAATAATTTCTCAAAAAATTTTGTTGAAACTTGCCACAGATTTAGAAATATGCACGGATGAATTAAATTGGCCAAAAATTCAAGAAGACACAACTTGAACCTCCGTATGGATAACTCCACCAATATAACTACTTCTTGAAAGTTGAATACATCTTCACACGCTCTTCCTCCAAGGAGCAAGAATGTGGATGCTAATAAGAAAGGTTACTCAGCTCACAAAATAACCTTAATTTGTGATATCACACCGCAAGGAACTTTGGATATAACACACCAAAGGGAGAAAGAGGAATCACTCCAATTTCAAGAAACAAAGCAAAGGCTTTTAATAATCAAATTCAACTATCTAAAACACTTACACTAGGTGGCTTTATATAGCCAATTACAAACCATAAAATAGGAAACAACTTAGGAGGAAATTACTAGTACTAGGCCAAACATATGCCACTTACTAAACCTAGGTTTTGGCAACTTACTAAAGTAGATTATTTAAAGTATTTCTTGTTTGTTTTCCTCCATGTTTTGATCGCTTTTGGTAACTACTTTCTCTCCAAGTTTTTGCCACTTGGAGGGTTTCCATGGCCAAGCAATTTTGGCTTTCCTTTTGTCTTCTAGCTTGGCCACTTGGTATGGTTTCCATATATCTTCTTGCCTTGATATTTCTTGCTCTTCAAGCTTGTCTTCTTGGGCTTCATTCCATAGTAGAACATGTGTGGGTTTCCCTTGGTCTTCATGAGTTGGCGGATCCACCACTTGGGCCAATATTGAGTTACCTTCCATATAAGTGGAAAGGTAAATGTTGATGAGTCTTTAGGCCCAAGCTCGTGGACCTTGTAGTCCATCATCCTCTCTGGGTTTTTCAGGATTTGACCTAAAATATTTTTTAAATTCTAGCTCCATATCATCCTCTTTATTTTCATGGAGGGAAGATAAGTCTTGTACATTGCAAGTGGGGAATGTCTATGAGTTAGAGCATCGGCCACTACATTAGTGTCTCCATTCTTGTACTTGATTAGGTAATGATATCTTTCCAAAAACTCAACGCATTTAGCACGTCTCCAATTCAGCTTTCCTTGACTTCAAATATGCCTAAGAGCTTCAGGATTGGTGTGAATAATAAACTCATTGGAGAGGAGGTAGTGTTGCCATACTTCAAGTGTCCTTATAACCTAATAAAATTCCTTATCTTATGTGGAGTAATTTAAAGCAGCTCTTTTCAAATTTTCGCTAAGTTAGGCTATTGGCTTTCCATCTTCCATAAGTACCACTCTAATTCCTACTCCGAACGCATCATTCTTTACTTCAAACACTTTGGTAAAATCGGGTAATAGAAGGACCAAGGCATTGGATAACTTCTCCTTGATTACTTCAAAGCTTTTTTGGCATGCGTGATTCCATGAGAATTCCTTGCCCTTCTTTGTGCAATTTGTTATGGGCGCCATTAGAGTGCTAAAATCTTGAATAAAGCTCCTATAAAAAGAGACTAGGCCATGAAAACTTTACACCTTGGTGATGCTTGAGGGGGTAGGCCATTCTTGAATAGCTTTGATTTTCTACTTCCATACCATGCTTAGTGATGAGCCCTAGGGCCCGATCACTCGGGCTTGAGCCAAGAAGCTTATCTCTTTTCTAACTCTTTTTTATTTTGTAGGTAATATCAAAGTTTGGTATTCTTTAGAGGAAACATCTCACGAAGACAAAGGAGTTCCTTTTCACGTTATCACATGGGTGCATTCGCCACCAAACGGATGACACGTTATTTCCGCCTCGAAGGTTCCATGAAGTGTTGAAGGTTCAAAGAGCATTATTAACATTTGGTTACCATCTTTGTTGATTTCGAAATAGACATGTTTCTTGAAATTTTAATTGGTTTCTTTATGTTGTTTTTTCTTTTGGTAAGTGTTTGAGAGGTGCGCAGTTTGCATGCAAACTACGCCCTCATGCCAAAATTTTCACGTTAAGGGTATTTTGGTCTTTTGGCATTATTTTTGTAAACACTTAGGGTTTTTAAACCCTCTTGTGGAATGAGAAGGTACTTTTGATGAAATAGAAAACTTAGCTCTTTTCCTTTGTGGAGAAACCCGCGATATTCCCCTCCCTCATCGCCGCTTCATCCATAGCTCGAGCTCGGCCGTCTTGAAGCTTCTTGGCCGAGTTGTAAGGCTTACTATCTCCTCTAATACTTCCCCTTCAAGGGGTTGATTGTGGTGTGGAGATAGAAGAAGATCTTCAAACCCTTGGAGAGTGCTTACCGCTGTGGTCAAGCCATTGTAGTCACCCTCTCACCTTAGGAGGCTCGCGGACTCCACGGTTTCTTCTTGGATTTCTTGAAGTTTCTTTCAAGAAGTTCTTGGTGTTTCTTGTACTATTCTACTGTTATCAAGTTGCTACTATCTTATTTGGTGATTATAGTTGATGATTTCATGTCAAGATTGAATCTTAGTGGAATACTTGTTCATTGCAAATCTGCCTTTGAATTGATGTTGCTGGATCTTTGCGAGTGTGACTGTATTTTGATGGCCTTGCACATGTCCTATTGATTTTTTTCCTTTTGCTGAATTGTTCTATAATTAATCAAGCTACTTTCCTCAAAATTTGGCATTCATTGGATGTATGCAAGGCTAGTTATTTCCGTTTGAATTCTGGTTGTCAAATCTGTTTGGGTGAAACCCTTGATTTTGGAGTTGTATTGTTTCGATCATAACTAGAGATTCCAAGTGGTTTTTTTTGCACTAAAATTTTGATATGATCTACCTGGTTGTGTTATTTTGGTGACCTCTAAAAACCAGCTGTTGTTCACGTTTGGATTGGGAGATAAATCCATTTGAAGTTGCGAATTCAGATTATTACAGTTTTGTGGCCGATTTTCTAACAAGTGCTCTTAGTTATCCTTAGAGCACATCACTTAGAGATAATGAAACCAAGGAAATAGATTTTCTCTGGTGCAAAATAACACTTCTTTAAGTTTCCATAGAATTTGGCAGATCGAAGGACTTCAAAAATCCTTCTAAGGTGCTCAATATGTGAAGATAAATTCTCACTATAAACCAAGATGTCATGGAAATGAACCACCACAAACTTTCCTAGAAAGTCTTTAAGCATATGGTGCATGATCTGTATGAAAGTGCTTGATGCATTTGATAGCTCTAAGGGCATGACCATTCATTCATATAGCCCATACGTGGTCTTGAAGGTCTTCTTCCATTCATCTCTCTCTCTCATTCTAATTTGATGATATCCACCTTTTAAGTCGATTCTTGAGAAAATAGAAGCCCCACTTAATTTGTCCAACATATCTTCAAGCCGAGGGATTAGAAATTTATACTTGATAGTGAATTGATTAATAGCTCAGCTATCCACACACATCCTTATACTTCCATAATTCTTTGGCACTAATAGCGATAACACAATGCGTCGACTTAGAGACTCCCTTATGAAAACTTTGTCTAATAGCTCGGTTACTTGCATGTGAAATTCTTTGGCCTCCTCCAAATTTAGTCTATAAGAGGATCTGTTTGGAAGACTTACACTGGGTACCAAATCAATTTGGTGCTCAATACCTCTAATTAGTTGAAGCCCTTGAGGAAGATCTTCCGGGAACATCTTAATATTCTTCTAAAAGAGTTAGAACCGATGTGGGCATCCCTCCCATCTCAACAAGTTTTTCGCGAAACATCATTAATATCACCAAGTCTTTTCTCTTCAAAAGTTTCCGTAATTCCTTCTTTGATATGAATAAAGTAGTCTTCAACCTACTTTCTTATTGATTCGTAATCTTTGCCTACTTGCTCTAGTTGGAGTGGAGCTAGCTTGATCCTCTTCCCATTGAAATTGAATGAATAACAATTGGTAAAACTATCATGCATAGTCTTTCTATCATATTGTCATGGTCTTCCTAAAAGTAGAACACTAGCAATCATTGGAACCACATCACATAGTACTTTATCCATAAAACTTCTAATAGAGAACTTGATTAATGCTTGCTTACTAACCTTGATGTCTGCTCAGTCACTTAACCAACTTAGCTTGTAAGGAGTTGGATGCACGATTGTTTCCATTCTCAATTTGCTCACTAAGTCTGTAGAAACCACATTAGCACAACTTTCTCCATAAATAATTAGAGAGCATATTTTGTCTTTGACTTTGCATCGGCTATAGAAGATGTTTTCTCTTTGACAATCATCAATGCTTTTGTAGTAGGTGTCCTTCGAATGACTATAATGAGGTGACCTTCTGAGCATGAAGGGTCTTCACTTTCAATCTCATTGGTGCCTTCTCACAATACCATAACTTTCATATTCAAAAGTTGGTGGGCATAGTGTCCTAAACCAAGTGATGAGAGAACCACGAATATATCAAATCTGAGACCCTTCAAACAATGAGAAAACTAGAATTAGGATCGCCCTTCAAACAAGTATAGGAGCTTGACTCGTTATCAATAAAGAGATAAGAACCAAAGCTATCAAATTGAGGAACTCGACCCTAACCAAACTTCTTTATTATAACCAAAGTTATCAAGTTGATCTTCCAAGTTTAAGCCTGAAGAAAATCTAGTTCTTCACAAAGAACCAAAGAGAAAATTCTCACAAGAACTCTCAAAATTTGTGTCTATTACTCCTAGAAAAAAAGATACAAGCTTGTGGTTACATAAGCTACAAACATACTTAAATAAATTAGGAAATATCTCTAAAATAGAAAATGATCCTAAAAATATATTATTCTGAATTCTAGTGATTTGGAAGCTTAAAATTAACAAAAAACTTTGAAAACTAATAAATAAAATTAAGAAAAATAGGAAACTTAGAAGTGGTATGTTGGCTGCCTCAATTAAAGTTGAATCTTGGCAGATTTCAAGATAGTGTTTGAATGTCTACTTTGAATCTTGCAATCTTGGTGTCTATGGAAAGCTTAGGATGTCTACTTTAATTTCTATAAAGACGTTCATTTGACATATCGATCTAGCCCAAAGCTTTATATCCATTTTAGTATGTAGAAAACCCGGGCCCAATCATAAACTTTATAGCTTTTGTTCTTCTAGTTGGCCCATTTATAATAATGAATCCCTTCATTATTGATCTTGTCGTTGAACCTGCTATGCTTGTCTTTGAGCTTGAGGTTGGTTGCACTTTGATTCACATCACCAAGGCATTTGTAACACTTGATTTCTCTTGTCTTTGGCTTTGGTTCTTCAATAGGCAACTTCTTGTTGTCACTTGGTTTAGTTGTAGCACTGACGCACCACGAGGTGCTAAATGAATAGCAATGGAGGAAGGGTGGTTAACCGGTTTTACTACAAAAATATGTACCCGATTTGAATATTCAATATCTTCCAATCCAGAGATCCAATTGATGACAAATTTAGAGGAGAGGCACAATTAACAGAGTAAAAATGATCCTAAAAAACATCACAATGAAATTCACTAAAACACGAAAGTTGTGATGACAAAACCACACTACACAAAATGGTGCAAAGAAACACAGTTTCGGACACCTGAATTGAAGATGATCTAACTTTCACTCCAGAGAGCCAATTAATGTCAAATTTGGGGGTTGAGCAAAAATAATAGAGGCAAAGGTCTCCATCAAAAATCACAATTCATTTCGTCACGATGAGGGAGTCATACAAACGGAACTAAGCTGCCCAAATAGAATCCAAGGAAAAACAGTTTTGGATACCAAAAACAAAAGTTGCACAAAATCTTAGAATCGACTCCAATCAATATCAACATTTGAACACTTCAATTCAATCGAATGAGCAATAACGTCCCAAAAGTTTAAAGCCAGAATCACAACAAAAACTAAGGAAAATTATATCAAACTCACAAGCTGGTAAGATATCTCGTAAAATTGGTGATATCGACTTCAATAGGTCTATTGAGTAAGAAACCACTCCACCTTGTTTTCCTTTGGTCTTCTAAATCCTCACACTTGAAAACAGCTCTGGAAGAGATGAAAGAGGGTCTAGTATAAGGGTCTCTCTCTAAGACCAAACAAAAACAATGAGAGAAACAATTTTTGGTTACAAGTTTCAAGTAGAAACCAAGACTAGTAGCCATGAGGTTTGAGAGGGACAAACCTTCAAAGGAAAAGAGCTTCAGTTGAGTTTAATTCCAAATTAGGTTTTAGGAAGCCTTAAGAAGGTTAAATACTTCCTTAAGAGCTGACCTAATACAAAATTACAATTGTACCCTTAAAACTAAAATCGGACATGAATTCTTGGCTAACACACTAGCCAAGCACTCCCAAAATATCAACATTCAAACAACCCTAAATCTCTCCAAAAATTATCCAATTTCTAGTAGTTCATCAAACATAAACTCAACAAACATGTCAAACTATTTAAAGAACATATCTTCAGCTAGGGAACCTTCTCAAGCCTCGACAACATGAACATCAATGTGGACTCAGGTGTTTTGTGCTAGCTGAGGGGGTGCAAAAGTGTTCCAAAATAATAGAGTATGTGTTTTGACATCTCCTTATCTTATTGCTTAGGTTTATCTTCAAATCCCTCAAGTGTGATGCCCCCTGTAAAATAATAGCTTGTTAGAAAAACAATAATCTTCTTGGCCTGGGATTGAGTAATTGGGACCCTTGGTGCATCAAGGACTCTTTATGGTCATACCTTTATCTTTGAGTTTGGATGGTTGCTTGAGAAAGCTTATAGTTTTATGGAAGAATGGACTAATCCTCACTTTTTCTTTTCTTTCCTATTGTTTTTCTAGTTTAAGTGCCAACTTTATAACATCTTCCAAGGTCTTGTATGGATGAAGTTCCACAATATCTCCAATGTCATAGTTGAGGCCTTGGATAAATCTTGCAATAGTATGTGCTTTTGGCTCTTTTAAGTTGCATCTTCAATGTTTCAATCTCGGCCAAATATTCCTCTATTAATGAAGATTCTTGTTTGAGGCTTTGAATTTGATAAAATAACTCTTTCTTGTATTGTCTTGGAATAAATCTCGTACTTATTAGTATCTTCAAGAGCTTCCATGTTCGGACTTCTTCTTCTCCATCAAGCCTCCTTTTTGATTTAAGATTGTTCCACCATAGACTATCATATCCCGACAACTCAAGTGAAACTAGTTCTATCTTCTTTATTTCTGAAAAGTTGTAACATTCAAATAACTTATCCACATTTTCCATCCATTCAAGATAATCATTATCATTGCAAGAACCATTAAACAAAGGGATGAATACCTTAGCAAGATTCAAGTCATCTTTTTGGCTTGGTCTTCTCCTCAGATTAGAGAACTCTCCATACTCAATTTCTTCCTCTATTAATTCTTCGTAGCTATCTGACGGAAAACTCTTTCTCTTGGTATTGTTGTTTGCGAACTCTCCCTTTGTTGCTGCATTCTACGTATCATGTTCCAAAGCTCATTAATTTGTCCTTGCATGCTTGATTCAACTTCTTTTGTTAGAGGGAACTCGGTGTCGGAAATATTGGTTGAATTTGTCTCATTGTTTTGTGTTGCCTTCGTTTCTCCTCTTGTCATCAATAAGATGGAAAAATAAAAAATTAATAGGAGTTTTAGCTATGATCCTAGATAATGCGCCAACTGAAGGGTTAAGGAAAACTTAACTATGTAGTTGATCGTCAAAAAGAGGTGAACGGTCGATGGCAGCAACAATGTAAGGACCTGGATTTTTCTTACTTTGAAAATCGTTAAATTGGAAACTTTTTTAAAACAACTTAATCCATATTAAAACCCTTCAATTGAAAGCAAAGTTCTTTTCTCAAAAACCCGATTGTTAAAACATATTACTTAAAACTCGTTATTTAATTCTTTATTGATAGTGAAAGACTTTATTTATAAAATCTATTTTTCTCATTTTTAAGCGGAAGCATAAATCACTCATTTTAAAAGACGGTAAATAAACTAGTATTTTACATTTATAAAACCCTTTTATCTTTTACTTTCCTTAGCCTAGCCAGCCACAAGTCCAGCCGGTGCAAATCCTTCATCAACTGCTCCTCCATCTATTATCTTGTTTGTACCTACACCATTAGCAAACTATGAGCCCAAGGCCCAATAAGAAATGAGATATGCAATATGATGTATGCCTCTAACTCATTCAGAATGGGTACCACCCCAAACTGTTCATTTCTTTACGTTGAATTCATTCATTCTTTCTTCGTACGTCAAGTTGGGAGATTGGAGAATCTGTTTTGAAGAAAGTAGTCTCTTGTCAGCTTCTAACAACCTAGGGTAGACAGTCTCTCTCAACCTGACAAGGGAAGGGCAAAACTTCTTATTGTCTACCTGATTAGATCCGAACTATTTCTCCATCCTCCAACTCACCTTTTTCCTTTCTTTCCATTAATTTTCTTTATTCATTTTTCCTCACGTAAATGCATATGAGTACCATCCCAGATCTGGCGTTTTCTACTTGTTTATATTATCATGATGCATATCAATGAGAAACATTATCGTGCTACATGTCAATGAAAAACAGTAATCACAGCGATATGAAAGCATGAAACATGAAGCAGTAATCACAACAATATAAAAGTATGAGATATGGAGAATCTACTAACACACTATACATGGCAATATACTCTAAAACATGCTTGACAATTTAGAAGAAACAATAATAATATAGGCATGCTTGGTAGTTTAAGGGAAGCAAAAACAATATAGACATGCTTTACAATTTAAAGAAAACAATAACGATATAGGCATACTTAGTAATTTAAAGAAAGCAATAATAACATAGACATGCTTGGCAGTTTACAGGAAATAATAACAATATAGACATTCTCAGTAATTAAAGGAAACAATAACAACATGCTAACATCCTAAACCTGATTAGAGATTAAATTAATAATGTGTGAACAACATAGGCATAATATGGAAGCATAGTAGAAATGCAAACAAACAATTAAAGAAAGACACTACTTATGGTGTAGGGCTTCCACTAGCCAACGACTCTACCCATTTCTTACCTCAAAGCTTTAACTCGCATTAGTACTTAATCGTTATCCTTTTTCTCCTTTTCAATACCTTCATAATTAAAAACATTTATCATTAACAACTTTTCATCAAATTCTAAAAATCTTAAGACTTAACAATTCCAATATTCACAACTTAGCAACCAACGGTGGAACATTAAGTAACCACAAAGCAAATTCATATTCTTCAATGTCCGATAATTATATTCACAATTTCCGAATAACCAGCCAACAATGGAGCCTCCCCAAGCATATTAACAAATCAAACCCTTAACAATGATAGCCAATACAACTATCCAAACAAATAAAATTAATATATCCACTGAGAATACTTTAAGATGCCAAGATGCAGGTAAATAGGGCATTATTTCATTATCCATTAAGACCAACTCAACAGAGCACATATATATAGAAGCACAATTGAGAAAGAGCAATTCACCTCCAACCCCAGGCAATAGAGCATACATCCATTCTTCACGTCAATTAAAACATCCTACATAGTAACACACTTTTAGGAATTACAGAACATTTAACTTTAACTTCGTCAGTGCAAGAGGACTTAATCTAGCATACATACACAACATGTCCACTTCACTAAACCACTAAGCAGCAAGCAACAAAAGTAGCATCTAATCAATAGAGCATCAAACCCAAAGGAACAGAGAGCATTTACCTGAAGAATCACAGAGACATGAGAAGAAAGCAGCCATCCACTTCTTCTTTCACTCTTTCTCTAACACAGAACACTCTCCTCACTCTGCTTCTCTCTTGTTTCTCTTTTTATACTTTCACATAACACTCGGCCTTCACATCATCACCAAAAGCTCTCCATTGATAGACTCCCTCTCTCACTCTATCTTTTTTTTTTTTTATCTGGCGGCTATACCTTCTAGAGAGCATTTCACTCTCAGCCCAACTCACCCGAGAGCTCTTTGCTCCCTACCATTCCCTTCACGCCTTATTTTTCTTCTCCAAAGAGCCACCCTTCGCCATGCCTTTGCCACCCATGCCTTGCCACCATCCCATACCCTGTCTTCGGCACCATTCCTCACGCACGTCCACGTTGTCGATTTCATCAGAACACAAACAAGTAAGGACCGGTTCAGTCTGAACCACAACCTACCCAGCCATTCCTCGCGAACCATCAGCTCCTACCCTTCGACCCGAGGCTGGAAATCGCAGTCTCACTGTCACCAATCCTCTCCATTGCCATTCCATCGATGCCAGCCACTAGAAATCAACAGAGCATATGAGCTCGCCTTGACCCGACATAGCCTTAACTACCCAAAGCTTCAGACTGAACCATCCCATGAAGCCCGATGCCTGAGTCGTTGCCGCTAGGCCGACAACGTATGACCCGGCCATCTTGAGCTCACCGTCGCACTCGCCTCACTCTCTTGTCTCTTTCTCTCTTTCCTTCGGTCTCCTTCACCTTCGTCGCTCACTCACCCTCTACCTGGTTCTCTCTGTTCAGAATGGCCCGCAACCATTCTTTTTGTCTTCATCCAAACCAGTTCGCCGCTTCAGTTAATGGCAAAGAATCCCCTCGACATGTCCTCAAATGAGAGCTTCCATCTCCAAATCGGCTAGGAGATTATTGCCACAAGTTTGGTGAGCTTGTTTTGATCAAGAACAACGACACTCTCTAGATATGATCAAGGTTGAATTCCACGTTGATTACTACTTAATGAGATTTGGCTGAATTTTAACTATTTTGGGATTATATTTTGTTTAATTTAGATTGATGTAATGAGGTGCTCTGGTGGTTTAGAAACCTAGCCCTCACGTCTGATTTTTGCCTACATTAGGGGCATTTTTGTAATTAACTTTTTTAGTCATTAAGGAAGTATTTAATCTCCCTTAATGGAAACCCCTAATCAGTTTTGATTCCTCTTATTTGCTGAAGCAAAAACCATGTAGAGCTTTGCCTCTCTTAACCTAGGTGTTCGGCTAGCTATTCGCAAAACCATTCACCAACACTGATTCCTCTATTTGTTCCTTTTTCGTTCTTGAGGAGGGATTGGCGCTATTTTCTCCAACATCTTTAGCTGAGGGTGTCATTGATGTAAGGAAGTAGAAGAATATATCAAAACCAAGGTGGGAAGGTTCTTTTGTGAAGGACCTGATTGAAATCGCCGTTCTTGGTCGAGTGAGGGTGCGCGGACAGCTTGGTATTTTATTTTGATTGTCTTTTCTCTTAAGTTCTACCCTATAATTCTGACTTGATGACAAGGTACTTTCTATTGGGGTGTTTTTATGATTGGAAGCTATTGATTTGGAGTTATATACTGCAAGTTATGCATGATTGTTCAAGGGAGCCGAAAACTGATTTTTTGAACAAACCCTAGATCCGAGCAGGGTTTTCTTTAAGGCACAACTTTGTTTGTGCGAGGCCTTTGGGGTTGATTTTTTATGGTGTTACAATATTACGTCTCTACTACTTGTCCTAAGAATTTGAGGCTCAAAGGCTGTATGCAATTAGAGAACTATTTGATTTAATTTCTGTGTTCTAGTTGATAAAGTCGATTGCCCTTAGCTAGTTATTTTCGCAGATTGCATTTTTGGACTACATCATTTTGTATTAGAGCCTATTTGGCACTTTGCTCCCATTTTGTGATCTTGTGTGAAGCTGAGAATGAGTACTAGGAGTGGAGTCCATTACCACCAAGCAAAATGGGCTATGCCAAGCACTAGTTCCCCTCCCACCAAAAAAGAACCTAGACGATACGAAGGGGACTTTCAAAGTCAACTTGATGAAATCAAGGAAATGATTTTGTAAATGCAGCAAAACAGAAAAGGACCCTCCAATGAGCATGTAAATGAACCAAGGACTCCTAGTCCTAGAATGAGATTGAGTGCTTCTATGGATTCTCAGGGCCGAAATGAAAATGCATATGAAGAATGGGAAGAAGAATCCGAGAGAGATGATTCCCTTAGTCCGAGAAGGGGGACCTCTTACAAGACTGATATGAAGCATGTTAAGGCTACCTTCCCTCCCTTTAAGCGCTCTAATGATGGCTGTGATTTCCTAGATTGGATGGAGAAAGTGGATATAATTTTTTATTGTTATGATTTCTCAGAAAAAGTGAAGCTTCAAATGGTCAACTTAGAGTTGTCCGGCTATTCAATTATTTGGTGGGAGATCTTAAGGGACAAAGAAGGAGGGATAGATATGATGATATTAAAATTTGGAAAACCATGAAGTTGTTGATGCAAAAGAGGTTTGTACCATTCCATTACAAGCAGGAGCTTTTCCTTCAACTACAAAATTTGAGACAAGGCTCACTCTCGGTTGAAGATTATTTGACCGAGTTCAAAACTCTAAAAATCCGTTGTTCCATGGTAGAGCCTAAGGAGCAAACAATTGCTAGATTCATTAAGGGACTTCAGAGAGACATTGGGAATCTAGTGGAGCTTCAACCTTTTAATGATATGGAAGATGTTATACAACTTGCCTTAAAGATAGAAAGGCAAAAGAAAAAGGGAATGAAAGAGTCTACAAATCGGCCATTCCAAAACAATTTGCCTTCCTCCAAGCCAACACCTAAGAGTGATGATATAGTTGTTCCTTTGAAGAATAATAAAGAGAAAGAAACATTTGGTGATAATTCCAAGCCACGGTCAAGGGATATAAAGTGTTTTAAATGCCTTGGTCTCAGCCACATTGCATCCCAATGCCGAATAAACGTGTCATAGTGTTAAGAGAATATTCAAATGAGATCTTTAGTGAAGATGAAGAAGAAGAGACCTCTTTCCCTATAGAAGAATCCTCGGAGGAGACTTTCTATGCCCAAAAGGGCCCTTTCCTAGTTGTGATGAAGAGGTCAATGACTCTCCAAAGCCGTGATGAGGAAATTCAAAGAGAAACCATCTTCCATACTCGTTGTCAAGTTGGAGGCAAACTTTGTTCCATGATTTTAGATGGGGGGAGTTGCACTAATGTTGTGTCCCATGAAGTTGTCAAGAAATTGGGATTGGAAACAACACCTCACCTGAACCCATACAAACTCAATTGGTTGAATGATAAGGATCCTACCAACGTACCAAAGCAAGTCCGATTAGTATTTGCTATTGGAGGTTATGAAGACTATGCTCTCTTTGATGTTGTGCCTATGAGTGCAAGTCACTTATTGTTGGAAAGGCCATGGAAATTTGATAAAAAAGCAATATGTGATGGTTATACAAACTTGTACTCATTCAAGTTCAAAGGCAAAATGATTAACTTAGCCCCACTTCGGCTCGTTCAAATAGCCTGTGTCTATGAGTGCATGAATAAAGGAAAGGCTGAAGCTAATTTGTTCATGTCCAAGAAAATGTTAGAGAAAGCTTTGCTGCAAGGTGGACCTCTAATTTTATTGGTGTTTCAAGAGAGGGTTGAGGAATTGGGAGCTATACCCGATTCGATTCTAAATGTGCTAAACAAGTTCGAAGATGTTTTCCCGGAAGAGCTACCTCAAGGCTTACCACCTCTTCTAGGCATCGAGCATCAAATTGATCTCGTGCCTTAGGCTACATTACCAAACCGACCATCTTATAGGCTCAATCCGGAAGAATCTAAAGAGTTGCATAAGCAAGTCACGAAACTTCTTGAGAAAGGATATATCTTTGAATCGCTCAGTCTGTGTGCCGTAACCTCTCTAATGGTTCCTAAAAAGGATGGCTCTATGCATATGTGTGTGGATAGTAGAGCCACTAATCAGTTTATGATCAAATATCGGCTTCTGATTCCTTTCTTGGAAGATATGTTAGATGAGCTTAGTGGTGCTTCTATCTTTTCTGAGATTGATCTTAAGAGCAGTTATCATTAGATTCGAATGCGAGAATGAGATGAATGGAAGACGGCATTCAAGACAAAGTATGGCCTTTTATAAGTGGATGGTCATACCTTTCGATCACTCTAATGCTCTGAGTACTTTCATTAGGGAGATGCACCATCTTCTACGAGAATTCATGGGAAAGTTCATCGTCAATTATTTTGACGACATTCTTGTTTATAGCCGTGATTTGTTAACACATATAACACATCGCCAAACACTATTTGAAACTCTACGATCAGCGCAACTTTTTGGTAACTTGAAGAATTGCTCCTTTGCTCAAGAAAGGGTGTACTTCTTGGGATTTTTCATTACTAAGGAGGGAATGGATGCAAAAGTTAAAGCCATTGAGGAGTGGTGAACTCCATTTAATATTTATGATGTAAGGAGTTTTTATGGATTAGCCTCCTTTTATCGATGATTTATCAAGGGGTTTAGCACCATTATGTCCCCTATAAGCCGATTGCACTAAAAAGAGAAGAGAATTCATTTGGTCTGCGACCTGCCAAACAATCTTGGACACTATTAAAGAAAAACTGTGCCATGCTCCGTTGTTAATGTTACCAGATTTTGCTAAAGTCTTCAAGGTGGAGTGTGATGCCGGCATCGAGGCCGTTCTTATGCAAGAAGGCAAACCGATTGCATATTTTAGTGAAAAGTTAAAAGGGGCTGCTTTGAACTAGTGAACATATGATAAAGAATTTTTATGTCGTTATCCGAGCTTTGGAAGTTTGGCAGTATTATATAATATATAAGAAGTTTATTATCCATTTAGACCATCAGGCCTTAAAGCACATCTGTAGTCAAGGGAAGCTAAATCGTTGTCATGGGAAATGGGTGGAATTTTTAGAGTGTTATCCCTACATCATTAAGTACAAATGGGGAGAAACAAATCAGGCAATGCATGCTCTTTCTAGAGAATATGCCTTGTTGACTGAACTGAACACAAGACTCTTTGGTTTTAATTGGATCAAAGATATGTATGTAAAGGATGATGATTTTGGAGTTATCTATCAGCGTTGTTTAAGCAGGGCCAAGCACCCCTTCTATATTGTAGACAGTATCCTTTTCAAGGGAGGAAAAATTTGTATACTAGTTTGAAGCCGTAGATAAACACTGGTGAAAGAAGCACACTGTGGGGGTTTAGCAAATCACTTCGGGGACAAGAAAACTTTAGAGGCCTCATCTTCGGAGGGATGACCAACGAATTATAGAGCTTTGTATCATATGCAAAAAGGGCAAAAGTTGTGTTCTTCCCAAAGCGTATACATGCCACTACCCGTCGCTACTCATCCGTGGGTGGAGGTTAGTGTTGACTTCGTTATTGGAATTCCCAGAACCGCTAGAGCCAAAGATTCCATTATGGTGGTAATTGATCATTTTTCCAAGATGGCACACTTCATTGATTGTCACAAAACTGATATGCCAGTCACATAGCAGACTTGTTCTTTAGAGAAGTGGTGAGACTACACGGAGTGCCTGATCTACTGTTTCTGACCGTGACACCAAGTTTCTAAGTGCCTTTTGGAAGACCCTCTCGAAGAAATTGGGTACTAAGTTACTCTTTAGTACTTCCTTCCACCCCCAAACAAATGCTCAAACCAAAGTCGTGAATCGCACTTTGGGTTCATTATTGAGAATGATACTAAGCAAGCGTATTGCAGATTGGGATTTAAAGCTTCCTTATATTGAGTTTGCATACAATAGGAGTACGCACAGGACGACCCAACACACTCCTTTCGAAATTGCATATGGGTTCAATCCTCTTACTCCTATGGATCTTATTCTATTTCCCATGGATGAATATGTTACTGAGGATGGAGCCTCCAAAGCTGTGAGAGTCGAATAACTTCATGAAAACATACGAAAGTCTATTGAGAAGAAAAATTTAAACTATGCTAGATTTGCTAACCGAGGTTGCAAGGAGATGATATTTGAAGAAGGGGATTTACTGTGGTTACATTTGCGGAAGGATAGTTTTCCAAGGTAAAGAAAATATAAGTTACATCTTAGAGTGGACGGTTCATTCAAAGTGCTTGAACGAATCAACAACAATGCGTACCGGTTGGAACTTCCAGAAGATTATGGCGTATACACCACCTTTAATGTCCAAGACTTGTCACCATACTTGGGATTGGATGATCACACCTCTAATGAAGGTGTAGAGCAATCTCTAGATTTGAGGATAAATCCTCAATTACCCGGCGAGGATGATGTAGTCCAAAAATGCAATCGGCCAAAACAACTAGCAAAGGGCAATCAACTTTATAAACCCAAACACAGAAATTAAATCAAATAGTTCTCTAATTGCATATGGCCTTTGAGCCTCAAATTTTTAGGACAAGTAGTAGAGACATAATATTGTAACACCAGTAAAAATCAGCACCAAAGGCATCACACAAACAGAGTTGTGCCATAAAGAAAACCCTGCTTGCATCTAGGGTTTGTTCAGAAAAATAGTTTTTGGCACCCTTGAACAATCATGCATAACTTGCAATATATAAGTCCAAATCAATAGCTTCCAATCAGAAAATCACACCAACAGAAAGTACATGGTCTTCAACTCAAAATTCCAGGGTAGAACTTAAGAGAAAAGACAATCAAAACAAAATACCAAGTTGTCCATGTACCTTCACTTGACCGAGAATGGCGATTTGAATCGGGTCCTTCACAAAAGAACCTTCCCACTTGGTTTTGATATGTTCTTCTACTACCTCACCTCAATGACACCCTCAGCTAAAGATGTTGGAGAAAAAGCACCAATCCTTCCTCAAGAACGAACAAGAAACAAATGGAGGAATCAATTTTGGTGTATGGTTTTGTGAATAGCTAGCCGAACACCTAGGTTGAGAGAGTGAAAGCTCTACACGGTTTTTGCTTCAGCAAATAAGAGGAATCGAAACTGACTAGGGTTTCCATTAAGGGAGATTAAATACTCTCTTAATGACCATAAGAGTCAATTATAAAATCAAGAGAGTGTCATTATTCTTGATTAAAACAAGCTCACCAAACTTGTGGCAGTAATCTCCTAGCCGATTTGGAGATTGAAGCTCCCATGTGAGGACATGTCGAGGGGATTCTCTATCATCAAATGAAGGCTCCTCTTCTAGCTCCATCGATTTAGTGTTACCTACAAAATAGTAGCTCATTAGATAAGCAACGATATTCTTGGCCCTAGAACTGGTGATAGAGCCTTTGGGTACATCAACGAATCGAGACACATTTCAGACGCAACGCCAAATCCGCGTGTCGACTGCGTGCGACTGAAAACTCCAAGTACAACTTTTTCATAAAATTTTTATCCTTTAACTACTCCATAATATTTTTCTCACATTTACATAGCATTAACCAACAATATACTGCCACGTAGTACTGGGAAATAATATCGGGGAATTACAAAAAATTGTACTAGGCGATCAATCAGTAAATGCGGAGAACGACCGGGATGTATACAAATTCGATCGTCAACGAAATTGAAGGCAAAAAAGCGGTCGAACGACTGAAGGGTAGAGATCGACTTGTTGGCTGATACTTTTTATACTTTGCTGCAAAACTCTTTAAGGAAACGCCAACTTTGGAAATCAATAAGTAGCTTAATTTAGAAGCTTTCTTCACGAAATTATGATAGCAAACACTTCGATGAACGTTGAATAATTTCTCAAAAAATTTTGTTGAAACTTGCCACGGATTTAGAAATATGCATGGATGAATTAAATTGGCCAAAAATTCAAGAAGTCACAACTTGAACCTTCGTATGGATAACTCCACCAATATAACTACTTCTTCAAAGTTGAATACATCTTCACACACTCTTCCTCCAAGGAGCAAGAACGTGGATGCTAATAAGAAAGGTGTACTCAACTCACAAAATAACCTTAATTTGTGATATCACACCACGAGGAACTTTGGATAGAACAAATCAAAGGGGGAAAGAGGAATCACTCCAATTTCAAGAAACAAAGCAAAGACTTTTAATAATCAAATTCAACTGTCTAAAACACTTACACTAGGTTGCTTTATATAGCCAATTACAAACCATAAAATAGGAAATAACTTAGTAGGAAATTACTAATACTAGGCCATACATATGCCACTTACTAAACCCAGGTTTTGGAAACTTACTAAAGTAGATTATTTAATGTATTTCTTGTTTCTTTTCCTCCATGTTTTGATGGCTTTTGGTAACTACTTTCTCTTCAAGTTTTGGCCACTTGGAGGGTTTCCATGGCCAAGCAATTTTGGCTTTCCTTTTGTCTTCTAGCTTGGCCACTTGGTATGGTTTCCATATCTCTTCTTGTCTTGATATTTCTTGCTCTTCAAGCTTGTCTTCTTGGGCTTCATTCCATAGTAGAACATGTGTGGGTTTCCCTTGGTCTTCATGAGTTGGCGGATCCTCCACTTGGGGCAATGTTGAGTTACCTTCCATATAAGTGGAAAGGTAAGTGTTCATGAGTCTTTGGACCCTAGCTCTTAGACATTGTAGTCCATCAGGTATGCATAGTAACAAGGATAGGAACAACTAATGGAGGATTTTTGCGTTGTGAATCTCATGGCTGGCTACGCTAAACAGGAAAGGGAAAAAAAATGTAAATGGTTTTCAATTTATTATTTGATTTGTAAAGTTTAAAGATTTAAAGAAAGGAATTTTAAGTATGGTATTTCATTTCATTTAGTCTCAAATGTTTTTTTGCTAATAAAAAGTCTTCCACTACACGTTTTAAAACTAAAGAATGTTTTGAATCTTGATGTTTTGAGCAAAGGAAAAATGGGTCGTGACAATTTAATCTAATACATGTATTATTACATAATGAATCACTTAGTTACATGTACCAATGTACCAACACATACATGAATCTCAAATCCCTATGTGACTCTTCACAAATACATAAATTTTTACTAAAACCATACTAAAAACATACATTAACAAAGAAACTTTATTTAAAGATACACTAAGCCAATGAAGATCAATAAAATTAAGTTAATATTTTCAGTACACACATCAATAATGGCTCATTGGCAGTTTAACATCATGCATCAAAGATATGGGAGATCTTTCTGCATGAACACAAGCACTAAGAAACTTGTCATATCATAAGATCATTTTCGTGGACGAAAAGGAAAATATTTTTGATGTTTTGAGAATTAGTTATTTAATATTTATTATTTCAATTTTAGAAATTAGTTTTGATGTTTCTTGTTTCAAAGGATTTGTTTTATAATTTCTGTTGTAAGATGAAAGTGTTTAAGAATAGGGTGGGTAAAGGATGGAGTGTTAAATAGTTTTGTAGCACTTGTATGATATTCTCTCTCTCTCTCTCTCTCTATCCCTTCTCTTTGTCTCTTTCGTCTACTTCATTTCTATTCATTTTCCTATCAATTTTAGAATTCAATCCAATAAAAAGTTGTTCTTTTAGTTCTATTCTCTAATTTGAAGATATATTTTTTTTTTATTGAAGAAGCCATGATCGTGACAAATGGTGTTAGAGCAGTACGATTTAACAAGTTTGTTGTCAAGACCCAAAGGGAAGCTGAGATAGAAACGAGAATGACCCATCCTGAAAATAAACAGAGTCGCTCAACCCTTTTTAAAACTTAGTTGCATTAAAGAGCATCAGAAAACTAAAACTAAATGAAATAGCCAGGGCACAACCAAAACCGCTAAATTAATAGTCTAATAGTAACATCACAGATAAGTAGTAGTATAAGTTCGTAAAAGAAAACTTTGTCAATCATTAACCTCAAAATAAAGTATCTCAAAAATAGCAGTAACTAAAAGGAAAATAAATTTTTGAGCTCAGTCCTGCTCAAGCAACAAAGGATCTTCCAAATTGAATCTTGAAATGAGGGGGATGGGGGTTGTATGGGGTGAGTTAACTAACTCTATAGGGATAAATTTTATATTAAACAATATAAATGTAAGAACATGTGAACAGATCATGTCAAAATAAGTTATGTAGTATTAAACTAAACACAGTATGGTACGTTTCCAAAATAACCCACTATAGAGTGATACGTAACATAAAATAACTCACTACTTTAAATTTTTGTGAAAATGGAGGAGCTCACCAACTCCAAACATCATATCAATGGTAGTAACAATAAAGGTGATAGTTGGCAATTGCAATAGTCATGAATGACTCTAATTAGGCTTGGGCTTTTGCGCTTAGGGATACGTGCATATAGTTGTCTCATTACTTTAGTTAACAATGACAAACAAACACATTTTCTAACAATCAAATGTGCATAAAAGAGAACACGAACTAAGTTGATCAATAACATTAAATATGCATGCTCTATTTTAAATATGTGCTGTGTAAAAATAATAGATAGTATGAAAAATAGGCGAGCCATCAAATTGGTCACATCACTTTATATGAGAACATGTTTAAAAATAAGTTCAGAAAAATAATACAATCTTGGACATAAAATAAATTTCTACCTCAATTGGCTACCAATAGCCAAGCAAAGCTCAATCAATCAAGAATTGAATTGGTCAAAATCTCTCGCTAATCTATTTGACCTACCAAAGTATGCATATACAAATCAATATACATTTTTAAACTTTTATAAAATTCATTGGAACCCATAATGAGGATATGAACTAAAGTGGGGAACTCAAAGAACAATCCCCCGAAATATCTAACTTTTGGAGTTGGTTTGGCATTACTTACATTGTTTAAATTTCGGTCGACCTCGGATTGAGTTTGAATGTCCGCTTTGGAAGTATTGTTCCCTCAGTCTGTTTTCCTGGAAACAAACACTTCTATGGAAGCGTGCATTTCAGCTACCAATGTGCACGTAACTGCAATGGAAACATTAAGTTCTGTGAATATGTGCCTTCTGCATACATTTTTGCTACAGAAGCCTTCACTTATGCGGATACGTATCATCTGCATACCATAGTAGAAACCTTCACTCCCATTTCTGCTGCAAAAAACTTTATTTCCACAAACAAGTTTCATCTGCCAACCCTTGCAGAAACCTATTGAATCCTTCGCTTATGCAAACACATGTCATCTAAATACCATTGTTGAAACCTTCACTCCCATTTCCATTGTGAAAACCTAACTTACACTACAGAAACCTTCATTCTTGTGAACAAACAGAAGCAAACTCGACTTCTGCACAGAAACTTCAGGTGTTCAAAAGACTCCAACTTTCTTTAAAAAAATTTTCAACTTTAAATTCTTGCATAAAATCTCATTGTTTAACCACCATTTTTTCATACTCAAATAAGAAACCAAAATTTCTAACAACTAACACAATTTATGGTTAGACATTGTATAGAGAATTCAGCTTTACCTTGTTAGAATATATGAGACTTAGGCTTTTGAATTCTATGTTTCAACAACTCGATCCAATAGGTACAACATCAACCTGATCACTTTCCTTGTCAAAATTTTAAATCCTAAGATAATTTATTTTCATAACATGAAAGGTACAGATTCCTTACCGAATATGTTAACTTCGAACTTCAATTTACAACCAACTCTCTCTCACTCATTACTTTGTTCTTCTCTGAAGAAAATATTCAAAAACTAGAAAGGAATGATAATCCCAGAAGCCATCCTTAAATGGCACCCAAAGGAGCAGCTTTTTCCTTAGAAAACTTCCATGGAGGAGTAATTAAATAATACATTAAATTGCCATTTTTTTCTTACAGAAAATTACTTAATTATTAATGAAATGTTACATTCACCCTCACTTGGGAAATTTCATCCCTAAAATTTAGAACAACCTCAAACATTCCACCAATTAGGTTAGCGTACTTTGCTTCCTATTTGTGACTTAATTTCCTAAGTAGATTCTTTTTCATTATGGTTCTTTCACTAAATGTGAACCAAAAGAATCTCATGGTGACGAGACTTTGATTTAACAGTCCTAAATCCTCTCGAGCTCCTCATAAGAAACATCATCTTGAATAGGCACATCAATATAGGAGATGACATGCAATGGGTCAAAAATATATTTCCTTAACAAAGACACATGAAAAATGTTATGTACATAGCTCAATGGAGATGGTAAATCCAACCGATATGCCACTGAACAAACTTGTTCAATAATTTAAAAAGGGTCAATAAAATTGGGAGTGAACTTGCCTTCACACTGAAGCAATTGATACTTCAACATCGCTGAATCTTCAAAAACACAAAGTTTTCAACTTCAAATTCGACTTCTCTCCTTAGAAGATATGCATAACTTTTCTGACAACTTTGAACTAGTATAAGTCTTTCTTTGATAACCCAGACTTTCTTAGTCGTCTCTTGATGTACAATGGATCCCATCCACATGGTAATCAACAAGAAGGCTAACAAATTTTTAGCTACATCTTTAACTTGCAGGTATTTCTTTGAAGATGTTTTAGAAGACTCTTCAAGCATCTATGATTAACATTTGGCCAAGTATGCTTATCTATGGGAGGCCAATGGCTTGAACCAAATTTGATCAGAATAAAATTGCCATTATTCAAAAGAAGAACCTTGGGTTTGAACTCAAGTTTATGCAATAGTCATGAGACCTCATTTTGTTTGAAATTTATATGTAGTTATTTTATTTTAACTTATATTAATTTTAAATATTGTGTCGGAGGGTCTCAACTAGAAATTGTTACAACTGTGAGGAGTGTTTGTTTAAGTGTTATTCTTTGTATTTTGTAATTAGCACTTAATCCTAACATGTGGGGTATTAGTGCCTCTCTTACGGACTGTTGATGAATTTAAAAGTGGTCAGGGTTTTGCTACCTCCACTTGTGAGTTGCAAAAAACCATAGTTCACTTTAATTATTGACAACCCGATTTGAGTGCCTTCAAAAATTGAGTGTTCATGAGAGTCACTATGTTTCGCTGTCTTTTATTACATCCTTCTCACTTCCATTCCCAAGAGTGAAGTTAGCGCTAGGTTTTAGAAACTCACACTTTATGCAAGTTGAAGTCCTCCTCTTATGGAAGGCAGCCATGGTTGTCAAGGGTTGTATTAGGTAATTTCTCTCACCAACTTGTTTCCTTGGTTTCGATTCTTTCTACAGAAGCCTTGCCTTTCCATGGATATTTGTGTATCTTGCTAATCATCTCTATCCATCCATGTGTCCACTTTCTTTTCATGGACACTCCTTTCAGCCCTTGGATCCTTTCCATAGAATCCTTTTTGCCTGGGGATACCTATTTCCCCATTCGATTTTCTGTGGAAGCCTTCCCAACAATTGAAGATACCCATTTCATGAAACACCATCCACATGTCATGCGTCATTTCGTAGGCACATTTTCAACCATATGATCCTTTCTGTGGAAGCTCTCCTTCCTCCGAACTCACAAATCTTTCTCGCTGTGGTCCACCTTCTACTTGCTGCGGACAAGTTCTTGCCCGCTGTGGACACTAAATAGTCTCATCGAATGACCATCCTATATCCACCGTCATATCTGACAGCCAACTATCCATATGTTCCTCCTTGTTCTTTTGTCCTCCTTTTTGTCCTATCTTCCAACCTCTCCAACCCATGATTATGTTGTTTCCTTTTTTAGAGTCTCACGATTTCTTATTATCCGCTTTCTCAATTCCCTCTATTGTTTAATTTTTGTTTCCACCTATTTTTGCTTCTATGTTCTAGTATTAACAGTGCTTTAGCCTTTATCGTTTTCATCAACGTCATTCTGTTTTCCAAGTAGTCTTTTCCCTATCCACAAATCAATTTTCCTCATTCCCATTTTTCTTATGTTTTCATTTAAGTTCAAGTTATCTAGTGCTCTTCATCATGTTTTTCATTTGGAGGATATTAATTTGCTATGACCTTCTTTTTGTATATCAACTAGTATTATAGTGATCCAGTGGCAATTGAAAGCTTATCGATTTTGAAAGTGCATCATCTCTTGAATCAGATTAGGTCCAAGGGTGACTCGCTCCTAAAGTTCTGCCAAATATAAGAGTGATCTGCATGGTCTTCCATTACTGTATAGGGTAAAACTCTTATACTAGTCAGATAACTGTAGTTGTAAATGAATTCAATATGAGACAAATGATTCACCCAACTATCACTGAATTCTAACACAAATGACCTCAACAAATCCTCTAAAATTTGAATAGTATGGTTAGACTAACCATCTATCTGAGGGTGATGAGCTGTACTCAAATTTAATTCAGTACCCCAAGCTTTTTGGAGGACTCTCCAAAACTTAGAGGTAAACCAATCCTGATCGGACACAATACTCAAAGGAACATAATGAAGACAAATGACGTTCTTGATATACAATTGGCTAAGCGTTGTCAAAGAAAAATCCATTCTGATTGGAATAAAATAAGTAAACTTTTTCAATTGATCAACTACTACCCATATTGCATCCAAATTTTGTGTAGTCTTAGGCAACCTTGTTACGAAATCCATAGTAATTCTACCTCTCTTCCATTCCAGAATAGCTAAAGGTTGCAACAATCCAAGTGGTCTCTAATGCCTAGACTTAACTTACTAACATGTCAAACAGTGAGAAAAGGTTGTTTTGGGCATTTTCAAATGCCTGTGGATAAGGTATGTCGTCTGCACGTGCATTGGACTTCACCCCTTAGCCTTGGAACGACTCAGGATGTGTTTTCACGTCTTGACTTCACTGTGTCACGGACTTTCAGACGAGTCCGGACGTATGCGCATTAAGTGGGTTGCATCTAAATTGAATCTGTCCATTTCTTAGACACTTGCGGATGCGTACGGATGCCAAATCGCCTCTGCATGGCCTATGCGGACGAATCAAGATAAGGCCAACCTCTGTTTGCGGACGCCATGTCACGTCCGAATGTTACTTCGGTTGGTATAGACAAGGACGAGGACGCCATTCATCGTCCGCAAAGACCTTTAGCCTTAGTGATTTTACACTTGCGAACGAATGCAAACGAGACCAGTGCGTCCACACTCATCTGAATTAGCCAAGACCTAAGGATAAATTAAGGTTAAAATGAAAAAAATATCTCGTGTAGTCCATAAATGCTTGGCATGGGGACGACAAATCCTTGCTCCCACGCCAAAACCATGCTTAAAACCATGTCGCCAAAGCCTGCCATGCCCTCTCCTTTCCTTAGCAATGTAAGATGTTGCCTCTCCTTATATGACTTCACGCCATCCCTCCCTTTCTTCCATTCAGTCTTCAGTTTCCTTTCCCTTTACAAGAGAGAAGTGGGTTCAAGGGATAAAGAGAGTGACCGTGAGAGTGTGGGTACGAGAGAGAGCTTCTGAGTGAGAGAAATTGTGTGCTAAGAGTGAACGTGATTGAAGTGAGCTGCTTGTGCTGAGGTGTGGAGCTGTTGGAGCTACGTGATCTATGGAGTGCTATCCCTGCTCTGTGTCTTCATTAGGGGTAAGGAAATAGGGGTGTCTTGGCCATGTGGAGGCCCTACACTGCAAGTAGAGTGCATGGGTTTGGTGTTTAATTCCATGAAATGCTTACTGTTAGTGCCGTTAGTTGGTTTTAGATGATGTTTCCTTGAATGAATTGCTATTGTTATTCCCTTTGTTGACTCCTTGGCTGTAGATAATCCTTGTGTTGATGATAGTGTAGAATTTGTTAGTGTTTTGTAGTTTATTGTACCTTGTGATATTTCCTTGTTGGTTCTGTGATTAAAATATCTTAGTTGTTGATGCTCTGAAGATTTCCTTCGCTAATAACCTTGTATCTTGTTGTTAGTTCTATTAGTAAGGCTTAAATAATCGATGAATGAGTGATGGACAATTGATAAACGAGTAATGCTTACACAATGAATGAGATAAATGAGTTAAGTGTGAATATATTATTATGAATTCTTCTCTATAGTTTAACTTCTGTTTAGTTATCAATTACAAGCTAGTATTTCTTTCATTAGTGTTCTATTATCATTTGGTTGTCTTACCTTCTTATCCTAGCATGTTTAATAAATGCTTGTGATAATGAGCATATTTAATTGTTAATTTACTAGAATCCTGCGTATGTTAATCTATTTAGCATGCTAACCAATTTAGTAATCTAACCATGTAAACAATTAGATTAAGCTCAGTATGTAAACTAATGTTTAATTAACCGAGTATGCTTAAGTAAGTGTAGTTAATTATTGAGTATGGTCACTCACCTAGAATAATAATTGGATCAATAATTAAGGTAATTAAATAGATTTGAACATGTTAATTAAGTAGAATCATAATTATAATCTTACTCAAGCATGTTTAATTAACTACTTAACGATAACTAATTTGAGTATGTTTAATTAACTAGAATAATTAGCACGTTTAATTAACTAACTAGCACATTCAATTAGCTAACTAGCATATTTGATTAGCATTTGTAAATCAATTAGCAGCATGTAAATTAACTAGGGTAATTAGCTAAAGTAATTAATGATACTTGAGCTTGTATAATTGATTAGTTTAATAATCATAATATGTTAAATTAAATAGCATGTAAATTGACTAGGGAATTAACTAGGATAAATAGCATGTAAATCAATAACATGTTCCGTTCAAGTATGTCATTCATCTTGTTAAAGCAATGTTTGTGTTCTGATAAATGTGTGTCTGAAATTCCTGTTTTCCCTAAACGTTCGTTGTTAATTTCCTTATGAGCTTTGTTGTTTCTAATTCAGTATTTTAATTGTTCTCTAATATGCTCTTTCAATTATGTTATTCAATTATTGTCAATTATTTTCTTTTATATGCGCACTTCAATTACTGTTAAAGTTACGCATCACGCATCATGCATCATGTTAGGTTGAGAATGTATGATTATGCATCATATTAATAGAAAGTAATAGGGAGTGCCACCTTGGTGGTGGTACTCACACCTGCACTATGTGAGGTAAAATGTTAAGAAAATGAAGAAAAAGGGAGTTGGGGTAAATAGGTAGCTCGGAGATAGCCTAGTAGCTAGGATACACCCCTACCATGTCGAGGAGGGGACTAGCATGCACACAGGAGGTTAGAAGCCGATCAAGCTATGCCATTTTAAAGGACAACCTCCAATCTCCATCTCGATGTACGAGTAATGAACGAATGAACAAAAGTAATGTAATTAACGAACGAATGACTTAATGAAAGAATTGGTTTGAGTGGCCCCCATTCCAAAAGGACTAAAGAGAGGCATATCATACTGCATAAACCCTTTTCCTTACTAGGCCCTCGGGCTTACACTTTACTTGTGGTGTAGGTGTCTACCTGTACATGAAATTAATGCACAGACTTAGGAGTAAATGCGAAAACGATGAATAGATAATAAAAGCAGAGATGAAGGATTTGCACGCTCGAGACTCATGGCTGGATAGGCTAAAAGAGTAAAAGAGAAAACGATTGTAATTAAGTCGTATTTAATTGTTTAGTTTCTTTCATTAGATTATTTACACTTCTGCAATGCATTGAATAAATGATTTTATAACGCTTCTTGATGCACCACAGAGTCTGATCACCCGATGACGATAAAAAGGCTCATCTCTTATTTAAAAAATTTCTATTTTGCAGGAAACACTCTACTTGAAGACATGGAAGAGGAACCCAATCATGAAGTTAAAGGAGCTCCAAAACATCTCCTCACTTGGAGTGACGAACATAACCCTCGGATCATCCACACAAGCCTCGGCCATTTTGAGAAACAAGAGTACAAAGACCAATCGGTCCTTTAGCAATGAATTATGTTTTTATTTATGTTTTATTTTGGTTAATTTATATTTTTGAGAATTAATGTTTGTTTTAGTGATTTTTGAGTGAATTTTATGTTACACCTTTAGGTGGTACTAAGGGTGCTTGGCTAGCATTTTAGCCGAGCACCAATGTCCAAATTTTGGATATTTCAAGGGCATTTTTGTCATTGAAATATTAAGGGTTTTGGAGGGTTATTTAGTCCCTCTAAGCTAACACTAAAAGACAGTTCATTTTCATATAATTTCACAGTAGCTGCTGCCCTTCTTTTGGAGTCAAATCTGAAGCTTCCAGGAGATTTTCGTCGTGCTCGTCGAGACCGAATTTTCCAACACTCTTTACCTCACGATTTTGCCAACTTTGGTGGTAATGTTTTATACTATATTCTCCCAATACTTCCTTCAAATTATTACTCAGGAGAGGAGGCTTAGAAAGTTGGAGCAAAAGGAGTTGGAGAGGCTCTTAAAATCGGGTCCACTAAAGACTCGAATCTCAAACTGTGGAGATTCCAACAGACCACTGGTAGTACGTTTCTGATTATGTCTTTTGTTCCTAGTTATTAGTTCTGTAATTTTGATATTTTGAAGCTCGCTGGATTGTGAAACTTTGGGCATTGATTTGGTTTATTTTGAATGAGAATTCGATAACTTGGTGCATGACTTTCTAGAGGTAGCTGAAATTGGTTTTATAGATTCTGTTTTGTGGATAGTCCACTCTTCTATACGCATCTTCCATATTACTTTGAATTTAATAGTGATTTTTGAATTGAGAGAAGCTCTTTAATAGTTCTTAATATTCTACAAATTTGAAGTCTATTGGTCATATGCAAGAAAAGTTCTATCGGTTGGAAGTCGTGGTTCTATTTTTAGGGACAACAGATTGGGCTATTATTTCAATTGGTCTTTCTAATCTTTGGAAGCCCATCACTTCCGCTTTTTGTTAATTGGATTTTCAATATGAGTTTAAGGAAAGGTTAGTAGCAGGCCGGTTTAATGTCGTAATCTGATTCATTTAAAGATGGGACTTTTTTCGTTTGTAAAAGTTTTAAATTTCCACGTATTTTAAAGGATTTATAAAAAACCAGGTCGTTACACTTGAGTTGTTTGATCATCCCCTTGAAACTGAAGCTCAAATTCATCCATGGTCAAATATCTTTTTCTATCTTTTAACACAAGATATGAGAGAAAACCCCGAGGGTGCCAAGTTAAGGCATCATCCATGTCATTGGCCTTTCTGGAATGATACTCTAAAGGGAAGTTGTAATCCTACATATTCTCCATCCATTGTTGCCGACAGAGATTTAGATCGCACTATGTAAATAAATACTTCAAACTCTTGTGGTCAGTGAGTACCTCAAACTTCAATCCATATAAACTCTTGTGCTAATATAAGGGTTGTAGGCTCTAAGTCATGGGTGATATAATTCCGCTTATCCATCTTCAATTGTCTGGATGCATAAACTATAACACTATCTTGTTGTATCAGGAGGCAACCCAAACCAACTTTTGAAGCATTAGTATGCACTGCATATGGTAAACTCTTATCGAGTACAACCAAAATTAGTGTGGTAGTCAGTCTCTATTTCAACTGTTCAAAAACTATCTGACACTTTGCATCCCAAATAGATTTTGTATCTTTTTTGGTTAACATGTTAATGGCATTGTAATAGAAGAAAAATTCTCTACAAATTGCCGATAATAACAAGCCTGACCCAAGAAGCTTGCACTTCAGTAACATTCTTTGGTGGCTTCCAATCCATTATTGCCTCAACTGTCATTGGGTCTACGAAAATATCATTTGTAACATCCTATTTCCATTAATAGATTTTTCGTAAATTTTTGACATTTTAAAATCTCATTTAAAACATATTTTATCAAAATATATCAGAGTATGTTATGCGGAATAAAACATTAAATCGTCTTACAAAATGACATAATAAAATACTTAAAATCCATGACAATATCTTATGCAATTGAAAACAACTTTATTTATTAGAGCCATAACCCCTGAGGTCAATTCGCGCATGGTAACATAAGCTCGCATCACGTCACGCTCCTTCAACCTTCACTTCAGCTGGCTCACCATTCATACCTACATCACAGGAGGAATAATGAACATATTGCCCAGTAAGGAATATAAAATGTAACGCAACCTTAACCTCTATGACAATTCTACATACTTTAGTTTCATATACCATCATAAGTTGGGTGAGAGCAACCTCTTCAATTTCTGAACTCACCACTTGGATTCATTTTTACGTGAGAGCAACCTCATCAGTTTCCAAACTAGTAAAAATGGATCCACCTACATTTACATTCGTTACTGTTTACTGTTTTACCGTTAGGTGAGAGCAACCTCTTCAGTTTCTAAACTCACCACTCGTTGAGTAAGAGCAACCTCTTCAATATCCGAACTTACTCAAACGAGTTGTGTTCTACGTGTGCACACGTAGAAAACACCATTCTTATCTTCATTATTAGCCCATGAAATGCATGACATATAACTTATAACATGTCTACATGAATATCATACAAGGCAATTCATATACCGTAGCAAACAACTCAATTAATATGCTTTATAATCATGATACTAAATACACTTTAATTACAATATCATACATCCATGGAATAAATAGTGTACGTGCATGGAGACGTTTTATAGAGAACAACAATAATACCACTAATTTGATTCTAAGGTTCATACTAACAATTTTATTAAAACTGTTCGTCTCTCCTAATGAAAATTTCTTTATACAAAGAAAAACAACAAACACACATATATTATAATAGGTATATTTCTTAGAACTATCCAACAAAATAATGAAATTTGTACCCTCAAACTGTGATCAAAGGTTGATTGTTCACAATATCCATCATGTTACATGCATAAATTATTAAACAGACAATATGTGAGCATGAAAGCCAACATCTAACTATCACTTTAACTAACATATATGAAGAGCAGACGATATACAAGTATGAAAGATAATATCTACGAACAACAAACAACCTATAATCATGTAAACCACCACTTTAACCAACATATATATAGAGCAGACAATCTTCAAGTATGAAAACTATTTCTTGAACCAATATTTATGAAGACAACCAATTCAACAGAGGGTAAACATTCACAAAATCCAACTCCTACAATGTAGGCCTTACGGACAAACCACATGTAAATATTCCTTACCTCGTTCGTTATCCTTCTTAGTTCTTCCTTTGCAATGGCCCTTCACCGTGGCAAAATAACCTCTGGAACTCTCTCCCTTTCCTTTTCATTTTTCCCTTTTTTTTTCCAAAATATTGAATTATTATTCTAATTTATGCACGACTTCAGTGACTAAAGAGTTAACCATTGAAAACAAGAGGCGTTGTTGACATTGGAAAGCCAAAAGATTGATATTTAAGTGTTTCAGACAATTGAGCTTCGTCTTTAGATGTTGATAATAAATGGTGGATGATCATTTTTAATGAAGGCTGACCGACCATCCATATGCAGATCAACTGTATATTTCTGTTTCTAATAACTCTGGCTGATCTCGCTGGTTGATTGTGTAAAGACCCGAATTCTTAGTTATCTTAAAAACTCGTCGAAAAACATTAACTTTAATTAAAACTTGAAGAAATGTCAATTGGAAATCATCTGACATTTAAAATCAGAGTGTTGAGAAAATCCGAGTGTTACCAACATACTAAAAACAACTGGTTTAATTCAAAAGACAACTATAATTAATAAGGTTAGCAGAAAGGTAATTCTTGAAGCGTCACAAAACAATGCTAACTAAAAATCCCAAAATCCTAATAAGTGTCCAACCATGGTTAAAAAGGGAAAATTAACGTTTAGAAACCATGTTTGACATTAAACCCTTTTCAAAACCACTTCTAATTCTTTAATTTGATGTCGTGCTACAACTCCACCCGCGTTTCCTCCAGATACGCCATAGGCTCCACTGGAATGACATCTTCTATAGCTCCTAGCATAATTAGTTATTACCTACACCACAAGTAAGGACGTGGCTTTCGCCTAGTAAAGAAATGGAGGAAAACAATTATGCATATCTCTCTTTAAATTCTTCTTAGAATGGGGGGGCCATCCAAACCAATTCTTTTCATTACGTTCGTTCTGTACTCGTACGTCGAGATGGAGATTGGAGGGGTCATGGGGGATGGAATAGTGGGCTGGAGCTAATACTTTACTTGCAACTAGGCCCCCATCCCCGTCAAGATTGGGGGCTTCGCCTAGCCACAGACTAGTTCCACTAACCATCTGCCCTCTAACTCCTATTTTTCGTCCCCTTTTTGGTGTATCCCACCTTCAAGGGTCCTCCCCTTCTGGCGTATACCGCCTTTAGAGTTTCTTCCCTTCAGGCGTATCCCGCCGGAGGGTTTCTTCAGGATGGGCGTATCCTGTCCATCTCTAACATTCTTGTTCTTACGTTTTTTTTCCTCACTCATGTATGTGGGTACCACCTCGAGGGGGTACCCCCTACTGGGTTTCTATAAACGTCAGTACATCCTAACATTCTCAAAATAACACATCTACGAAAATAACACGTACATGGAAAGGAATCCACAATAACTAAGAAACAAAAGAATAATAGAGCATGCTCACATGTAACAATGAAAGCAAGCAAAATGTAAGTACAAGTGGCGCTAAGCATGCTATTAGTGACTAAAATGAAACGACAGAAATATGGATATCTACGCATATTTTGATTTGAGTATAATAGCAGGAATCGTAAACGACTAAGTAAGTGCTCGTTCGGAAACCAGACCTCATCCGCATGGCGTCCAAAGTCCCCTAACCTTCATTCCTTTGCATTTTCGATTAAGTTTTCATTCGAGTCATTTCCACGTATTATAAATCACAACTTAACACGTACAGGGATGATATCTATAAATATATAATATGCCATTACTCTCCTCCAAAGTTGATTACATCGTTTAACAGGAGAAATTAGGATCGGGTTGTTACATCCTACCCCCCTTACAAAAATTTTGGTTCTGAAACTTTAGCTACTAAACAGCTCGGGGTACTTAGTCCTCATATCATCTTCTTTTTCCCACGTGGCCTCTTCCTGACTGTGATTCTTCCATAAGACCTTGACCAAATGGAATTCATTTGCATTGTAGCTCCTTTACTCTTGAGTTGAGGATCTGGACACGCTTCTCGTTGTAGCTCAAATTGGGCTGTATGACGACACTATCATCAGAAGGAGCCAACATAGCAGCGTTACCAAGACACTTCTTGAGCATAGATACATGGAAAATATCATGCACACTAGCCATGGAATCTGGTAACTATAACCTGTATGCGCCCGGTCCAATCCTCTTTGTGATCATATAGGGTTCCACGTATCTGTGGTTCAGCTTTCCCCTCTTTTCGAACCACACAATGCCCTTGAAAGGAGACACCTTCAAGAACACACTATCCCCCTCATTGAATTCCAAGTCCCGTTGTCGGTTATCTGTATAGCTCTTTTGGTGGCTCTGTGCTACAAACATTCTCTATTTAATCAGGGCCACAGACTCAGCCATTTTCTGTACCATCTTGGGGCCAAAGAGTGTAACTTTGCCAACCTCATCCCAATACAAGGGGGATTTGCATTTTCTCCCATATAGAGCTTCATAGGAGGCCATGCCTATAGTGGCCTGGAAGTTGTTGTTGTACATAAACTCCACCAACGATAGCATTTTACTCCACCTGAGATGAAATTTGAGAACACAGGCACGCAGTATATCCTCGAGTGTCTGAATAGTCCTCTCACTTTGGTCGTCGGTCTGAGGATGGAACGCTGTGCTAAATTTCAATTATATGCCCATAGCTCTGCTCAAACTTTTTATGAATTTAGAGGTAAAGCATGGGTCTTGGTCTGATACAACGGAAACTGGAACACCGTGAAGCCGGATGATTTCTCTAATATACAAGTTGACAAACTGGTTCATTGTGTATGTCATGGATACTGGTAGGAAATGTGACACCTTAGTCAATCGATCTACGATCACCCAAATAGCATCATATCCTTTAACTGTCTTGGGCAAGAAAGTGGAAAAATCCATGGTGACGTGCTCCCACTTCCACTGTAGAATCGGTAGTAATTGGAATACCCAACTAGGTCGCTGATGCTCGACTTTAACATGCTGGCATATATGTCATTCAGACACATAATTGGCAATGTCATGCTTCATGTTGGGCCAATAATAATGAGTTTTCAGATCCCGGTACATCTTATTACTTCCCGGATAAGCAGAGAAACTAGAAGAGTGTGCTTCTCTTAAGATCTTTAGTCGCATTGTCGAATCACCAGTTACAAACCACCAGTTCTTATATTTAATAATGCCATCTGCGGATGTGGATAGATTCTGATATCTCGGAAGGGTCAGGTTTAACTTGAAATTCTTGTATACCCCATCATTCTGTTAGGCCCCTTTGATTTGTTCAAGAATAGATGGTATCAGGGTCAACTTGGACAATAGCACATCTAGAGGCGCTGGAACCATCTACACTCCTAGTCCTTGAAAGTCCCTCTGAAGTTTGGTAGAAATTTCTTTGAATATTATACTCATCACAAAAATTTTGCTGCTGAGAGCATCCGCAATGACATTGGCCTTCTCTGGATGATATTTAATCTCACAGTCGTAGTCTTTGACAAATTCGAGCCATCGTTGCTGATACATGTTCAATTCCTTATGGGTGAAGATAAACTTAAGGCTTTTATGATATGAAAATACTCACAGCATAGCCCATACAAATAATGCCTCCAAACCTTGTGAGTGAAGACAACAACTGCGAGCTCCAAATCATGAGTGGGGTAATTCTGCTCATGCACCTTCAGTTGTCGAGACGCATAGGCGATAACTTTCCCATGCTGCATAAGAACTCCACCGAGTCCTCTCTTCAATGCCTCACAATAAATGCTGAAGTCACCATCCTCTATGGGCAATGTCAAAACTGGGGTCATGGAACGTCTGCGCTTCAACTCTTGAAAACTGTTCTCATATTCGCCAGACCACCAGAACCAAGCATTCTTCTTAGTCAGGCTCATGAGCAGCAAAGCGTTCTTAAAAAATTCATCGATCAAATGTATGTAATAACTGGCTAATCCCAGAAAGCTCCTTACTTCCCCAACATTCCTTGGCGGTGCCCAATTTACTACTGCCTGAATCTTAGCTGGGTCTACTGATATACCTTCTACATAAATAACATGGCCCATAAAACCAACCCTACTCAGCTAGAAATCACACTTAGAAAACTTTGTATACAACTTGTGTTGGCTGAGAACAGATAAGGGCCCTGGAGCGTTAGTCAACCCAAATGACATTACCAAGAATTCATAATGGCCATAACACGTGCAAAATGCAGTCTTGGGTATATCCCTGGGCATAACCTTCAACTGATAATAACCTGATCTGAGATCAATCTTTTAGAATACCCTGGCACCGCATAATTGGTCAAACAGATCATCAATCCTGGACAGCGGATACTTATTCTTGATGGTTACTTTATTTAGCTCCTGATAATCGATGCACATCCTAAGGGTCCTATCCTTCTTCTTGACAACTAGTACTGGTGCGCCCCAAGGAGAAAAGCTGGGTCGAATGAATCCCTTGGCGACTAGTTCCTCCAATTGTTCTTTCAACTCACCTAGTTCGGTGGATGCCATCCGATATGGATGTTTAGAAATAGGATCCGTACCAGGCTGCAAATTAACATCGAACTCAATTTCACGGTCCAGGTGCAAACTGGGAAGATCATCGAGAAAGACATTCAAAAATTTGCGCACCATAGTAACATCCTCCATTTTGACCTCAGTGACCGCCGTAGTGTCAATCACAATGATTAGAAATCCGCCGCACCCGTTCTTTCGCAGTTTTTATGCCTTGAGTGAGGAGATAATAGCGAACTTTCCTTTTTCCTTAGTCTCCCGGAAGGTGTGTTGTTCAACATCTAGGGTGTAAAAAGTAGACCTTCTTCTTCTTGCAGTCGATGACTGCACGATGCGCTGCAAGCCGATCCATCTCAATTATGATGTCGTAAACTTTCAAATCCATGATAATGAGATTGGCTCGAAATAAACAGCCATTGATATCCACTGCATTTTCTTTGAGCATTCCATTGGTAATCAGTTGGTCACTGAAAAGCAGTAATACCCAATGCGTGTAATTCATGCTGGCAGAGAAGCAATTTGCCTGCTTGCAGAACTTAGTGGAGATGAACAAGTGCGTTGCACCTGAATCGAATAAAACATAAGCTTCATACTCTTTTAAGGAAATTGTTCCTGCTACCATTGATGGCTAGTCATCATCCTTCATTCCATCCATTGCGAAGACTCGTGGGGCCACCCCTCCTAGACCCCATGATCGGGTCGGACATGCTCGAGCTCTATGTCTTGGTTTTCCACATGCGAAGTACTTCTCAAAACCAGCCAGGCATTCTCCCTGATGCATCTTCTGGCATTTAGGACAGACATTCTGTGGAGGACCATTGGTCGCTGGTATCATGGGCCTTTTGTCTGGCCTTTCCTGCTATTCTGCGTCAGTTGGGCGCTTGACACCCTGAGTCGTGGAAGGACCACCCCTTGACTGCTGGCCCGAATTAGGTTACCATACTTTCTGACTAATATCTCTTTTTCTGGCCGCTGAGAACTTCACTCCCTTAACGGCTAAGGCCCTGCAAACCATCTTCGAATATGCGACATCCTCGATGCCAACCCCGATAACGGCCTCCTGTATCTCAGTTCTTAATCCGCGTACGAAGTGTTGAACCTTACGCTCCTTGACTGCCACTAGATGTGGAGCGTAATGTGATAAGACCTCAAACTGTTGTGCATATTCTGCTATAGTCCCCAACTGTCGTATGTGAATAAACTCTGTTTTCTTCTGGGTACGGACCGTGTGATTGAAGTACTTGTCATTGAACAACTCCTTAAATTCATCCCAAGTGAGGACAGCTACATCCCGGGAGGCTTTGACTGTATCCCACTAGAAGCGGCCTCTGTGGCTCAAGTGATAGGCTGCACACTTAACCTTCTCCGCCTCGCTGATCTCAGCATAGGAAAACTTGTCTTCCATGGATCGTATCCACTCCTCGGCCCTTGATATATCAGATACATCGCCATTGAATCAAGGCGGCTTAAGTTTTTGGAATCTTTCCCATCAGACCCCCCTCAAGATCGGCTGAAACTGCATATCACGGTTGTTTCCATTACCGTTCCCGTGGTCTTGGTCCATGAACTTTTCCATGTAACGGGTCTGCTGCTCCATAAACTGATTCTGTCTCTCGGTTTGATGTGACTGTTGCTCTATAATAGCTACTAAGCGCTCTAGAGTTTCATTCCGACCGTGATCCTCATGACGATCGGGTACCCAGGGTGCATCTCCCACTCCAGTCAGACGTCCTCTTCCTCTTCTAGCCATTTTGTTGTTTCCATACGTGTCCATGTTACAACGTAGACAATTAAGTTTAAAGAAAATTTTTAAGGAAAGCAATTATAATTAAGCCCAAGGGAAATTATTAAGGAAAAACATAAATTATTCAGGGGAACGTATTCTTTAATCACAATCCTATACATTTCCTATGCTATGGTGCAGTTAATTTAAATAATTGTTTCAATAACATAAGGGAAAAAACTTACTACAGCTCTATACGTTTTCTACGTTATCATGCAATTAATCTACGTAGACAGTCTTAAAACATAAGGAAAGACATACAATTGGAGGACATTACCCGTCGAGTCTGGGTTATCAGCGGCAAAACGCGTGAGTAGTAGTATTGCTCTTATACCAACTGTAACGACCCGAATTCTTACTTATCTTAAAAACACGTCGAAAAACCTTAGCATTAATTAAAACTTGAAGAAATGTCATTTGGAAATCATCTGACATTTAAAATCAGAGTGCCGAGAAAATCCGAGTATTACCAACTTACTCAAAACAACTGGTTTAATTCAAAAGACAACTATGATTAATAAGGTTAGCAAACGTAATTCTTGAAGCATCAGAAAACAACGTTAACTAAAAATCTCGAAATCTTAATAAGTGTCCAACCAGAGTCAAAAAGGGAAAATTAACATTACAAACCATGTTTGATATTAAAAAATTTTCAAAACCACTTCTTCTTCTTTAACTTGATGTCGTGCTACTACTTCGCCCGCGTTTCCTCCGGATATGCCGCAGGTTCCACCAGAATGGCCTCTTCTACAGCTCCTGGCATAATTACTTCATTACCTACACCACAAGTAAGGATGTGAGCTTTCGCCCAGTAAGGAAATGGGGCAAAACAATTATGCATATCTCTATCTAAATTCTTCTTGGAATGGGGGCCATCCAAACCAATTCTTTTCATTACGTTCGTTCTACGTTTATTCTATACTTGTACGTCGAGCTAGAGATTGGAGGGGTCATGGGGGATGGAATAGTGGGCCGAAGCTAATCCTTTACTTGCAACTAGGTCCCCGTCCCCGTCAAGGTTGGGGGCTTCGCCTAGCCATGGACTAGTTCCGCTACCCATCCGCCCTTTGTCCCCTTTTCGGCGTATCCCGCCTTCAAGGGTCCTCCCCTTCCGGCGTATCCCACCTTCAGAGTTTCTTCCCTTCCGGCGTATCCCGCCGAAGGGTTTCTTCGGTGATGGGCGTATCCCGTCCATCCCAAACATTCTTGTTCTTATGTTTTTTTTTTCCTCACTCATGCATGTGGGTACCACCCTGAGGGGGTACCCCCTACTGGGTTTCCATAAACATGAGTACATCCTAACATTCTCAAAATAACACATCTACGAAAATAACACGTACATGGAAAGGAATCCACAATAAGTAAGAAACAGAAGAATTATAGAGCATGCTCACATGTAACAATGAAAACAAGCAACATATAAGTACAAGTGGCGCTAAGCATGCTATTAGTGACTAAAATGAAACGACAGAAATATACATATCTACACATATTGCGATTTGAGAATAATAGAGGGAATCGTAAACGACTAAGCATGCTTCTTTCGAACATAAAGGCAGAAATCATAAATGACTAAGCAAACTTCTATCGAATATAATAGCGGAAATCGTAAATGACAAAGCATGCTTCTATCGAATATAATAGCAGAAATCGAAAATGACTAAACATGCTTCTATTGAATATAATAACAAAAATCGTAAATGACTAAGCATGCTTCTATCGAATATAATAGCAAAAATCGTAAATGACTAAACATGCATCTATCGAATATAATAATGGAAATCGTAAATGACTAAGCATGCTTCTATCGAATATAATAGCGAAAATCGTAAATGACTAAACATGCTTCTATCGAATATAATAACGGAAATCGTAAATGACTAAGCATGCTTTAGTCAAATTTTAAGGCGACAACTCATGCTTATCATCGATTAGAATAACAGCAATTTAAATCATTTAACATACGCTTTAATCAACTATAGCAGCAGAAAAATTGAACATTTCACGTGATTTTAAATCGACTATAATAGTAAGAAATAATGCAAATGACTAAGCGTGCTTTTAAATGGAATATACAGCAGAGTTTACGAACAGCTAATCGTGGTTTTGCATCGAACATAACGATAGAATACGAATGACTACCATGCTTCTTAAATGCAAATAACAGCAGCAAATATTAGTCGAACAATCGGTGAAACATACTTCGTAACGACAATGTCAGTAGTGAGTATGAGTGGAATGACAGTAGATATTATGAATGTCTAACATACTTTTATCAACTAAAACGCAGCGATACGGACTTATGAACGACCAAGATTATGTTGTTTACATCCACTAAAATGAATGATAGAATAGGAGTAAAGATGGTGAAAAGAATAGCGAAAATGGCAAAAACTGAACAAAAACAGTCATGCTCTTCAAATATTTGTAATACCAACAACAATAAATGAATCGTATCGATGAACACATGCTGCATAACTATACATTGACAGTCAACAGACTACTCAACATTCAGAACATAACATATATTTCCCAAGAAAATGGAGTAGCAGAAAACAAGATAAACTAAGAGATCTCAGGGTCAGTAGAGTGTTTCGTTCCTTTTTCACATAGTCAATGAGCATGAAAACATGGCTATAATATAAGTCATCCATTTCCTCCATTAACATTCACATTTCAGCTTTCTTTATCATTCTCATTCAACCACTATTTTTTTCCATTTTTCAGCAACGTATATAGAAAGTATTGGCAAGTTCAGCAACGTATATAGAAAGTATTGACAAGTTAATCTACTACAAAGTGAAAAATAAAGGCAGTAAGGAATATTGTAGGAAAAATCACTTGAGTTCGTCTAAGAAATTTCACAGATTCTAGCTACAACACTCAAGGCAATCCACGCACCCACACGTTTTACTTGAGTGTAGGTCCTCCACCTGGCCAAGACAACCCATATCTTTACCTTGTAGAAGAGTCTTTACACGGACAACAGCTCTCCCTTCTACCCACACACTTCACGCAGCAGCCTCTCCAGGAAGAAACCTCCAAACCAGAACAATGAGGAAGGAGAAGGAGAAGCTAGAAATGATTTGTAGGCTCACCTTGGGAAACACCTGGTATGCGTGGCAGAGAAAGTGCTGGCGACAAATCTTTTGTTGGTTGGGATCGTGGGAGTGAGGTGCATCGAGCTACAATTTGATTGGCTCTACGTTATTTTCATTCTGCCTTCGTATGTGGAAATTCACTCAGGATGTGGAAATTCATCCTGCCTTCGTAGCCAAGTGCTCGTTCGGACGCCGGACCTCGTCTGCATTGCGTCCGAAGTTGCCTGACCTTCATTCCTTTGCATTTTCGACTAAGTTTTCATTTGAGTCATTTCCACGTATTATAAGTCACAACTTAACAAGTACTGGGACGATATCTATAAATATATAATATGCCATTACTTTTCTCCAAAGTTGATTACATCTTTTAACGGTAGAATTAGGATCGGGTTGTTATAGATCGCCAAGGATGCAATCAACCGCCGCGATCCACCGCCAGATGCATCCACTGCGTTTTATCTAATTTTTCTATAATTTCTTCAATATATATATATATATATATATTCTAATATTCCATAAAATACAAATAATTCACATTTTTACTAAATCCCATAATTACACAAATTTAAATATCCGAGGTATTACAGAAACACATGACCTAAAAAAATTTACCTCAGTCATTTAGAAGTTACATTTATCGCTTTTAGCATATAACTGATTGTCACGTAAGATTTGTAGCACAATCTTCAGATGATCCATATGTTCCTCACAAGCTTTCGAATATATCAAAATATCATCAATAAAAACCACTAGGAACTACTCAAGATAGGGCCAAAGACTCAATTTATCAAATACATAAAAACAGCTGGTCCATTAGTCAAACCAAACAGTAGCACTAAAAATTCGAGATGTCCATATCTTTTTCAAAAAGCAGTCTTAGGAATATTCTCTTCATGAAGTTTTAACTTTTGATATTAAAATCTCACATGGATCTTCAAGAAATACATTGAACCCCTGAGCTGATAAAATAAGTCATCAATCGTCAACAATGGGTACTTATTTTTAATTGTTACACGATTCAGCTTGTAATAATGAATGCACAGATGCAATGAACTGTCTTAATTTTTCACAGATAAAACTGGTACACCCCAAGGAGATGTGCTATTAAGAATGAACCTCTTTTATAACATATCATTTAACTAAGGCTTCAACTCATTCAATTCAGCAAAAACCATGTGATATGAAACTACCCAAATTTGAGCAATACTGGGTATCAAACCAATTTCAAATTCGATCTCACAATTGGCTGGCAACCCAGATTGATCCTCAAGAAAAACATAATGGAATTAAAAAATTATGAACATATCGAGATTGTGCCCGACCAAAACGTGGTCACCACTAACATAAAAAAGCAGTCCCATAGTGCTCCAATTTCCTTTCATGACCCAAGCAGACTCATAAAATAGGTTCTATAGGGAACATAGGAGCATTGCACTAACGTACCAAGCTTTGTCCATCTTCTAACAAGAGGGTTATACTTTTTCGATGACACTCAATCTTAGCTGTGTACAGGCTCAACCAATCCATGCTAAGGATCACATCATACTAATATATAGGTAACACTATCAAATCAACCAATAGCTCATGCTCACTAATGGCATAAGCTACAGAATAGACTACTAGAGATATCTCATACTATTTGTTCATAGAGATACTTAACAATAAGGGACTTCCTAACTTTTTAATGATCACACTCAACAAGCGAACAAATGATAAAAAGATAAAACTATGCTTGACACTAGTATAAAAAAAATATGAGCAGTAGTAGAATAAATAAAGATTGTGTCATCAATCACCCCTTAGCCTGTTTGATCAAACACTTCAGCACCATAAACTGCATAAACATGGCTGGTAACCTTCTTCTTTCCTCTCCTACCACCACCACGACCACCCCTAGATAAGCCGACCCTACTATATGACTAAAAAATCCCTGATGGAGTAGGGCTAGACACAAAGCTATGTTGGTATCCAAAAGACCTTTGAAAACCATCACAAGTCGACTAATACTAATGCTGATGTGGTAGCCTATACCCAGGTGACTTTGGGAAGTCCTCTGCCAACACCAATACCATGTCTAGATGAAACTAACTATATAGTAGCTGAATGAGCCTACAAAGGTCTTTGATTTGCTAGACAGCTCTCCCTTAGATGCCGAGTCCATCCATAAGTGTTAAACACATAAGGACTTGAATGCCCACTAGCATAAGGTGTATGACTAGACTGTACACCACTCTATGCACGACATCCTCTATTATTCCCTTTCTGTAATCTTTACAAGTTATCTTGCCACCCTCTGACTTCTCCTTTTTCCCTTTCCCTTTGTACACACCAAACTGCTTGTCAAGATTAGCCTAAATCCATTTGAGCAGCTGCAACCACCTCAGAAATATTGCCAAACCCTATGGTTGGTAACAGATGAAAAATCTTCGTCCACAGATTCTTTCTGAATTTCACCATCTTATCAATAGGATCCACATCTCTAATGTACTGGTAGAGCTCCATGAACTTGGCAGCATAGTGAGACTCACTTGCTCTAGGTTGTTACAGGCAAAGATCATATTTTGATGGTAACCTGCGTTGTAGTAGTTATCTGGAAAGAGGATGTCAAACTGATTTTAGATCATCAAATCCAATGGGTAGTCCAATCTTAGTTACTTCCACTAGACCTCTACCATCTTCTTAAAATAAAA
This sequence comes from Begonia loranthoides, assembly GCA_022433065.1. Classification (NCBI taxonomy): domain Eukaryota; kingdom Viridiplantae; phylum Streptophyta; class Magnoliopsida; order Cucurbitales; family Begoniaceae; genus Begonia; species Begonia loranthoides. The sequence continues at coordinate 15,730,449 of CM039485.1, forward strand.
GATTGAAAACTCAACCCATAACTCAGTCAGAATATTGATAGCAATCAAACTCTTCTCCATGCCCCTCAATTAGTTCTCACAACCTTAGGGGTTAGCTTTGTTAACTGTAATACCCTGATAATGTTTTTCTCGTATACACAATGTAATTAATTGTTGGGATAGTTAATATATTACATTGCGTATCGATACGTGTTGTCACGACTCGGAGGCGAGTCAGATAGAAACACCGAGCCAAACGAACTGGTCCTCGTAAAGAATCCAATCACTCAACCCAAGTCTTGTTAAATTATTGCGGAAGAGTTGTATAAATACCTAGCCATGACCCACTTGTGATGATCCACAATCCATATAGTGATTGCAAGAATAATTAATAATGCAGAATTAATAAACTTAAAAGTGTCCGACTGATACTATTGCATATAATCCAGAAAATCCAACACCCAAGTTAAATATTTTTACAGTCATCCAAATTAAAAGTTAACAGTCATCCAATATTACTCTTACTAATAAATAAATTCAAACTAAAGAAATGGGAATAAATGGAGCAAGGACTTGAATCTGATATGTGCAAGTCTAGTTAATCTTCCCTTTACCTGGAGTGGTGGGGGTCGTTGGGTGAGTGACTATCTTAGTAGGAAATTTATACGAAATACTATCCATGTGTAAAACTTGTTTTACCTTTTCTTGAAACCCATGAGTTTCGGGTAATATGCAAGTTTTGCAAAACATCTAAAAATCCTTTTTATCTCAAGGAATCCAGCCCAAAGGCCTTCGATGAGATCTAAGAAAACATGGTTGTATACATAGACAACTATAGGTTAAAATACTCTCATCATGTTTTACACCGAAATCGTGATCCGTGAAAAAAGGAGGGTCACTTAAGGACCCTTACGAACAAATACATAGAAAGGTGGCCCTCGATACAGGCAACATCTCACGAGCCTAGAGGAAGAAAAATGATGGCGGTACGTAGACCTGACTCGTCACCCAAGTTATCTACAAGCACGCTTTACGAAGACATGCTCGTAATATATATACACCATTATCATGTTTAGGGATTTGCAACCCAAGGAAGTATCATCACCTTCCTATTTCTCATATTTCACATAGCGCGCAAACAAAACATCTCCACGTAGTAGGAGATGTACCGAGGATAGCCTCTTGATACTTTGACATCGAAACCGTCCAAAGTATCAGGAGGATTCATCACTCCCGTAATAGGTTATAATCATCATATAAAAACATGAAATCCGATGCATGAAAGTAAACGTGGAAAACTTTTGTACATATATAGTATAAAAAGTAGATGTGCTGTCGAATAGTCCCCATTAAGTTTTTCATATATGGTATTCCACAAATTATAGTTTTATTTTGAAAACTATGCTATGCGATGCAAGCGACTAAGTATAAAGCCTCTATCTCGTTGGTGATCCTTCCTCATATACGAAGGAGCGGCAACCTCGGGTACCGGCTCGAAGTTCACAAACTTGTTCGAGCCTAAAAGATATGGAGATGGGAATGAGCCTCAAACGTGCGAATTCTCATAAATAATTCTCCAGAAATAATTTGAAAGATTCTATACTGGGACTAAGCTTTATCAACATTCCACTTATCATTCCCTCTACGGTTCACAAAATAGAACTATATATGGAGATGTAATCTTCAACCATAACATTTAGTATACATCCACAAAGCACTGTATCTAATTGTTCCAGTAGACATGAATATACCACACTAAACGTAGGGTCATTCTTAATAGAATTTCAACCAAATATTTTAACATATCCTCTAACATCTATCAGTTTGAATAAAATAACTATAAAACATATCATTCAAATGTAACGAAATTCCAACTCCATTATCCAAGAACAGAGAGTTTAAATTTATGGCATTCCTCCATCAAAATAGAGAATTATGAGTCCGCAACTAACAATGTCAAAACAACAGCCAAATAGAAACCAACATCAACGTCTTAACCTTAAACCCATATTTATTATGTACAACCAAATAGAAACCAACATCAACGTCTTAACCTTAAACCCATATTTATTATGTAGAACAGTGACAAAACAGGGCATGTCCTTGGGAGTCTTCAACAAATAAACAACAAATGAATCCAATCACTTAGAGTAACAGTTTCAACATCCATCGCATAAATGAATCCTAAACCAGCTGAGCAACCTTTCTCACAGTTTATATAAGGCACAAACAAGATGAAAAATGTAACCTAGAGTCAACAGAACATTATGTTCAGCTATGTCCAGTGAGCAAGAATCAAAATGAAGAACAAGACTCATTCAACCGAGCAAAATCTTCATCAACACCAACCAAGTAGTAACCGAAATGAAAGCCCAACCCAATCGACAGAGCATAAAACTAAACCAACAGAACAATGGGGTCAAAATTCATCCAAAAATCCAACTCAGAATCTAAAATCAAAATGAAACAAGCAAATTGAAATCCCTCCCCAACATAACAGAACCGAGTGTTCTATTTTTGCTCACCAGAATCGGAAGACAGACTCGGTTTGGAGCTGCTGTCGTCGCTGGAGTGTTGTCCCTTTGGAACCCTCAAACGAAGCTGCAACTATCGCCTGAGTTCATCCTTAGTTCGCGGAGCTCCTCGGCCAACACCCACTTGGAACGTTCAGGTTTTCCTCTTTCGAATGATGCTAGTGAGCTGCGGTTCTATCGTCTCCCAGTTCCGCAAAGCTCATCGCTGGGATCGATCCCTCACGCAACTCCTTCTCCCTCCCGAGAATCATTGTGCCGCAGTTTCTCTCCCCCTCAATTTCTCTCTTCTTGAATGCCTCTCTCGGCTGAAAGAAATGAGAAGAAGAGGAACCATATTCCTCTTCTTCGATTTTCCTACATTATTTATTTATTTTTTTTCAAATTTCCCCCTCTACTTTGTAGCTCCAATTTCTTGGCAGAATATTTCCCTTTTTCCTCATTTTCACATATATTATTTACTCCCACTTATTTACTTCATGTGTCACATATATCACATATGTATATCACTTTTTAATTATTTCATGCCCCACTTTTGGCTTATTCCGAATGTCACCAAAAGATGGTTATCGGTCCGATTTAATTCTCCAATTTCGTCTCCTAAGTAAATTTTCCATTTGAAAATTTCCAATTTCACTTATTTGACCAACTGATCAAAAAATTTTACGTGGCCGCAATGCGACAATTCAAGGCAACATCTCAACGTTATGACCGATTTTAACGCAAAAAATTAACACGTCAAATTTCTTAATTAATAATTTAACGGGTTCTACACTTGTTATATTATGATGTGTATTTATGGGAAAGATATTATGGGATAAAAATATAGTATGAAAATGTGAAGCAAAGCTGAAATGAGACAAAGTCGGGCGATGGCGGACGACACGAGGACGAGGCATGTTGTCTGGAAACACATGGAATGTCGTCCCTGTATTTTGGGATGATGCAGGATGAGGTTTTGTGTCCTAATTCATCTATTGCTGGACTTTGCGAAGGAATGCGGATGCATGCAGATGCGGTGATTTTAAATCTGTCCAATTTTTGGACAGTTTCGACATATGTTCACGCTTGATGGAGACACCTTCCTTTTTCCAAATGGCAAATTTGGACAAATGCAAATGGAGGCAAGGACACCATCCTTCATCCGAAAATGAAAATCTGTCTGAAGAATAATGATTTTTGGACACACGCGGACGAGGCCCAGACAACTCCTTTCATCCGAAACATCCCAAACCTACTTATAAATTAGGGTTTAAATAGGGGAATTCTTGTCATTTTTTAATTCAAGCGCGCTCATGAGACACGGAGTCGACAAAGCCCACGCTTGGACTGTGTCGATGGATGCCCCTACCTCTCCATTCTGTGTACAGGTGTCTCTCTCTAGGTATGGCTTTTCGATTTAAGCCATTCCTCTCTACCATTTCTAGTCCAGCTTCTTCTTCCTGCGAGAGAGTGTCCCCTGCATGAATGAGTGAAACCTTCTAGCGAGTAAGAGCTTCCTACTGTGAGCTTATGAGTGTTCTTGTATGAGTTTGTGGGATTTCTTCTAGGTGCTAAGTTGAGTATGTGTGGGTGATTGTGAAGCTCTATAAGCTGAGGAGGTGGTTGGGAGGTTCAATCTGTGAGGGATTTCTTCAACTAGTGCAAGGATTGGGTAGTGTCTTTGTAACGACCTAGATTCTTTCTTGTATTAAAAGTACATTAAAGTTTTTAACTTTTTTACTAAGCGATTAAAACGTTATTTTCATAAAACTTCCAACATTTAAAAATAATCAGAGTGCCAAAAAAAATTTGATCGTTACCAACTTACTAAAAATAGTCACTTAAATCGGAAAAATGTGATTAATAAATTTAGCAGAAACATAACTTAAGCATCATACAATAATACTAACTTGAAATCCAAGGTTTTAGTTTTCGAAGTGAAACTTACATAATATTCCGAATAAGTACTCAAATAAGGGCTAAAAAGGGAAATTTAACGTTTGTAAAACAACTTGACATTAGCCCTTACAAAATTACTCCTTCCTTTGTCTCTAGATACCATACTACTACTTGGGTTGCGTCTCCTCCGGATACGCCACATACTCCACGGGAATGGCCTCCTCCATTGCTCCTGGTACAACCATCTCATTACCTACACCACAAGTAATAACGTGAACTTACGCTCAGTAACGAAATGGGTTAAAGCAAGTGCATATGTCTCTCTTTAGGTTCTTTGGAATGGGTGCCACCCAGACCAATTCTTTTATTACATTCATTCGTTGATCCATTACTGATACATTGAGCTGGAGATTGAGAAACCCGTATGTAATGGTGTAGTTCTTCAGACCTAACCTCCTATGGGAAACTAGGTCCCATTCCCATTGAGGTAGGGACATTGCCTAGTTGCCAGACTAGGGCTGCTACCCATCCTGTAATGTCTCGAAAAAAAAAGAAAAAGCCCATATAATCCATGTAGGATGTTGTACTAAGATCATAGTAGGTATTAATATGGTTTAGTATATGTGGCTAGTGAAATGTAAGATAAAAAGTTAAAGAAAAACACATAAAATGGACTTTAGGACTAGTTGGGACGGTATTTGGTGTCCTCAACTCTAAATTGTCACAGTCCGGATGCTGAAGGATGCTGCGGACGATAGCAGGGTCGTCAATTTTGAATCTGTACAAATTTGGGAACATTCGACGGTAGCGGACGTATGCAAACGAGAGAAAATGACGTCCGAATGAATATGTCTGAAGTTTGGACACATTCGGATGACTGCAGACGCCTCATGCGGACGCTAAATGGCATCCGAATATGCATTGCTGACGGTACGGACGAAGGACAGGGACGCATTTACTCGTCCAAAAACTGGTTTCGAACGATGCGGACGATACTGCGGACAATGCACCGCGTTCGAAAGGGCAAAATTGGCCAAAAAACGCATTTAAATCTGATGCTTCTCTCTTCCATATCCCATTTTGTTTTTGATTCTTTTAGCTAGCGACACGTATGGACGGTGAGGGAGTGTCTTACCTAGCTTCACATGAGTGGACCCCTTCCCCTTGGGATGGGAACCGACTCTCCTTCTTTAAATATCGCTGAAGTTGTCATCTTGGGAGCATCCATCAACTGAGCGGGGTAGGTACCCAGTTTACGTATTTGTCCTTCACTGCTCTAAGAGATTTCGTTTGGTATTCTGTAATTTGGATAGTGTATTGTTGTGACTGGCAGTGAGGGAAGGTCCTGTTCTCTGCTTTCTGAGGTAATTCCTTATTTTCTTCATGGATTTGTGAAAGTGGTTGTTGAAAAGAAATGGATGCTGGTTGTTAGATTGTTGTTCTGTTTCTTTTGTTAGAAATTATGGTTGCTTGAAATGGTTTTGTTCTTTTCTTGGTTCCTGCTAGGGACCATATGGTGAGTAATAAATTGGGACTGTTGCTTGTTGGATATGTTGTGTTGAAAACAGAAGGGAGTTTTATGTTTTATAGCTTGATTTTGTGCAGTGACTTGGGTTCTTTGTTCTTCGGATTATACTCTATATTGGATAGTAGTTGAGTTAAGGTTGTCTAGGGAATATTGAATGATTGAAGGTGTGGACAGCCTCTGTTAAATGACTTGAATAATCTGTTGTTATGTTGGTTGATTTTGGTTTGTGACAAATTGTCTTGTTTCTTATTGGTGTGACGTTGCAAATTGTATAATGGACAAAGAGCTTGTTGGAATGGACAAAGAGCTTCTTGGAGGATGGTAGTGCGCTCTTGGAGAAACTATCTTTTGCTCTTGGAGTCTTCTAGTGAGACATTCTGTAATTGTACAGAATTGAGGTGAGGAGAAGAGTAAGGAGTAGCTTCCTCGGGTACTCAACAGGTATAATAACTTCTCTGTCAACTCTTATGGAATTCCTTCGATGCTGTTTTGGTTGTTGAATTCTGTTGGAGTCATAGCTTTAACATGATGTCTCTGTTGGTGCTTATCCTGAATGTTAATATGATGGACTTAGGCTTGGTTGCTAGAAATGGTTTATTAAATTACCTTGTTGTTAAGTGTTCTTGATTGGTAAACTGCCTCTTGGTTTGAAACGCATATATTGTGCATATTTGTCATTATTGGCTATGGGAAATATGGATTTATGATCAAGTACTATTCGATTTTGTAAAGTTAATTTATCATGACACATTGATGGAATGAGCAACATTGTGGGTTATTTCTATTCCATAATTTGTTAAGGTCTTGGAATTGGTATTGCGAGGTTGCTAGGGAATGAAATTGACTAATGACATTTATTGAGTATTAAGGTTTAGGGGATTGTTATTAATGCATAGTCGTTATGGTTTTAAAGGTAGGAAGAAGAGAAAGAAAACAGAAACGAGCTATGGATGCCAGGTAAGTTGATATTGATTGTGTTTTGGTCTTCGGACCCTACATCACAAGAGTTAGGATTGCTTGTTGTGTGTTTACTAGATTCAGGTTCTTTTAATGATATGTTTATTAGACATAGTGCATATAGGATTGTATGATTTCATGAGCATATTGCATGACATAACTAATCTATGTAAATAGGCGTGTGGGGGTTCGGGAAGTTAATGACGTCCCATTGTTATATAGATCCATGTTGGATGGATTAGAGAGAAAATAGGTTAGCAACATGGGACACTAGGATTCATTGCTTCCTGTTCTGAAATCCCCAACATTCTCGTAACAAAGGAGTGTATACGGCCTGAGTAACCCCTTAATATATTGCTCTTTTGTGGATTGACCAAGTTACTCATGGTCTCACGGTGTTTGTCATGTATGCACTATTGGTCTAAATTGCATTGTATGATCATGCATATCATCTGCATTTCATTTTATCACTTACTGAGAGTTAGGCTCATTAGTTTAGGTCTTGTGATGTAGATACAAATGAGCAACAGATGAACAGGTTAAAGGCAGTTGATGAAGGATTTGCACGGGTGGATCTTGTGGCTGGCTGGGCTAAAGAGTGAAAGGAAAAGTATTGGAAAAAGAGTTTTTAAACTTATTTCTTATTCTCTAATGTTGTTTTTATTCTGCTGCATTTTATTCAAAGAATGTTATGGTTTTTGAAAGTAAACTGATAAAGGTAAACGTAAACTGATAAAGGTGAAAGAAAGCTGAGAAAAGTGAGAGTAAACAGTTTTAGCGATCACGTGTTTGCGATCGGATTTTATGAAGGAAAAAGACTTTGATGTTTTTACGGAAAGAAAGTTTAAAATTTTATGTATTTTAAAGAAAGAGAAAAAATACGGGATGTTACACATCCGCCTCCCAACTCCTTTCTTCCTTTCTTTCATCTTTTCTTATCATTTTACTTTCCTTACTATGCATGTGAGTACCATCTCGGGGGGGTACTCCCTACTTTGTTTCTATAACATGAATGTATGAAGACACTCCTACCTAGACTAGTACATACATGGATATCAACAACAATACTTTAAAGAATCTACAATAAAGTAGTATAAAATAACACATAAGGAAAACAAGAGGTATTCACATAAAATGTTATGATAACATGTGAAACGGTTAAATTAAAGTTAACTAAGCATAATTATCCAACACACAAAACTTAACTATGCTTAAGGAATGATGGAAATCTAAAGCTTGCTTTATCATTGATCTTAAATAAAGTGACTAACATTCTACAAGCTATTAAATGAAATCATGCTATTAAACGAAATGATGCTATTAAATGAAATCACGCTATTAACGAAATTATGCTATTAAATGAAATCATGCAATTGAACGAATCATGCTATCAAACGAAATTATGCTATTAAATGAAATCATGTTATTACACAAAATTATGCTATTAAATGAAATCATGCTACTACACGAAATTATGCTATTAAATGAAATAATGCTATTAAACGAATCATGCTATTAAACGAAATTATGCTATTAAATGAAATCATGCTATTAAAGAAATTATGCCATTAAATGAAACCATGCTATTGAACGAATCATCCTATTAAACGAAATTATGCTATTACACGAAATTATGCAATTAAATGAAATCATGCTAGTACACGAAATTATGCTATTAAATGAAATCATGCTATTGAACAAATCATGTTATTAAACAAAATCATGCTATTAAATGAAATCATGCTATTAACGAAATTAAGCTATTAAATGAAATCATGCTATTGAACGAATCATGCTATTAAACAAAATTATGGTATTAAATGAAAGAATGCTATTAACAAAATTATGCTAGAAAATGAAATCATGATATTGAACGAATGATGCTATTAAACAAAATTATGCTATTAAATAAAATCATGCTATTACACGAAATTATGCTATTAAATGAAATCATGCTATTAAATGAATCATGCTAATAAATGAAATTATTGTATTAAATGAAATTGAGTAGTGCATGATAATCGAAAATAACAACGAAATACAGTAATGAATCATGCTTCTTAAAGAGGGAAAAAACTGATAGTGTCCAAGATTCAATGGAATTCAACAACTCCAATTGGCCACTATGCAGGAAATCTATCCAATCATCCGAATTCAAATACTTGTAACTCACGGAGCTTAAAGAGTTTAAGGCTGAAATTTGTAGGGATTCATACCAACATTCCAAGGAACATTATATCAAAAATTCAGATTACAACGCGTTCTACACAAAGAGATATGCTCTGACGAAATTAACTATCGGATTAGGGTTTTTCGGTGCAGATTCTAGCGGCTAGAATTTAAACAACAAAATCTCGACTTGCATACGACCAATCAGTTCCAAATTTGGGGGAGCGTCACTTAAGAATCTGAAGATTATCTCTACCAAAAATGGGCATCATCCAATAACCATAAATAGGGTAAAATACAACCACAAATCGGAACAGATTCTGCTCTGTGCATAAAACAGATTCTCGATTACTTCTATTTCCTTCCAAAACGAGATCAATACATCCAAAATCTCAATAAAAACCACACAATGTCTAGAACAACATAGATATAGGTCAAGAACTTCAAGAAACCAAAACCTTCTTTCAATAAAAAGGATGAAAAACGAGTAACAAACAAATGGAGTCCGCTAAACCTCCAACACTAGAGGGGTGACTGATTTGGCAAACACAAAAGATGACTCTCTCCAATGGGGGTTGCTAGCTCTTCTACCTCCATGCCCCAAAACACCACCACGCAAGGAAGAAATGCTGGAACAAGTAGCAAGAATCGATTTGTGCAAGAACTAGCAAGAAAACACAAACCGATTTGTAGTGTGGAAGATGGCTGAGACGGGAATTTTGCGGACTTCAAAGAACAACATTGAGAGCTCTCCTTTTAGGGTTTTCAAATATGATTTCTCTCTTGCATTAGGAGGTACTAAGTACCCCACATGGCCTTATAGAAGAAAAGGACAAAAATGCCCTTGGCAATACAAAAAAATTGATTTGAGGGCTCAGTTTGCATGCAAACCGAGCACCTCCCAAAATAACCCCCAAAATTCTAGAAAATGCAAATGTAAAAATTTGAAACATAATCCAGTATTTACAACATAAAATTTGATGTAATAAATCCAAAAATAATCTTCAAAATCTTCAATCCAAGTATCTCCTTCAAGCCGAGAGAAAGTGGATATACCCGATTAGGGTTTTGCATGGCTTCTCGTGAGAACGTGGCGTTGAACGTCTTTGTCTTCATGCATTGGTGCCTCCGTGAATCCCAATGAATGATTGTTCCCTACAAAATAATTACGCTTTAGTAAAATGATGAGTCTCTTGGCCCGGGCTTGGGTGAACGGTTCTTGGGGCACATCATCCTCCCTGGGTGATTGAAAATTTGACCTCAAATCCATTGATTGCTCCTTGACATTTTTTTTTCCTTTTACTTTTTCAATAATCCCTTACACCCTTGTTTTGAAGCTTGAACATAAATCCAATTCCATCTTTCATTGTGTGTTTGTTCCATCAATCCTAATGAAACACCATGAAGCACAAAATTGCACAAGTAGAAATTCAGACTTGGCAGTAGTTGGTACAATTTTGACAGCGATAAAAATGGGGTAATTTGGTAGACTTTAGGCTTGAGTTTTGGACAGTCCATCACCATATAAGTTAAAAAGAAGCCCTCAAAATTTCAAGGTCAAACACCAAGGGAATAAAAAGTTATGATAGAAACACTGAAACCTGTTCGGATTGACAAAAATGATTTCTCGGAATGGCAGTTTTCAGAGTGAATTTGTAATAGCCATAGCTTGGGCAATTAAATGAATTTTTCCACGAACTTTGGACAGTAGATAAATTTATGAGTGAGGAAACGCTCTGCCAAAATTCAGAATGAAACTCGTACCGACACAGAAGTTACGCTGAAAGAACCACACTGCCCAAATGGTACAAGAAAAATTACAGTTTCGGATACCATCTTGAAAATGATGCACAATCATAAATCTGCATCCAATTAAGCTCATATTCCACAAACGCTGCTTCAATCCAATAAAGAACAAAATCCCAAGTTCCCTGAGCAGAATTTGCAATAAAATTAATATAAGATTGCAGCAACATACTAGCAGTTCACCCCTCCACAATCCGAGAATAACTATATGGGTGTGCTTCCTAGGATCAACTCATTCATATGCTCATGATGTGCCCCTAGATCCCGTCACCTGAACTCGAGCCAAGGGCTCTTTTGGTTTCGAACATTTTTTTTATTTTGTAGGTATTTCTTCTCTAGCTAACTTGGAGGAGAGTTTTATGATCAATTAAATAAGAGGAGTTGGCCAATTTGGGCTAGTGGAGGTCTTGCAATCTTTGGAGAATATTGTGGGCTTCTCTTTTCCGCCAAGAATCTAACCTCCTATTGTTCAAGTACATTTTTGACAATTAGGAAGACTTCTTTTCAACTTGGGTCCTTCACACAAATTGTAGCCAACAGCCAGAGCTTTCCAACAACGTATTGGGAGTTTTATTATGTTTTCTTTTGCTATGTCATATGTCCCTTTTACAGAGTCTAAAATCCGACTCAGATTTATTGATCTTGTGTTAGTCATGTCTAATTTCTTAAGTCAGGGTTATTTTGGTCTTTCAAACTCTTGTAAGGGCATTAAGGGTTTATATGCCCTTGTTTTGTTGCTGGAATGGACTTTTGATGAATTTGAAAACAAACCCTAGAGTTTCTTTATGGAGAGACCCACGGCACCCCCCATCCATCGCCATTTCTTCCATAACCCGAACTCGGTGTTCTTGAGATCTTCTTGGCCGAGTTGTATGGGATTCTATCACCTTCAATACTTCTCCTTCAAGGTGATGATTGTGGTGTGGTGATAGAAGAAGATTTCCAAAACCTTGGAGAGAGCTTCCATCCGGTTAAGCCTTGAAAGTCGCCCTCTCACATTAGGAGGACCCGCGGACTCCTTTGTTGTTCTTGCTATTTCGTTTTGCTTCATCAAAGTGATTCTTATTCTTTGCTATTTGCTAATCATATATTTTGAATCCCTTGTTTTCGAAAGGTAATTTTATTGAATGGTAAGTGATTAGATTCGTTTGGTTGAAGAGTGTTTGTTGGCTGATAATCTGATTTTGGAATTTCTCAGCTCGGATCATCATATTGGATACTAAATTAAGTGACTTACTGTTATCATTTTGTGTTGATTTTTGGTGGAGATATTAGTATATTGTTGAGCTATATTCCTCCAAGTTTGACATTAATTGGTTGTTCAGATGTCGAATCTGTTCAGATGAAACTCTGATTTCGGATCTGTGTTGTTTCTGCCATAACTTGAGTTTTCGAGTGCTTATTGAGCTGAAATTTGGATATGTTGTAATACCCGTGTTCCTCCATTTTCCTCGTTATTGTAAATTGGATCCATTNNNNCTCCCCACTCGATCCTTTTCGAGTAAAAGATGACGATAAGTAAAGACGGTTGGTTGAAACCCTTCCGATTGCATATGAGTGAGAGGCATTTGATGTGTTATTGTATTGTTTGTTTTCATTCCTTACTAAGCCTGTTTTTGGGCTTACAGTGTCTACTTGTGGTGTAGGTAACTATGAGTCAATCTATCCAGAGGTTGACGAAGGGGAGTTTCCCGTGGAGGAGGCGAGTTATCCGGCGAGGTAGACTTGTGGTTGTGGCCCTCCTAAGTAAAAATGGTTGTTTTAATTAAGTCCATTTGAGGTCAAATGTTTTGATTTAGTTGTCCTATTTTGGCTTGTACAACCTAATGTTTAAATTCCGCTTAAGAACTCTGATTTGGTTTTATGAATGAATGCTCTAGTTTTAAAAAGGAAAATTTTATTTCCGCTATGTTTTTATTTATGAAAAAGGGGTTTTAAAAGACGGGTCGTTACATATGTTGTTTATGTACGTGTTGTTATTGTGACCTCCAAAATTGAGCTGAAGTTCACGTCTGGATTAAAAGTTATTTTCATTTGAATTTCATTGATCAGATTATTACATATTATTGTAGCCGATTTCTATCAAGTGCTCCTTGAGATTTTTGGAGCACATCATTTGGTATCAGAGCCTTTCTCACGTTTTTGCTGTATTATTGCGATTACTTGTGGTTTATTATGAGTACTAGGAGCGGAGCTCATTATCATAATACTAGGGAGACCAAGAACAATACAAGTGCACCACCCGAGGAAGTACATGAACAAGCGGAGCCTAGTACGCGAGAAATGTTTGAAATGATTCGTAAGCTTCAACAAAGTCTAGAAAATTGTTCTAGTAGGCATTTGAGGGGCCCTTGGACTCCTAAACCAAGGGAAAAATTCAACATATCAATCGAGTCAAGGGGCCGAAATAAAAACTTGTATGATAAGAGTGAGGGAGAAAGCGTTATGGAAGAGTTTCCAAATTCGAGAAGAAGATCTCATAAAAAGGATGATTTTAAGCTTATGGATTTATCCATCCCTCCATTTAGTGGATTCAACAATGATATTGAGTGTGTGGACTGGTTGGAAAAAGTTGATAGGATATTTGATTGTCACGATTTTTCGGAGACTAGCCTCCTCAGAATTTGTGGGATGTGCTAAATCTTAGTGGAATAATTTAATAGCTCAGCGGCTAATTGATGGGGAAGATGATCTTATTACTTGGAGTATGATGAAAAGGTCTATGAGAAAAAGATTTGATACATCTCGGCTAAGGGCTAAAGATATCCGTTGCTCCGAGTGCCTTGAAATTGGGCACCATGCTTCAAAATGCCCGAATCAAAAGAGTACTATCCTAAAAGATTGTGTGGTTGAAGAGAGAAGCGAAGTTGACTACATGGCAGCCACTAATGAAGAAGACTACTTGGAAGTAGAGACTATTTATGCTCTCGAAGGGGCACTATTCATGATGGAGACTCAAGCGGCTGAAATTTTTTTTTTCAAAGGTCCAATATGTGAAGATGATCATGTAGAAAATGAAGATATTTTTTTTGCCACAACTAATGGGTTCTAGTGGGAACATGAGATGGATATGCAAAATCAACATTGTAAGATTCTTCAAACACCAAGCCCATGGGAACAAGTTGCTAGAAATGAAACCGAGCTAGATGAAGTTAATACTGGCTTCCTTGAGTTGCTTATTCCATCTGTTTCTAACAAGTCTTTTTATGTTTCATCTTGTCGTGAAGAAAGTTATATTGATGAAGAGCTACCAAATTTAAAAGTGGATGAGGAAGAAACTTCCCCTCAAAGGGAGACACTTATGGTCCTAGAGGAAACACGCCTAATAGAGGATGGAAAGTCCTTCACTTTGCCTAACCGAAGTGATATATGTAAAATGGAAGAAACTTGCATAGCGGAGCATGGAGATGAGTTCTTTGCAGCAACCATTGAACGAGAAAATGATTTTAAGGAGTTAACTCTTATTCAAGAGGAACTTTTTTTCTTAACCGTAGAAAGACCTCTTATTATTGAATATTGAGAAGAGAAAATTCATGGCAAGTTGACTTGTTATGATTTATGTTGGGGCATAGACAAAGTAAATTTTTTATTCACAAATAGAATGAGATTTAACATCCATGCTTACATGCATATGGATAAAGGTTGGGACTTTGGTGCATTACCACCTTTGAGTCTTTATTTGCTAGTCTATGATAGTGGAGAATCAAGCATACTAGTCGAAATTAGTTGCTCGAGGTATCCCCGACCAAACACTTTGATAACTAGGCTTTTTGAAATAGGATGGATCAAGAGCTTTTTTAGTGATAAATCTAGTCAACCCAAGGGGATGAGAAATATTGACAATAGTGTCTTTGAAGCAATACTTAAATTCTTAAAATGCAAGAAGAGGAAGACAACATTGTTGACCGGCACACCAAAACCAAGGTACTCCCTCTTGTCTGACTTGAATGCTAAGCTTTTTGGATTTTGTTGGATTACAGGGCTGCATATTGATGATAAAGGCTCTGGTCCTTGGAGTGATTTAAATATTAAGGAGCTCAAGGATGGGTATGACCCAATGGAAGACATTTTCAAGAAAGATGGCAATCCTAATGTATTTAAGAACGAGCTTCTAAAGTCCACCGTATTTGTAGTTCAAGGTGGGGATCTAACTCAATACGTTGAAAAAAAGAAAATATGCGAGACTTGTTGGGAATTTTTCTTTTGGTCTCTCAAGCATGAAGATGGTGCATGGCAACAAGTCCTTATTGATGGGCAAGGAAAGATAGGTTATCTTGATATACTCCTTGAAAACTTTATTATTGTTCTTTTATATGGATACTCTAATATGAATGAGTTGACCATGATGTCAACAAATGCTTCCCATTTGATCCAAGAGGGAGATTTGTTGAAGATAATCAATTATATTTCCTAGATTTGAGGGCAAATCCTTTTCAACCTAGGGAGTATGATGTGCCCCAAGATCCCATCACCTGAGCTCGAGCCAAGGGCTCCTTTGATTCCTAACATTTTATTTATTTTGTAGGTATTTCTTCTCTGGCTAACTTGGAGGAGAGTTTTAGGATCAATTAAATAAGAGGAGTTGGCACATTGTGGGCTTCTCTTTTCCGTAGAGAATCTGACCCCCTGTTGTTCAAGTGCATTTTTGACAATTAGGACGACTTCTTTTCAACTTGGGTCCTTCATACAAATTGTATCCAACAACTACATCTTTCTAACGACATATTGGGCTTTTATTTTGTTTTCGTTCGCTACGTCATATGTCCCTTTTACATAGTCCAAAATCCAACTCGGATTTATTGATCTTGTGTTAGTCATGTATAATTTTTTAAGTCAGGGTTATTTTGGTCTTTCAAACTCTTGTATGGGCATTAAGGGTTTATATGCCTTTGTTTTGTTGCTAGAACATACTTTTGCTGAATCTGAAAACAAACCCTAGAGTTTCTTTGTGGAGAGACCGGCAGCACCCCCCCCCCCCCCCCTCCATCGCCATTTCTTCCATAACCCGAACTCGGTGTTCTTGAGATCTTCTTGACCGAGTTGGAAGGATTCTATCATCTTCAATACTTCTCCTTCAAGGCGATGATTGTTGTGTGGTGATAGAAGAATATTTCCAAAACCTTGGAGAGAGCATCCATCCGGTTAAGCCTTGAAAGTCGCCCTCTCACATTAGCAGGACCCGCAGACTCCTTGGTTGTTCTTGTATTTCGTTTTACTTCATCAAAGAGATTCTTATTCTTTATTGTTTGCTAATCATATATTCTGATTCCCTTGTTTTTGAAAGGTAATTTTATTGAATGGTAAGTGATTAGATTCGTTTGGTTGAAGAGTGTTTGTTGGCCGATAATATGTTTCTGGAATTTCTCTGCTCGGATCATCAGATTGGATACAAAATTGAGTGACTTGCTGTTATCATTTTGGGCTGATTTCTGGTGGAGATATTATTCATATTGTTGAGCTATATCCTCCAAGTTTGACGTTAATTGGTTGTATACAAGCGGATTTCTATTCGTGTGAATTTCAGATGTCGAATCTGTTAAGATGAAACCCTGATTTTGGATCTGTGTTGTTTCTGCGATAACTTGAGTTTCCTAGTGGGGATTGATCTTAAATTTGGATATGTCGTTTATGTACGTGTTGTTGTTGTGACCTCCAAAATTGAGCTGAAGTTCACGTCTGGATTGAAAGTTATTTCCGTTTGAATTTGATTGATCAGATTATTACATATTATTGTAGCCGATTTCTATGAAGTGCTCCTTGAGATTTTTGGAGCACATCAGCTCACTAACACATCATCCACCTTGATCAAATGGAAAACATTTGTTGATATCATGAGTCAACGCTTTCATATTAGAGTATCCAAGAAAAAGAACAATAAGAAAGTTTTCAATGATCATATCAAGATAGTCCATCCCACAATCCAAGTTAGCATCTTTATCATAAAATCGTTCATCATAGGGAAAGAAATCAATGCTAGCCATCTTGTCAATATATCGCATCCCCTTGGGTTGAATAGACTCATTATTAGCAAAACTTTTGATACATCCTATTGTAAAAAGCCAAGTAATCAATTTGTTTAGTGGTGCATACCTCGAGCACCTAGTTTTTACTAGATTACTTGTTTCTCCGATATCCTAAACTAGCAAATAAAGCCTTGATTGAGGTAATGCTCCTAAGCCCCAATCTTCATCCATATGCATGTAAGCATAGTTGATAGATCTCCTTTCATTTGTGAGCAAAGAAAATACTTTATCCATGTTCCAACAAAAATCATAACAAGTTAACTTCCCTTGACTTTTCTCTTCACGACATTTTATAGTGAAAGGTCTTTCTATTGCTAAAAACGTTTCCTCTCCACCAAGAGTTAACTTTTTAAAATGACTTTCGCCTTCAAAGGTTGCTGCAAATAATTGACAGGCTCCAAGAAACAAATGGAAAGCCTTAGAGAAATCTGTTCCGGAAAATTAACACTACTCGAACCAGCAGCAATGAGATAATCAAGCTCCAAATATACACGTGAACTAGAGGTATATTTTGGAGAACATAAACTTTATATACTCAGGAAAGTTGTATAAAAAATCCAGCCCAAAAATCAAGAGAAAATACAATGGAGTCCGCTGACCTCCTAGTGAAAGGGGCGACTTTGGGGTTGGCCGAAAACCAACACTCTCCAAGGTTGGAAAGTTCTCTTGTCTCCACACCACAATCTTACCTCGAAAGATAAGGATTGGAAGAAACAATATCCCAATGATGCAAGGTTGAGAAGCTTCAAGAGGGGCCTTGCTTGGGGGATGGATGAAATCGGCGCTAAGGGAGGGGGAGGCCGTGGCTAGGTGTTTTCCAAAACACTAAAATTGTCTTCAATTCAAAACTGCTTCCAATCTTCCAAAGGAGGGTATTTAACCTAAGGTTTACAAAAATAGGTTGAAAGATCAAAATACCCCTAATGACGAAAATTCGGCATGAGGGTGCGGTTTTCATGCAAACCGCACACCTCTCTAGCATCTCACAACACAATAAAAGAAAACCAAATAAAATTATTGTTCAGAAAACTAATTCTAATAAATCAAACAAGACCTTAAATAGCATTCATATTCTTCACGTCACCACTCTTCATAACTGATGTGGAATTCAGCTTAGGTTGGTGGTACACAATCCCATGAGATCAAATAAAAAGGAACTCCTTTATCCTCTTGTGATATATCTTTCAAAGAATCCCACATTTTGGTATTTCCTGCAAAAATATAGAAGCTGGTTAGAAAAGAAATAAGCTCCTTGACTCGACTCTGGACGATAGGATTCTGGGGCACATCAATAATTCATTTCCATGCTCCACTATACTTGCTTCTTCCATTTTACATAAAAAATTTTGGTTAGGCAAAGTGGAAGGCTTTTTATCTTCCATGAGCATTTCCTCCATGGCCATGTGTGTTTCCCTTTGAGGAGGAGCTTCTTTCTCATCCACCTTTCACTTTGGTAGCTCCTCATCAATATAACTTTCTTCAAGACAAGATGAAACATAAAAGGACTTGTTTGAAACACATGGAATTAGCAACTCTTGGAAATCGGTATTAACTTCATCTAACTCGATTTCATTTCTAACAACTTCTTCCCATGGGCTTGGTGTTTGAAGAATCTTACAACGCTGATCTTGCATCTCTATCTCATGTTTCTTCTCGGCCTCATTAGTTGTGGCAAAAAAAATTTCTCCATTTTCTACAAGATCATCTTCACAGATTTGATCTTTTGAAAGAATTTCTTCAGCTGCTTGAGTCTCCATCACAAATAGTGGCCCTTTGGAAGCATAAATAATCTCTACTTCCAAGTTGTCTTCTTCATTAGAGTCTGCTAAGGAGTCAACTTGGCTTCTCTCATCAATCAAACATTCCTTTATAATAATATCCTTTTGCTTTGGGCATTTTGAAGCATTGTGCCCAATTTCAAGGGACTCGGAGCAACGGATGTCATTAGCCCTTAGCCAAGATGTATCAAATCTTTTTCTCATAAAATTTTTCATCATCTTCCAAGTAATAAGTTCATCTTCCCCCTCCGAGCTTTCAAATTATTTTACCAAGATTTTACGTATCCCCCAAATTCTAAGGAGACTAGCCTCACTTTACCTTTATCCGAAAATTCGTGACAATCAAATATGCTCTTGACTATTTCCAACCAATCCAAACCTCAATATCGTTGCTGAATTCGCTAAATGGAGGACTGGATAAATTCAAAAGCTTCATTTCATTCGTGTCATGAGATCTTCTTCTCGAATTTGGAAGCTCTTCCATATTGCATTCTCCCTCACCCTTACCATACGAGTTTTTATTTCGTCCCCTTGACTCGATGGATGTGTTGAGTCTTTTCCTTGGTTTAGGAGTCCTAGGGTCCCTCACATGCCCACTAGAATTCTTCTCTTGACTTTCTTGTAACTTTTAAAAGCATGTCCTTCATCTCTTCATAGTGAGCTTGAAATTTTTTTTCAAATCGGGTGTGCTCCCTCTCGTGTGATGGTGATTCTTTCGACTCCACTCTCCTACCCCATTGGTAGTTCACACCACTTCTTGTGCTCATGATAGACAACTAATTAAGCCCAATAACACAGCAAAAATGTGAGCTAAGCTCTGATACCAAATGATAGTGTCCAAGATTCTATGGAATTCAACAACTCCAATCGGCCACTATGCAGGAAATCTATCCAATCATCCGAATTCAAATAATTGTAACACACATGCAGGGGTTCATACTAACATTCCAAGGAACATCATAAAAAAAAGCAGATTATAATGCGTTCTACACAAAGAGATATGCTCTGACGAAATAAACCCTTGGATTAGGGTTTTTCAGGGCAGATTCTAGCGACCAGAATTTAAACAACAAAATCTCGACTTGCATACAGCCAATCAACTCCAAATTTGGAGGAGCGTCACTTAACAATCTCAAGATAATATCTACCAAAAATGCGCATCATCCAATAACCATAAATAGGGTAAAATACAACCACAAATAGGAACAGATTCTGCTCTGTGCATAAAACAGATCTCGATTACTTCTATTCCCTTCCAAAACGAGATCAATACATCTAAAATCTCAATAAAAACCAACCCACGTCCAGAACAACATAGATTTAGTTCAAGACCTTCAAGAAAATGAAACCTTCTTTCAATAAAAAGGATGAGAAATGAGTTACAAACAAATGGAGTCCGCTAAACCTCCAACACTAGAGGGGCGACTAATTCGGCAAACTCAAAGGATGACTTTCTCCAATGGGGGTTGCTAGCTCTTCTACCTCCACGCCCTAAAACACCACCACGCAAGGAAGAAATGCCGGAAGAAGTAGCAAGAAACGATTTGTACAAGAACTAGCAAGAAAACACAAACCGATTTGTAGTGTGGAAGATGGCCGAGAAGGGAATTCCGCGAACCTCCAAGAACAAAATTGAGAGCTCTCCTTTTAGGGTTTTGAAATCTGATTTCTCTCTAGCATTAGGAGGTACTAAGTACCACTAATGGCCTTACAAAAGAAAAGGGCAAAAATGCCCTTGGCAATACAAAAAAAAATTGACATCAGGGATCGGTTTGCAAGCAAATCGAGCACCTCCCAAAATAACCCCCAAAATTCTAGAAAATGCAAAAGTAAAAGTTCCAAACATAATCCAGTATTTTAAACATAAAATTTGATGTAACAAATCCATAAATAACCTTCAAAATCTTCAATCCAAGTATCTCCTTCAAGCTGGGACAAAGTGGATGTAGCCGATTAGGTTTTTGCATGGCTTCTCGTGAGAACGTGGCGTTGAACGTCTTTGTCTTCATGCATTGGTGCGTCCGTGAATCCCAATGAATGATTGTTCCCTACAAAATAATAACGCATTAGTAAAGCGACGAGTCTCTTGGCCCAGGCTCGGTTGATCGGTTCTTGGGGCACATCATAAATGGCAGAAAAATCTCAAGGCAAATGGTGAAACATGCAGTTTGAACAACTAATTATAGCAAAAATTACAACATCTAGACATGCTTTTAATCGACTATTACGGCGGAAATAGTGAATCAAAACGAACTATAAATCTAGCTTCTAAATCAACATCAATAAGAACCAGGAATAACAAAACAGGATGGCAATAACATGCTTCAAAATTTGTGCTGTCAGTAGCAGAAAAATGCTAGAACAAAATAGCAAGAACATGCTTTTAGCGACTAAACGAAACAACAGTGTAATATGAATAATTGAACATGCCTTAAATCAATGAACAACACAACAGAAAATGTACACTAATAAGCCCTTCTAACGATTGCAAGTAGCAGTGAACAATATTTGGACGGGCAGCAAAAACAAGCTATTTAGCAGCCACAGTCAACAGTAACTAATAAAGAACGAAAATGGCGAAGACAAGGTTCTTACAATTAAAACTGCGACAACAACGTTAAACACAGCAGCTAAATATGCTCATCAATGACTAAGAGGACAACAACCAGTATTTTCAATAGAACGATGAGTACTGCATTTAGTGAAATAGCAGCAACACAATGGATCTAACGTGCTTATTATTGAAAGTGGCAACAAGTATATCAATGGACATACCAACAGCGGAAATAATATTGCTGACATGTGTAACATAGGGAATAAATCCTGTGCAGCAAAATAGAAATCATGTTTTGAAACAGAACAAATTTCAGAACAATATGCTACAAACACATCTACGGCAAGTAGACCACAGCAAACAGCAAGGGAGACATTAGGGGAATGTAACCACTACACAAATAAGAACATAACTACAAAATAGGACTGAGACACACATGTTAGAGCGGCATAGGATAAAATATTCACTGAACAGAACAATATAATAATTGTTCCAACTTATTTCTACTTAGCAATCGTCCACCCATGCTTCATAACTTTCCTTGATATCATCATCTCTTTTCATCATTGAACAAGCATTAAATGTAACTACAGAAAAATAACTAGAAGCATAACACGAACTAGAGGAGGCAAAACAAATACAGAGCAAAACATAAAACCAACAAAAATCAATACACACACTCGTTTACTTGGGTGTAGGGCCTCCATCTCGCCAAGACTACCCATTCCAGTTGAAGCTCTGGACCTCCATGCTCCAAGCAGGAATCACTCTCTGGGAAGAACACCGAACGTTGGACGGAAGAAGAGGAAGAAGTGGGAGACAAGTAGGGGCTCTCTCTCTCTCTCTCTTCCACCTAGGGGCAAATTGTATGAGAGGCAGGAGGAGCAGGGGACAAATCCTTGTTGGTCAGCCATAACCGTGCGATTTTGTGATGAAAAATCGTGTTTCTATTGGTTGGGTGTCGTTCTCCTTCTGATTTTAAATCAGTTTTGTCGTTGTATAATGAGGATTCAGACGATAGGATGCATCCGAATTCTGCCCATACGGTCCGAATTCAGAATTTGAACGTGAAATGGTGTTTGAGATATCGTCCGCGTGCATCCGAATTTGTCCAGAATTTAGACAGATTCAAACACACAACGTCTGCCGTGCTTGTTGTCATCCGAAATCATTCGGAGTCATCCGAATTCACCATGAATTGAAATAGATTCAAACGCACAGCGTCCGCCACGCCCGCTGTCGTCTGAAATCGTTCGGAGTCGTCCAAAAAACAAAATTTCCACTTCTTTCACATTTTCAACTAGACTTCCATCTAAATTACTTTCCACGAAATTATAAGTCACCACTTAAGGCACATAGAGATGAGTTGTATCATGAAATTTTAACTTCAAAGTTTGATTATATCGCTTAACGGGAAATGTTAGTATTGGGTGGTTACAGTCTTGGCTAGTGGAGGCCCTACCCACAAGCAGCGTGCGTGAGTTTTCTCGATTTCTTTATTGTTAGTTTCCTGAAATTATCTTTATTGCACATGCTTTACTTTGATAGAGATCAATGGTTTACTTTGATAAAGAAGTGATGAATGCTTAGTGCTTGAATGTGATAAATGAATAATGCGAGAATGATAATGTTTGATGTTAAGTCCTGTAGTGTAGAATGATGAACCGATAAGCATGAATGAGCTAAGAGTTCCCTTAACAACGATTATGTTCTGTACATTTTATTGTCTTACTTGCAGTAGTTTCTCTAGCTGTTAGTGCTACTTTGTTATGCTATTATTGTTGGAATCCCTGTGTTAGGAATCCCTGTGTTAGTTAGAAGTTTTATTTCCTTAATCTTAACACGTTTAACTTACTAGGTCAATAACTATAACAAAGAACTAAGTCATTAATCGAATCGATATTCCCTTAATTCAAGCATGTTTAAGTAACTAGAATCATAATTGTAATTACTCCCTTAATCCGAGCATGTTTAATTAACTAGAATTCTAAGCATGGTTAATTAATTAGACCATTTATTGTAATTAATCCCTTGAGCATGTTTAATTAACAAGAATAGTAATTGGAACTAAGTTGTCAACTCTAGCTAAGAACTACATCGTTGCATTATGTTTTACTTTCAGATGCATGTTGCCTTTAGTTTTAATTTCTTATACTTGATTCATATTGTTACCCATGTCTATTTAATGTCATCATACTCTTGTGAAACATGCTTTATTTGTTTGAATAGTTAGTTGACATATGTGTGAAGCATGCTTTATTTGTTTGAATAGTTAGTTGACTTATGATCTCAGTTTAATAACATGTTTCGATCGCTATTTCTTTTACTATTGTGTTTCGTAAATTCAAGCATTCCATTCGCTTTTTTAATTTGTTGCTATATTGTTCGTTTTTAATGATTGTTATTTACTTTCCTTTATATGCTCAATTATTTTTATTTAATTTCCTTATATGCGCTATTCAATTATAGTGATTGTTATGTCATACTGTATCAACATGCATCATGCTACCACAAACAAATAGGGAGTGCCACCTCTAAGGTGCTACTCATATGCATTATGTGAGGGAAAATGATAAATGAAAAGAATGAATGAAAGAAAATATGGGGAGTTAAGGGACAGACGGATAGTGTGAATCTAATCAGGTAAACTTGACAGGTCTCCTCCCTCATCGGGAACGGGACAACAACCATCAGTGGTTGGAATCCACTCAGGACTATACCTCTAACACGGGTTCCTCTAATCTCTCGCTTGACATACAAGTTATGAAAGAAAGAACGAAAGAATGAAAGTAAAGAAAAGACTGGTTTGGGGCGGTATCCATTCCAGAAAGAACTAAAAGATAGGCATAAAGCATGTTGTATAACCCCAATTCCTTACTACGCCTTTAGGCTCACATATTACTTGTGGTGTAGGTACATATACGAGAAAAAATGAACAGATTGAGAAGCAGGGATGAAGGATTTGTATGCGCGGGAACTTGTGGCTAGTTGGACTAAGGAAAGTAAAAGATAAAAATGTTTGTAATTAACATGTAATGCTTTGTTTAGTATTTCTTAAACAAGTTATTTACACTTTCACTATGTTTTGATAAATCTGCTTTGTTTCTTAATTTGACTTCCGCTACGTTTTGAGAAACGATTTTATAATTATAGCTTTTCAATACTTACAACGATTTTCATAACAGGTATAACGAAAGGGTTTTGACGGTCTAGCTTTTTGAAAGAACTATGATACATTTGAAAAGGACTTTCCGTTGTTTACAAAAGGAAAGAAAATTTTTGAATTTTAACGCATTTTAAAAGGTATGAAAAGTTAGGTTGTCACACTAACAAACACCAGTGGATTCATACACCCAAGTTTTATAAAGAAATTCATATGATGAGTCTCTGTATCTTAGCTACCGCTATCTCTGGAAAGGTTTTACAGTACATCTCTCAAAGCAATAATAGGATCAGCAAACTGTCGCTCAACAATCTGTACAGTAGGGGCAGTTGGTGCACGACTTCTAGAAGCTCTTCTCAAAGGCATTTTGATTTGAAAAAGTAATAATCAAATTAGAATACATCCTTAGGCACAACAATAGCAACTCACTTTTGCATTACTACACTATCTATTTTAGTGATATCACTTTTTAAGATGCTAACCTGATTCTGATACCAAAATTTTTGTAACGACCGAAATGGGACCCGAGATAGAACAACGAACAATCCTTCTCAAAAAGGAATCGAGTTGCCCAACCCTTTTTAAAACATAGTTACTCCTAGAGACACAACATATGCTGTGGCCTTATTATTCTAGTTAACAATAACAAACAAGCACATTCTCTAACAGTCGAATAAGCATTAAAGGAAAATATGTGTAGTGAAAACATAATAGATAATATGAAAAATAATTCATTGTAAGACATAAAATAAATCTCTACCTCTATTAGTCTACCAATAGCCAAATAAAGCTCAATCAATCAAGAAATTAATCAGTTCAAATCTCTCGCTAATCCGTTTGACCTACCAAATATGCATATACAAATCAATACATTTTTTCCAAACCTTTTAAAAATTCGTTGGAACCTATAACTAGGACAACCAACTTGGGGGATTCACAGAACAATCCCCAAAAATATCCAATTTTCAATAGTGCATTCCTTGCACTATTGAAAATTTATTCGAACACAGATTTAGTCCAAACGTCCACTCTAGAAGTGTTGTTCCCTTGGTCCATTTTTGCTGAAACAAATACTAGAAGCATGTGTTTCTACTACGGATGCACAGGTATCCACTGTGGAATCCTTCACTTTTGCAGATATGTGTCTTCTGCATGCTTCCATGAGAATATTCAATTCCACGTACATTTTTGTTATGGAAGCATTTGCTCCCTCTGCAGCAATTGTCGCTCCCGCTATAGAAGACTTTGCTCCGACTATAGAAGTCTTCACTTCTACAAACACATGTTATATGCATACCATTGCAAAAACCTTCTCTTCATTAGGATTCTGTAGACATGTGTCATGTACATACCATTACGGAAACCTTAATTCCTATTTCTGCTATAGAAGCCTTCACTTTTGAAGACACGTGTCATCCGAATACCATTGCAGAAACTTTTTACTCCATTTTCTGCTACAAAAACCTTTATTCTTGCTAACACATATTTTTTTGCAGTGAAAGCAAACTCGCTTGCTACACAGAATTTCCAGGAAATCAAAGGCTCCATCTTTTTTTCAAAAATTTTCCAACTTTGACAGTATAGAATATTTTTATTCATAAATCTCACTCTTTAAACCACTGATTTTCATATTCAAATTAGAAACCAAAATTTCTAACAACTAACACAATTTATGGTCAGATACTGTATAGAGAATTCAATATACATTTTGAGAATATTCGTGTCTCCGGCTTTTGAATTTCAAATTTCAACAACTAAATCCAATAGGTAAAATGTCAACTTGATAAATTTCAATAATTAAAATTGTAAGTTCTAACATGATATATTTTCACAACATGAATAGTATAAATTTCTTACCAAATATGTTAATTCTAAATTTTAATTTATAGCCAAGTCTCTCTCACTCAACACTCTGTTTTTCTTTAGAGAAAATATTCAAAACTGAAAAGCATTGAAAATCCTAGAAGGCATCCTTAAATGGTGGTCAAAGGAGGAATATTTTCCTAGAAAACTAACATGGAGAAGTAATTAAATAATACATTAAATTACCATTTTTAATTATTAAAGGAATATACTTAATTATCCTTTAAAAGTTACACTTGTCAGAAGACAGAACGAAACTTCAAAGGTTGGGCATGGAAGCAAAAAACTTGGGAGCACCATTTGTTAGATAATCACGATAATGGACTATGTAGATCACTCAGTATTGCAAATGCATTACAACTATATTTATAGTGCTATTATTATATAAATTATATAAAATTTGATAATAGATTAAATATGTATTGACGATTTTGAACATACTATAGTAGATTTGCTACAACAATGAAGAAATAAGAATTTGGAAACCTGTTTATCGAAAAATAGTCAACATTTCCATAAATTTAATTAGTTAAAGGTTATTTCATAAAATGACGTGCAACAGAATCCACACGTGGTATGTTGGTTGGAAAAATATTTCCTATAGTTACAACTATTTTTGTTACCAAGGTATCCTTTTAATAAAAGGAATTCACTCCAACAAGTAAATTAAGTGTTTTGTACAATCTTACAGAAGAATTTCACTAACATAATTGGCAAGAAGATTGTACTGAGTTGACAAAGTTCAAGTAATGCTCACAAACACCTAAACTTTCAACCCTCACAATCACAAAGGTAAAAAATAATCCAAGAGAATGCAAAAATGATTCCCTAAGCTAAGAGAAATCTAATTGATCGAAAACTTTCCAAGATGAACCGTATGGTGAGCTTAAATAGCTCCTCCAAATTTAGGGTTGACTAAAATTACAAAACTTACCTTACTAGGGCTCCTACTCGATCTAGGACAACCCATAATTGAGTGACTCTACTATTAATCATAAAATAAACTATAAATGAAACTCAAAAGCTTGTGTATAGCGGTGATCCAATCGATCATTCTCCAAGATCCATATTTAAATTGAGTTAAGCTTCATTCCTGAGTAAATAAAAATTGGCTTTTTTGGCAAAAACAAAGGTCTAAGTTAAGGGAATCTTTTGGCATAGCAAACAAACTCCAAATTTAATGAACACCTCATTGTAAAAAGCTTGAGATGTTAGCTAAAATATTTATGAAGTACACTTTTTGATATGGGGTTGTTAAGGTTGCCAAATATGCCAAATAGTCCTTGAAGGTCAGATCATTGGCACTTTTGGCATGTCTAAGAAATCTTCTAAACTTGTGCTTGATCTTCCACTTATGCTTCATTATGAAGAACTCCATAAGATTTTTGGATCCTAAATAGGTGTAGTTTATATCTTGGATATATTTTTCTCCTTGATCACTTACAAAAAGAAACAGTGAAATTATCGATAGAAAATCTCCTCACTCAATAGTGAATTGTAGGTCCCTGTGGCACATCATCCTCCAATAGTTAAAGAGGATTTTACTTCAAATCTAGAAGTTGTACTCCATTGTATTCTTCACGAAATTATAGTGATAAGCCTTGAACAATGAAAATGGTAAAGATTTCAAAAGTTTTTGGATATTCAAACTTATTTAAATTATCAATAAGCTGTTCTAAAATCTTTATCCTCCACATAAATCTCCGATAAAATGATGCCAATCCATGAAAAATTCTAACTTCTGAATTATTCTTTCGAGTTTACCACTCCTTAAATGCTTGGTCTTTAGTTTCATCCACCTCAATGACTCGTCTAGTTAATGTAAGGCCAGGAAATTGGACTCTTTTTTGCACAGAAGAGCATTTTTTTAGATTGCCATAAAACTTGGCTTCCTTGAACTTTTCAAACAAACGTTAAAGATGGTTCAAGTGTGACTCCAAATCGGTACTATACATCAATATATCATCAAAGTAAACGACGATGTACTTCCCCAATAATTCCTTCAATGCATGGTCCATTAGTCTCATATAAGTGGTAGGAGCATTAGACATTCTGAAATGCATCACTAACCATTCATAAAGTTTGTACTTGGTCTTGAATGTCATCTTCCACTCATCTTCTTCCTTCTTATAGATTTGATGGTATCCACTCTTGAGATCTATAATATCCCAAATCTTCGTTGAGCTAAAAATATAACTTGAGTGATAATTTTGGGATATTAAGAGTTAAGTTGGACAAGTAAAAATATTGGTCAAGAGAAATGCAATTGGAATAAGTTAATTATTATAGCCCATTGGCTTTATAGTTAGATTACGAGAAGGATTAAAGTCAATTGGAGTTAGATTGCATGATATCAATTGGTTTGATAGTCAGTGAGAATACTAAGAGAAAATATATTTCAACGCAATTGGATATTGTAAGATTGAAAGTATATAATTTATACTATTTTAAGGACACATTGGATAAATACTGAAGTACACCATATATATTGAAGGATATGTAATTGGAAGAGTGGATTATAGTTTATTAAGAAGTATGTATAAATTGTCATGTTATGGAATAACGAAATAATACGAGTTGAGGTTGGTTATTGGAAAAGTGAGAATAGGTGATTAGGGATAATTTATATTTGTATAGATTAAGGATGTAGGTGTCACATTAGGAGCAGTCTAAAGAGAAACATAAATTGTAACTTGGAATGTGCAGATGATCGGAGCGGTCGATTGACAAGGTGTCGATCGACCGGCATCATCGACCGCATATTTGAAGCAATGTTTGGCAGATGCTGGCTGGAGGAACGGTCGTTCATCCTTCATGAAAGTTGATCAGCCGCCATTTATGATGAATGCTCTGGAGAGTCTAGAACGTCTAGAAATAAAGATGTGTGTCATTAGAGTTACTTGGAACGTCTAGGAATCGAAGGACATGAGGTTTATTGCGTCTGAAGTTGAAGCAAATAGACATTATAATCATTGGATCATCAAAGAGTTACCTCTGTTAATGATAATGAGTCTGGATAGTTAATGAAGTGTCTAGTGGCCTTCTATTTTCTGGACGTTGAAGGACCATGTGAAGTCATCTATAAATAGAGACATAGGCAGTGAAGTTTTGGAGAAGAAAAATAGTTGGGTTACTCTGTCCATTTTTTGAGATGGGAGTGACGTGCTTCTAAAGCTTTGTTAGCATGAGGTATGTGAGTGTTTTGAAGGATTTGAAGAGAGAAACGAAGAGCCAGTGACTAACTCTACTATGAGGCTTTGATTGTTCATGGGAAAACCGTGAGGGTTTGATGGTGTGTGAGGTTTTCTGTGAAGTTGTTACAGGATGAAGTTTCGGTGCTGTTCTTAGACGCTTTGGTTTGGGTTGAATGAACTGAGAGGATTGTGAGAGAGAGTCTGAAGAAGGAAGTCTTTGATGAAAATGGAAGTTTGTTCCTGTTTATAGTATCAGTTCACGGATGCTTTAGGTACAAAGGTTCTCTCCTAAATATGTTATTGGTTTATAGTGAGTGATAAATTAATGGATTATTGGAATAAGAATATTGTTTGGAAAATAAATGATAAATGGGTATTCGAGTATTATTTGGGAAATAATACTAGGGTTAGGAATTAAATAGGTTTGTTAACAATAGGCGAAATGATAAGTTATTGGATTAAGGTTTATTATTGTTGTTGGACTAAGTGATTATTATTTGGTGATATGGGCTTTATTAATTGATAGATTATTATTGGTTTAGGTTTTTAGTAATATCATGTGAAGTTTATTGGCATGGATAAGATTGGAATAAATATTGAATTAAGGGTTGTAATTATTGGATAAAGTAATAGTTTATATATAATGGGAAACTATTTATTTATAGGTGTATGAGCATGTTAGTTGAAGTTAGGGAAACTAGAGGATCTAGTTTTTGGAAAATAATTATTAATAGTTTTATGTACTTTGTTCGAAGGGACCTACATCTCGAGAAATTAGGGTTTTTTTTTTATGTTTGTTTATTAAATGCATAAATTATGTTATTGTATGAAAATGTATATTGTTTGATTGTATGCTTAATAGATTAAGTTTAGTTCCTTAGGTAGGAAAAATCACGTTTTAAGGATACGATTAAGGAATACGTTAGATATAATTTGTATGTGCACAAAAATGTTAAGACTTTAAATACTAATAAACGTAATTAGTTGTTTCTATGGACCGGTTAGTTAGCCCGGCATAAAAACCAAAGATAAGAACTGTGGTCTGGTTTGATACGCCCAACACAAATATCAAGTAAACTACTGTGGACCAGTTAGATATGCCCGGCACAGATATTTATATGGTCTGGTTTGATACGCCGGCATATAAACAAATTAAAACAATGTAAGACAACAGAATTAAACAATAAAATATGTAAATAACTATTCTTATGAATTGGTTGGATACGACTGGCATAGGAATCAAAGATGAGTAATAACTGTGGACCGGTTGGATATGCACGGGACAAATGTTTATATGGATTGGTTTGATACGCCTGGCCTATAAACAATAAATGA
Source organism: Begonia loranthoides (assembly GCA_022433065.1). Lineage (NCBI taxonomy): Eukaryota > Viridiplantae > Streptophyta > Magnoliopsida > Cucurbitales > Begoniaceae > Begonia > Begonia loranthoides. The sequence continues at coordinate 15,761,210 of CM039485.1, forward strand.
ATGATTGTGTGGATCGGTTAGATACGCCCGCATATAATCAAACGAAATAACGATCATAGATATGAACAGTAAAAGAGAAACGAAACAGAAAACCTAATACGATGCTATAGAAATTGTATCTAATTCTATGTTTTACTTTTGTATTACGTACTAAGCATTATGCTCATAGTTAAGTCCCGTTGATGTAGGTAAGGAGCAGATGAATGGATAAAGCTGTTGATGACATAGCTGATGGAGTGTTGATGTGTAGACTTTTGTGCTGTTGGTAACATTGACCTGTGGTTATGGCTCACAAAATGGAATAAATGTTTTCAAGGCTTTTAAAAATTTTATGACTTCAAAAAATGGTTTTAAGATAATGTGCTTATTTAAATGTTTAGTTAAACAATGAGTTTATGGTATTTAATTGTAAAAGACTTCCGCTGTTTGTTTTATATGATTTAGACTTTCGCTGTATATTACGCAATGATTTTAAAAGAAAAAGAAACTTTTTATACGAAAAAGGTTACGAGATATTACAAGATCTACCATAGAGAAAATAGTAGATCTACTCAATTCGTCCAACATATCCTCAAACCGCAAAATAAGAAATCGATACTTGATAGTAATTTGAATGATTGCTATGAAAAATATTCTCCCTTTGGTAAGTATCTTCATCATTATAAAGCATAGTTCTATGGATCACCATCAATAAAGGTCCTTCTTGCACATAGATTACCTCTTCCTGCTCCTTGTCCAATATTGCTAAGTCATCTTTGCTCTCGTTCTCATTGTCTCCCTCTCGTGGAACCATAACTCTTCAATTTGGGCATTGAAAGGCAATATGTCCTAGACTGAGACACTTAAAACATTTGATGTCCTTAGATATAGTTGGAGAAGCGTCCTCAACTCATGTCTTCTCTTCAAAACCCTTTTTGGCAGTACCTTTGAAAGAGACATTCTTTACATCGAGCTTTGGTTAAGGATTAGTCATTTCAGCCATTTTAGCAAAATATCGGGAAGGAATAATGTAATATCTCAAATTTTCCCTATGCCAAGCATATGACTTAAGTAATAATTCTAAGGGGGTATTAGGAGCTGAAATGGACGATAAGTGTTGGTCAAGAGAGAACATAATTCAATAAAGTGAATTATGATACCCTGTGTTAAATTAATATTAAGTTTAGGAGGATGATTAAGTGAACCATGATAACCGGATTATTTAGCTTAGGGAAAGGATTAAGGTTACTAGAGAATTGTTCAGTGATATTGAAATTAGAACTAGATTAGTGAATTATAGTTAATGAAATTGGAGGTGACGAATAAAAGCTTTTGTTTAAGGTATTGATAAGAGAAAATATATTTGGCTATAATAAGGTTGAAATGTTGAGAATAATGAGGTTGTTAACATTTATGGATATATTGGGTAGAATAATGTAAAGGAGGAGTCTTTTGGAAATTAGCTTCTGTCCCTCGGGTTATTCTTGAAGCCTGGAGTGTTGAAGGAAAAGAAAGAGTAACCTTGAGGATGCTGTGATGAAGCAGTGTGCTGCTACAAGAAGCAATCTGTGGGTAAGTTATATTGGATGATAAGTGAATCAAAAGGAAAACTCAGGAAATTCTGAAAGTAGTGAGGTTATGAGTTTTTAATGAATAAAAGGGTGTTGTGAAAAATAGAAGGATTACTATTGTACTGTACGAGAAGGAATTCTGCTTCTGTGTTTTGCTCTTTGTTCTTGGGTGCTTATGGTAAGATGACTCTTCCATGGTTTCTGTCGAGTGATAGTATTGGACATATAAGTTATGGATTTTATTCTCTGTTGATAGTAGAATTAAGTCTGTTGGTTTCCGCCTATACAATTTCATTGATTCTATTATTATCTAGTGGAAAATATTGGTGTAATTACTGCCCGAGACTAATGAAAATAGGTTGGTTAGTTAATAATGATGTCATATAAATATAAAAAATACACACACACACACACACACACACACATATATATATATATAGAGTAAATGGTGGTTGATCGAATGAAATGTGGTGGTTGATCGCCCAACGATTACCGTCGATTGGTAAATTGAAAGAAAGAGTTAGTGGCTGATCGAATGAATTTGGCGATCCATTGTGGTCAAGGAATTGATCAACCAGCGATCTAGAAAGTCACCAGAACTGGAAACAGCCTCGCTTGGAAGATTCTAGGTTGACATTTAACACGTGTGGATGATGAGTTGTCTATCCCTCTTGGCTCTTCACATTCATGGAGACTGAAGAGTTGATTTTTGTAGCTTATATATAGTGGTGAGGGTTACGAGGATATCACAGAGAAGAAAACTGTAGGGAAACTCTGGAGAAATTTTAAGTGAATGTCAGAGAGGGTTCCTATATGAAGTAATTCCAAAAGGAACTATGAGACCTTACCTCTGTTAGGATTTGTTAGAGAGAAGGTTAACAGAGTGAGAAATTGTGAGGATATTCAGTGTTGTTTGGGCGGTGTGAGGCAGAGGGTTCTTGTTTTTGTGAGGGAGATAATTATGTGATTTTGTGAGAAAGTAAAGGTTTCTAGAAGAATGAAGGACAGCGAGGAAGGAGTTTTCTGGAAACATGTTATCCTCCGTTCTCGGATGTTAGGTATGAAAGTTCTCTCTTGAATATATAGTGTTTGTTTTGTTGATGGTATGTCCTCTACCAAACTTGATGAACTGTTTGTGGTTAGTGATTGGGTGGTTTGTAAATTATTATCTACTGTTGTTAATCGTGGGGTAATATTGGATGTATACATATTCAAGATATTGTGTTGCTTACCTTAAGGATATGGGTTTGCATGATTCTCTGTTACATAAATTATTAAGGGGTTTTATCGTCTGAAATTATTAGATTGGATGGTTGTTGAATAGAGTGATTGTTAAGTTAGAATTAGTTGAAAAGTTGTTATAACCAATGTATGTGGTTGTTAATAGAATATGCATATTATTGAAAGTTCATATTCATCAAAGTATTTGGTTATTAGACTAGTTGGTGGGTTTTATATTGCTGAATCATGCAGAGTAAAACTATGTCATGTAAAGTAGTGATTTGGAATAATATTCCTTGAGGTGTTAGGGATGTGTAATGTATTGATAAAGATAGTTTTTGAAGAATTATTATTGATAAGTAAATATCTATCTGGTTGTGAATAAGAATTGAGGAGAAGAAACTTCATTGCTAACTAGCTAATGCTAAGGACTCTAGGTAAGTGGTTCTGCATGTGTTTTATATGAAATGACCTGCATCATGAAAATTAGGGTTTGTTTGATACTTACGTTTTACTTGATGTATTGTTGATTGTTCGGTGTGAATTGTATATTTATTAGACCTAAGTTCAGTTCCTTAATTAAGAATATATTATGTTTTAAAGATACAATAGATAGACATGTTAGATAGAATTGTATGCTTGCATTATCGTTTTCCTAATGTATACTGTAGTACCCCAACTTTTTATATCAGAATTTAATAAGAATAAATTGAGAGTAATTAAGGGTATTATGATTAATTGGATAATTATTTGGGTATTACTAAGGACGTATTTCGTAATATTATAATTTATGAAAATTTATCGGATGATAATTAAGAATTAATTTGGAAGAAGAATAAAATGAGATTTATTGGATTCATTGGGATTAAATGTTGTAGAGTGATTAATTAGAGATTAATTGAGGAATTGGAAATAAAGGAAACTAAAATAGAAATTTGGGAAGGAGAACCGGTTCAGATTTTGTTGGTTGCCCAAACTGGTTCAAGTTGTGGCTTTGGTTTGGTTCGGTTCAGGAAATGAAAGAAGAAGGGGGAGAAGGAAATCTGGCCTTCGGCCATTTCCTTCAGTCCCGAGAAGAGAGAGTGTGATTAACAAGGAAGGAGATCGGGCGTGACGAACAGGGACGACGCGTGAGGCTCGGAGCTCGGCGCTCAAGATGGTTCTTTGTGGTGAGAGATGTTGTACGACGTGAGGGTGAGACGCTGGATGGCGTCGTGGGTCATGGCTATAGATCAAAATAGGAGCCCCGCAGGCATGGTTTTCTTGCGATAAGTCGAGATATGTCTGGCCAGATTTTTTCCTCCTTTGCGTTATGATGATTGGGCGACTGGCAGGGCTAAGATTGGCATCGGTGTGTAGCGATTTTCGGCATTGGATTAGATTGGGTCAGGCTACAATTGGGTGCTCTGACCTTGTTATGTTTGAAACCCGGTCTGGCCGGTTCGGGTTTTACACTTATAATTGTCTATGTATACAACCATGTTTTCTAAATAACTCGTCGGAGGCCATGAGGTTGATTTCCTTGAGACGAAAAGTATTTAAATGTTTTATTAAAATGTGCATGTTTCCCGAAACTCATGGTTTTCAAGAAAAGGTAAAATAAGTTTTACACATGCATAGTATTTAGTATAAATTACATACTGAGCTAGTCACTCACCCCACGACTCCCACCACTCCAAGTAAAGAAAAGAGTAGCAGAGCTTGCACGTATTAGTTGTAGACCTTGTTCCATTTCTTCCCATTTTCTTTAGTTGAACCTTTATTTATTGGTAAGCGTAACATTGGATGACTTTAACTTTTAATTTGGATGACAGTAAAAGTGTTTAACTTGGTTGTTGGATCTTCTGGATTATATGCACAGTACTTACTTGGATTCTTAAGTTATTATTTCCACATTATTTTTAATCTCGCAATCACTATACGGACCGTGGCCCATCACAAGTGGGTCGCGGCTGGGTATTTATACAAGTCTTTCGCAATAATTTAACTAGTCTTGGGCTGGGCGATTGGGTCTTCTATGAAGACCAGGTCGTTTGGCCCGGTGTTTCTTCCGGCCCCCTTCCGGGTCGTGACAGTTCTCAGCTGGAACAAAAAAGGAGAAATCTCTCTTGGCCTGTGGCTATTCCACAATGAACCCGACGAGAGAAGAGGAGACAGAGAGAGGGAGATCGACGACGGAGATCAGAGAGAAAGAGAGAGAGCAACGACGGGGGAGACAACAATGATGACGGTGAGCTATGGTGGTAGCGGCGTGCGAACGAACAACACTGGTCGGCTAGGGTTCTTATGAAGCATCAGCTCACAGGAAGCATCGGAGCAACATCAAACTTTAACACTTTGTCAATTTCGGTGGCCGGTGCCGATGGAATGGCAACGGTAAGGATGGCGATGGCGATGGACTGGCATTGGCGTGGAGGATTGGTGTCAATATGTCGAACAGTAGGGGCGTTGGTCTGGGTGGTCAGGTTGGATCAAGACCTATTGGTTCTTCAATGCCAAAACAAGTTTTCTTCCCTAGTTCTGGCTCTTGATGAAATCGATAGGGGGGAACACTCCATACAAGCTAAGCATGGGTTGGTCGGGCATGCTGGAAAATGTTGCTCTCTACCTCCAGGGTATTGGCAGAGAGTGTCCTCTCTGGTGTTGTTAACATAGGAGTGGCTGAGACTATCCGTTTGATTGGTAATTTACAAAGAGAGAGAAGGGCCGAGAGAGAGGAGACGGAAAGGGAGCATGCTCTCTGGCATTCCTTGGAGTGATGGGCGAGAGCAGTGAAGGGAATAAAGAAAGAGGTCAGCTTTTGGTTGTTCTTTAGGTATCGATTCCTCCATGTTTTCTTTATGAATTAATTTATGGACATGTTCTACTACTTGGAAATGAGCTTCTTTTTAGTTACAGAATTGATAAATATGCTTCGTTTGGCTGTTTGGATTCTCTGTTAGTAATATTTTGTTTGGCCATGGAGATTTTGTGTTGATGAAAGTTTTGTAGTTTTGTAGGTCACAATGGGGATGTGATATGTTCATTAAGTTTCTGCTTCAGATTAATAGTGGATAATTGTGCTAAAATGTCTTAAGGAAAGAAGATAAAAGAGTGAGTAATAGTTTTCTGTTAATGATTGGCATAGCTGCTGCCATTTGGAATGTTTTGGGATTGAGCACTTATAATTAATTATTGTTTGAAGCTAGAAAGTGGAAACAAAGAATAATTGTTGGGGAAATATGCATGGTTGGTTAAATTGGTGTTAATGGATAATGTTGATGAAAATAAATGGACGGAAACTGTAATTGCCAAAGTAGCGAATAAGGAATGTGTTGAGATTAATAAGTTGATTAATTTATTAGATTGATGATTAAGCGTAATTAGATTGTGAAGGTAGAAAGAAGAGAAGAATGGGAAAGGGTAAGCGCCAAAACGTGTTAAAGCTTTGAGGTAAGGAAAAAGGGGTGTCTTGGCCAGTGGAGGCCTTACACCACAAGTGAGTGTGCATGAGTTTTCGTCTAGTGTCCTGTGAATTTCATATGATCCCTACTGTCAAATCGTTAATTGATATTATTGATAGTTCCTTGGCCTATTAATTCCTTGGTTGATCTACTACTATAATTTCGTAGATCATATTCTGTCATTACTTCCTTGTTGTTTGATAGTGTGGATTCATTTGGTGTTAGTTTGTTCTCTTTACTACAAAAGTTTAGTTGTTGTGATGAGTGCTTAATGCTCTCATGTAACGAGTGTGAAATGATGAATATATGAATGATGAAGGAACGGATCAAGAGTTTCCTTTAAATGTTTTGTTATTTATTATTTACTTGCAATCTACTTTACATTCTCCATGATAATGCAACTGTCAATTAGTTCATACAATGTATATATCATTCTGTTATTTCTTCTGTTGATACCCATGTTAAATTAACTAGCTTGTGAACTTAACTAGGCCTTAAGCATGTTTGAATGTTATTCAAATAGATTCAATTTCCAATCATTTCCTGAGCATGCTAGTTTAAATGTTAATAAAATAGAATGCTATTTGCGATTATTACCTGAGCATGTCTAATTAATTACCTAGCACGTTAATTAACTAAGTAGTATGTTTATACACTAAACTAAGTTGACTTAAGCTTGTTAACTTAACTAGAGTAGTTAATTAATTAACTGGTCATTAAATAACTAATTTGAGCATGTTAACTAGTTGTTTAATTAATGACTAACTAATCATTGAACATATTAATTAACTAACTAGCACGCATGTTAATTAAATAGTTGAGTGTATTTACTTAACTTGATGCATGTTGACTAAGTAGAGCAATTAACTTACTAGAATAATTAACCAGACAAGCATGTTAATTAACTGGACTTGCACACGACTAGTCAAGTGTGTTTAATAAACTACCTATGCATGTCTAATCCGTTAAACTATTAAAAGTATGTTTAGCTTATTATCATGTTTAATTAACTAACTAGATTAACATGTTGATCATTCCTTTATGAATGATCTATATATCACTCTTTTACCGCAATTTCCTTCAATATAGTTATACTGCCTCTTGCTGCAATTTCCTATGTTACGTTTTATTTTATTTGAAAATAATATAGATGCTTACTAGAAAAGAATTGGAAAGATGAAAGAAGATTGAGTTAAACGTTAACAAACTAAGGGATTTCAGTGACTATGTGAAAAAAAAAGCTTTTATAATTCATTTGTTATTGTCATCTTGGTATTGCTTATAACCTTGCTTATAATTACCTATCCCTTGTATGCATGTTATTTTCTACTAAGCTTGAGCATGATTAGTTAACTAGGCTAACAAACTTAATAAACTAAACCTAAGCATGTTAATCAATCTGAACATGTCGATTAATTGAATACCTATCTAGAGAATAAATGTAAATATCTCTTGAACATGTAAATCACCTAGGATAACTAATTGGAATAGTCACCTAGAATAATAAACGTAAGAAGCATGTAAAATGACTAGGACATTAACTAGGAGAATCAACATGTTAATTAATAGTATGTTTCCATTTCCCTTTTGATTATTATTACGTTCTATTAATTCAAGCATGTTTCATTGTTGCGAATTGTGTATTTCCTTATTGAGTTCGTTCGATTTCTTGATTTCCTTATGTGCTTTACTGTTTACTATGCCATATTCAATTGTTTTCTAATGTGCACTTCAATTTCTATCATACATTTCTATGCGCATTTTCAATTACAATACTTTTACTTCAATGCGCATTTCAATTTCTGTTAATGTACGTTATAATGCATTATGCATCATCTTAGGTTGAGAATGTATGGTCATGTATCATGTTAATAGAAACCCGTAGGGAGTGCCACTTTGGAGTGGTACTCACACATGCATAAGTGAGGTAAAATGTTAAGAAAATGAAAGAATGAAAGGGAGTTAGGGGCAAATGGGTAGTTGGGTCTAGTTTGCAATCTAGCCGGAGACCCTCCCATGCCAGGTACGGGAGTTCTAGATTGCAAGTAAAAGGTTAGGTCCGATCAACTATACCATCCCATATAGTTCCTCCAATCTCCAGCTCGATGTACGAGTAATGAACAAATGAACGAATGAACGAATGTAAAGTAAAGAATAAACGAATGACGTAATGAAAGGATTTGTTTGGGTGACCCCCATTCCAAAAAGTACTAAAGAGAGGCATATCACGTTGCATTAAACCATTTTCCTTACCAAGCTTTTGTGATGTAGTTGTAGGTACTTATACGTGGAATCAATGCACAGACTTAGGAGTAGCAAAAAGATGAACAAATATTAAAGTAGGGATGATGGATTTGCACGCGAGAGACAGTTCATGGTTGGCCAGACATAAAAAGGGTAAAAGAGGAACAATTGTAATTAATTTAAGTTTTGTAAATTGTAATTAAATGCTTAGTTTCTTTCATTAAAATGTTTACGCTTCCACAATGTTTTAAATGCAAGATTTTTATAACACCTCCGCATTTCATCAATTTGATTTTTATAACGATTTCAACAACGGGAAAGTGATCCGGCTTTAGTGTCGCGCTCTGATTTGTTTTAAAGGAGATTTTTTTAAAACAAATTAGAGCAATGGTCTTAAAATGATTTTTGCAAACTGCTATGATAATCGTTTTTAAGACTAAGTCTGATACGTTTGTTGAGTAAAACGGTTTTTGTAAAAGTCCGACTAAGTAAAGTAGCATGTCTACCTACCAGCACAAGCCTCTTCATCCATTATAAGTATATTTCCTAATACTTTACTAATACATGATTCTTTATTATATTTCTATAAATGAACTATTAGGAAATATTGTGTAGGAACTAGTGGACTAGTGAACTAAGTAGGCTTGGCAACAAGTATTTTGTTGTATTTGAGATTGTAAATTCGCGATCGCATCTGATATATTTCGAATGACAAATTTTGGATTTAAATTTTTGATGTTGGATGATATTAATGGATGTAAGCGCATATTCTGGAACTGTTGAGATTTTATGTAGGATTTATAGCTTTGGGGGAGTGTAGAAACAGGGGAGACTCTGCCCAAATGTTTGGAAAATAAGAAAGGGAAATAAATGGAAAAGAAAATCTTGCATAAGTTAGATCGACTAAATAGGTGAGCGTAAGGTAGATCAATTAGGTAAACAAAGTCACCTAGATTTCAACGGACTGGATAGAGTCTAGGTTTGTTACGGGAATAGGAAAAAATACGCTAAGGACCAAACTAAAGTAGAAGAGTAGGATCCCACTAGCCCAAGTAACTGCCCACTTAGTATTGACCTTAGAAGAAGAATTTAGAGAATGGAGTTGGACCTTAGTGAAGAAAGTTGGATGAGAAACCTGTTGGATAGGATAAGTTGACTCCTACATTGGTTAGAATTCCTACATGGACGGGAGATAGATTATATTTTCTACAAGGATGAGAGGTTTAAGGTAGTATGACCAACTTGGACCTGATGGCAGCTTCCGACATATGTGGAGTAATATTGGATTAAGGGTTGAATGGATAATAAGATTTATGTCAGATTTGGATTATGTTCTCCATCTCGATTTGAACCCAATCAAGGTAACCAAGAACATGACTACACAACTATACCGTCAAAGCGAGTTCAATCAGTTGAGCTTCTCTGGGAACGAGTACAAAAACAGAGAAGATGGCAGGAACTAGAACATAAACGGAAACAGAATTGGAAACAGAAACAGAGACAGAAACAGAAACGGAAATAGGGATGGAACAGAGACGAAGACAGAAATGGAAACAGAAACGAAAATGGAATCAGAGACGGAAACAGAGACAGATACGGAGACGGAAACAGAAACAGAAAAAAACTTCCAGGAATGAATTTCTGGGAAGGGATACAGGAACAGATACAAATATAAAAATGGAAACAGAAACAGAAACGAAGACAGGCATGGGTATGGGAACAGATACGAAAATGGAAACTGAAACGGAAATGGAAATGAGCACAAATACAAAAATAGCTATGGAAAACAGAAATTGAAACGAAAACAAATACGAATACAGATATGAGAACAGGAACTGAAACTGAATCGGAAACCGTATAGATACAAAAAGAGAAGTAAGACAGAATACATCCAACTCAGCTAAATAGCGGTGTCAATCATAACTCGGGAAAGCTTGAATGGACGGATTTAATGGTGGAGAGTACGTTCCAGTTTGCCAAAGTCGTGGTGTGAGAGAGAAAAGTATAAGTGCTAGATCTCAAGTCTTGAAGTGTGAATGGATCTGAGGGGTAGAATCGTATAGGAAAGGTGAGTTCGACGTCAAATCACGAGCCTATTAGCGATAAGAAGATAGAGAAGACTCTTCGTTGGCATTGAATTACATGGAATTGGTGACAAGTTTGATGTGGAATGTCAAATTAAGGAGAAAAATGTTGTAGCTTTAGGAGTTGAGCGACAACAGTGACGCATTCATTGGATTAAAACAATAATTAGATATAAGAGAATTGCCATTCTGCTCTTGATGATGAAGAATGCTCATGATTAAGGCATTTTTCTCAGGGGAATTGATGTAATCTGAGTGGCGCAGTAGAAGTGTGGAGAGTGAGTATGAGGGTTTGATCGACTTTTGGTGGGATGAGACACTTTGGAGGTAGTTATCTCCATTGAGTAGCAGTAGTTGGACGAAGAGATTTGACGCATAGCTTAGGGTTTGTTAAGTTAAGAGGGTACTACATTAGAAAAATTTCGAGGACGAAATTTATATAAGGGGGGAGGAATGTCATACCCCGACTTTTTATATCGGAATTTAATAAGGACAATTGAAAAGTAATTAGGAATAATTGGATTAATTTAAAAATTATCTGAGTATTACCAAGGATGTATTCGTGAGTTTTTAATTTAATGAATTTGTTAAGATTAAATAGAAATTACTGTCATTAGAATAAATATTAATTTAATGAATTAAATAGTTGAAATAAATTAAAATGAAGAAGGGGGGGAGCTGAGCCGGTTCAACTGAACCGGTTCGAGCTAATTGTTCTCGGCTAGAAGCAAAAAGGAGAAATCTCCCATGGCCTTTGGCCATTTCACGATGAACCCGGTGAGAGAAGAGGAGACCGAGAGATAGAGATCGACAAAGGAGACCGAAGAAACAAAGAGAGAGCGACAACGTGGGAGACAACGACGATGACGGTGAGCTGCGGCGGCAACGACGTGAGAACGACAGCGAGGGTCGGCTAGGGCTCTAACGATGCGTTGGCTCACGGGATGCATCGTAGCAATGTTGAACTTCGACGCTCTGTCGATTCCGGTAGCTAGTGTCGATGGAATGGCATCGAAAAGGATGGCAACAGCGATAGAGTGGCATGGGCGTCGGTCTAGGTGGTTCGCATTGGATCGGGCCCTATGGGTTATTCAATTTCGAACCGGTTTTCTTCCCTGGTTCTGGCTCTAGATTAAATCGACAGGGGGAACGCTCCATATAGGCTAGGCATGGGTTGGTCGGGCATGCTAGAGAATGTCACTCTCTGCATCCTGGGTATTTGCAGAGAGTGTCATCTCTGGTTTTGTTATACATACAAGTGGCCGAGGGTGTCCCTTTGATTGGTAATTTACAAAGAGTGGGAAGGGCCGAGAGAGAGGAGACCAAAAAGGAAGCATGCTCTCTGGTATTCCTTGGAGTGATGGGCGAGAGCAATGAAGGGAATAAAGAAGGAGTTCAGCTTTTCGTTGTTCCTCCATGTTTTCTTTATGAATTAATTTATAGAGATGTTCTACTGCTTAGAAATGAGCTTTTATTTAGTTACAGAATTTATAAATATGCTTTGTTGTGCTTTTTGGATTCTCTGTTAGTAATATTTGGTTTGGCCATGTAGATTTTGTGTTGATCAATGAGTTTGTTGTTTCGTTGGTCATAATGGGGATGTGATATGTTGATTCAATTTCTTCTTCGGATTAATAGTGGATAATTGTGCTAAAATGTCTTAAGGAAAGAAGATAAAAGAGTGATTATATTATTGACTATTAATGATTGACATAGCTGCTGCCATTTGGAATGTTTTGGGATTGAGCGCTTCTAGTTAATTATTGTTTGAAGCTAGAAAGTGGAAAAAAAGAATAATTGTTGGGAAAATATGCATGGTTGGTTAAAGTGGTGTTAAGGGATAATGTTGACGAAAATAAATGGATGGAAACTGTAAGTGCCTAAGTAGCAAATAAGGAGTGTGTTGAGATTAATAAGTCGATTAATTGATTGGATTGATGATTAAGCATTATTAAATTATGAAGATACAAAGAAGAGAAGAATGGTAACGGTTAAGCGCCAAAACGTGTTAAAGCTTCAAGGTAAGGAAATAGGGGTGTCTTGGCCAGTGGAGGCCCCAAACCACAAGTGAGTTTGCATGAGTTTTTGTCTAGTGTCTTGTGAATTTCATATGATCCATGCTGTCATATCGTTAATTGATATTATTGATAGTTCCTTCGCTACCCTACTGCTATTAATTCCTTGGTTCATCTACTGCTTGATAGTGTGGATGAGTTTTTGTCTAGTGTCTTGTGAATTTCATGTTTGATCATGTTCCATCATTACTTCCTTGTTGTTTGATAGTGTGGATTCCTTTGTTGTTAGTTTGTTCTCTTTACTACAAAAGTTTAGCTGTTGTGATGAGTGCTTAATGCTCTCATGTAACGAGTGTGAAATGATGAATAAATGAATGATGAAGGAACGAATCAAGTGTTTCCTTTAAATGTTTTGTTATTTATTATTTACTTGCTATCTAGTTTACATTCTCCATGATAATTAAAATGTCAATTAGTTCATACATTGTATATATCATTCTGTTATTTCTTCTGTTGATACCCATGTTAAATTAATTAGCATGTGAACTTAACTAGGCCTTAAGCACGTTTGAATGTTATTCAAATAGATTCAATTTCCAATCATTTCCTAAACATGCTAGTTTAAATGTTAATCAAATAGAATGCTAATTACAATTATTACCTGAGCATGTCTAATTAATTACCTGGCACAGTAATTAACTAAGTAGTATGTTAATCCACGAAACTAACTAGACTTAAGCATGTTAACTTAACTAGAGTAGTTAATTCTCTTAAGTAGGTTAATTAGACTAAAGCACATTGATTAACTTACGCATGATAATTAACCTGAGCATGTTAATTATAACTTAAGCTTGTTAACAACTTGAGCTTGTTAATTAACTAGAACAATTAACTAAAGCAATTAATTAGATTGGAGCATGCTAAGTAATCCAATTAATTAACTAGTCATTAAATAACTAATTTGCGCATGTTAACTAGTTGTTTAATTAATGACTAACTAATCATTGAACATGTTAATTAACTAACTAGCGGGCATGTTAATTAACTAGTTGAACGTTTTTACTTAACTTCATGCATTTTTATTAAGTAGAGCAATTAACTTACTAGAATAATTACCCAGACAAGCATGTTAGTTAACTAGACTTGACAACGACTAGTCAAGTGTGTTTAATCAACTAGCTATGCCTGTCTAATCCTTCAAACTATTGAAAGTATGTTTTAGCTTATTAGCATGTCTAATTAATTAATTAGATTAACATGTTGATCATTCCTTAATGAATAATCTGTATATCACTCTTTTACTGCAATTTCGTTCAATATAGTTATATTGCCTCTCGCTGAAATTTCCTTTGTGATGCTTTATTTCATTTGAAAATAATAGAGATGCTTTACTAGAAAATAATGGGAAAGATGAAAGAAGATTGAGTTAAACGTGAACAAACTAAGGGATTTCAGCGACTATGTGAATAAAGGCTTTTATAATTCCTTTGTTTTTGTCTTCTTGGTATTGCTTATAACCTTGCTTATAATTACCTGTCCCTCGCAAGCATGTTATTTTCTACTAAGCTTGAGCATGATTAGTTAACTAGGCTAACAAACTTAATAAACTAAACCAAAGCATGTTAATCAATCCGAACGTGTCGATTAATTCAATACCTATCTAAAGAATAAATGGAAATATTTCTTGAGCATGTAAATCGCCTAGGATGAATAATTGGAATATTCACTTAGCATAACAAACGTAAGGAGCTTGTAAAATGACTAGGACATTAACTAGGATAATCAACATGTTAATTAATAGTATGTTTCGATTTCCCTTTTGATTATTATTGCGTTCTATTAATTTGAGCATGTTTCTTTGTTGTGAATTTCTGTATTTCCTTATTGAGTTCATTCGATTTCTTGATTTCCTTATGTGCTGCACAATTACCAAGTAAACCTCTAGGCCAATTTGTCTCGACATTAATTGGGAATAGAGTAAAGGGCTTATGTACCAACTAGTCCAACCTTTGGGGACATTCTGTCCTCCAAACCCATATTCATATCATCATTATCTTTTATCCTTCTTTCTTGAAAAACATTTGTATGAGAGAACATTTTCCTTCATTTTCTAAAAACATGATGCATGAAGATGCAACCTTCAAGCAACTTAAAACATTTTCATCCTAACATGTCATAAAGTCTTCAAACAACTTATATAGATCATCAAATCACCAAGTAATGTAGCATCATCTAACATATCAACAAATACTCAAGACACCAATATCATTAAACTACAAGATATCATCTAACATAATCTAGCATATAATTGAGTCCTCAAGCATCTATGACCTAACTAACAGATCAACAATATTATCTTTAAACAACTTAGCCTTATGGTTTTGTGTTGTAATCCCAGAAGGGTCAAACACATGTAGTCATTACTTACCTTCATCCTCTAGTGAAGTGTTACTTATCTCATTTATTCGTAGATATTTCTATCACAAGAAAGAGGCTGTTCCCCTCATAGGTTTTCCCTTTGCTTGAATATCTCCAGCCAAGTATTTACTCATCTCCTAAGTTTGAGATTCCTTAGCTATTGTACTAAAGAAGTCCTCCTTAGGTTCTCCTTTGCTTGAATAACTATAGTCTAGAGAATCTTTCCATATACTTCGTTAGAAAAACTCCTTAGGCTTCTCATTTTGGATTGAGGCTATTATTTGAAGTTAATAGCCATTATTTCTCGGCACTCATCATGCCAAGATTCATCAGTAATCAATCTGTAAATCTTACCTCTTCAGTTGAGGGGTCGCCACCATTAATTTTTCAAATGGTCGTATTCGCTCCTCAGCCAAGTTTATCCTTCACAATAATAATATTTCCACGTCTAGAATACAACCAAACGTCCTCCATTATAATCTGAACGACATTGCCTCAACGTTTGCTATCATTCTTCATCGTCTAGAAATGTCCACTTAAACTATAACTTTTAGTTATAGGAGCCTGAACTACCGTAGCGGCTTCTTTCATATCTGTTGCGAATATTCCACATGAATATTCACTTCCTTCAGTTTAAGTCTGCCATGTCCTTCTGCAAATGTGTTCCTTCCCACAGATGCAGATACTCTTGCACAAAATATATCATTTTTTTCTCTTCTTCGTTGCTGCAGACGCATTAGCTCTTGTTGGTACACTTCCTTCCATAAAACGAAGACATTTGCTTCCGTTTAACTCATTGCTATAGATGCATTTGCTCTCGCGGATACATACCTTAGCACAAAATGACACTGTATAACTTTATGTTTACTTATCGTCTTTCTACAAGACATCTTTTCCATCCTCCAAAGAATCTTTTCTTAGATCCAACAACCCTCATCTCGTTCGCCCTATGAATCCAAAAACCAATCTCTCTCCCACTATGAATCTTTCTTCTCCTGTGGGATCATCTTCTACTTAATCTAATGATCCATGTTTCGTCCTTCTTTTTTAATCCAACAGTCAATCATCTCCTACTATTCCTTTCCACGGAAGCATCTTTCCTCGATCTGACCACCATAAATTCCCCTAATCCTTTAATCGAATAACTAACATATCCTCTACTCTTCCTAAAACATTTTTACAAATCTATTTGCTCCCGCAGATACCTTTATGAGTTTCCTTCCTTTAACATGACATTGTTCACCTTATTTTTACGACAGTGTTTCTTTTTTCGAACACCTAAATTCCCGCGACTCCACAAACACATTCCCATCCACAATTGTACTGCTCATAGCATTTTTTATTCCAATGTCTTTTACATTATAGTGGTGCAATATCTTATAATTTCCATTATTTTTTCCTTCACTGCATCGATGCATACGCCCATGTTTTTCTCATTTTCTGCGCAAACATGTGCCCATCCGCAACACTTATTCACCGACATTTTGGATAATTTCATAATTCATTTCACTTTGGCAGTCCCACTTCATATCTTCCCAACAATAATATTATTATTTTCCGAACAATAATATGTCCAACTTGACTCCTGCCATATAAAATCAAACGTAACCCTTAAACTAATATAATTCCAAAATGCATAAAATCACGAGATGTTACATTACACATTATTATTTTCGACCTCTTTCCACACCCAACATTCCTCATTTTGTGACTTGCTCAAAAAATCTCCTATCTTTATTAAAATTTAACCCTTCTACAAACACTTTCACATTATTCTTTTGATTCCTTCATGCACCCAGCTTTCCTAATCCTATAACGTGCCTAGTAAAACAAATCCTATTTTATTACAATATAAATTTTTACTATACAATATATAAATTTCCCATTATGTTATCTTTCATTCGATTGATATTCTAAAATGTCATCTCACACATAAAATTGTTCATGAAAATTTTTTGGGTATTACAGTAAGCTATCCTTCAAAACTTTACGATATGCACTCACACATATACAATCAATTATATACGTATTCGTTAAAATCTTTATCAGTTATAAAAATCAACTATGGTTTATAACAAACTAGTCATTCTCTTTTATGCCATGTATCTTAAATGTAAACATGAAGAATATATAGTATATAATAAAAACATGACATTGCATCACACAAAACCTGTTGTAGAATCCATAATTATTTAAATAAATAAAATTTTTGACCAATGTTTTTGTGTTTTTTCAGGTTAAAATTTTTATGGTTGACTCAAATTTTCCATTGTAATCCCTGTGTAAATGGATAACTTTTGATTAAGTGGTCAAACCAGTAAAAAAGTGAGAATCATCACAATGATTAAAAGCTCAAATGATTTTATATTTCTAGATAAGGTTGGGGATAACATTTACATTTCCAACAAATCATTATTTAATGAATTTTATATATATTATGTATATGTGTGTGTATTAATTTTTTAAATAAGTAGAAAAATTTTATTTAAAAGGGGTTCACCCGTATTGTTTTCGTAGAGAAGAGGAAGATAGAGAGACACAGAAAAAAAACTATGCAAAGTCGTGAATTGCATGCCGATTTCTGATTCATGGCTTCTAGATCTTCATCTAATATCAGCAATCTTTAAGAGTATGAAATTTCTATGTTGAATCTTATTAGTTTTCGTTAACTCTTTTGTATTTTTTTTAAAATGTGATTTCAACCCTACGTGATCACTAATGATGTTGACCAAACACGGAATATTGTTACATAACAAATGCAATACCATATTAAAAAAGCATAATTATTTAAAACTATTGATGAAATCGTAAATGTAATATTATACTTACTTATGTTTCAACAATAGATGTAAAGCCCACAAATATGTCCTGTGAGCTTTCTCTTTTGCCTTTTCCCCTAACACTACCACTTCTGTCTCTTCCCCTAACAGTGCCACTACTAGAAGCAGTCTCTCAGCCTAGACCTTGACAAGTGTGGGAATTGTGCCCCACATCCTTATACCTTCTACTTATCATTGTGACATTTTTCTTGCTCATAACTTTTTGATTTTGAGGCTCATCAACATCCCTCCCTCTTTGTTACAAAGGCCTTCCTGGTTGACATTTTATTCTCAGTGGTAGAATTGGATCCTAATGTATTTTAGGTAACATGTGAACAAAACGGGAGTATATTTTCATGTATGTTTTCTAGTAATATCATCCATGAACATAATCCTCAATTGGTCTCCTCATAAAATGTAAACACAAGATTGCATGCAGCATTGAATTCCAGTCAGCTCCAACTTGTAACAATTATAGGTATGTCTATACAAGTCAACTACATACTATTTGTTACTATCACTAACCTTAAACTGACATATCCTACAAATCTTATACTCCAATTTTAAGCTTGAAGTTATAGTTTGCCCAACTTCTTCTTGATCTGAGGACACAATAAGTCTATAGACTCAGCCATATTTTGATATTTATTTATAATCCGAGAGATGATGCTCTTTCTTATCATCTTGAACATAGTTAGAATTAGTTTATCCTTGGCTAGTAGGATTAAATCACTGAAAGACTCACTCAAGTTGTTCAACCTTGTGTCGAGCTTTGGGATCAAACTAAAAACATGTTTTGCCCAAAATCTTGGATTAATGCTTCATAGAAATGTCTATGCTGCCTCGTCAACCAAACCAATTTCTTCAAATATCTTTCAAAGTGTAATTATAATGTAGCCATAGATGCATTCCACATTGTTTCTATGTACAACTTATATTGAAATTATTTTTTCAAATTGGTATACAAATGTCTGAAGTAGAAACGATATTCAAATGATGGTAAAAACTCCTCCATAGTACGCACCAAACCTACAAACATAAAAAATAAACACATAATAAGAAATAATTTCACATAAAATGCATAACATAATCAAACTATACAAAGGCAATCACCAAATTTTTTATTGCTCTGAAACAAATGTCTATCCCCTAGTTGAAGCACTGTTTATATGCAACATCAACAATTGCAAAAACTATGACCAAGAGTCTTGGCATTTTCATTCAACCACTGCTATAGGAACTGGAGAAACATCATTGCCGTCAATACTGATAGTTATGAATAACTTGCTTGGATATAAGCCTTTCAAATGACAACCATCTAGAGAAATGACAAGCCTACCACACTCAAGCAAACCTCTTTACATGCAGCCAAACATATGTACATCCTCTTAAATATTAGATAAGGCGTAAGATCATTCCTAACTACACTAACAACCAATGTGCTATCATGATTGAATCTCTAAATCTCTTCTTCATGAGACCATAGTTGCTTATATTGTTTATTACCATTCCCTTCATTTAGTTTTCATGCTTCCTTCATTGCCCTTCTAATAAGACTTGATGTAATGTTGACATTAAAATCATTTATGACAATCTCAATAATGGATGGAACATCCCAGTTAGCCTGAATTTTGAACCTATCCAAGTATTGATTTGTTACCGATTTGGTAAAGACATGTTGACTTTCTTTCTTTCGCAAATAGTTGTGAACATCATTATCACTCTTTATTTTAAATTTAAGTTCACCTTGCATTTTTGAAGCATGGATCAACTAATTGCATCCTTCCTAACACACAACCATCAACCAAAGAGCAGTACTTTTTCTATATCTGGCATGCTTCTTTCTTTTATTATACTTTATTATTGAATATAAGATTTTACTCCTATTGTGTTTAGTCGACTCACCCCAAGGACATTTCACTTCATGACTTAGTTTGGAGGATCTCCAGTTGTCAAAGCTGGAGTTAGTTTGATAGTTTATCTATCTAGTTTATTCGGGTTTGGAGTGGTTCTCTTGGTGGGTTTTGTATTTCTACTTATATTTTTGGCACAGTTGTTATTTGGCTTTTTTATTGCTACTTTATCATGATGTCACTAATAGACCTTTGCATTATCCTAGTTGGCTAAGCCCAGAATATTTAAGTTTCATTTAAGACTTTCGTTGTCTAATTAATTTAAAAGTTAAAGGGTTAGGTCACTCGGTTTGGTTTTAGGCTATGTAATTTCTATTTTGGCTCGTATTCCCTTTGGGGCTTGACATAATGTTTGGCATCATAGCTAGGTTGACATCTTGAAAAGTGATATCATTAAGATAGATATTGTAGTAGTATATAAGAGATTGTGCCTAAGGATAATGTACTAAAATCCATTTGCATCACAGTGCTACTAGGAAAGCATCTTGGAGTCATCCACTAGAGGATGATGATATTTCTCGATCCACACGCATATAGTTTGGAGTGGTCTAAAATTTTAGTTAGAAGCGGTAGGGAGTACGCTTCATAAATGGTTAGAAGAAACCTTTATGAAAACGTGAGTTTATGAACTCTTATGGGTTGTGTGGGCCTATGAAATTTGAATTTAAGAAATCCATCTGAAGAGACAGTCCAAAGTTTTGGTTCACTTCAAAAAGTATAGAATTTTTCTTGTCTTGTTTAGACTTCATTAGTCCGAGTTAGAACCTTTCATTTGTAGACTATGGTTTGAAACCTGCTGGTAGAGGTTGTTGAATATGCCTTGTTTTGTGTATTTTGGTGTTAGTGCAAGTTCCTACATAAACGTTTGGTAATATTCAAACTAAGGATTGGAGTCAAGTAGTAGGACAACCTTAACAGAGGACTCCTTGATCATAGTTTATTTCAAAACCACTTAGGACAAGATTGTAAAGAAATTTAAAACCAATGTCAAGTTTGTGGAGCACAAGATTGGCTCAACTAAAGTTCTTTTGAGGTAAAGATAGAAAAATTCTTAAGAGTTGATTGGTTAGCTGAGAGAATGAAATTGATAAAATTGGAGGAAAAAATTCAGTGTCTAACATGAGATGTAGATAATCCATAATTGGTAGAAGTTATGATTTGGTTAATGAGGAGTTCTCAATTTTTGACGGATCACACAAAGTTGTGAAATACGGTTATTAGTCACGATTGATTATGTAACTTCCAAGTTTTTCATACAACTTAAAACTTAGGATTTTGAATACTTTTTTTTTTAAATCCAGCGGAAGACTTTTCATTTGAAAACTAGTATAAATAAGGAGTGCATAAATAAATTTTTTTCATTAAGCCGTTTAGTACTTAAAAACATGTCATAAATAAAAACTTTATATTTAAAATGTTTACAAAACTTTTTACAAAACCGTTACATTACATCTTTTGCCCAGCCAGCCACCAAGTCCACAACATGCAAACCCTCCATCTACTGCTTCTTTCCTCGTTTTCATGGATACCTACATCACAAAAATTAAGTTATGAGCCTAACGCTCAGTAAGAAATGATAACATATGCAATGGATTTACTTAAGTCCTTTTTATAAAACCTTTTTCCCATTCCAGTTTTCTTTCTTTCTTTTTCGTGCACACCCATGCACTTTGTTCTGATATCAATTGAAGAAACATTAACCGCTATACATATCCATGCATAAAGTCTCTTGATAAAGGCTCAACATCAATCGAACCGCCTGTTAGTTACTGTGCAACTCTATGCACAACTACCCATAACCTCCGGTAAGCAACTCTGGCATCAACCAAAACCTTTGCTAGCAGTTGTGCACATCAATGCACAATAATTAGTTCTAACATCAATCAAGAATGTACTAGCAGCCATACGCATCATTGTTAATGGCCTCACTAACTGATAGTGGGTCTATCTCGACATCAATCGAGAACAAACTAACAAACTCAAGCAATTCTAATGTGCCCCAAGGACCGATTACCCGATATCGAGCATAGAGGCTCGTCCCTTATCTAACGAATTACTATTTTACTGGGAACAATAAATAAATGGAGCTTATGGAGGTGCCAACGCATGAAGACAAGGAAGCTGCGCATCATGTTCTCACGTGGAGCCATGCAAACCCTAATTGGCTTGAGTCACATTGTCCCGGCTTGGAGGAGCTCACATTGGCCGAAACCTAACAAGGTCGAATAACAGATTTTTATTGAAGTTTCCACGTTAAACTTATGACTTTAGATGTTTTGATTGTTGGATAGCTGGTTAGGATTTATTTTTGAGAATTTTAGATCGTTTTGTTGTTTTAGGAGTGAAGGTGTTTGGTTTGCATGTAAATCGAGCTCTCATTCCCAAATTTTGAGGATTCTAGGGTAAATATGTAATTTTCTTTTATTTCATCATTAGAGTGGTATTTAGACCTCTCTAATCAAACTATGGAGGCACTTTTGAAACCCTAAAAATGAGATTGAACTTTTGTTCTAGAGGATTCCCTCACAGTGCGTGGTTAGCTCCATGGCTCACATCCACTTTTCAAAGTCTTCTTCTTGTTCTCACGTGGCCTAGAGAAGAAGACACATACTACCACGACAAAAGCCAAGTTGGAGTGGTTCTTGTCAAGTGTAACAACCAGATCCTAATCTCTTCGTTGAGCGATGTAATCAAACTTTGGAGATAAAATTTCATGATACAACTCATCTCTACATACATTAAGTGGTGACTTGTGATTTTGTGGAAATTAATTCAGATGAAAATCTAGTTGAAAATGTGAAGGAAATGGGATTTTTGTCTTTTCAGACGACTCAGAAAGATTTCGGACAAGGCCAATGCAGATGGACGTTGTTCATTTGAATCTATCCGAATTCTAGACGAATTCGAATGATGTGGATGACATCTTGGATGAGGCGAACGTTGTGCGTTTGAATCTGTCTAAAATCTGGACAAATTCGGACGACGCGGATGACATCTCAGACGTCATGTTTGCGTCCGAGTTCTGATTTTGGAAAATGCAGGCAAAATTTGGATGCATCCTCTCGTCCAAATCCTCACTGTACAGTGAAAATACTGATTTAAAATCAGTACAAAAATGACACTCAACAAATAGAAAAGCGAGACACCCAACATCACCCCCCACGATCCGGACCAGCAGAGGATGTTCCCTACAACTCCTCTGCCACACGTACCATTTTTCCCTAAGGAGTGTCTATTTTATCCAGCCCTCCTCCATCTTCTTCTTCATTGTTTTTCTCCTTGAGAGGTTCTGGAGGCTGCTGCTTGGAAGGAGAGCTGCTGCCCGAGTGAAGGTTCGACCATAAGGAGTAAGGAATGGGTAGTCATTGGCTTGAGGAAGCCCTACCCATAAGTATGTTGTGTTGATTGTGATTCTAAGCTTTGTGATCGTCTCTGCCATTGTCTGAATGCCATATTTTGCTGTATATTTTAGTTGTTTTTAGGTCAGATCGTTGGTTGTTCTTGTATTGCCTATGGTTACCTATTATCTTTACGAATGAATGTTAGTGTGTTGGGTGCTAAGATGAGTTCCCTGAAGTTATATTTTGTGATAAGAACTGTTAGAGCTTAATGGTTGTTATGAAGAAACGAACTGAACAACTAGGTAGAGGTGAACTTAACTCGAAATGGGCATTTTTATGGTTTCAATTGGTATACCCCTCCGTTGTTTTCATTTTACTACACGTCATTTTACTATTATTAACTTTTTAATAGAGGCATGCCATACTCCTTTAAACGTTGCTGTTTGTTATCCAGAATAGAAGCATGAATGCATTGTTCCATTTTTTTTTTTGTAATACTCTTACCATTTCGGTTATTCACTTTCTTGGAATATGACTCGCTCTTCGTTCACTATTGTATTTAGGAGTAAGCATATATTGTTATTCGTGATTTGCTAATCTACAGTTTGATTTAAATCATGCTAGATAATCATGTATGTTAGACGTTCATATCCCTTACTGTGTTCATTACCATTTGTCACTGTTCTGTTGTTCATTTTGGTGACGTTAATAACATAATTTACCGGTAATACGTTGTCACAAACTGCTGTAAATTTCTTGTGCGTAAACCATCCTGTTATTCGCTCATTGGATGTTTAAAAGCATGTTTTGTTGCTCTTTTAGTTGGCATTATTCGCTGTTATATTCCGTGTAAAAGCATGCCTAGTGAATAGTATTTCTGCTGTTATGAAGCATGATGAGTTTTCGTAATTTCCGCTGTACATTCCATTTAAAGGTATGCTTAGTCGCTATATTTGCTTCCGTCATAGCTGATTAAAATGTGCTTAAATGCTTATATTTTCTGCTGGTTTGTCTGATCATTAAAAATATGAGCAGTTCTTTTGTGTAGTCAATCGGAAAGCATGAGTAGACGTTGCAAGTTGCTGCCGTGTTTAGAATGTATAAAGCATGATTCGTTGTTCGTTTCCCCTTTGTTATTATCAAGCAAGATTATAAGCATGTTGACTTGTATGTTCTCTATTAATCAGTATGTAAATAAATCTTTGCTACCTTCTTTGAAACTTATCTCATTCCAACCAATAATTTAAAATTTGAATTAGATATCCCATCGCGTTTTAAATATTTAATTCAATTTACTTATCCCACAAAAATACACCTAAAATAACCCTTGTAATGTTTTCTGAAATAATAATTTAAAATTGAAACTCAATAACTCATTTCATTTCAAATATTCAATCAAACTTTCTCATCCTACTAAAATAAGGCTTATAAATCTTTCCGAAATAAAAATCCACTGTTACTGATTCTTCTGGATTCAGAGTACAAACCATAACAATTTTACTAGAGAAGATTCATAATTTAAAATCAATACAACAATAAACAACACTCGCGAGAATCATTCAATCATCAAGTGTTGATCTTTTTGAGGTCACTAAAAATACAGAATCTCTTTCAAAGCCTGAAAATGGACACCATTTAGCAAGGAAAGACAAGCATGAAAGATTATCATATCGCAGGGAGTAGTTTCTTACAATATCGGCTATATTTTCTAGGAGATGAAGGTCAGTTCTAATTGATCCAGTGGAATTCTCTAGCCTAAGAAAAATAATAGGTGATTCTGGGTGGCTTGCTAATCTGAGGCCTCGCACGTCCAATAATTCTGCAGTTTCTCAGTAAATGTTAAGAGTAGGTACGCATCAAAAGGCCAAATAATGGGTAAAAAAATCCTAAAAATGGGAATGCTAGAATTGTTTAAATTTGCATAGTAAAAGAGACTAAATGTTTGACTAGGAACAAACCTTTCCACAGAAAGGCAATATTTTTCCTAAGCTTTGTTATGAGGTCGGGATTTTCCTCGAGGACATCAATGGCAGTGATTGCTGCAGTAGCTAGATGTGGAGGCAAAGAAGCAGAGAAGGTATATCCAGAACTGCTCAACCGCTGCACAAATTAGTATAGACAAAATAATGATATAACTTCAACTTTATAAGAGAGTATCCACCCAAACACCATTAAACTTTTTCCTCTAAAACTAATATCTTTTCACCTAATTTGTTCGATAGTTTTACAAATAATAGAAATAATATGTAAAATGAGGGAAACCCTTTCCTCAGTGTCAAACCTGGTGGTCGATGACACGAGTGCTTCCAGTGCAGAATCCCCCTTCAGTAGCCAAGGCATGCCGCCCCACGGCGGCTGTTATAATATCTATCTTATCAACCTATGTTGCATCAAAACCATCAATCAAAAAAATAATAATAATAATAATTTGACAGTAAGAATTATAAATGTAAGTTGAAAAACTTACTGGAACTCCACAGAACTCAGTGAGACCTCTACCGGAATTCCCCAGCACCCCGATTGAGTTGCTTTCATCCAACAGAACACGAAACCGATATTTCTCCTTCAATCGAATGATCTCATCCAAGGGTGTGATTTGGCCAGAGTTCTATAATATTTAAGGTAAATAAGAAAAAAACAACTTATTTACAGACTTCAAATTTCATAAGAGAGTGGAGGCTTGCCTGATAGACAGCTCCAATGACAATATATCGTCGCACTTTCTTGGCACCTTTGTTTCCGATTGTGATTTTCTCTAGAGTGGTTCTTAAAGACTCCGTATCATTGTGTTTGAAATATAAAATGGTGCTTCGTGAAAGATAAAGGCCATTTTGTATTCCCCAGTGAACACCCTCATCTCTGTATAATCAAAGGAACTACCACATTAATATATAATCAAGTCACAACATTTACCATATTTCCGATTATAAGTACTCACGCAACGACAACATCTCCTTTCTTACAAAAAGCTGGTATTGCACTGAACATAGTGGAAAGCCCATAAGAATACAGGATAGATTCTGGAGTTCCCAAAAACTTTGCGATTCGGGCCTCACAGTCAAGGTGTACGTACATCTATAAAACCAATAAACTAATTTATAATTGGAAATCATTGCCATTGCATAAATGGAATTTTTAGTCAAAATAGTTGCAGTAATGAGTCTTTACCGATAGTTCCGTAGAAACCACGAGGACCACAAGAACCAACACCATACTTCTCCAAAGCTGAGGTACATGACTCCTATGAGACGTACAAAGGTTTCCAATTAAAAACATCAATGGGAGGAAGGGTTTTTATGCCTCAAGTATAAATGGGTTATTTCGAAAGAAAGGATTCCGTACAAGTAACTTCTTATCGCCTATCAGCCCAAGACAAGAAAGATAATTTGCAGAGGCAAAGTTCACTACTTCTTTTCCGTTGACAATAGCATGTGGCCCAGCAGAACTGATAAAGTACGACTCGTGAGGAAAAAATACTAAAAAACTATAGAGCTTGAGTAAGAACAGGCAAAATACTTTTCCCGAATATCAACAAGTTTGTCGTAGATCTACAAGGTAATATACAACAGAAAGTGCAATTCAAAAGAAAGCGATAAGATATATAACACAAGTGGCACAGACAATGAAATATTGTTAAATAAGGGAATGACAAACGAACAAAATGAAGGTTATAAGAAACATTTGATATGAACTCTACTAGTATATCAAATAGAAACAGCTAGAACCGATTTGGAAACAGATAAATAATCAGATAGCGCAGACGTTCGAGAGGTCTGCTATCTCCCAATAAACAATGTCCAATTTTTCCCGATCCCCTTTCCCCCTACAACTCTCTCTTCAAATAAAAACATTACTTGAATACTAAGAGACATAACGAAATATAAAGAGACAACACAGAATACTAAGAGACTAATAAAAGTTACTTTAATGGAGGAGACGTATCAACATTGTTTGTTGAGAGAGAATTACACAATAATCCCTGATAACGAAGAAAAAAATAGCCGAACAAATAAATTATGCCAAATCAAATTGTTAAAGCGTGGTTATGACATTCGCTAAATGAATTTCCTTACCTTTCCAACACTGGTGGCTCACGCACCTCATCTGTGACGGGTGGGATAAGGGATTCTGGAGTCCATTCATCACATAATTCAACAATTTCCTACAGCATGAAGGGAAACTTTTGAGCACCCACAAGTTTTATTTTACATAAAATCAGAAACAGCTTATACAGATTTCAGCAAACTGATATTATCAGCTACATTATTTTCCATTCAATTCATATAAAGAAGACTCAAAAGGTGTTTCGATTCCAAATCAAAGAACATAGGATACAATTCTCCACTCGAACCACCACAACTCTCAAGGATTGCTCCAGGCTCTCAAAGCTTCTCTCTGGAAGTCAGTAGAGACTTATTGAAGTCAATTGCCTTACTTGGTATCCCAAGGGTCTTATTTATAGGCATAGAGCAAACCTAATTCGACTACAACTAAGTTTCCTAAGGCTAGTAGGATTTGTAGCTCCAATCCAGTGTGTGCTAGTCCATGCTAGTAGCTCCAATCCAGTGTGTGCTAGTCCATGATAGTGCACTGTCGGCCCAGTTGGAGCGCTGATGGCCCGGCCCAGTCGCGCTGCTGTCTTCTCCTCTACGCGGCGCACGCACTGCCGACGTCTACTCCTGCCTGATGCCCGCCCTGCACGCGGCTTGTTTGCACAGTGCACCCAGCGCACTGTTGTGAGGCTTCCCAGAAGCCTCCTTTTGGGCACTGCGCCCGTTCATGCCTCTTGAAAAATGGGGTGTGACAAACCTCCCCCACTAATTGAAGTCGAAGTCCTCGTCGACTTGCTCTCGAAGTAAGCAGTCACCCCTCTTTCTGATTGCTCCAAGTCCTTCTCGACTCGTACCCATCTGCTAATGTGGCCCGTTGTCCGTCGTGGTCCACTATGCTGCCTGTGTTTAGCCCTCCTGGCCCGTCGTGGCCTGTTGTCTCGTCGCGACCCACGGTCTCTACTTATGTCAGACCTCCTTGGCCTGCATTGCCCGCACTCCGCTGCAGTCCCCTCTGCTACGCCCCTGCTCAGGCTAGCTCGTAGGCCCAAATGCTGCCTTGTGCCAATCTGACTCGTACCTTTGGAAAGGTCTGATCTGCCTCTTGGATTGGCCCATCCACCCTGTTTGTTACCCGTTCGCTTTCCCTTGAGCCTCTCCCCCACATAGCCCTGCTCGATTCTGCGTGTGTTGCCAAGAAAGAAGTCTCTCCCTTCTGAACTCCCGCTTTTAATTGTGGAAAAGATTGCATAGCGCTCTTGCCCCGGTTTTCACTCCTAACCATGCAAGGTGTCGACTCATCTTGAATGAACATCATCCCCAAGTGTGGCATCACCGTTGCCTTTGCTTGCCGAAAGAACTCCAATCCCAAAATCAAGTCGAAATCATCCAATGGTACTATCATCATCGGACATCTTTGCTGCCATTCACCCACTTGCAATAAAAGGCATCACCGTACCCTGTATTGGTTGTGCACCTGAATTGACCGCCTTTATCATGCCCGTGCTCTTGGTCACCTCCAAGTCAAGCTCGCTCGCTTTCTGTTGTGAGATGAAATTGTTGGTGGTGCCGGTGTCCAACATCGCACACACCTTCTCTTTGCCGATATGCTCCCCGACATACATCAACCCCTTCGACACTGCCGCCCCTGTGCTACTTGTCGCCGGCGTATTGCTGCTGATTAGGGCATTCGCCAACTGAATGAGGTTCATCCGAGGTCCCTCTCTTTGCCGGAGTTCTCGCTCTGAGCCCTAATTGTGGAAATCGTTGCTTTGTTCGGGCAATCTCATGCAAAATGTGGCCCATTACATATGAAACACCCATGGGCTCTCTCGCATTAGGGTTGATCAGATCCCTTGGCCTTTGATCCCTCGGTCCATTTACCTTTGTCGTGCCCACCACTGTTTGATTGCGTGCCATCGCGTCCGTCTCCTTTTTCCCTTTTTCTCTCGGGTGAAGAATTGGCTCGATAGTCCACCAATCCTTCTGCCACCGCAATCGCTGATTTCACGTCCTTCACTCTGTGCCGCCGCAATTCCGTTTGTTCCCACAGTTGAAGACCCGCCATGAAGTTAAAAAGTTTGTCCCTTTCGTGAATGTCGTGCAAATCCAATAGTAAAGAGCTATATTCTTGGACATAATCTCTCATAGATCCCATCTGTCGCAACTTTCTCAAAGCTTCCCTTGCTGTCCACTCAGCATTAAGAGGAAGGAATCGTTCTTTCAATTCAATCCCTTTGAAATTTTCGATCTTTGGCTCCTTAGCTTTGCATTGCCTCCACCATAGCTTAGCATCGCCTGTCAGATACATGCTAAAAACTGAAACTTTGTTGACCTCTTCAACACCGGCTGCTTTAAAATAGTGCTCCATTTCCCAAAGAAAATTCTCTAGCTCTTTGGCATCCCTATTGCCGTTATATGGTTTCGGCTTCGTTACCCTGTACTTCTTCGCCGTGACGCCAGGCCTACTCGCTGCGCCACCTGCTGTAGCCGTTGCCATCGCTGCTCTCGCCACTGCTGTCGCTGCCTCTGTTGCTGCGCTAGCCATTCAATTTCTCCAACAACATGTTGCTGTCCGTCGCTCACGCGTTGCTTCGCCGCCGCCATGTCTTCTCTCATTGAAGCCTTGAAAGCATCAAACTCCTTCTTGAGGGAGAATAATTGGAATAACAAAGATCCCTCGTCGCTCGCATCTACGATTCCAGTGAAATCCTCCAAACGAGAAAATCTTGCTGCAACTTTGTCATCCATCTCGAATCACCTCCTCGTGAATTGATTGATACGAATCTCAATGCTAACCTCAAGTCCCGTTGGAAAAGTTGTCACCTTTATCTAGATACCAGCTTCAAACTCCTCTTTGAAGATGCGTAACCTTGCTCTGATACCAACTTCAAACTCCTCTTTGAAGTTGCGTATGCCTGAAACCCTACTCTGATACCAACTTCAAACTCCTCTTTGAAGTTGCGTATGTCTACAACCCTGCTCTGATACCAACTTCAAACTACTCTTTGAAGTTGCGTATGACTAGATCTGCGCTCTGATACCAACTTCAAACTACTCTTTGAAGTTGCGTATGCCTAGATCTGCGCTCTGATAGCAACTTCAAACTCCTTTTTGAAGTTGCATATGCCTGCAACCCTGCTCTGATACCAACTTCAAACTCCACTTTGAAGTTGTGTATGCTCCGATGTCTCGCTCTGATACCAACTTCAAACTCCCCTTTGAAGTTGCATATGTCTGCAACCTTGCTCTGATACCAACTTCATACTACTCTTTGAAGTTGCGTATGCCTAGATCTGCGCTCTGATACCAACTGTCACACCCCTAATTTTTCGCCTTGCGGAATAGGGCGAATGGTGTGCGGCGTCGCGATCCCCGATCACGACCAGGCTTCCTTATGCACTTGCTCGTTGCGAACACAGGAACACCTCACTCGAATGTCGCCTCCTCGTGATGAAATCTTTACGGGAGCCCCGCCCCCAACCCGCTCTTTCGATTCCAAATCAAAGAACCTAGGGTACAATTCTCCACTCGGACCACCACAACTCTCAAGGATTGCTCCAGGCTCTCAAAGCTTCTCTCTGGAAGTCAGTAGAGACTTATTGAAGTCAATTGCCTTGCTTGGTGTCTCAAGGGTCTTATTTATAGGCATAGAGCAAACCTAATTCGACTACAACTAGGTTTCCTAAGGCTAGTAGGATTTGTAGCTCAAATCCAGTGTATGCTAGTCCATGCTAGTAGCTCCAATCCAATGTGTGCTAGTCCATGATAGTAGCTCCAATCCAGTGTGTGCTAGTCCATGATAGCGCACTGTCGGCCTAGTTGGCGTGCTGCTGGCCCGGCCCAGTCGCACTGCTGTCTTCTCCTCTGCGCGGCGCAAGCACTGCCGACGTCTACTCCTGCCTGATGCGCACCCCGTACGCGGCTTGTTTGCACAGTGCACCCAGCGCACTGTTGTGAGGCTTCCCAGAAGCCTCCTTTCGGGCACTGCGCCCGTTCACGCCTCTTTAAAAAGGGGTGGTGACACTAGGCCACAATAGTATCAACGCTAACTGCCACATTTGAGCATTTGGAACAAATTACTGCAGAAGTTAAGGAAGCATTGTGTTTCTTATGCATATTTAATGGGAAGTCCTTTGAAGAACAATGCTGTAACGACCTGGTTTTTCTTACTTTTAAAAACGTGTAAAATTTAAAAATTTTCATTTATAAAAACAATAGAAATCATTTTCTTAAGAACCTTTTACAAATCGTAGCGGAAATAAATAAAAGTCTTTTCCTTTACAAGTAAATGACTTAATAAAATTTTTTATAAACTATTTCTCTTTTTTTAATCCTTCGGCCTAATCAGTCACAAGATTCGCGCGTGCAAATCCTTCATCAACTGTTCTTTAATATGTTTCCTTGCATACCTACATCAACAAAACTTAACTAATGAGCCTAACACTTAGTAAGTGATATAAAAGAAACTATACAATACACGTGTTATGCAACTTTTGAAATCCATTTTCATTTTCTGTTTCTGTTTCTCTTGGGAAGTCGGGCCACACAGGCCACTCTAACCCATAAGGTGTTCTATTTTTGTTTTCCTTTCCTTTCTTTACTTTTACTTTTTTAGAGAACTATGATAAACTGTAATGAACTGTGATTCTGGCAAACAGAATCATGATGGTGACCCAAATAGATGTTGAGTGAACCTGGCCATCATGATGAACTTATACGCTCTACCTTTATTTGTAAACATTTCATTAGCAAACGGAATCATGATGACCCGAACCAAAGTTGGGTGAACCTAGCCATCATGATGAACTTATACCGTTTACCTTTATTTACTTTTACCTTTCTCATCTTTTTTACACTTATTCATATTTCATTTATGTTATTAAAACCATGAATAAAAACCATTTTCGTATTATTTTGAAAACCATGATGCATGCAATACGCGTGATAGCATATTCGGTTCAATCTCCTCTATATAGGCCTTAAAACATGCTTAATCTCATTATTATTATCCTTAACTTAAAACTAATAAACATATCATTAAAAGAACATATTTTTAATAAACATGCAACAAACATCAATACAATCCCCAAAACATGATCACAATCTAACTTAAAAATTTATGAAAGTAGAAAACAGTCAACATACAAATTCCTAATTCTTGCGATATAGGACCGAAAGACTAAAACACATACAATATCAACTTATCTCAAAGTTTAAAGCGTTCCAATACTAAATGTTATCTTTCTTCCTTCTGAATACCTTCATAAATCCATAACATTTAATCATTAATAACCATAACTTATTAACTTCAACATTATCTACAATATTATTCCTTATTCGTAACTTAATAAAATTACACAATCCAAATATAGCAATTCACTTAACAGCTTCAATTATTTACAACTTAATAACCAATAGTGGAACATCATTCAAACGACAGAGCACTGATCGTATCATATACTACCTAGCAACAACAACAAAAACCCTAAACAACTCCATCTTTCATCCATTTTCTTCAATCCATAAGTATCAATTATTAATAAAAGAATACAACCTTCATCAACATTTTCCCTTACTAAGCACTTATGCAGTTGACAAAATAATAACTAACCAAACAACAGATCGCATATTCTCAACTTCATACCAATCACAAGGAGTTTATAAACAAAACAACTCTTCAATATAATCCAACTTAACGGCTTATTCCAATTTGACAGTGTATAGAGACAATCTAATGTGCATAACTAAAACCAAATCATAGCGCACTCTTTAATCCTTTACAACTCCCACATAAAATCCACAAGTCAAGAAAAACACAGGGGTTACTTGTAGAACCCATGGCTGTGAAGAATTCCAACACTGGCTTCTTCCTTAACTAGCTTCCTCTTTCTTTCCCTTCAACCTCCAGAAGCACTAACTAAAACACAAAGCCAAAATGTCATCAACAGACAAACATTTTCGCAACATCATCAAACAACACGGAGCTTTTCTCACCTGAAGAACCCGAGAGCAGACAACCTCTCCTTCCTCTTTTTCTTCTTCTTTTCTCCTCTGTTCTCTCGGCCTTAGCTTGCTCTAGAAGCATTCTCACTCTCTATCTCTTTTCCTACTCCCAGAAGCCTCTCTCGCACTCTCTGTTCTCTGCTCTCTTTCTTCTCTAGAGCTTCACTACCTCTCTTCTTCCTTCACAGAAAATGCACCCCATAATCCTCATATATCCCAATATAATCTCACCTAACACCTCTCTAATAATGTCATCGGTAAAGGGGAGGGGCGTGGAAAAACCACAGGCGAATCCACGCCTTGGGATCTTCAATCTATCTTCTCGGGTATCCAAAACAGTGTGGGAGCGGACGACAGGTCCATCGACTGCTAATCACTGGTCGATATACCCCTATCAACCACTGCAACTCTTTTTCTAAAATGCCTGTGGGAGTGGTCGACAAAAATGTTGACTGGTAATTCCTGGTCGATAACACTGTCGACCGGCCTAACGTGATTTCTTCATCCTCCCCATCGACCATTCGTTTGTCTACTTCCTTGTTTACTTCAATTTCGGTCGAGTATCCTCGACCAATCCATCGACTGATCACTCGACCGAAAACCCAAATTGCAATCTGTAATATATTTCGGTCAAGCAGCCCGACCACGTCCTCGATTGCTTCGTCAACCAAAATACCAGAGAGTAATCTGTAATATTTAGCGGTCAACCATTTAATTAACCGATTTCTCCACAGTCGACCGAAAACGTCAACTTAACACTTCCTCAACAATTTATTTATTAATCTTCAACCAAAGTTCACACTTAACCAATTCTAATAATTCTATCAATTAAATCTTCAATAATCATCCAAATAATTCTATTACACCCCATTAATTCCTCAATTATCCTTACCTAATTTCATTACGGAAAATCAAAGTAATATATTCCATAATAAAATCACTCCTTAATTTCCAATAAGTCACAATTATTATTGTCCAAAGACACAGCTTAATTCCAGGTATTACAAACCCAATGTAGCACTGGAACCTAACTTTAGGCACTTCGACAAACCATCAGAAGAAATGGAGATGCACTAACCTAATCTCTTCAGCCAACGAGAGTAAAGTTGCTTGGGAGGTTCTCTTCGATCTGCTCAACACCAAACAAAGGATGGTTATGGCCTGTTCAAGGACAGGATGTCATTGGCACCTTATTTTGGCTGTGCAGAGAGAAAATTGGGGATATTTGAGCCACCTCTTTATTCCAACTATATAGAGGATTGGAGTCAAGAAGACTTTGACCGATGAGATCAACATTGCATATGGGAGGCGTGGGATATCCATTTCAGTCGACATGATCATCGTCGGACTAAAGAGTTGAAGAATCTTCTTTTCCATTGTGTCAAGTAACCACAAGTTGGAAGCTTCAATCAGCAAGAGAGGCAGGGAAAGATAAAGACAATGGAGTTTCCTTCCATTTTGGTTCAAAATGTTGAGTAAAGGATGAGGTTTCTTCATATGAAATGAGTGTAGTATTCACATTTTTTAACAAAAGGAAGAGTCAAGGTTGGGCATGTTTGTTTGGCCAAGTCTGCAACAAGTCCAGAATCTTCCATTGGCTCGACGCTCAGACATAATTCTTCCACCACCAATTATGGTGAAACAAGAAATGGAATCCTCTCAATTCTCATGTTGGAATGAGAAAGCTTCCCTTGTGGCTAGGGCTCAATTTCTCCAATCTCTCTCTTATATTTTGTTGGGCTAAGCTAAAGAAAAAATGAAGGAAGAAAATTATTTTCAAGTGGGAAAGACTTGCATAGTGGTGGAACAGGTTATGAAGCATGAGCCCAGATTTAAATGGGAGGTGTTGAATATTGTCTTGAGCCTAAGGATTTGACCCCAAGTTTGCAGATCCATCCAAGATCAACTGAAGAGGATAAAAGAGGCAGACAAATATGTTTGGTTATTGATCTTGAGTAGTGTATCTTATTTTGTTTGGGATAAAGGAAAATTAAAGAGAAGTCCTACATCCTCACACCCTTGAGGACTAGGTTAAACCCCAAGAGGGTAGTATTGATGCAACTGTTATAGAGCCAAATAAAAATTTATTTGGTAAAACTTATACACTGAAGGAATTAACTAGAGATAAGAAGGATAATTGGTATTATTTGATGAGTTGGCAAAGTTCATTATGCTTTAGTTAATGAGAAGTTATTTCGTAGAAGGTAGGTTGTAGGAGGAAGAATATTTATAGATGGGAAAGGGATGTGTAAAAGGATGTCATATGTTAGAAAAGAAGTGTTTACAGATGATAAATATTTATCAGTTGATGTCTTCCAAATCTACAAGTGAAGAACTTCAAATTTGTGGTTTAGTTTGTATTTCTCAAGTGTGTAATTTTTGTTTTAATAAGAAAAGTTTACTAGTTTCACATTTCTTTATATTTTTACACTTACTACATCAATATGTTTATACTGACAAAAATTAAAGAAACTAGCAAGATTATTAAGGAAAAATTCCCACCAAACAACAAAACATTAGCGAACTTAATTAACTACAAAACTTATATAGTTGTCTAAGACCAGTAATGTAACTAATAATTAAAAGTCTACTCAGATATATAATGCAGAAAAGAGTTTAATGCATACATTGGAAAGCTCTGATGACAGTAAGTGTGAGGATATAAGCATTTATGATGTAGCCTATTGAATAAATACCCATTTCTAACTACTTTTTCTTCACTCGCATATCATTTTCACCTTCCCTGATGATGAATATATAAGCTAATTTAGGAAGAGATTTTTACCGAAAAGGAAGCACTCTTGTTCCTCGTTTCAAAAAGAGTATCTAGATTGAGAACTCAACTGGATATTCTGTTTTGGAAAATATGATACTCAATCAACAACTACAAGCGGGAACTTCATACAATAGTAATCTATAATCAATGAAATCACAAGTAATTTACTTTAGAGGATAATTTTGAGCTAAGAAATATCGAATGGAGAAAGATGGTAAAATTGGCAATGCTTCGGTTGACGGGGACGGACACTTCATAGTCGAAAAGGAATGACCTTTACCACCTAAACAAGGCCTTTCCAGAAATCATAAACATAACCATAAAATCATTTTCAGTTTCAATTTCAAATTTACACACGGGAACAACTGTAGAATGCCACGCCAACTAAGATCTACTCCAATCAATATAAAACTGGCTGATAGAAAACCCCACTTCGTTAATCTCCCCTATATCTCTTTATTTTAGAGAAGAAAACACCCTCCTAAATTTTCTTGAGTACCCATCGCAACAGTGAACACTATTCCAAACAACTGTAGCTCAAAACGAGGGATCATACGAAAACGAAGGAAGAATTGGAGAAAAATTAAGACTTTCAGTTACCTGTTTGGGATTCACATAAATTACACGGAGAGACAGAAGTGGAAGATGAATAAAGAGGAGAAAATTGGAGAA
Source organism: Begonia loranthoides (assembly GCA_022433065.1). NCBI lineage: Eukaryota > Viridiplantae > Streptophyta > Magnoliopsida > Cucurbitales > Begoniaceae > Begonia > Begonia loranthoides. Next base: position 15,797,761 of record CM039485.1, read on the forward strand.
TGGTGGTGAAACAGGGAATGACGATTGGATCTGCCTCTCCGGCTCTCACCGGCGGATAAAGACGGAGGAAGATGAATACTTTCCTTTTTTGTTTTTTACAATTATGTCCCTTTTTTTATTTATTTAGATAAAGGGAAAATGACAAACCAACCATCGCCCTTTGTAATCAATAACAAGTCAACTATTAAACTTTTTTTTGTTAACAAAATAACCACTGCACCATGGAAAAAATTCACCACTAACATCGCTGTCACCTTTGCTGTTAAATGCTTTAATTTCGAGTCGCGGCGGCTCGTCTACTAATCCACCGCGGCTCAATATTTTTTTAAAAAATAACCTTAAAAAATTCATTGCCCGCCACGGATCATATACGGCCCAACGCTGGTTGACAATAAACTGCGGTTATTTAATACTAATCCGAAGGTTGACTATAAACCACGACGGATTAATGTTGATCCACCACGGTTCATCGTTCCTTGTTCTTTGTTCCTCTACCCTACTATATAAGACTCGATCGTGCACTCCGGTGAGTTCACTGTGAACCACGATATTCTCGGCGAACATCGTACTCTCAGACATTCCTTCCACACTGTGTAATCGATACTAATGGATTCCCACACAAAGAAAATGACGCTCAAGCAAAAAGATGGTCTATTGCAAACTCAGCCACAATCACATGTAGAAACGACAGACTCTACCTGTAAACACCGTCAGCTTGCAATTGACCTCGTCGATTAGTTTCACCGGAATGTACCAGCCATGGTGCAAGATGGAGCACCCGCGGCAAAAGGAACAACTTTCCCTGTGCAACCTTGAGCCTCTGTAGCGGGTGAAGGTGGACGAGCTGCAGCGGGCCGTGTTAGCAGAATTGAAGCTGAAGCCGAGGTTGAAGCCCAACCTCAACCTCAACTGCAGCCTCAACAACGACTAGTAGCACTAGTTCATTTCCACCCCATTGTAGTGGGTTTCCACTCCCCACTCTTCAGGATAGCCTACGCGAAAGAATAGTATGAAGCTAATGTTAAACACCGTTTAATTATTGTTTCTAGAATAGTAGACTTCGAGTCCTTGGTTGAGTTGAAAATTGAACAATTGTTTGAAGGGGCTGGCTTCGCCGATTTGTGCCGATTTGGTGGAAGTTATTGTGAGAGAATTGTAAAGCTGTTTATGCAAATTTGGAACTGACGACCAAGCCATTAGAGGTTTGGACTTGTATGTTTGGATGGGAGTTGAGGCTGACTCCCAATGATCTTAACGTGATGCTTGGATGTGCGATGGAGGGACCAAGTGATCAGTATTATCACCTGTCACGGGAGCCACCTTTTATCAGGCAAGGAGAAGGGCTGAGAGTGCTTAGATTGTTGCATCGATATCTCGAGATTGGCGCGCACAAGAAACCAAAGTCCAATTAGCTGAATGTCATAGCCCGAGTGATCCACATCATTATGACACACACCATTTTGCCTCGGGATGGACATCGAGACCATGTTAGCTGCATGAATCTCTATTTGCTCGAGAAGGTGTTCACCATGAAAAAAGTGGACATCGAATATATTATTTTGAGTCACATGCACGAGGTGCTGAACAACCCGGCCAAGAGTTTGTCATCCAATTGGCTCATTTAGAGGATTGTTGAGCAGTCTGGGGTACCGATCTCGGAGGATGAGCCCAGAATCGAAGAGAATGCCACAAACATCCACAATAGATTGAAAGTAGACCGAATGGGGTTAGCAAAGTTGGAGGGGAATGGGTACGCAAGACTCCAAAGAAGCGAGGTACAATGTCCCAGCCGCCAACCCCCCCTCCTCCTAATTGTACGATCTCCACCCCCCTCAGTGGCTCAGTGTAATACCCTGATAACATTTTCTCCGTATATGCGATGTAATTAATAGTTGGGTTAATTAATATATTACATTGTGTAATACTTTGAATTTTATATTATAATTTAATTAAGAATAACTGAAAAGTAATTAAGGGTAATTGAATTTATTGAAAAATTATCGGGGTATTACCAAGGACGTAATTGTCATCAAGCGGTATTTGAATTAAATCGGGAATTGGAATTGAGTTGAGAATAATTTAATTAAACGAACAATTTAACAAAATTATTAAAAAGAATTGAATTAGGTAAAATATGATTTTAATTAAAAGAAAACAAAAATGAGATTTATCAGATTTGTTTGAATTGAAGATTATGTAAATAACTAATTGGAGGTTAAGTAAAGATTAATGGGGGAATTAGAAATTAAAATGAAATAGAACCGGTTCAGTTGGTGTGACTTGTCTTGTTCGGTTCAAATAGAGTGTTGGTTCGGTTTAGAGATTTAAAGAAGAGGGGAACGAGAGCCGAGAGAGACGAGAGCCTGCGACGCGAGGCGAACGACGACAATGATCCGTCGATGCATGATGACCGGCGGCGACCCGTGGATGACAAACCGCGGGGCTTGAGCTAAGGAGTGCAGCTGGCAGCGCTCGGTTTCTGGCGAGCAGATGTGAGCTCAGGTGTCGGGTTTTATGGGCTTGATCGACGGAGCTCTAGGTCGCGGAGGTCAGATTGATTTTCTCTCCTCCTTTGCGTTGCGTAATCGGGCTCGTTGCAGGTGGAAGATTTGACGATTCGCAATGGTTAGGACTGCTTCGGCTCACGAAGGAACGGCTTGAACAGGGGCTGAGTGCTGGTTTGCGATGAGTTGCGGTCCAACGGGAATATTGTGTTGTTGGAGGACGTTGTTGGTTTGATGGTCACAATGGGAATATTGTGCTTATGTAGTATAACTGCTGCCTTGTTAAATGCTCTGTTAGTTGTGTGCTTTGGTTGTCTTATAACCTTGCTCTATCATCTATGTGCATTTATTTGTAATGTTAAACTAGGAGAAACGTTGACTTGGTGGAATGGAAGCTTGTTTAATTATTGGATCATCTGCATTGAGAATAATCTTTGGTGAAGCATGAACTTATTGGTTTGAGTCTTACCGTATGAATGATCAGTTGAGGCCTCTTGAGATCTAATTGTCTGCTATTATGAATAGTTGGTTTTGTTGGTAAATTGCTAGAGGTTATTATTAATTGAACTACTTGTTAAGTTGGATTATGTTTCAGGTTGGTATACTCTCTTAACTGTGCTCTGTTCATGATAAAGAATTTGTTAGGAAACTTTAATAAGTAATGTATAAGGGTTAACGATAAGGAAAGTCGATAAGCTTAATTAGTTAATTAATTGACTAAACTAATGATTAAATATTATCAATTGTGAAGGTACTAGAAGAAGAAAAAAAGATAATGAGTAAGCGTTGAGCGCTTTAAGTAATCGAGGTAAGTGATATGTATATGTTTTGGTCTTCGGACCCTACATCGCAAGTTTAGGAGATGCATGTTTCGTTGTTTACCGCTTTCCTAGCATGTTTCGTTGTTTACAGTATTTAATAGCACGTTTCAATGTTTACAGTTATTAATAGCATGTTTCGGTGTTTACAGTTTTAAATAGTATGTTTCGTTGTTTACTGTTTTTATAGCATGTTCTGTGAATCGTACGTTGACTGATTATTTACACTTTCATATGAACTGTTGTATGCATTCATGAGCATCACGCATCACGATTTTTTTAAAGAATACGAAAATGACTTTATGATCGGTTTTGAAAAGAACAGATGAAAAACAAAAAGAAATACGAACGAAAAGAAAATAAAAGAAAAGATAAAGAATAAGATTCTTGTGGACTGGTAGGCTAAGCCCGGCGCAGGAACAAAAGTAAAGAAAAGAAAAGATAAAGAAGAAGATTCTTGTGGACCGGTAGGCTAAGCCCGGCGCAGGAACAAAATAAAATAAAAGAAAAGATAAAGAAGAAGATTCTTGTGTACCGGTAGGCTAAGCCCGGCGCAGGAAAAAAATAAAAGAAAAGATAAGATAAAGAAGAAGATTCTTGTGGCCCAGTAGGCTAAGCCCGACGCAGGAACAAAATAAAAGAAAAGAAAAGGTAAAGAAGAATATTCTTGTGGACTGGTTGGTTAAGCCCGGCGCAGTAACAAAAGAAAGGTAAAGTAAAGAAAATAAATATGAAAAGAGAAACGAATACGGAAACGGAACGAGAACAGATACCGAAACAGAAACAGGAACAGAAAGAAAATACATAAATGAGAAAAGATAAAAGATAAAAGATAAAAGAAAGAACGAAAAGAGAAACTGCATACAGTTTTAAAATGGCACAACATGAGCATATAGCATGTTAAGTATTATCACTTACTGAGCATTAGGCTCATAGGTTACTACTTGCGGTGTAGGTACAAGTACAAGAGAAAATGACGAACAAATTAAATGAGCAGTTGACGAAGGATTTGCACAGGCGAGTCTTGTGGTTGGCCAGGCTAAACAAAACTAAAGAGACAACTAATTTTGTAAATGTAAAGTAACACTTTATTTATTTATTGTCTTTTCAAATAAATGATTTGTGTTTCCGCTATAGAGTGTTTTATACTTCCGTTAGTAATTAAGATAAATGATTTTATAATAAGTCTTCAGCTGATTTGAATGATTTTAATAACGAGACAATGTAGAAAGAGATTTTAACGATTCGATTTTCATAAAAGAACTCTGATGTTTATTTAAAAATGTTTTCCATTATTGTTTTATAAAATAAAAAGAAAAAGTTTTAAATTTTACGTATTTTTTAAATATAAGAAAAACCGGGTCGTTACACATTGCACATCGATATTTGTTAAATTATGAAGTGTATTTATGGGGCAAATATTATGAAGTAAAAATTAAGTAGGAAAATTGGAAGGAAAAACTGTATTATGGGAATTCGGATGATAGCAGACGACATGAGGACGAGGAACCTCGTCCAAAGCTGGATTGCACGCCTTCCCAGAGTTTTGGGACGATGCAGGACCACGTGCATCGTCCAAATTCGTCCCCTGTCTCCAAATTGGACATTTAGTCGAGACATTTCGAACAAATGCGGATGATGGCAGACGAATGAAAAATGAATCTGTCCAATTTATGGGCAATTTCGGATGCATGCGGATGCATGCGGACGCAATGATTTTGAATCTATCCAATTTTTGGATAGTTTCAGATGCATGCGGACGCTTGATGCGGACACCTTTCTTCGTCCGAATGGCAGATTCGGATGAATGCAAACGAAGGCAAGGACGCCATCCTTCGTCTGGAAATACAAATCTACCTGAAGAATAGTGAACTTTGGACGCACGCGGTTGAGGCCAGGACGACCCTCCCCGTCCAAATTGTCCCAGACTTGCGAATAACTTAGGGTTTAAATAAAGAAATTCTTGTCACGCACTTAGGAGACACGAAGTTGATCCTCCCATGCCTAAACCATGCCTGGGGCATGCCGAAGGACACCTCTCCCTCTCCGTTCAGAGTACATGTGTCCCTCTCCAGATATGGCTTTCGATTTAAGCCATCCTTCTCCACCATTTTTCTAGTCTAGTCTTCCCCTTCGTGAGAGAGAGCTCCCCTGTGAGTGTGTGAAATCTTCCTGCAAGCGTGAGAAATCTGTCCATTAGAAACTATGCATTCTGTGGAGTTCAGTGTATTCGTGCTTTTCTTCAATGTGGATCGTGAGCTGAGGAAGGGGGTGATCGTGAGTTGCTACCTTTGCTATCTGTGATAGTTTTCTTCAACTAGGGTAAGGATTGGGTAGTGTCTTGGCCAGTGGAGGCCCTACCCACAAGTAGCGTGCGTGAGTTGTGTAGATTTCTTTATTGTTAGTTTCCTGTAATTCTCTTTATTGCAACTACTTTACTTTAATAGAGATCAATGCTTGACTTTGATAATGAAATAATGAATGCTTAATGCTTGAATGTAATGCATGCTTAATGTGTGAATGATAATTACTGATGTTAAATCCTGTAATGTAGAATGGTGAACCGAAGAGCACATTATGATATGATAAGTATGAACAAGCTAAGAGTTACCTTAACAATGATTCTGTTCTGTACATTTTATTGTTTACTTGATGTCTAGTTTAAATATCTGTGTTAAATAGAAGTTATAGTTTCCTTAATCTAAGCATGCGTAGATAACTAGGTTAATACTCCGTTAATCTACTCTATTAATCGAGCATGTGTAGTTAACTAGATTAACATTCTGTAATAACATTCTGTAACGATACCATGCTTTACTTTAGAATGCACGATATCATTTAATTGATTCATGTACTTAGCTAGCTAGTATCAATTTATTAAGCACATTTCCACAGTACAATTATTAAGCATGTTCCATAAGCTAATTATTAATGAGCTATTTATTAAGTATGTTTCTGTTATCTATTGTGTGAGCATGTTTCTATTTAAATTTCTAAATTCATGTCTACTTAATAATGTCGAATATGTCTAATTCCTTTGAGCATCTCGTAGGTTTTATTGATTTAATCTCTACATAAAAGCATGTAAATTGTTAGCACGTTCGCTGTCGTTGTTAGAAGCATGCTGATTTACTCTCATGATTTGTTATACGATTTCGCTATTAGAAGCATGCTAAACTGCCATTTCTTTTATTACTGCTATGCTCTGAAATTCAAGCATGTCATTCGCTATTTTAATTCGCTGCTATGATTGTTCTCTTTTATGCACTTTTAATTATTGTCATTCAATTATATGCATTATTTAACTATAGTTACTTTTCTTTGTATGTGCTATTCAATTATTGTTAATCACTTTCCTTATATGCACTATTCAATTATGGTTATTGTTATGTCATACTGTATCAACATGCATCATACTAATAGAAACAAATATGGAGCGCCACCTTGGGGTGGTACTCACATGCATTATGTGAGAAAAAATGATAAAGAAAAGAATGAATGATGGGGAGTTGGGGGGTGGATGGGTAGTTCGAATCTAGTCTAGCAGTTAGGCTACACCCTTGCCTTGTCGGGAATGGGACTAGCTGCACACAGGAGGTTAGAATCCCATCAAGACTATACCATCCCAAATGGGTTCCTTCAATCTCCCGCTCAACTTACGAGTTATGAAAGAAACAACGAAAGAACGAAAGTAAAGAAAAGACTGGTTTGGGGTGGTACCCATTCCAGAAAGAACTAAAGAGAGGTATGAAGCATACTGCAAAAACCCCAATTCCTTATTGGGCCTTTAGGCTCACGTATTACTTATGGTGTAGGTACATGTACGAGAAAACGATGAACAGATTGAGAAGTATGGATGGAGGATTTGCAAGCGCGGGAACTTGTGGCTGGTAGGGCTAAGGAAAGTAAAAGAAAAAATATGTTTTGTAATTAACATGTAATACTTTGTTCAGTATTTCTTAAATGAGTTATTCACGCTTCTGCTATGTTTTGATAAATCCGTTATGTTTCTTGATTTGGCTTCCGCTACGTTTTGAGAAATGATTTTATAATTATAATGATTTTCATAGTGGGTATAACAAAAAAGTTTTGACGGTCTGACTTTTCGAAAGAACTCTTATACATGTGAAAAGGATTTTCCGGTGCTTACAAAAAGAAAAGAAAAGTTTTGAATTTTAACGTATTTTTTAAAGGTTAGAAAAGTCGCGTCGTCCGCTATCGTCCAAGTCATCTGCTATCGTCCAAAATTGTACATATTGAAAAGCTATGTGACCGCTATTGTTCGTGTGAGTCCGCGTATGTCCGAAGTGTCGCGAGAATATTACAGAGTCTAAACTTCTGTGTCCGCGTGAGTCCGCGTGCGTTCGCGTCTGTCCGAAATCATCGGACTTCAATGTTGGCAGGATTGGGACACATTTGCCTCGTCCCCACTCATCCCAAAACTTGACATTCGCTTTACTGGGGTTTTCAAACGAAACCCTTTTGTCCACTATCGTCCGAAAACTAAGAACTGTAGTGTTTTGCCTCGTCCTCATTTGTCCCAAAACGTCGATCCTCAGTTTACTGGGTCGACCCCCATCGTCCGCCTTCGTCCGATAATGTCCAATAATGGATTCTTCAATTTCGTGTCGCACAACTCGAATTCTCTAAGTCCCACGATACATTCTATTCGCTACAAGGACTTACTAAAACTCATTAGACGATAATAATATCCTCATTAATGGTATTTCCAATTTAAGTGCAAAATATGAGTATTATAAATTTAACTAATAAACAACTTCTAAAACTCAAAAATATTATTCATCATCAAAAAGGGGGAGATTGTTAGCCTAAGTGTGTTTGACATATTTATATTTTGATGATGACAAAATATGTTAAGTTGTTTATTTTCAATTTCCAACGTGTATTGAAAAATTGTAATGCAAGAGATTAAAATTCTCCCCTTTAATGTATGTAATATATTTTCAAACACTTTTTCATACAAGTTTTAATATTTCTCCCCTCTTCAACTTAACCATTCTCTCCCCCTTTTTGTCACAATAAAAAAGGAATACATGGAGGAGAAAAACAACAAAGTATAAGGCTTCCCCTTAGTAATTGACAAATAGAATTGAAGAGCATTGATTTTTAAAAAAAATTGCATGGTTATGTTTATATGTAGGACTCCCCCATCATGCCAAAATTTATCATGTAAACTCAATCCACGAAGTTCAAATCATTCAATATATTCCAATAATTGAACCAGCATATATTTCAAGGTTGAAAGTAAAGAACCATCCATAACATTTAGAATAGAGTAATGAGTTAAAAAAGATTTACAAACAAATATAGATGTTCAAACAAACTACCACACTTAGAGTTCACAATCCAATATTTTGTTAGAAAAGAAACATTACAATCTTTAAGGAAAAATTACACAATAACTTCTAAGCTTATAGTCTAATGACATATATCTACTCTACGCATCGAGGAGTTCCGTCTCATCCATGTCATGAGGAGGTGGAGCGGATGATGACGAATATCAGGATGAGCGGCTGGAGAGGGAGTGTTGGTGGTCCAAATACCACAAGAAATATCATCCAAACGCCTATCCATGTAGTCCAGCTTAGACATAATCTGAACTAAATACCCTTCTAGGTGTGCAACGTTGGCGGTGGAAGCATATTGCTCATGAGAATAGGAGGGACCAAGCTCCACAGTCGGTAGAGATAACATAGGCACCAAGGCCGCACGTTCCTTAGGACGAGGAGCATGGGTAGAAGTGGAAGCGAAGGGAGCACCGACTAGTTTCACAACCCAATCACCATTGACATCCATCATGAAGCCCATCCACCCTAGTGTTTGAACATAATAAATATCTTGAGTTCGGATATCCAATTGTGGCGTAGAGGAGGGGATAGAATGCCCATTTCACGAAAGAGATTTGACAAGAGGATGTTGAATGGCAAGGATTGATTTAGACTATCAGCTGCCTCAACCATTTGGTATAGAATAAGATAACCTAGATTAAACGGAGTTTCACTATAAATCCGTTAAAGGACATATAGGTCCATATAACTGATGTGGTCATGATGACCAGCACAAGGAAGAACATCATAAGTGAGGGTGTGATGGACAACTCGAGCTCGCACATTAAGATCCTTTGATTTGGGCCTAAATTTGAAATTGTGCACCGGATCTCTAAGAATTTGACTTAGAAATGTGTTTCCAACTTCCGTATTGTGGAAGTCGGGAACAATGTTTCCATTGAAGTATAGTTCACATCCATTACCAACCTCACAATCTAAGAAGGTGTTTAGGAGATAGAGAGTGAGTTCAATCTCCCTCCCACAGAGAAAATTCTTAAATGACAATGGATGTGTGGAGTAAAGTGCATTGGCGTAAAACATCTGAATAGATTTTTCTATATAAGGACCGTCAAGAGAAAACAACCTACACAAGCCTAGTTTGGTATAGGCATCTTCTAAATCGAGGCTATCTAGTTGATAGAAACTTATTTGAAAAGATAGGATCAAGGATCGTTCCTTGAATTCCTCTTCAAAACATTTTCTACAAAAGTCATTGGCGAATAATCTAGACCTATTAACAGAAGGGACAATAGGAAGTTTGGGATTTTGAGTTGAATTTCTCTTCCTATTCGGTTTATTGGCCATGAGTCACAATTTATGAAAACCTAGGAAAACTTCTAGAAAATCAAAGGAGAGTGAATTTTTACCAGAGAAAACCGAAGAGACAAGTTGGAAATGGCAGGGGAAGGCCAGAAATTGCTAGGAGACGTCGCAGTTCCCTAGAGAAAATTGGAGATGATTTTTTGAATGAAATGAATTAGGGCTCAGATCATCCTATTTCTATGTTTAAAATGCGATTCAGACGACTGCAGACGATAGGGCCACATCCAAATTTGTTTGGAGTCGTCTGAAAACAAATAAAAATGAGACAAATTTGATTTTTATTGTTTTTGGACGAAAGGGGATGACTAGGGCCGCCCGAAAAGTTCAAATCGAGACAATTTTTTGAAGATTTGAGTGACCAACCATTATTTGGCCTAAATTGACTCCAAAAATATTTAGAATTAAATTTATCTAAGAAATTTCTATGAGAATTGATCTAAGAACATTAATCCTAATCGAATTCGAATTCCACAAAAGGTTTGCTCATCCAAAGGTTTTGTGAAAATAGTGACAAGTTGATTTTCAGTGAAAATGAAATCTAGACAAATATCACCTTTAGGCACATGATCACGGGTGAAATGATGTCAAATTTCTATGTGTTAAGTCCGTTTGTGAAGAATAGGATTTTTCGACATGTTTATGGCACTTGTGTTGTTACACTTGATTGGAATGTTCTTGAAAAATTGTCCATAATCTTCCAAGGTTTGCTTCATCCAAAGCAATTGAGCGCAACAACTTTCAGTTGTAATATATTCACTTTCAGCGGTAGAAAGTGCAACCAAATTTTGTTTCTTAGAAAACCAAGAAATTAATGATTCTCCAAGAAACTAGCAAGTACCACTAGTGCTTTCCCTATCAGCTATGCTACCCACATAGTCCAAATCGGTGAATCTAACCAAATCAAAATTTGTGCCTTTGGGATACCACAATCCAAGACTAGTAGTCCCACTTAAATACATAAAAATCTTGTTAACGACATTTAAGTGTGACTCTATGGGTGAAGATTGAAACCTAGCCCACAAGCACACACTAACGAGAATATCGGGTCTACTAGCTGCTAGATATAGAAGAGATCCAATCATACCACGATATTTCTTTATATCTACATCTTTTCCTTTCTTATTTTTGTCCAATTTTGTGGATGTGCTCATGGGGGTTCTAGATGGTTTTGAGGAGTCCATACCAAAACATTTGATTAGCTTATTGACATACTTTTCTTGATTCAAGAAAATCCCATCATAAAATTGTCTTATTTGTAAACCAAGAAAATATTTCAATTCACCCATCATACTCATTTCGAATTCACTTTGCATTAAATTCGTAAATTCTTAGCAAAATGTGTCATTGGTAGAATCGAAGATAATATTATCAACATAGATTTGTACAATCATAATATCATTACGATTGTGCTTGATGAATATAGTATAGAATCTACTTTTCCTAAGGTGATGTCTCTCTCTTTCAAGAATTTACTTAATCTCTCATACCAAGCTCTTGGTGCTTGCTTGAGTCCATAAAGGACTTTATGAAGTTTATAAACTTGGTCTAATTTATCATAAATTTCAAACCCTAAAGGTTGCTTAACATAGACTTCTTCTGCCATAAATCCGTTAAGAAAAGCACTCTTTATATCCATTTGATAAAGAGTGAAATTCTTATAGCAAGCAAAAGCCAAAAGCATTCTAATCGACTCTAACCAAGCAACAGGTGCAAAAGTTTCCTCAAAATCAATTCTTTCTTCTTGATTATACCCTTTTGCAACGAGTCTCACCTTATTCCTAATGACAACACCGCTTTTATCTAACTTATTCTTGAACACCCATTTTCTTCCTATAATAGAACAATCCTTAGGCCTAGGAGCAAGTTCTCATACATTGTTCCTCTCAAATTGGTTTAATTCTTCTTGCATGGCTAATAACCAATTATATTTTGGTCGACCAATTATATTTTGGTTTACCACTTTTCTGCCAAAAACTCTTTTCCTTCGAGAATTTTGGTTGACCACTTGTAAAATGGTCGACCATTTTTTCTACCCGAGAAGCTACCCATTTTTAATCTGTAATTTTTTGGTCGACCATTCCTACATTGGTCTACCAATGTTCGACCCGAGAGCCCCCTGTTTTGAATCTGTATTGAAAATTGGTCTACCATTTCCATACTGGTCAACCACTTTTCTACCCGAGAGTCCCCCAAAATTAATCTGCAATGAAAATTGGTCGACCAACTCCAAATTGGTCGACCAATTATTCCTTAAATCCTCCCATAGCCATTTGAATCTCCACTCCTTCATAAGCCACTACATAAAACTCCCAATTCCTATCATATATCACCATTTTCATATATCTAACTCATGTATCTCTAATTTTAATTGCAATACAAATAACAAAACACATTGCAAAGCAATTATTTACATTTAAAGCATAGAATCTTTCCAGGTATTACATTATTAGACTGTAAAGAAAAAGAATAAATGTAATTTGGAGATTTAGAGACGAGATTCTTTCCTTATACAGTAATTCTCCAATCGTTTGGACTGTTATACGATTATAAGTAATGGACTCAAAGAGAATACCCCTTTCTTTTGTAATAATAATGCATAGCATGAGCATTTTATTGACCATATTCATTTATCTCTTATTGAGTGTTAGACTCATAGTTAAATTTTATGATGTAGGTGAGGTGTTTGATCAAACTAAAGTAAACATAGAGTGATAGCAAGGTCTACAAAGGGAGGAGCATAGCCATGTCAAGCGCTTACGTTACCCAGTGCTTTTGACTGATGGGTTATGTCTGTAAAACTCGCAAATTTGTAGGTTTTATATTTTCTGAGTTAATTATTCGCTTTGACCAAGTTAAGTTTTCTTGTGTGGACCAAGTCCTTGCCACTCATCACTGGTCTTCGGCCATGTGTAAAAGGGGTCAAGTCAATGGTCAACTTGCACGTTCTATGTTCCTCTGCGGTCTGAAGTTGTGGAATTTTGTTCGATAAATTTTGCAACCTTAGATCGAGTTTCGAATTATGTTGGGGAAGAAGAGGGAAAGAAAGGGACAAATCCGATGATTAATTCTCGTTGTTTCTTCGCCTAATCAGTGTTTGCGTCATCCTGATCTCCATCTTTCATAAAGACATTACGTGAGTAAGTCAATATCTAACCTTGTTTTGTCCATTAAAATTTAATGTTTTATTTGGCTTCAGATTCGAGCTTGGAAACTCCATTCCGAGGGAAATTTCTAGTTTATATTGGTTGAATAGAAGTCTATGCACAGTTATTTGTTGTTGGATGGTAAAAAAGGATTATTCTAGCTTGTTTTTGTGAAAAAAACTACCCTTAAAATCAGATTGCGGTCAACCTTTGGTCGAGGACCAGTCGACCGGTGTGTTTAGGAGCGTATTCAGGACGCGCTGGTCATCCAATTTGTGCTTATTGACCAGTGCGATGGACCACACTATGTCAGCGATCAACTGCTCGAATCTGTAGATCAGAGCGGGGGATCGCATCTGTGGAAGGAATCAACCACACATGACTGGTTGACCATGACCATAGCGGTGGTCTACCGCGGCCTTGAAGTTTTGATGCACCTCAAAATGCAAGGATCTTGAAATGAAGATAATCACAAAAACAGCTAGGTCAATTTCTGCAAAGAAAAATTCAAACAAGTCTAATTTCCAATGTAGCCATCCAATTGCTTTCAAATTTGCAGGAGGTCTCTAAATATCAATGAAGTATGCTCACACCAAATTTCTATGACAAATTTACGATGTAGCAAAAGTTATCTACATAAAAACACATTGCCCAGAAATAGAATCAACGAAGACAGTTTCAACCCACTAGTTTAAAAGGCCAATAACTTTTGTTTTAGAAGGCCTATTGAAGTCAAATTTGGAGGGCAACTTGTAATCACAAAAGTAAATGTCGTGTCCAAAAATCAAGCTTAAATGCACCAAATAAACTGAGTTATGCTTTCTGCAAGTTGCTGCCCAAAAATTAGAATTACATAACAGAATTGGGGACCAAATTCGAAAACGCAATATCTTTCAATTTTGAAAACCAATGGTCACCAAATTTTCAGGGGTTCAAGAAATAACCAAGAAATAGCTACAGTCCAAAATTCACGTTAAAAAATGTAAGAGAACAAATGTTATGCTCAACAAAATACTCTACCCCGAAAACAGATTCCATAAAAAAGTTTCAGCAACTCATAGACAACGATGCATAAAATCACGAGTTTAAATCCAATCTTCACCAAAATTATATCCAAATCACCATAGTCCAAAGGAGAAGGACATTCTTAAATTTCTAGAATCAACTATGATCTAAAAACAACAACATAAAAAAGAAATAAAAAAATACAAGTCTGTCCGCTAATCTCCCAAGCTCGGAAATAGTGACTTCCACGGACCCTTGAGCAAAGGCCACTCCAACTTGCTTTTTCACCAATCTTCTCGGTCTTCTCCCTGGAATAATACTTCTAAGGAAGTATTGGAAGACACCATCATAAGACTCCTCCTCCCAAAAATGGCAGAAATGTGAAGAAGAGAATTGTTGAAGTCGAGTCTTCAGTTTTAGCTTTAACAAGAACTACGATTGGGGCTTCGGGAGACAACTACACAAAACGAGTTTACAGCTGCAAATTAGGGTTCTAAAACTGAAGATTAGGTCACCCTTAAGGAGATTAAGTACTCCCTTAAGGCTGCCCTAAAGGAATATTACAAGTTTGTCCTTCCACAAAAAAAAAACAGCCATGAATACTCGACTAACATGCTAGTTGTGTGAAACCCGTGAAAATTTCGATAAGCAATTTCCACGTGTAAATTTTTTTCGTTTAAAAAATTGGTCTTGACGTTGGATAATTGATGCAAATTGCCGTGTAGCATGAACATGTGAGATTTCGGTCAATAAGTCAAATTGGTGGAATTGGAAATTCTCGAACGGAAAGTTTAATTAAGAAACATAATTGAAGAGCTAATTTCAAATGATAACGTGGTCGGACGAAGTTCTGAATAAGTTGGAATTAAGAGCTAATATTTCAATGTGTAGTATGTAAGTTTATATGGAGGGGCATTTGTGAAATTAAATGATCAAATTGAAGAATGAGGGCGAAGCTGTATATGAAATTGAAAAAAAAAATAGAGGGAAAGAATTGTTGTGAAATTTCGAAGGGGAAGATTAAAACTAGGGTTAACATTTCACTTCCCTCATTCAGCATTCCGCCGAAAGAGAGAGACATTCACCGAGAGAGAGTGAGAGCCGCGAAGGGAGGGAGGCTGTAACGCCCGTTAATTCAAAAACATTTTTCTCATTTTAAAAATACGTCATAAAAATTTTTCGTTTGAATTGTTTAACATATGAAAATTTATTCGGGAGAAAACATATCAGAGTGAACTATTAAGCGGAATAAATAAGGGAATTTCAAAATATAGTTCAATTGTTCACAATAAAAGTCCTAAAGTCCCTAGCTACAAATATTAATAGTATTCAAAATACCACTACGTCAAAATACCAAAATACCTTTTTCTCAAAATACTATCATCTCTCATCCCATAGGAGCCACACCCAGCAGGTCAAATCAACTGATAACATGAGGGGTCATCCTGGAATGCTTCCTCCTCAACTGGTACATCATCTTCATTATAAATATCACCTACATTACAGGGAAAACAATGAGCCTAACACCCAGTAAGAATCAGAATTTAAAGGGAATGCAAATGATACATGACCATGCAATGCATTATAGAAGAGAACCGTATCTCTTCTGGAAGTCAAGGTGGAATACTCCCTAGGGTCTTGTTGCCTAACCAGTCACTCCGACGAGGAGATATATCCATCGGGGGTGTTGTCACAAGCCGGTATCCTCACTTTTGTTAAAGACGTTGGGTTTTTCAAAACGGGGGAAAGTATGAACCCTAGATTCCACGTAGCTAACGCTCATCTCACCGCTTCCTATGTGGAAGTATCCTACTGTATGGAATGTCACCAATCATCCGAACCCCCACATGCCTATTTACATCTATTAGGTATGACATACAACATGTAAACAATTCAAAGTCCTAGGATGATGCATGAATGCCACAAAATAAAACATAGGAGCAATGCATAAAAGGAACACAATTATTGCAAATATAATTCATGAAACTGTAAAGCAGCACAATTTACAGGCAACGTATGATTTTCATTATCGTTTTATGCTATTAACTAGCTTTAGTGTCCGGCAAGGCATTACAAGTTTTTGAAGCATTCTTTTAACCGTTACGAGCAAGGTAAGCATGATCAGATCTGTAACGACCCAGATTTTCGTCACTTTTTGAAAATGCTTTAAAATTTGAGAAAACGTGTCAGATCGCGCCTAATTCGGATCGCTACCAACCATTCATTAAACTCGTTATAAAAATCGTTTATTTAATAAAATGCAGAAGCATTGAAAACAAATAGTTATTTAAATTGTTGCGAAAATAAACATCTGCGGAAGCGTTAAAATCATATATTTTAAAATACTGCGTAAGCGTAAAGAATTTAAAGGAAATAAACTAGACATTAAATTACAAATTAAGAGGAGAAAACTTAATTTAATTACACATCACTGTCTCTCACATTACATAGTGTGGCCAACCATAAGTTCGCTCGTGCAAATCTCTCATCCACTGCTTCTTCATTTGCTCGTGAACTCCGCGCGAACGTGTACCTGTCACCCCGAGCTGCAGATAGCAGTTCACCAGGACCTTACACTCCCACAAATTTTCTCTCGGCCTTCATCATCTCTCTAGAGAAGAGAGCTGCTCACTCTCGTCTGCTCCTTTTATCCAGCCCACGCCAGGAAACCAAGTCCCCTGCAGCCATTCAGCACGCCCGACCATCACTGCTAGAATCACAGAGTATTCCCCACACCCACACACTGTCGTTTTCATCTAGAGCCAGAACCAGTTCGGACTGTAAGCAGGACCAAGGCCTTTGGCCGGTCCAGCTTGAACCCGAGCCACGCCTGTGAACCGACAGCCACCCAGCGCTCCACCGCAAAAATGCCTGCCGAATGCAAAGCTAGCCAACGCCCAACCATCAGAACATGAAGGGGAAGGAGGAAATGTCCACTTACCTTGTCCCATCGCCTAAATCGCCACAGCAGAGGTCCAAAATCGCGAGCCCTAGCCTCGAACGCCGCAACTCACCACTCCGCCTCGCCTAGACGCTCGCTGTTGCCATCGCCTCATTTGCCGTCATCGTGGCCTGGACGTCTCCCGCAAGCTCTCCACCTCCCGATCTCTTTCTCCCCTCTCGCTCTTCTCTCGTCTCGCTCTCTGCCTGCGAAGCACACGAACACAGAATGGCCTTTGGGCATTCTGTGTTTTAAGCTGGACCGGTTCAGTTCTTGCTGAACCTGTTCAGTCCACTCCAAAACATAACCTCTTTTAATTTTATTAAATTACCCACTTAGTTAATAAAATTTAATCCCTTTCATACAATTACCCACTTAGTTAATTAAGTTAAATCCAATTTATTTATTTACTTTACAATACACCTCAATTGATTTAATTTAGCAAATTAAATCTTTTTTATTCTTTATCACTAAAATACCTGTAGGCCAAACGCTCCTAATACACCCTGTAATATCCCGATAATTAAAAATATCGGGGTGTTACAAGATCAACCCAAGGTTAAAGTTCATCTTCTCTCCAGACATTTAATTTAGTTGTTGAACATACTCAGAATTTAAGAATACTATCTATAAGCATACGAACAGTTTACAATGTTCGGATCTACAATACTCAGTTTATGATTCATAGACGACAGTAATTCAAAGCTCCTAGATTAGATCCAAACAGAAAAATCCCAAGGCAAGATTCAACCATATCACAATCTATGCTTCCATGTAAACTAAGAATTGTCAGTTACTCATAGTTGATAGCAAATCATATTATCTACTCAGTTACAAAACACATTGGCGTTAATCTCCAGCAACTAACAGTCCAAATCTAGGTTGTCATATATTTCACCAAATAACATCCATTTCTACTACTCATGCTTAAGAAAAAATTCAAGTGTTGATTGTACAAATAGAAGCAAACAGATCTAATTTCTAGTAATTTGACAGAATTTGTCATTCACGCAAAGCAGTTCACAGCATATCAAAATCATTCAAACCCGTAATGTAGGGCCTCCTTTAGCCAACAAAAATTCTAATCCTTACCTCAACATTTCTAGCAACTAATACAAGCAGAAGACAGCAAATGCAAGCAACAAAACAGCAGCTAATGTGTGTCCACTATTCTTCCAACTCACAACCGATCATATACAAGGCAACACAAATGATAAATCCCATTTTCACGTCCAACTTGACTTAAACCAGCGATCCATAATCAAACCAACAAACTTCTTAACAACAATTTCTTACCTTGCTTCACTTAATGGTTGGACAACAAAGCAACACTTCACCAAAATCTACTCACACCCTAATTTCTTCACCATAGGACTATACTCTCACACTTGCCAAAAAAAAATACCAAGGTGCTTAGGGGAAGCTTACCTCTTATAGACAGAGGGGAGAAGTAAGCTAGCAGTTGCAGAGGATAAGCCTCTGCAATGTTCAGGGCATTTCACCCACATCAAGAGGAGGAGGTCAAATGGTAAATTGCCAAGTGGAAAGTCCTCCACACATCCAGAGGAGAAGGGATGTCACTGCAGGAGACTGAGAGAGATTTTGCCGAGTGCAGGACGAAATTGAAAGAGAGTGTGTGAAATATAAATGGGTTTCTCAGAAATCCCCAACAGTTTGGACGAGTCGAGTCGTCCGGAGTATCGTACGCACTTGTCCGGAACTCAATTTGGGGAGAGAAAATGTGTCCCAAAGTGTCATCCGTACCATCCGCAAGTGATATTCGGATGAGATGTCTCATCCGAATCTTTGTCTGCACTTCGTTCGAATGTGTCAAAAAATTGTCCAGAGTCAAATCGGACGCGAGCCATCTTCGTCGGTAATCGTCCGCAAGTCTTTTGAAACGAGTTTTGAATTGTACTGATTCAAATCGGACGAGACCCATCCTCATCCACGTCGTCCGCAAGTCATCCAAAACTCCACTGTTATGCATTTTTCCTTAAATTTCAACACTTAACTTACTTTCAAATATTAACCCTGTACTTTCTAAGCATAATTAACGCGTTCCATCACACAACATGATATACTATTTATATATTCAATTTCTCAGATTTAATACATCAACAAAAAGAGGAAAATATTTTTGGGGTATTATAGAGGCCGAGAAGGAGCTCTACATTCTGAGCAAATGGGAGACTAGCAAACTCCGACAGCTTCCGTCCAATAGCATTCCGAAGAGACGACGACCAAACGTCCGCTCATTGGTAACTGCGAGCTTCCGAGCACGGGTTGACAGATAAGGACTGTCAATTGTGGACGACGGTGAGGCTTCCAGGAGCCTTCCAGCGACGACAGGAGCTCCGAACCAAGCCTTTCCTTCAATTTTCGGTGAGTAATGCAAAACTAAAATTTTTGTCTTGGTTTCCTAAAGATTTGATGATGCATCTAGCCTCTGTTTCGTTACTATGCTCTGTATTGTGCACTGTCATCAAGAATGTTGCAGTTTAGTTTCTGTTTCTGTTAATTTCGGTTTTGAATTAATGAAGTGGGTGATGGATGTTTTTTGAAAGTGTTGTTGGGTCTGTTTGAAGAAAATGCCGAACACTAGATTGTGATTTCCATTTTGATTTCGGCTCTGGTGTTTCTGAATGTAATGATAAATCTTTGGGTTGTGGTTTTGCATCTATTTGCTGCCAATAACCTGCCTCTCTTGGTTAGATTTTGCTTCTGTTGTAAGGTTACAATTATATCTGTGGACTTTGAAATCTGTTGTTGTTGTTAGTTTGAAGTTGGTTATTTGTTGGGTACTGCCAAAAGTTGGGTAATGTACAGCATTGTTGGTTTGAGCTATAATCTACTTTCGGGTTCTCTATTAATTGCTTCTGTTCTGTTGGATTCTAGTGGAATGGATGGTTAAGTTTGGACTTCTGTTGGGTAGCCATTATTTTAATTGATAAATTTTATAGGGCTGACAACTATTTTGGTAATTGTTGTAATATCGCACACTGTTAAGTGTTGAATGTTGAGGGGTTGAGAAATGTTTGGATGATGCACTGTTTAGTTCCTTGTGACCTAGGATGACGAGGATTGTGTATTCTGGGGATTGTTTTGTGTACTCACGGATATAAGAGAACTCTTGAAGACGATAGTTGGATTAATGTTAAATGTCTACTATTGGGATATATCACTTACTGTTAGGTGAAAAACTGTAAATGTTCTTTGGATGCCCTGTTTGTGTTTACTAAGTTATGGAGTTAGAAAGTTCAGATGTGAGTTTTAGAAGAATTTTCTTACAATGATAAGCATGATAATATATGTTAAGCTTCGTCTCGACATAGGATCCCTTTACTTTTTCTCGAGACATATTTATGACATTTCTCTATATTTGACATGCTATAGGCTCAGAGGAGTTTGAGGACATAGAGCCGATAGCATCGGTTGTTGCTCCTTCTGATACGAGGAGAGACCGCCGTCGAGGTAGGGGTTTTATACCTGCTTGCTTGGCATATCCCGTACCATCATATTTTTTTAAAAACTAATATTTTGTGGAATACCACATATGCATAAAAAACCGACGGGGACTGTTTGACAACATGTCTGATTTTATTATGTCTATGTACACGAGTTTCACACATTTAAATTCTGTGCATAGTTTTCCTAGGATGTGATATCTGTTACGAGGGCGATGAATCCTCTGGGCACTTTGGACGGTCTCAGTATCAGAGTATCATGAGGCATCCCCGGTACGTCTCTTGCTATGTAGAGACCAATGTTGGTACACTATATCTGATGAAATTGGATTGGGAAGGTGATGACCCTTCCTTGGGTTCGAATCCTTAAACCTGGCCAAGGTATACTTTTATTCAAGTTTGTCGGCGCTGAGCTTCACTCATCAGTAGACTTGACACTGAGTTTATCGACGATGAGCTTGGCTCATCGGTAACCTCAAGAGGTGATTCGAGTTATGTCGGTGCTGAGCTTCGCTCGTTGGTAGGACTAGAGTTTATCTCAATACGAGTTTGTTAGCACTAAGCTATGCTCGTTAGGAAATTCGAGGGGTGATTTGAGTTGTGTCGGTGCTGAGCTTTGCTCGTCGGCAGGACTAGGGTTTATCTCAATACGAGTTTGTCGGTGCTGAGCTTGGCTCATCGGTATACTCGGAATATGATTTGAGTTGTGTCGGCACTGAGCTTTGGCTCATCGGTAGGACTTGGGTGACGATATGGGTTGGGTCAGCGTTGACCTTCGCTTGTCGGCAAAACCTGGGGTGACGAGCCAAGTCTACAGACCGTTGTTGCTTTACTCTGTACGATTGATCGGAGGATTCCATCAGTGACCTCCCTTTTCACTGGTGATGATTTTTAGTGTGAAATCGACGAGAGCAATTTTGAGTATTGCTGCCTATGTATGCATCGGTGTTTTCTACGATATCTCGTCGTGGCCCTTCGATGTTGGTTTTCCTAAAAAAGGATGTAAGTGATTTTGAAAACGTTTTGATAAAAATGCATAGGCCCTAAAACAAATTAGAGTTTTGACAAAGAAAAGGAAAAACAAATTTTCTCATGCGCTTGTCGGTGAGTATAAGTTTCCTACTAAGCCAGTCACTCACCCCTTCGACTACATTTTTTCCAAGGTAGAGACAGGAATACCTAAAGCGTGGACCCATTAGACCTGTGAAGTTCTAACTTTGGATTGCAGCTGACTTGTTTTGCTTCCTTTCCTTTAATTACATTTGCCGCTGGTAAGAACAAATGGTTTCTGTAGTATTCTATTATTTAGAATTCAGGATGTATGGACATGGATGCACAGTTTGTTTGTGCATTTAAGTTTATATTTCTGTAATTTAATTCTTGCAATCACTACTTGGACCATGACCGATCACACATAGGTTGCGGCTGGAAAAAAAATTATTTCAAGTCTTCCTCTAAATTTTAACAAGCCTTGGGCTAGCCGACCGGGTCTTCTACGAAGACCGAGTCGTTTGGCTCGGCATTTCTGTTCGGCCCCCCTCCGGGTCGTGACAGAAATTTTTGGTATTAGAGCTCAAGGTTCCACGATTTCTAAATAGTGATTGCTTGAGAAGTATAGAAGTGAAAAATTTGGACGAAGTTTACTGTGTATAGAAAGTTTCTAATCAATTGTATTTCTCTTCTCAGAATTTTGAAAATGTCACCGAAAAGAACATCACGTGGCCGACCGCAAGAGAGTAGTTCCGATCCCATTACAGAAAGGATGGAGGCTTTATGGAACCTAACTAGTTACAGTTCTATATGAGACCCTGGTATGGTGAGAATGAAATATTTTCAGGAGTTTACCAGATTGAACCCGCCTACGTATGATGGTGGTCCAGATCCAATGGGAGCAGAGAATTGGCTCAAGACGATGGAAAGGAATTTTAAATCTCTTCAAATTCCAGAAGAGCACTGGGTGGGGATTGCCACTCACTACTTGGGGAAGCTGGCGTTGAGTTGGTGGAATGCCATGCAATCTAGTGTCGACTTTCAGTCCATGGAGTGGAATGATTTTGCGAAGGTATTCTGAGCTCAATGCAGCATCATAGTCATCATGAGTCGATGACCCGAGCCTTTCATGAGTTGACACAAGGCCAACGTACGGTGATACTATGGCAAATTTTTAGAGCTCCTACCTTACTCAGAGGGGATTTCTGAGCGGGGTCAGGTGGTAAAATTTTAGCTGGGCTTGAGACCAAGATTGCAGCAGGCACTTGCAGTTGTGCATCATGATAGTTTGCTGAAAGTTTTTGAGGCTGCGCAGAGAATGGAGAGGGTTTTAGATGCCAGCTATGGAAGCTATATGGACAAGCAGGGAAGAAAGGAGGAAAAGGGGTCGCCAGGAAGAATCAAGTCATATTTCAAGGTTAGGGATCTAGCGGGAGTCAGACCCCGAGTATCAGCAGTGAGTCATTGAGTAGTGGCAGGTACAGCCGTTATACGTGCCACAAGTGTGGGCGGCCTGGACACATTAAGAGAGATTGTCCTCAGAGTCAGCAACAATAGCCACCACGACAGTCTTTCTCGTCCCCTCAGGGTAGTGCATCCCGAACTGAGCTTGGGAGTGGGAGTGGATCTGGTGGGCCTACTTTCCGGCAGTATCAGGGGCCACAGTATTATACTCTCCAGCAGTAGTCGAGGCCTCATCCACAGTATCATTCACAGTATCAGCCTAACAATCATGATTTCCAGAGGTTGATCGGACGTCAGCAGAGTTATGGGCCTACTTCTTATGTAATACCTCGAAAATATATTTCCTTTTTGATAATGTATTAATTCTGGATGATTTTAATATGTGAATGGTGTATCGCATTATGCGATGGTACATGTAAATTATGCTCACAAAAGTATAGTGTTATTATTGGAAAATAAGTTAAGTGTGGAAATTAAGGAAAAATGCATAACAGTGGAGTTTCAGATGCTTATGCGGATGATGCGGACGTGGATGGTTCACGTCGGCATTGAATTTGTACAATTCTAGGACAATTCGGACGGTAGCGGACGAAGAAGACCATCGTCTGATTTGACTCTGGACAATTTTTGGACAATTCGGACGACTGCGGACGCTACGTGCGGACGAGATTTCTCATCTGAAAGACGCCTATGGACGGTACAGATGAAGGCATTGGGACGCATTTTCTCATCTTAAATCGAGTTTCGGACGAATGTGGACGAGGACTGCGGACGACTCGACTGGTCTGAATTATCGGGAATTTCTGAGAAACCCATTTTAAAATCGTCTCTCTCTTCCGATTTCGTAAAACATTCGCCAAAATTCTCCCTCCAGCCTTTCCTGCAAGACGTCCTGTCCTCCTCTGCACATTGGAAAGCTTTCCACGTGGGATACCCCCATTGGGCCTCCTCCTCTTGATGTGGGTGAAATGCCATGAACATGGCAGAGGCTTATCCCCTGCAGCAGCCAGCCTTCTCCCTCTCCATTTTGTCTATAAGAGGTAAGCTTCAGGGTATTCTCTGCTGCGTTCTGGAGATAGGCAATTGTGAGAGTGTTGTGTTGGGAGTGTTGTGTTGTTTTGTGATTAGGAGGTAGTTTCGTGATTGAGTGAGGAAGACTATGTGTTAGTTGGACGATTGGTGTACTACTCTCAGGGTTCTGTAAGGACTTTCCACCGTGAAGGTAAGTGATGGTTATAGATTTAATGGTTGATCCTCAATTGTTAAGATAGGTTAATTATGGATATCAAATTAAATCATTGATATTGTGTTTGCTTAAGGGATATTGGAGAATTTAAGGATTGAGAATATACTTCAGCTGATGTGTTGTTTTACACTGGTCACCATCTTGCTTAAGTGTAGCTGTTGGTTTTACTGTTGGATTTGAGGTAAGAATTTGAATATTGTTTTGGCCAAAGGAGGGCCCTACATTATGGGTTTTGAATGATTCGCTGTGAATTGTTTTGGGTGTGAATGACAAGTTTAGTCAATTTGCTAGAAATTGAATCTGTTTGTTTTTAGTTGTTCTATCAACACTTGGATGCTGAAATTGGTTGCTTCTATTGTTCTGTCAACGCTTGGATTCTGTGTTAAATGAGAATATTAGAAACAGATGATATTTAGTGCAATTTAACAATCTAGATTGGGACTGCTAGTTGTTGGAGATTCACGCCAATGTGTATGTAGCTGATTAAATAACATGAATTGTTATCACTATGAGTAGATGAAAAACCTTAGTACATAGAAGCATGGACTGTGATATGGTTGATTTGCTATTTGGATCTAACATAGGAGCTTTGGAATTTTGCCGTCCATGAATTGTAAACTGAAGATTGCAGATTTGAACATTTTAAACTATTCATATGTTTACAGTTAGCATTCTTAGACTCCGTGTATGTTCAACAATTATATGTTAAATGTGGGGATTAAATGGGACAGTGGAAGTAGAGATAAGTTAAACTTTAAACTTAAGTTGATCTGACTGTGTTCACCTTGATCGTAACAACTAAAAGAATATTTCGAAAACTTGTAATGCCTTGCCTTCACTAAAGCTAGTTAATAAAATAGAATGGTATCAATTGTGTTATCCTTAAATTGAAACTCCGTATGTTGACTTAAATTGTGATGGTTATAGTTCTATGAGTTATATTGCAATAATTGTATTCTTCCGTGCAATGTTCCTATGTTTAATTTATGGCATTCATGCACTATCCTAGGATTTATGAAACTGTTTACATATTGTATGTCATACTTAATATATGTAAATAGGCGTGTGGGGGTTCGGGTGATCAGTGACACTTCCATATGGTAGTATACTCCCAGATAGGGAGCGGTGAGATGAGAGTTAACTACGTGGAAGCTAGGGTTCACCTTTACTCCGTTCTGAAATCCCAAATGTCTTTAACAAAACGACTGGGTATGGCTCGTGGTGACACCCCGATTGGCGTTGTAATATCCCGATTTTTATATCGGAATTTAAAAATGATAAATTGGATAATAATTGGGGATATTCAAATTAGTCAAATAAATTATCGAGATATTACAAAAGACGTAATAGTTATATAGACTGAACTGGTTTTTGTTCAGCTCGGTCTGAAATATTTGGATAACTCGGTTTTAATTAAATATATGTGAAGATGAAATGAAGGAAAAGTGAAGGAATTAAAAGAAAAAAATGGATTACAAGAAATAAATTAAATTTCAAAGGAAAAGTAAAGGAATTAAAATGTGGGGAATAAACTGGTTCAGGAACTGGTTTAATTCAATTGAAATGGTCACTAACCATTTGAGAGAGAATAGAGACAAAAGGGAGAGGGAGATCACGACGCAAGAATGGGAGAATGATCGAAAAGCAATCGGAGAGCGGAGAGGGAGCAACGAGCGACGGCGACAGAGGCTCAGGCTTGAGGGGCTGTTCGGCGAACAGAGGTGCGTCGGGCGGTGACGTGCACGGCGAGCGGTGAATGGGGAGCTAGGGCTCGGTGGTTCGCCGTGTTGCGGGGACGATGAACTCCCGCGAGATGTGGGCTTCAAGTAAGTCAATTTCATTCTGAATTGGATGTTTCGAGCATTTGAAATTACCGTGGATTTCTTTGGCTAGAAATGGCAGTGACTGGCAGTGGAAGCAGGGCTTGGTTCGCTGGGAGTTGGTTTGGGTTCAGTCCAAGTTGGTCCACCATTAAGTTGGTTCATTCAGTTGCATTAGCTGGCATGAATCTACCACATGGCACTCTCCTCTGTGTAATTCGTGTGATTGAATCGGTGCGTCTCTGGGTTATAAATAAATGGCAGTAAGCAGAGGATGTATTCTGGCAGTTCAGTGGGATGAGGAATTCGGAGAAAAATATGAGTTGTGTTCTCTGGAAGGTACTACACATCTGGAGGAACAATGAGAAGTGGGAGTTGACAGAGAAGCTGTTGGCTTTAGTGAGACAGCAGAAGAAGAAGGAGAAGAGCACAAATGCTCTCAGGTCTCCAGTATATGATGGGTGAACCTCTTTGGATGAACAAAAAATTGGGATGAAGCTCCCTGCTTCTAGCTCAGGTATGTTGGTTCTTTACTGAAATTGTAAAGTTATGTACAAATTTTAATGAGAAGGATTAAATAGATGATATTGCACTGTTGGATGTTTGGTTTTGCTGTGGGTCATTGCTGGTTGAGATTTGGCATTTTGTTGATGAAGTCTTGTTCGGACAAGTTGGATAAATCCTCTATTTATTTACTGCTTTAGTTCATTCTATATTGATGGTTGTGATTGAGGATTATGAATGTGCTCTGTGGTTCAAATGCACTCTTTTTATGGGTATAGCTCTCTGTATATTTTACGAATAGCTCCTGCTTCGAATTTATAGTTGATGCTTATGGTTTTATGGGAACGAATCTAAGTTTGTTTGATTTATGTATTGGAAAGGGTTTAAAGAAATATGTTCGAGAATAAAATCAAGGATAGACTATTTGTAAGAAATATTGTTGTGGGATGTAATTGGAATTAACAAATAGGTTGAGAAAGTGTGGATTCGCTGGCGTGAATTCTATTCGTTGACTTGGATTATCGTTTGGAGAAAAGAAATTAAATGGTTCTCTACTCTGCTATGGGAAATATGATTTTATGATAAAATATTCTTTGTCAGTTTTCTAAAGTTAATTTATCATGTCACATTGATGGAATGAGCAATATTGTGGAAATGAAGTTGACTAATGAAATTTAGTAATGAATAGAGTTAGGGGATTGTTATTAATGAATAGTTATTATGGTTTTGAAGGTACGAGAAAGAGAGAAGATACAGAAACGAGCTATGGACGTAGGTAAGTTGATATTGATTGTGTTTTGGTCTTCGGACCCTACATCGCAAGAATTAGGATTGTATGCTGTGTGTTTACTAGATTTAGGTTCTTTTAATGATGTGTTTATTAGACATTTATTGCATATAGGATTGTATGAATCCACGTGCACATTGTATGACATAATAATCTATGTAAATAGGCGTGTGGGAGTTCGGGAAAACAATGACGTCCCATTGTCATATAGATCCATGTTGGATGGATTAGAGAGAAAATTAGGTTAGCAACATGGGATACCAGGGTTCATTGCTTCCTGTTCTGAAATCCTCAACCTTCTCGTAACAAAGGAGTGTAACGGCCTGAGTAATCCCCTTGATATATATATTGCTACTTTGTGGATTGATCGGGTTACTCATGGTTCCACTGTGTTTGTCATGTATGCACTCTTGGTTTAAATTGCATTGTATGGTCATCCATTGCATTGCATTTCATTTTATCACTTACTGAGTGTTAGACTCATTAGTTTAGGTCTTGTGATGTAGGTACGAACGAGCAACAGATGAACAGGTTAAAGACAGTTGATGAAGGATTTGCACGGGTGGATCTTGTGGTTGGCTGGGCTAAAGAGTTAAAGGAAAAGTATTTGAAAATGAGTTTTGTAACTTATTTATTGTTCTTTAATGTTTTGTTTTCCGTTGCATTTTATTCAAAGAATGTTATGGCTTTTGAAAGTAAACTGATAAAGGTGAAAGGAAACTGAGAAAAGTGAAAGTAAATGGTTTTAAAGATCAGGTTTGATAAAGGAAAAAGACTCTAATGTTTTTACGAAAAGAAAGTTTTAAATTTTACGCATTTTAAAGAAAGAGAAAAATACGGGATGTTATAGGCGTGGTTCCCCATAGGAAACACAGGTTAAGCCACGAGATCAATTGACTTACCCATCGCCCCAAACTAACAGATGAGATACGGATCTTCTCTGTAACGCATCGCGTGAACATGCATCATATGCATTGCATTTATATTCTGATTCTTGTTGGGCATTAGACTCATTGTTTTCCCCGTAATGTAGGTGATTACTTTGAAGATGACATTCCAGTGGTGGAGGAAGCATTCCAGGAGGATCCCTCGTGTTATCAGCCAATTTGGCCTATTGGGTGTGGCTCGCGTAATTTGGAAATTATTGGTAATTTGACGTAGTGGTATTTTGAAAACGTTTTGAGGGAAAGGAGTATTTTGGTAATTTGACGTAGTGGTATTTTGAAAACTAATAGTTGCAACTAGGGACTTTGGGACTTATATTGTGAACATTTGAATTATGTTTTGAACTCCTACCATTATTCCGCACTATTTACTCTGATTTCATTTCTAAAATGCATTTCGAATGTCGAATAAATTAAGCGAAAAATTTTATGACGTATTTTAATTTGAGAAAAATGATTTTAAAATAACGGGACATTACACACAACAGGGATCTTCCAGCCATGGGAGGCAGACTTTCCAACGTAGCGGGACTGGCCCTAGCTCCTCCAAGGGTGGCCATGGTAGAGGCTACAAGGGCAAGAAGAAGGCATCCGGCCAGGCTTATGCAGTTGAAGGATCTGAGTACCATCATAGACAACAGGATCATGGCGTCGTCAATGGTATTATTCTCATTTCTCACTCTTTTGCACGAGTGTTGTTCGATACTGGATCGACACACTCTTTTATTTCTAATGTTTTTGCATCCGTCTTGGGTCTGTCGGTGGAGGTGATGGAATCTCCATTGATGCTTAGTACTCCCTTGGGTGTCCAGAGTGGAGTAGCATCTGTTTGTGGAGCAGTCTATGTGGTGATTAACGATTGCAAATTTTTTGCAAACTTAGTTATATTACCGATGAGTCAGTTCGACGTGATACTGGGTATGGACTGGCTACGGAAGTACCAAACGATTGGAGAGTGTGATCTGAAGAAGATTACAGTTATTGTGAAGGATGGACAAGTTGTTGTCTACCGAGACAGTCCTAATACGATGACAACAAATCCTATCTTGAGAGTTTGTTTGGGTAGGCGTAGTGGATTGGAGTAGTATGGGAATCTTTGGTCGTTTGAGGGTGATGGCGAGACCTCTTGTCAGGATATGGATATCTCGGTAGTGAGGGAGTTTCCTGATGTGTTTCCTGATAAGCTACCAGAGTTGCCTCTGGACCGAGAGGTTGAGTTCCACATTGACTTAATTTCAGGTGCTACGCTAGTATCAACTCCAGCATATAGGATGGCTTCGGCAAAGTTGAGTGAAATGAGGAAACAATTGAAAGAATTAAGGGAAAGTGGATTTATCCGGGAGAGTGTGTCCCTCTGGGGTGCTCCCGTGTCATTTGCGAAGAAGGCCGATGGGACTTTGAAGCTTTGTATAGATTACCGGCGATTGAATCGGGTTACTGTGAAGAACAAGTATCCTTTGCCTAGGATCGATGATTTGTTTGATCCACTTGGCAGTTCGCGGTATTTTTCCAAGATTGATTTGAGGTCCGGGTATCATCAAATGAGAATCCGTGAAGAAGATATCTCGAAAACAGCTTTTCGAACAAGGTATGGACATTTTGAGTTTCTGGTCCTACCTTTCGGATTGACCAATGCCCCAACAGCATTTATGGACCTAATGAGCCAAGTTTTCAGACCGTATTTTGATCAGTTCGTTATGGTTTTCATTGATGACATTTTGGTGTATTCAAAGTCTCGGAGTGAGCATAAGAAGCATCTTAGAGTCGTGTTACAGATTCTTAGAGATCACCAGTTATACGCTAAGAGGAGCAAGTGTGACTTCTAGATGTCAGAGGTCAAATTTCTGGGACACGTAGTTTCCCGTGAAGGAATTTCTGTTGATCCAGCAAAGATTGAGGCAGTTGTGAAGTGGCAGCCTCCGAAGAGTGTGACCGAGATCCGCAGTTTTCTTGGTCTTACGGGTTACTATCGGCGATTTTATTGAGGGGTTTTCCTCGTTAGCAGCACCATTGACTCAATTGACTAGGAAAGGGGTGAGATTCGAGTGGAATGCTAAGTGTCAGAATGCCTTTGAGGAATTGAAAAGCAGATTGACAAGTGCACTGATTCTGACCATGCCTGACAACAAACAACCCTATGCAGTATACATTGATGCTTTAGGAGTTGGCCTCAGATGCGTGCTTATGCAGCAAGGGAAGTAGTAGTTGCTTACGCATCGCGATAGTTAAAGCCCCATGAGCAGAATTATCCAACTCATGATTTGAAGCTGGCAACTATAATTTTTACTAAAGATTTGGATGAGTTATTTATATGGTGTGAGTTTCCAAGTATACTCCGACCATAAGAGTCTAAGGTATCTATTTACTCAGCGAGATCTAAATTTGAGACAACATAGATGGATGGAGTAATTGGAGGATTATGATTTCAGTTTAGAGTACCATCTGGGAAAAGCAAATGTAGTTGCTGATGCTTTAAGTCGATATCCTCAAGGATTTATGGCAAGCCTAATTCTCGATGAGTGGAAATAGTTTGTGGTAGTCGAAGACTTCGACCTTCAGTATTATGAATCAGGAGGTACTGCTTATGCGTACAATGTTGTGGCCACTCTGATGTTGCTTCAAACAACCAAGGAGTTACAACGGCAAGATAATGAACTTAAAGGTATAGTTGAGCAACTGAATAACGGTGAGCAACTTGATGGTTGGCAAGTTGACGTTGAAGGGACTATTCTTTACTAGGCCAGAGTAGCAGTTCCTAATATTCAGGATTTGAGACAATCTATTCTTGCTGAAGCTCACAAGTCTAGGTTCGCCATCCACCCTGGGAGTACAAAGATGTACCATGATTCGAAGCGACAATATTGGTGGATGGGTATGAAGCGTGAGGTGACAGGCTTTGTGGCTAGGTGCTTGACTTGTCAGAAAGTGAAGGCAGAATATCAGAGGCCAGCACGATTGTTGCAACCCTTGCCTATTCCCAAGTGGAAATGGGATAGGGTTACGATGGATTTCGTCACTGGTCTACCTAGGACTTCTCAAAAGTTTGATGCAGTGTGGGTTATCATGGATCGTTTGACCAAGACTGCTCACTTTATTCCGATCAAAATGGATTATCCTTTGTCAAAGTTAAGTTGGTTGTACATTGATAACATCGTTCATCTTCACGGTGTTCCCATGAGCATCGTTTCTGATCGTGATCCTAGATTCACATCCAAGTTTTGGAGAGCTCTACAAAAAGAGTTGGGTACGAAATTGAATCTTAGCACTGCACACCATCCTCAAACCGATGGGCAATCGGAACAGACTATCTAGATTTTGGAAGATATGTTCCGGGTTTGTATCTTGGATTTCGGAGATAGTTGGGCTGATCATTTGCCTTTGGTCGAGTTTGTATACAACAACAACTATCAGACTAGCATCGGGGTCTCTCCATATGAGGCATTGTATGGAAGACCTTGTCGTTCTCCATTATGTTGGGCCGAGGCAGAGGAAAAATCTCACTTGCTCCGAAAATGATTCAAGAGACCACTGATAAAGTTTGGGTAATTCGGGAAAGGCTTAAGACTCTGCAAAGTAGACAAAAGAACTATGCAAATTTAAAGAGGCGTGAAGTTGAGTTTGACGAAAGAGATTTTGTTTTTTTGAAGGTTCGACCGAGACGCGGTATCAGTCGATTCGGGGTGAAAGGGAAGCTACCTCCGAGATATGTTGGCCCGTTCCAAATTATTAAGAGGATTGACAATGTAGCTTATAAACTCGATCTACCTCCCCAGCTTGGGTATGTCCATAATGTCTTCCACATATCTCAGTTGATGAAATATACACCAGACCCGTCTCATGTCATCTCTTGGAATGACGTTCCCATCTAGGAAGATATATCATATGAAGAGGAGCCAGAGCAAATTTTTAGTAGAGAAGTTCGAGTGCTCCAACGCAGAGAGATCCCTTTGGTTCGTGTGCTATGGAGGAACCACACAGAAAGGGAAGCAACTTGGGAAATCGAATCCGATATGATATGGAGATACCCTTACCTATTCTGATATATTATGGGTTTTTATTTTAAATTTCGGGACGAAATTTTTTTAAGCAGGTTAAGATGTGAAACCCATAAAATTTCGATAAGCAATTTTCACGTGTAAATTTTTTTCGTTTAAAAATTTGGCCTTGACGTTGGATAATTGATGCGAATTGCCGCGCAGCATGAATACGTGAGATTTTGGTCAATAAGTCAAATTGGTGGAATTGGAAATTCTCAAACGAAAAGTTTAATTAAGAAACAGAATTGAAGAGCTAATTTGAAATTATAACGTGGTCAGATAAAGTTTTGAATAAGTTGGAATTAAGAGCTAATATTTCAATGTGTAGTATGTACGTATATATGGAGGGGCATTTGTGAAATTAAATGAGCAAATTAAAGAATGATGGCGAAGTTGTAAATGAAATTGAAAAAAAAATAGAGGGAAAGAATTGCTATGAAATGTCGAAGGGGAACATTAAAACTAGGGTTAACATTTCACTTCCCTCATTCAGCATTCCGCCGAAAGAGAGAGACCTTCACCGAGAGAGAGTGAGACCCGCGAAGGGAGGGAGGCCGAGAAGGAGCTCGGCATTCCGAGCAACCGGGTGACTAGCAAGCTCCGACAGTTTCCGTCCAGGAGCATTGCAAGCAGACGACGAGCGAACGTTCGCTCGTCGGTGACTGCGAGCTTCCGAGCACGGGCTGACAGACGAGGACCGTCAACTGTGGACGACGGTGAGGCTTCCAGGAGCGTTCCGGCGACGACAGGAGCTCCGAACCGAGCCTTTCCTTCGATTTTCGGTGAGTAATGCAAAACCGGAATTTTTGTCTTGGCTTCTTGAAGATTTGTTGATGCATCCAGCCTCTGTTTCGTTGCTGCGTTCTGTATTGTTCACTGTCGTCAAGAATGTTGCAGTTTGGTTACTGTTTCTGTTAATTTCGGTTTTGAATTAATGAAGTGGGTGATGGATTTTTTTGGAAGTGTTGTTGGGTCTGTTTGAAGAAAATGCCGAACACTAGATTGTGATTTCCATTTTGATTTCGGCTCTGGTGTTTCTGAATGTAATGATAAATCTTTGGGTTGTTGTTCTGCATCTATTTGCTGCCGATAACCTGCCTGTCTTGGTTCTGTTTTGCTTCTGTTGTAAGGTTACAATTATATCTGTGGACTTTGAAATCTGTTGTTGTTGTTAGTTTGAAGTTGGTTATTTGTTGGGTTCTGCCAAAAGATGGGTAATGTACTGCATTGTTGGTTTGAGCTATAGTCTGCTTTCGGGTTCTCTATTAATTGCTTCTGTTCTGTTGGATTCTAGTGGAATGGATGGTTAAGTTTGGACTTCTGTTGGGTAGCCACTATTTTAATTGATAAATTTTATAGGGATGACAACTATTTTGGTAATTGTTGTAATATCGCACACTGTTAAGTGTTGAATGTTGAGGGTTGAGAAATGTTTGAATGATGCACTGATTAGTTCCTTGTGACCTAGGATGACGAGATTGTGTATTCTGGGGATTGTTTTGTATACTCACGGATATAAGAGAACTCTTGAAGACAATAGTTGGATTAATGTTAAATGTCTACTATTGGGATATATCACTTACTGTTAGGTGAAAAACTGTAAATGTTGTTTGGATGCCCTGTTTGTGTTTACTAAGTTTTGGAGTTAGAAAGTTCATATGTGAGTTTTAGAAGAGTTTGCTTACGATGAGAAGCATGATAATATATGTTAAGCTTCGTCTCGACATAGGATCCCTTTACTTTTTCTCGAGACGTATTTATGAGATTTCTCTATATTTGACATGTTGTAGGCTCAGACGAGTTTGAGTACATTGAGCTGGTACCTGCGGTTGCTGCTCCTTCGTATACGAGGAGAGACCGCCGTCGAGGTAGGGGTTTTATACCTGCTTGCTTGGCATATCTCATACCATCATATTTTTTTAAAAACTAATATTTTGTGGAGTACCACATATGCATAAAAAATCGATGGGGACTGTTTGACAACACGTCTGATTTTATTATGTCTATGTACGCGAGTTTCACATGTTTAAATTTCGTGCATAGTTTTTGTGGTATGTGATATCTGTTATGAGGGCGATGAATCCTCTGGGCACTTTGGACGATCTCGGTATCAGAGTATCACGAGGCATCTCCGGTACGTCTCTTGCTACGTGGAGACGAATGTTTGTACACTATATCTGATGAAATTGGATTGGGAAGGTGATGACGCTTCCTTGGGTTCGAATCCTTAAACCTGGCCAATGTATACTTTTATTCAAGTTTGTCGGCGCTGAGCTTCGCTCGTCGGCAGACTTGAGACTGAGTTTATCGGTTCTGAGCTTGGCTCGTCGGTAAACTCAAGAGGTGATTCGAGTTATGTCGGTGCTGAGCTTCGCTCGTTGGCAGGACTAGAGTTTGTCTCAATATGAGTTTGTTAGCACTAAGCTATGCTCGTTAGGAAATTCAAGGGGTGATTCGAGTTGTGTCGTTGCTGAGCTTTGCTCGTCGGCAGGACTAGGGTTTATCTCAATACGAGTTTGTCGATGCTGAGCTTGGCTCATCGGCATACTCGGAACGTGATTTGAGTTGTGTCGGCGCTGAGCTTTGGCTTGTCGGTACGACTTGGGTGACGATATGGGTTGGGTCGGCGTTGACCTTCGCTCGTCGGCAAAACCCGGGGTGATGAGCCAGGTCTACGGATCGTCATTGCTTTACTCTGTACGATTGATCGGAGGAGTCCATGAGCGACATCCCTTTTAACTGGTGATGATTTTTAGTGTGAAATCGACGAGAGCAATTTTGAGTATTGCTGCCTATGTATGCATCGGTGTTTTCTACGATATCTCGTCGGGGCCCTTCGATGTTGGTTTTCCTAAAAAAGGATGTAAGTGATTTTGAAAACGTTTTGATAAAAATGCATAGGCCCTAAAACAAATTAGAGTTTTGACAAAGAAAAGGAAAAACAAGTTTTCTCACGCGCTCGTAGGTGAGTATAAGTTTTCTACTAAGCCGGTCACTTACTCCTCCGACTACATTTTTTCCAAGGTATAGATAGGAATACCTAAAGCGTGGACGCATTAGACCTGTGAAGTTCTAACTTTTGGATTGTAACTTACTTGTTTTGCTTCCTTTGGTTTAATTACATTTTCTGCTGGTAAGAACAAATGGTTTTTGTAATATTCTATGATTTAGAATTCAGGATGTATGGACATGGATGCACAGCTTGGTTGGACATTTAAGTTTATATTTTCGCAATTTAATTCTTGCAATCACTACTTGGACCATGACCCATCACACGTGGGTTGCGGCTGAAAAAAAAATTATTTCAAGTCTTCCACTAAATTTTAACAAACCTTGGGCTAGGCAACCGGGTCTTCTATGAAGACCTGGTCGTTTGGCCCGGCATTTCTGTCAGGCCCCCCTCTGGGTTGTGACAAGCCGAGTACTCCAAAAAAATCCAACATTGTAATCAACTTAAGTCCAACCAAAATACATCCAATAATTTAGTAGTTTCTCAAAACATAAATTTAACTAACTTGCTAAAATATAGAAAGAACTTTTTTTGAACTAAAAGACCCAACTTAGCTTCGGAGGTTCGATCTGCAAAATGACCGCGGGTGATGTGGCTGAGTCGAGGTGATGTTTCTTCATTCCATGTGAGCATATGTCTGGGTGCTTTTCTCGTCTTCATGTCCAAGCTCCTCTTCAATATTTTCTCGTCTTCATGTCCAAACTCCTCTTCAATATCATTTAGTATAGTTTTTCTTGCAAAATAACAACTAGTTAAATAGAAAATGAGCCCCTAGGCTCGGACTCGGGTGATAGGGTCTTGCGGCGCATCAAGTTTATCCCATGTTTTATTTTTAGTCGACCGCAGGTGGTCCCAGGTCAACCCCAGGGGGTCCTTGGTCAACTAAATAGTGTACTCGTCATGTTTTCAGACTGTTAACACATCGTTTATGGTCTCGATTGATCATCGTTTAGTCTGGTTAGTGTTATGAGGTATTGGTTGGGCTTCGTTTTGCCTCATGAACCATTTGTGGTTCCGATTGACCAGTGTTGTGTCTTGTCGACACCAAGTGGTTTTGATCGACCCTTGTTGGGTTGAATTGACTCCAACTAAGCCTCGTTGACTACTGAGTTGTTAGATTTGGCATGTTGTATTCCATTGATCGTCACTGTGTCTTGTAGACCGATGAGTCTTTCTTGTTGTCTTTTGAGGTGCTGGGTCAACCGTTAGGTTTTGGTCAACTGCACTGGTTGTTTCATGGAGTTTTGGTGAGTGAATTTCATTTGGCTTCACCAGCCAAGTCCGGTTTCCAGTTTGGTTTTTGACATCGGCTTGGTTTTAAGTTTTGACGATGTCCCCGATTTTGGAGCCTGCATTTGACGGTGCATGCAACTAAAGAGGGTTGGGTTTTCTTTTGATGTGCCCCAAAATTCTAGAAGACAACACGAGGGTAAAATAACAATTGACAAACTTAAATCTGTCCACTCTCAATGAAACAACGATAACTTTCAATGCCTACGGCCAATAAGTCCCAAATTTAGAGGAGATTTAAATAACCAATAAAGACAGGGGAACCTCCAAATTTCACGTGCAAAATCGAAATACAAATGGAACTATGGCTGAAACAAGAGACTAGGCAAGTCTGTAATCTGCTAGGGTTAATTCGACCAATCATAATGTAATCCGACCAATCATAATGAAAATGACGTTAACTTAAAACGTATACATCCAAATAGTACCAAATTTGGAGGAGATTAAACCAACATTTAGAAACAGTGGTCCTTCAATAATCTCGCATAAAATCATTACACAATTGGAGATATGGCCAAAACACAGAGTTATTTGGAATTCACTACCAGAAAACAGATTGCGACCCACCAGAATGATAATTCAATATCTCAAGAATCTGAAGTCCAATTGACGTCAAATTTGGAGGGGACGTCAATTAAACAAGGGCTAAAACTCACAACAAAATTTGCAACCAAATTCATTCTACACATTGATTTAGGCACAGAAGAAAATCCTGCTCGGAATTAATGGCTAAGAAGAAACAAGCTGCGGTTTCCAACAAAACATTCACACATCTATATTCTGATCCCAAAAAGGAATAAACAGCCTCCAATACTTCAATAAACAATCAATAACAACCAAATCCAGAGTTTCAATCACCAAATAGCTCTGTAAATAAAAAGGAAAATAGAAAACCAACAAGGTCTGCAAACACCTCAAACAACCGAGATGATCGACTAGTTCGGACCTCTTCAAGAAAAGGCCACTCCTTGGCTTTTGCTCAATCTTCTAGGTTTCCACGCCATGGACACTTCCTAGAAGAAATGTTGGGAGAACTAGCTTGAACCTCCTCTCCAAGATCGAGCTAGAAATGAGAACGGAGGAGCTTTGGTGTTTGATTTTGCGGTGAAGCAAGAAACGAGCACCGAGAGGTTTTTGAGAGAACTCCAAGCAAGAGCTGCTGCTGCGATTTTAGGTTTTCCAAATTGATTTGAAACTTAATTAGGGAAGGTTAACTACTTCTCTAATGAAAGTTCAAAGGAAATTACAAAAATATCCCTTAGTTCACAAAATTAGGGCATGAGGGCTCAGCTAACAAGCTAGCCGAGCACTCCAAATAAGTCAAGTTCAAAACCACCTAAATCTAATCAAAATACAATTCATCCAATAGCAAGCAATCTAGCATAATCCATTTCAACATGTCAAAATAGAAAATAAACATATCTTAATCTAATAGGCATTAGTAGTCTTGGGCATTGGATGTCCATCATGGCCGTGGGAAGTATATCCAATCCGAGTGGAAGTTTCTTGCTTCCAAGTGAGTACATGTCTAGGAGCCTCTTTATCATAATGCATTGGCTCATCTTCAAGATCCTTTAGCTTAGTTTCTCTTGCAAAATAAACATCGGTTAGATAAACAATGAGCCCCTTAGCTCAGGCCCAGTGATAGGGTCTTGGGCTGCATCATCCTCCCCGGGTGATTGAGGATTTGACCTCAAATCCGAGGCTTGACCACCTCTTCTTCAACCAAGTCTTCCACTCGGATCAAATGGAAAAATTTTGTTGACACCATACGTGATGATCTCCATTTCAAGTTGCCCATATAAAACAACATCATAGTTTTCAAAAAGTATTTTGTGGGTTACCACATATAAAAAACATGATGGGGATTAATCGACAACATGTTAGGTTTTATACTATGTATGTACGTGAGTTTTACATGTTTATGTTACGAGCATGGTTTTCATGGTATGATATGATCCTTTGATGGGAATTTGAATCCTCTTGGCACTTTGGACGGGGTTTGGTACCAAAGTATTATGAGGATATCCCGGTACATCTTCAACTGCATAAAGATGTCTTGTTTCCACGCTGATGCACCGCGAGGTGCAAGAAATCTCAACAAGGCAAAGGGCAATTGGGTAGTACTAAAAACAGAACACTTAATTTCAAACAATAATATCTTCTAATGCAGGAAGACAATCAAGCCCAAATTTGCAGGAGGATTAGAAATCACAAGAACAAAGATCACAACCAAAAATGGTAGACTAAATCGCAAGAAAGATGGAGTTATGCCGTTTACAAGAAGCTACCCGAAATTGTCCAAGTAAAACAACTTTCGACCACCCAAATTCAAGTGTCAATAACTCACGATTCTGAAATCCAATTGATGTCAAAATTGGAAAGGACATCAAATAAACAGAGGCTAAAGTTCACACCAAATTTCACATTCAAAAACACAATGGAGCGAAAGATATCCAAGCAACAACACACTGTCCCGAAATGGATTCAATAAAAACAGTTTCAGCAATTTCCAAATATCAATGCAAAAAATCACGAGATTAATTTCAAATTTCACCAAAAATACCTCCGGCTCACAACCATCCAGAGGAGGTCACACCCTCTAAAATTCATAAACAAATTCCAAGTCGAACAAATAGAACAATCACGAACTTACAAGTTGGTCCGCTAATTCCCTAAACCTGGAACAACGACTTCAATGGACTCCTTTTGCAAAAGCCTCTCCAACTTGTTTTTCTTCACTCTTGTGGCTCTTCTCTCTCAATGAACAACTCAAACAAGTTACTAGAAGAAGCTCAGTATAAAATCCAACCTCCAAGAATGAAAGAACGTGAGGAAGGAAGTCTTTGGAAAACAATCCATCGGTTTCACCCTAGACAAGAATCCGGTTTGCCTTTGGGAGAGAACTCCAAAACAGGTTGCAGCTGCAGCTTTTGATTCTTCAAAACGGAAAATTAGGTCACCCTTAAGGAGATTAAATACTCCCTTAAGGTTGCCTTAAAGAAAAATTACAAGTTTGCCCTTCTAAACAAAAAAATAGCCATGAGGACTCGGCCAACATGCTAGCCAAAATACATCCAAAATCCAGTAGTTCAAAATATAATTAAGTTCATAAAACTTTTTCAAAGCATAAAAATAACATATCTTTAACTAAGGAGTCACTTTTAGGCTCGACAATTTGAGCTCCAATGTTGCATCGAGGGAACTAGCTAGCCGGTGTGTCTGCAAGGGCACACCAAGTGAGGAGAATGTTGTGGTCTCTCATTATCTTCATGAATAGACTTCTCTTCACGTCCCTCTAATGTGAGGTCACTTGCAAAAATAATAGCTCATTAGTAGATTAATGATCTCCTTTGCTTGGGCCCGAGTGATCGGGCTTTGAGGTGCATCACGCATTGTGTGGAAAATGGATAGGAAGGTGATGACGCTTCCTTGGGTTTCAACTCCCTATACCCAATAAGGGTGATTAGGTATTATATACCCAATAAGGGTGATTAGGTATTGGGTTGTGTTGTCGCTGACTGGTTCACCGACAACCCTTGTGGGGGACTAGATCTTTAGATCCCACGCACAGTATCTTCCTCTGGTCTCATGAGGCGTGACCATTCTATGCTGCCTTTGTAATACCCCTACTTTTTTTTTATCGGAATTAATAATGATAATTGGAAAATAATTAGGGATATTCGAAATAAATGGATAATTATCAGGGTATTACCAAGAATGTATTCGTTAGATTAAAACTTATGAGAATTTATTGGATGAAAATAAGAATTAACAAAAAATGAGAAATATGGATCAAACCGGGTTGGTTTGGCTAGGTCTGAAAATTTAGTGGCTTGATTCTTAATTAAAAAGGAGAAAAATATAGTAGGGTTAAATAGAGTTAACTTGTAAGAATATAATAAAGTGGTATTAATAATTATTAAGTGTTATATAGAAATAAAAGAGAAATTATTGGAAATTGGGAGGGCTGAACCGGTTCACTAAGTGAACCGCTTTGATCGAAATAAAAGAATGGCTGAATGGCCATTCTGAATGAGAGAATAGACGAGAAGAGGGAGAGAAAGAGTGAAAGGGAGAAGGCGATCGGAGATCGGGAGATCGGGCGAGGTGCAGCGATGGAGCTCGGACTCATGTTTAGAGGCGGTGTCCGGCGTTGCTGGCAGCTCGTTGGGCGTCAGGACGACAACGGTTCAGGAAGCAGCTTTGCGGGTCGATTTGGTGCAAGGCTCGGGTCACTGGTTTTGGGCATCGGTTCGCAAAGAGCGGCGACGCTCTGTCAACTCTCGGCGAAGCTCGGCGACGATGAATGGTGTCGGCGACAATGAATGGTGATGGCGACGAAATGGCGAGGTGTCGGTTGGCAGGGGAGATGGCGGTTCAAGCTGGACCGGTCAAAAGCTTGGTCCAGCTTGTGGTTCGGTTTTTCTCCCTGATTCTTGCTCTACAGAAATTCGACAACGTCTCGGGCATGGGGAATATCCTCTGAAAAGCTGGAGAGAATTTTCGGGCATTTTTGAAGAACAAAAGGCCAGATGACTCCTTTTCTCAGAAGAAGATGCTGAAGGCAGATGGATGCTCTGGAGGATGGCCGAGAGAAAACCAATGGAGAAGGAAGAGGGAGGAGTTGCTCTTGGGTCTCCCGGAGTCTTCAAGTAAGGAGGTATCCTCCATTGTGTTTATGGATTTAAAATGAGAATGAAGCATTTGGATTAGTCTTCTGTTATGGTTGTTCAAGTATTGATATGTTGAGATGATTTTAGTTGCTGTGAATGAGTTATGATCACGTTGTGCTATTACGTACTGCTTTTATTCTATCTCTACGTTATTGTTGGACGTGGAAACACGTCGGATTGGTTCTCTGGATTACCTGTTGAATGTCTATTGCTGTGGTTGATTTCTGATCTGCTTATGGTTATTTGTCTAGGATGATTTAACTACTGTTTTGTTGGGACAAAGAGGGTGAAATGCATTTTATTATAAATATGCTGTGTTGGGTTGGCTATTGTAATAATACGTGGATTGTTTTGCGAAGCACGTGGTTAATCTACATGTTAGGAGGATTTATCTGCTGCCATGTTATTTGGATAAAAAGAGTGAGTAAATAAGATGTTCCGCATGTCGGATTGGAGTCATTAGTTGGATGAATGAATGTGGTAATTGGGCTAAGCTACTGCATGTTCGTTGGGTTGATTTTAGAAAGGTGAGATTTAAGTTAAGTATTTTTGCATGATAGATTAATACCCTGTTAATGGACACGCTTCATGCTGGATATGGTTTGAATGAGTTGTGAAGCATGTGTAAGTAGTTTCATGACTCGGTTAGATATTGTTATTGAGATTAATTTATTAGGTTATGTGATATTCCATTTAGGAGTCGAAGAAGTTCTTAGAATTGTAAAAGTTAGAATACAATTCATTTATAGGTTGTAATATTTTAATTGTGAAGGTACAGAAAGACGAGGAAGGATAGCGATTAAGTGCGAGTGCGTGATAAATATTTGAGTTAAGAAAATAGGGTGTCTTGGACATGTGGAGGCCCTACATCGCAAGTGTGTGCGTGAGTTGTGTTAGTTTCATGGAAATGTTCACTGTTATATAATTACTGTTGTTAATTCCTTACGGATGCTCTATAGGTTTTTTTTTGCGGTTGATTGTTAGCTTTGTTTCCTTGCTGTGGTTAATTATGTTATTTCCTTGTTGGTTGATAGTTTCACTGTTGATAACTTGCCTTTGGTTGTTAGCTCTATGTAGTTTTGTTTGTAAAAGTTGTTTCAAATGTTTTGCTTCACTTTACTGTTAGTGAATGATGAATGAGAAAATGATGAATGATATGAAAAATGCAAATGAACTGTTAGTTTCCCTGAGAATGACCTTGGCCTGTTACTGCACTTTATTACTCGCTGTCAATTAATGTGTTGTAATTCCCTGGTTATTGTTCTGCCGTTAAATATTCGTGTTACACCCTTAATCTAGCATGTTTAATAAACGATAATTGAACTATGTTAGTTGAGCATGTTTAGTTGTTAATAGGCGTTTATAATTGAACTATGTTAGTTGAGCATGCTTAGTTGTTAATTGGCTTGAGTAATTAGGTTAATTAAGTTTAACTAATTAATTGTTTAATCAAAATGTATAAAGTACTTAATCTGTATTTACAATCTTCCGAGCATGTAAATCAACTAAGCATGTAAATCGACTAATAATTATTAGATTAATATATTGTAATCTTCCTGCAAGCATGTTAATTATTATTTAAGTAAATCAATTAGCTAAGTATGTTAATTAACTAGCATGTTAACTTAGCTAGGTCTAGCATGTTTTAATGTTAATTAATATTGTTGTATGAGTATGTCAATTTATTTAAGTATGTTCGAGCATGTTAATTAATCTGAGTAGATAAATAGACTTGAATGTGTTAATTGACTAAAGTAGTGTTATAATTTGAGCATGTAAATTGCTAATCAATTTAGTAATTGAACCAATTGAGCATGTTGACTAATTAGCTAATATAAGCATGTAAATAAGCATGATAATTAACTAGTTGTTTAAACCTTGAGTATGATAATGACTTAGTAGAGCATGTAATTAAATTAGATTAATATTCGCATGTCAATTAATTAAGATGTGCCATGTAATAAGCTTGTAATTAGTATGTTCAATTAGTATGTTTAATTAACTAACTAGAACAAAAACATGTTTAGATCACCTAGAATAATAATTGTAGGAAGCATGTAAATGGACTCGGAAGTTAACTAGATAATTGACATGTTAATTCCTGTAGTCAGTATTATAAATATTCTCTGTATTATTGGTTGTGTTCATTGCTCTCTTTATTATTGGTTGTCCTCATTAACTACGCTTTTTCAATTCATATTGTTCTTTTATATGCGCTTTTAATTTCATTTACTTTCGTTTATGCGCACTTTAATTTCTATGAATGTTATACTGTCAAGCATCATGCATCATGTTAGGTTGAGAATGTATGATCATCAATCATGTTAATAGAAATTATAAGAAGTGCCACCTTGGTGGTGGTATTCAAGCATGCATAAGCGAGGTAAAATGTTAAGAAAATGAATGAATGAGAGTTGAAGGTGGATGGGTAGTTCGAATCTAGCCTGACACTGGATTACGCCTCTTTCTCTTGTCGGGAAAGGGACCAGCTGCACACAGGAGGTTAGAAGCCAACCAAGACTATACCATCCCATATGAGTCCTCCAATCTCTAGCTCGATGTACGAGTAATGAACGAACGAAAGTAAAAGTAAAGTAATAAATGAACGAACGTAATGGAAGGATTGGTTTGGGTGGCCCCCATTTCAAAATGGACTAAAGAGTGACATTTACATGCATTAAACCTTTTTCCTTACTAAGCCTTTAGGCTTACAGTTTACTTGTGGTGTAGGTACTTGTA
The DNA here is from genome assembly GCA_022433065.1 of Begonia loranthoides. NCBI lineage: Eukaryota > Viridiplantae > Streptophyta > Magnoliopsida > Cucurbitales > Begoniaceae > Begonia > Begonia loranthoides. Next base: position 15,841,817 of record CM039485.1, read on the forward strand.
TGGGAGAATGACGATAATGATGAACAGATAATAAAGCAGAGATGAAGGATTTGCACGCGCGAGGGTGCCCGTGGTTGGCTAGGCATGAAAGAGGGTAAAAGAGAACCAGTTGTAATTAAATTAAGTTTTCTAAATTGTAATTAAATGGTTAGTTTCTTTCATTAAATTGGTTACACTTCCGCAACGTTTTATATCAATGATTTTATTATAACGCTTCCACATTTTGATAAATTGGTTCTCATAACGAGTTTAAAGAAGGGTTAGTAGCAATTCGGTTTTAGCGTCGCACTTTGATTTCGTTTTATAAAGGAGTCTTTTTAAAATTTTAAATTTCTCACATTTTTAAGTAATTACGAAAATCCAAGTTGTTACAGCTTTTCTATAATTTGTTTTGGAGGGGTCCTTGTATGACTCACATTTTTCATGGATCATAGTCTTGATTGTTGAAAAACGATGAAGGCTTATTTTTTTATAGTTGGCTATGTATCCAACAGGATTTCTATGAATTGCCTCATCAGTGACTTGTGAAGCCGGTTTTGATGAAAAAACATGTTTTGATAAATGATTTTATAAATACATGCACGATTTGGAAAATGAGTACAAGTACGAGTACATGTACGGGTACATGTATAGGTACAAGTACATGTATGATTACTGTATTGTTTTGATAATGGTTTTTGTAAGAAAAGATGAAAACTCATTTTATAAGCATTACATTTAGTATAAGTTTTCTACTGAGTTTGTCACTCATCTTTTTGACTATATTTTTCCCCAAATGGATGTGTATAGGTCCTTTGCAGAGTGGTTGTTTGTGCCTCCCCTTTGGGCATTTCATTTTTCTTTGGACGGGTAGAGGCCCGAGGGTTCTAGCCCTTTTCCTCCGTTACGTTGGGGTTGGCATTGTTGGTTTGTTTCCTGCATAATACTTTTCTTTAATGTTTTTATGCTATCTTATTTGTTATTAATCACTCTATGGACCCTGACCCTTTAGATTTGGGCTTTTGAGCTTAATTTTGTATTATGACTTGCACTGACTCTCTAGCCTTGGGCTGAGTGATCGGGTTGTCTTTGAGAATTAGATCATCTAACCCAACAATTCTGTTAGGCCTACCTCTATGTCGTGACAATGTCTCAAATACTTTCTAAAAATCATGTACTATGTAATGTATAAGGTTTAAAGTTGGAAAGGATAAAGTGTATAACAATCTTTTCATATTACTAAGGTTAAAAACATATCTTTTGAAGTATGTTAATGAAATGTGAAATGCTTTTGCTATCTTTCTTGTTTTCTCTCACACGTTTATATATATATATGAGACTTGATTTTTTGTAAATCCCTTAAAACGCGTGAAAATTTTAACTTTTGTAAAACTCTTTTAAAACAAATAACATCAGAGTGCGACATAAACCGGACCGCTACTAACCTTTCATTAAAACTTTCATGATTTTATTGCGTAAGCGTTATAAAACCTTTTATGAAAACATAGCGGGTTTACCAAAACTTTGCGATAGCGTAAATCGCATAAGAAATGAAAAACTAACAATTTAATACTGCGTTTGAGAAATGAAAACTAAATAATTAAATACAACTTAGTAAAACTTGTCTATAACTGTTTTCTCTTCTCGCTCTAGCCTGGCCAGCCCCAATCTCACTCGTGCAAATCCTTCATCCCTGCTTCATTATCTGTTTATTATCTGTTTGTTATCTGTTTATCGTTTGTACCTTCACCATAAGTAATACGTGAGTCTAATGGCTCAGTAAGGAAAATGGTTAAATGTAACGTGAAATGCCACTCTTTAGTCCTTTTTGGAATGGGGGGCCACCCAAACCAATCCTTTCATTAAGCTATTCATTTGTTCATTACTTTACTTTTGTTCATTCGTTCGTTACTTGTACTTCGAGCGGGAGATTGGAGGGGTCTTAAGGGATGGAATAGTGGATCGGATCTAACATTTTACTTGCAACTAGAACTCCCGTACCTTACGAGGGAGGGGCTTCGGCTAGTTGCAGACTAGACCTGCTACCCATCCGCCCTCCAACTCCCCATTTCCTTCATTTCCTTAACATTTTACCTCACTTATGCATGCTTGTGTACCACCACCAAGGTGGCACTTCCTATGCCTTCTATTAACATGATGCATGACCATACATTCTTAACCTAACATGAAACATGATGCATGATGCTTCTCAACATAACATTAATAATTGTAGTGCGCATTGAAATAAAGTAACTGTAATTGAAAGCGCATATAAAAGAATAGCAGTAATTGAAAGCAATTATAATTGGAATTGCGCATAAAATAATATAACAGTAATTAAATGCGCACATAAGGAAATAAAATAGCGGACATAATCAATAAAGGGATGAATAATAATATACAATGATTTGAAACATGGAAAGCATGCTCGAATCAATGGAACGCAATAGAAATCGAAATAGAATTAGAAGGCACCATTAATTATCATTCTAATTATCCTAGTAACTCTTCTAGTCCATTTACATGCTTCCTATATTTATTATTTTAGGTGATTTAAATATGCTTTTGTTCTAGTTCGTTGGTTAAACATACTAATCACAAGTTTATTACATGGCATATCTTAGTTAATTGTCATGCAAATATTAATATCATTTAATTTCATGCTCGACTAATTCGTTATCGTGCTCAAGGTTTGACGACTAGTTAACTATCATGTTTATTTACATGCTTAGATTAGCTAATTGGTCAACATGTTCAATTGATTCAATTAACTAAATTGATTAGCAATTAACTCGATTGATTAACAATTAACTAAATTGATTACATGCTCAAGTTATAAGATTAAGTAAATATGCTTGAGTCAAATGAATTACTTTAGTTAGGTTAACGTGCTCTCTAGATGATCAAACATACTTGCATAATTTAACATGCTCAGGAAGTGGTTAGCAACTATTAATTAGTTAAGCAAACTGATTAACATGCTCGATTTCTAATTCTAATTCAGTTACTTGCTCTAATCAGATTATCATACTCAAGTTAACCAATTTAGTTAAGCTAATTAACATGTTCATACAATACTAATTAACATTTAAACATGCTGGTTAATTTACATACTTGGCCAATTAATTAGCTTGGTTGACGTGATCAATTGATTATAATTTCTACGTTGATAAGCAAATAAACATGCTAGAATTAGAGAAGTCAAACAACCAATTGATTTACATGCTCGGAAGATTATAAATACAGATTAAGTAGTTTACATGCTTCGATTTCACAATTAATTAGTTCGTATGCTTAGATTAATCAATCGATTAGTTAAACTACGATAAACTAATTAACCTGCTTCGGATTCTATTTAATTAGCAACATGCTCAACTATATATATATATATATATATATATATGCATTGAATGAAGGAAATGACAATTGATAATTTACACGGCGAAAAATTAAACTAAATAGCAAGTAAAGCTACAAACTAAATGAAGCAGAATGTCACAGCAAGTAGTTCATTCTTTCCTTAAACCTTCATTAACCATTCATAATGTCTAAACATTTCATTTATCTGAGCATTCACTAAGCATTTTCACTCTTATAATTGCAGTAAATAAATTACAAGAACTAAGGAAACTAACAGTAGAATCAAGAATATTGCAGTACATAAACTACAGGAAACTAAGGAACTAACAGCAGTAAAATCACCCAAGAATATACTCGACTCATGCACACACTTGCGGTGTAGGGCCTCCACATGGCCAAGACACCCCTATTTCCTTACCTCAAATCATTATTGCGCACTCGTACTTAATCGCTATCATTCCTCGTCTTTCTGTACCTTCGCAATTAAAATATTACAACCTATAAATGAATTGTATTCTAGCTTGTTCAAATTCTAAGAACTTCTTCGACGCCCAAACGGAATATAACCTATCTCAATTTGAACTATCAACAAGATATCAGTTTATCAAGTACAATACTTCAACTTTGAACATGTAAGAACAGTAGCAATAATCATTCAACCATTTGATTAAGAGCATCAATTTAACATTTCCTACCCCCAACAAAATCCATTTATAACGTGTACTTAACATGCTTTAGACCAATAACAACACATAATATACCCTTTCCAAATAGAACCACCGAACCCAACATTCCATATCACATTACTAAGCCAATCCCTATAGAATATATTTAAGCAAGAGTATCTATTACGGGGCTCACCACAAGGAAACAACCTTCCATCAATAATCAACCAAGTCCAACAAGTTATGAATCACGGTTTACAAGCCACATATTCAACTCATAAATTCCTAATGCATGGCTGCAATGATAATCACTAATAATGGCACAATACACTTTACAGCGAGCAGTCAATAACATTTCCCAAATCAACAGCGGTGCATTACGACATCACAATACATTACTCAAGCAATAGAGCATTAATCTTCCACAACATACACCCACATTGCATAGTCAAACCAAAGACTAACACAACATAGATAAATCTTCCAATAACAGAGTATATTATCCACTTATTGACCAATAACATAGTAGTAAACGGAAGGGGACAGTGAGCAACAACCAAAATCAACAAAACAGAGAAGGAAGCTCACCATCAAAAGCTCTCGGCCAACCTCTAGAGTTTTCCAAGCTCTGCCTCCAACTCTCCCTCAGTTTCTTCTCCTTTCTCCAGAAGCTCAGCAAACTCGAGGGACTCCACTTTCACAGCTCTGTTTCCAGAGAGCTCTCTCCCCATCACCAGAGTAATTACGCGCTCTCTGCATCCCTCTCAACACCCCCTATCTTTATTCTCCAGCTACAATCCTTCCTCTTACAGCATGCCTCCCAATCCTCCAGATTTTCAGAGGCTATCTCTGGAAGAGTGTACGGGGTTGTCTCCCGATTGACCAGTACCCAGCAGGAACCGAAAAGGGACCGGTTTGGACTGAACCACGAGCCGAACTGCTAGCCCACCGCGAGCCGAGTCCCCAGCCCTGCCTGTTGCAAAATTGCCGATAAATGTCGAGTACAAAACACCAAGGAGAGGAGGAGTTGGCCGAACGTGCGTAGTCTTGACACCGGAACCCACCACCAGCGGAAGCACACTCCAAATCGACCCGCTGACAACCCAGTCCAATCCGTACCCTAGCCATCCCAAGGTTCGTCGTCCCCACACCGTCTGCAGTGACCCATCGTGAAGAACACCAGCTGAACCCGAGCCTCCGTTGTCGCTGCTCCCCCTTCGTCGTCCTCCTCCCTATTCTCTCTTCTCTCTCGCCTCTGCTTCCTCTCACCCTTTTCTTTCTGCACTTTGCGAATGGCCAAAGGCCATTCTTTTCCCATTTAACCTGTTCACTTAGTGTACCGGTTCATGCCTTCCATATCCATCTTTTAAATTTTCCTTAACCCAATCCTAATTAATCCCCTTTTATTTTTCCCCTTTTTAATTGTTCTCTCTAATTAATTTATCCCAACAAAATAATTTAATTAATTAAATCAACATCTATTTTAAATTCTAATTTATTCCATAAATCCTGCATAATTCAAATTAAATCTTAATACCCCCACTTGTAAAGATTAATCCCAATTAATCAAATATATTATAATTTAATTAATATTTATTTTATTTTAATTACTTTAATTTCCATAATATATAATCTAACGAGTACGTGCTTGATAATACCCCGATAAGTGTTCCACTTAAAAAGTCGGGGTATTACAATATATATATATATATATATATATATATATATATATTTAATATTATGTTATGAAAAAGGATAAAGAAAAATGTGTCATTACACTAGTTGATCGCACCTAAACTCCGATTGACCCCTCCCTCATATTTCAAAGAAAATCCTTAAACCAGACACTCTTTAGTGGACGTCTAACCTTCTGTGGAGAATCATTTTTACACTATTGCGGATGACCGCAACCTCATGTCTGATCGACCGTATTTCCAAAATCCTATGCTAAGCCCTCTGACATAGATTCCTAAGCTTATGCGGAAAGTCATTAATACATTATTGCTGACGATCGCATCCTCATGTCTAGTCGACCACATTTCTATCTAAGGCTAAATCCTTACACTCTATCCATGACTCGGTCAACTACATCCTCAACGCTAGGGGTAATGACTCGGTTTTCCTTATCCTTTTTAATAACATTTTTTAAAATCTGTGTGACAAACAATATTTGATGCATAGCGAAAGCATTTCTTTATACCATTCAAATCATTCAAAACATATATTGTCATTCAAACATTTAAAAGTTATTTTACACAACATTATAAAATCCTTACTCAAAACGTTATACAATACTATTTAAATTGTTTTCATAAACTGAGTCATAACTCATCGATCAAAAGCAACAAGGGCCATAAGTGCTCAATGTAACTACACTCCTTCAACTGCAGTCCATGCTATCAATCTGCATATTCTTCATTTTGATCATACTCCTCACCTACATCACAAGATTCATCTATGAGCCTAATATTCAGTAAGAGATGAAACAAATATAAACAATGTCATGCTCGTGTTGTGCAATCTTGTTAAAATATGCAGTTTCCTTTTAGTTTTTCTTTTTTTTTTTTTTCTTTTAAGTCGCATAATAGTTCAGACGTTGGAGATCCATAGTTCTAGGGAAAAGATACATCATCTAGTTCTCTTAAGTAGAACTGTCACTCAATCCCTCCAGGGATCAGAAACATCCTCGAGTTCTCCTAAGTAGAACCATCACTCAACCCCATCTCACAATTCCTATTTACATTTATTCTATCCATTTTTAGTTTCATTGTAAACATATATGCATGTACACATTTTCGTTTCTTTGCTTGAAATCATGATGCATGACATGAGTGCATACTATTCAAACCAATACTTAAAAATATTCAACACAATGAATCATTATCTCCTATAACTCCTAACTCCTCAAACATGTGAGAATATAATACTTATCCCATTATATTATACTAACATCCTACTATATTCAACACAACAAACTATGTCAACAAAACAATACAATCCTAGCATTTTGTGATATAGGCCAAAAGGACAAAGATATGCATATCTCTTACTTGCAATCATTACTGTAGTTCTAATCACTTAGAAATATCTTCTTGTATAACATTACCAAAACACAATAAAAATTTCATCAAAAGCTGCTCAATTGCATATCACTTAAAGTATGCATAATTCCGAATATACACAATCTTCACCACTATTGTGTACATTTAACCATTTAGTGTTCGTCACATACATATATGAAAACAACACCTTTTTGAACTTCAATCCAAAAATGCACACATTCTAGGGATTGCTTTCAAATTTTCACTTATCTTTGATTATCAATAACTTTCTCCACACTTAACCAAATTCATTAATTCCAAAATCTTTCTCTTCCTTAAGATTTTGAAAATAACATACTCAATTGCTTTTGCTAAACAATTCCATTAAGAGAGTCAACAAATATCAAATAACCCAACTATCTGATTATGATTATTTTCCCCATTTTCCCTTTTTTCTCCCATCAAAGCTTTCATTAACTAATAAAATTCTTAAAAATTATAAGAAGAACTCTTGATACCTTTTAAATTATGAGAGAAAGAGAGAGAGTTTCTTGAGAGCTTCCTTCGACTTCCTCTTCAATTTTCTAAGTTTTCCTTAGCTCTTTACCTATTAAATCTCTTCCCTCCAACCTCAAGTTGGAGGTGTTCATTAGGCTAGAGGCAGTGGTGATGATTCACCACTTTTTAGTCAATCAAAAAATAACACTGCACTTCATACAATGTGACCTTTCGAATTCTGGTCCTCCGCATTTTAATATTTGGGCGACTGCATCAACGCATTTTTGATTTTCTGTAAAAAATTTTCTTCTTGCAAACACCTCTTGAGGAAGCCTTATCTTCCACAAAATCACCATTCTGAACGAATGCTCCTGGCTACCACAATCTACCGAGTTAGCACTCTAAAATTTCTTCACAATCAGGTTGTGTAGTTCATATTGCATTTTGCCTTCCAGCCGTTCACGCTGAAAGCGTGTTTATAAATGCAGACATTTGTCTCCATTGTGGAAGCCCACATTTGCATTTTTTTTTTCCAAATTGTCACCAAGCCCAGATGCCCTTGCCAGACGCATGTTTACACATGTGGACGTCCGCACCTGGGTTGAATAAAATTTCGATTCCAAGCGAATGTATATCATCCATCCATCAACCATAATATACTCAATTCATTCTATCTATTCCACAACAAATTCCAATCCACAATAATTATTTCCATTCACAACAACCATAAAACCATATTATTAATAAACAAGTCATATATCATACACATTGAGTAAACTAAGATTTTTCAGATATTACGTCAAGTGACCACAACACTGTAAAACTCGTGAAATTTTAAATAAGAAATTCTACGTGTAAATTTTTTGGGTTAAAATCAGGCATAACATTGAAAAGTTGACCTGATTTATCGCGTAGCGGCCACGTAGAAATTTTTGGTCAATTGGTCAAATCCGTGGAAATAGGAAATTTTTAAATGGAAAATTTATTTAAGAAATAGAATTGGAGAATTAAATTTGGACCGATGATCGTTGTTTGGTGACATATAGGATAAGTTGGAAGTGATGAATGAAGTAATTAAAAATGTGATATGCATATTTGATATATATGTGGCATTAAATGAATAAGTGAAATTTAAATTAAATAAAGTGAGTTAAATGAAGAAGTAAAGCTATGAAATAAAAATAAGATAAAGTGGAGAAAGAAAATTAAAAAAGATGGAGAAGTGGGGGAAAAATCCCACCAATGATAGGGGTGGGCAAATCGGTTCTTGGTGCTGGTTCCAGAGGTCTCGGAATCGACCATTTGGTTCTCGGTTCCGAGTGTAAGGAACCAGCACCAAGAACTGCAGGAACCGGAACCGTGACTCGGTTCTGGGTCAGTTCCGGTTCCTAAATTGAAGAATTTTCGTCTGATATGCATCTCATTTTCGCCCCTCTCGCAGTCTCGCTTGCTCTATCTTTCTCGCTCGCTCTATCTTTCGCAATCTCGCTCTCTTTTGCCGTCAATTTCTCGATCACGGCTCACCTTCTTCTTCTTGCTTTAGCTTTCGTCACGCCTTCTTCTTCCTTTCAGGAGAGTGACGGCTGAAAGCGGGAGACTCTCAAGTCTCAAGTGGCTTCGATTTCTTTTGTCCGAGAGCGTTCTGAGCAGGGAAAACGAAACTGCGACTATGAAGGTTATTTGGAGCACTCCTGCAATAATAGGACAGCTCCAAAACTAATCTTGTCTTCCGATTCCGGTGAGTGATGTAGAATGCCCTAATTTTTTTTGGATTCGGTGAGAGATTTTTGTTTTGAGTTTTGATGTTGAGCGATTTTCTCTTACAGTGTTTTGATTTGTATTTGCAGATTAAGGAATTGAACACTCAGGGCTATGTTATGTATATCAATGATTCGTTGAGAGATTTTTGTTTTTAGTTTTGATGTTGGATAGAAATGTCTCCATTCTATTTTGGATCACTGATGAGATTGCGATGCGTTAGTTGTTCTTTGTTCTTGTTAGTTGTTCTCTGTTCTTGTGAATACCTGAGAATCTATACCCATAGCTTGTTTGTTGTGCTATCAGCTATGGGTGAGGCGAGGCGAGGCAATGAACAACACAGAATTGATGAAGAAAGCGACCAAGACCGAGACGGGAGTCGTTCGTTCCAGAAGAAGAAAGCGAGGCGTGGCCAGAGGGTGAAGGTTGAAGCTGAAGCCAGACTCCAGAATGAACAGAATAAATAAGTGATTTCATTACATATAACTCGGTTCCAGTCGGTTATCAACCCAAAGAACCGGGAACCAAACCAAACCAAAATCATAATAACCAGAACCGAAATAAATTAAATTATTGGAACCAATACCCGGAACCGAAACAGAACTGACCAGTGGTTTCGGGTCGGTTCCCAGTTCTGGGCGGTTCCTGCCCACCCCTAGCCAAAGATATTGAGTTGGAAAGTACGAGGGGAAACTTGTAAATAAATAAATTAAAAAAAAAAAAAGAAGAAGAAAATTGGGAGAAGAGGAATTTAGGGCATCCTCTTCTCCTCATTCCCTTCGGCTGGAAGGAAGCATCGCGAGAGAGTGAGACCGCGCGAGTGACCGAGAGCATTCCACCGACGAGAATAGCGACTAACCGAGGTGAGACGACGAGCCGGCGACTTCGGCGGGAATGCGACGGTCTGGGAAACGACGAACTGCACTGGCGAGCTCCTTTCGGAAGAGGAGTAGCCCGAGCGAGTGTCGGCCAAGGAGTTTCGCGGGCTGAAAGCGGACTCGGGCGACGGTAGCGGCATCGTCTGAGGGTTTCCGGAGAGGTGACGCTTCTGGACAATGGTGGCAGCACCATCCTCTGCTAGCTTTCGATTTCGGTGAGCAAAAAAAACAGAACACTCGGTTCTGGGGGTGAGTTGGATACTTCCTATTTTGATCTTAGTTTCTGAAATCGTTTATGGCTGGTTGATTTGGTTCTGTCTTGTTGTTTGAATGGAAGAAATTTTGAGGGCATGCTCTGAATTTTTGCACTCTGTTATGGCTGGAGATAAATTGTCATATGTCTGTTTGGTTTTGGACGAAGTTTGCTAATAAAGAAATTGTTTGAAATTGGTTGTCTTAAGAGAAGTAATGTTTTGTTATGTTAATAGGGTTTTTGCTCTCCAATTCATTTACTGCATAACCCGATGGTGTTGAGGACTTAAACTCTGTTAAGTTGGTTTTATTCTCCTATCCTGCTACTGCATTATTAGGTTGTTGACTGTTTGTGGATTGGAGTCTTCTGTTTGAGTATAACTCTACTCATTGTATATTAAAATTCTGGAGGGTGTATGTTCTGGCATTTTGTTGGTTGAAATACAACTCTGTTCGCTGCTACTTGTTGAGAATAGGGGGTTTGTGCTTGACTTGCTGAAATAAATTTTTATGATCATGCATAAACTCTGAGGACTTGTTCTAAAGATATGTGCTCTCTGTTTCATTGTTGGCTGTGATTATTTAATCTAAGGGTTTCAGTAATGGATTTAAGAGGTGGAGTTGTTGTTTAGTTTCATCATTTGTAGACTTGAAGATTCTAGCTTGGTTTGTTTGCTATATTGAATAATGAATTGGGTTGAAGTTCTGTTATAGCTATTCTTGTGATAGAGTTGATCAAGGCAAAGTTTGAGAGACATTCTGGGATTTTTACTGTTTAATTGTTCAACAATATGTTGAAGAATAAGTGTTGTTTGGTTGGTGATCCATTTATTTGCCAAAAGATAAAGTTGGGGATTTTGTTAGGATTATTAGATGAGTCATTTACTGGTATAGGGACCTCCGTTTATTTTCTAGAATTAATTTATGAATTCTTGCGTTTGATACATTTGTCAGGCTTGGACGATCTCAGCAAGTGTGATACGATTCCCGAGGAGGTTGTCGCTTCGGGTACAAGAGAGAACGTCAAAGAGGTAGGGATTTCTATACCTCTTGCATTGCATTGCATTGCATCTATATCTCGTTTTAAAAAAAAATCATTATTTTGTGGAATACCACACTTGAAAAATGACAGAGACTGTTCGACAGGACGTCAGTTTTTATTAGTAGTATGTTTTCTCATGTTTAATTCCGTACATGGTTTGAAATTTATTGTGCATATGTTGAGGGATGGATCTGCTATCCCCTTTGATACCTTATGTTGCGTGAAGCTTGATTGTTTGACGTGCGAAACTATAGGTGGGGCATTGGTGACGTGTCATCAGGTTGAAACTTCTGAAAGTCGTAAATTCGTATGGGCGACCCCTAAACCTGGCCAAGGCTTTTGTCACATGGATCAGACGGTTGTCAATCGTTAAGACTTAGTTAACATAAGTACTGTTTCATTTGACGGGTGGCGTGACGGTTGAGTTTACTCGTCAGCATTCCTCGTCTATTTGGAGTTTCCAGGTATCTTAGCTATTAAATAAGCCTACATATAGCGAGCAACTGTATCCGTTCTATTTTATCGTACGGGTTGTCCCAATAGAGTTCTCACCATTATTTGAAAACCCTTGTATTAGCTGTACCGATGCAGAGTTCTCGTGGGCAACCTAGGTGACGTATTGGATCTATGGACCACCGTCATTTATACTTCCTCATGCCTCACGAGGTGTTGTGGCCGACGAGTGACCACCTTTTCTCTGCTGAGTGGCAGGTGAGTCATTGACTGACCACCCATTTTCACTGATGACGTTTTCATATTGGAAAATGATGATGGCCTATTTTACGAGGTAAAGCTGTCTATGTATACAACGAGTTTTTGATAAAAGCCTCATTTATGGCCTTGGGCCGAATTTAAAATATGATAAGAGATTTCAAATTAAAATCCATGTATGGTAAAATGAGAAACATAACCCTGATTTCGAAAATATGGAAAAATCAGTTTTGCATGAGGTGCACTTGGTATAGCTATATTTTACTGAGTTAGTCACACATCTTAAACGACTTATCCCCCAAAACTTCAGGTAAAGGCAAGAGCAGCTGAGGATCAGGAGCTGAAGTGTTTTATTATTTTCCTTGGAGCGATTTAATGTTACTTGGTCATATTTACATTTGGTCTGTAAACCTTAAACACCGTTGGTTTGAATCTGTTGCACAGTATTTGGATTTTATTTTAATTTATGCACTGATATTTTCTTGTGATCCCTACATGAAGCCAGACTCATATCCATTTGGGTAGAATTAAATATTTATAAGTCTTTCGCTAAAACACACGCCTTGGGCTGAGTGATCGGGTCTTCTACGAGGATCGGGTTGCTTGACTCGGCGGTTCTGTTTGGCCCGTCTTCGGGTTGTGGCACAACACTACCCGAGAGCTTTTGAACATGCGATATGGACTTTAACTGTAATATCCTGGATTTTTGTAATGCTAAGCATAAGACTTAAGTAATTAATTTGGTGGTATAAGGAGCTAATATGGACAATGAAGCTGTTGGTCAAGAGAAACGTATTTGGATGAAGTGAATTATGATACCTGCTTAGGAGGATGATCAAGAATTTATTAGAATTGACTTGGATAATTTAAGTGTTGGGCAAAGGAAATGTATTTGAAAAATAATGAATTATAGTACCCGAGTTGTTTAGAATAATAAGGTTGTTAATATTTAAGGGTATATTGAGTTTATATATTGGGTTTAGTAAAGAATAAAGTGAAGGAGGAATTGTGGATTATATACCTCAAGTATAGGAGGATAAGTTTAAGAATAGTTTGGATGATTTAAAAGAGTGTGTTTTACTATATATATATTGGTTTGGAGAAGAAGAAATAACAGGGTGGTTGATCGATTGAAAGGAGGGCGGTCGATCATCAATGTTGTAAAACATTTATGTAGCAAAGGCTAGATGTACTGGTCGATCATCCAAAGGGTATTGATCGACTGGTGCTAAAGGAAATTCTTTAGAGAGAGCTGACAAAGTGGTACCGGTTGATCATTCAAAGGGAATTGATCAACTGGTAATTCACTTAATAGTGAAAAATATTGATAGCGTTTGATCACTTGATCGACCGGGACCAAATAGTTTTAAAAAATATTAATTAGTGATCAACCGACATCGAAGGAAACTGCTCTTTTAAGGATTAGTGGTCGATTGTGGGAAGGAGTTGATTGATCGGCGAATAGGAAAGTTGCTAGAAATTGAAAAGTTGTCGCTTAGAAATTGATCAGATCGACCATTAATGTTCCATGAATTGCCTTCTTTGGCATTCCACCTTTAGTTTGGTCACTGAAGGGATGTATGTGGTGGTCTATAAATAGGAGGTGACAGATTGAAGCATAAAGTTTTGGGAAAAACTGTGGGGAAGTTCTAGAAGTTTAGAAAGGGAGAGAGAGACTGTGAGGTAGGCAAGTTGCTGCTATGATTTTGAGAGAGAAAAGGAGAAGCAAAACTGTGAGAGTGAAGGTCTGCAGGAGAAAGAGGCTAGGAAATTCTAGAGAAGGAGAAGAGAGGAATTTTGAAGAGATTCTGGAGGAGAGAAAAGAAGAGTAATTCTCTTATTTTGGTTCCTGCAATTCTTGTTTTGCTACTGGTGCAAGGAGAAGTTTCAATAGGTGGAAATCTAAAGAAGTAAGGTATTCCAAAGGACAATTTCTAAGTGCTGAAACTTGCTAAGGAGTCTAGGTAAGTGATATTGCATGCATTTTCCCTTTGGGGCTACATCACAGAAATTAGGGTTGTTTGATGCTTGCATTTTGATGCACCCCAAGGTCCTATCACTCGATCCCGTGCCAAGAGGCTCATTGCTTACTTAATGAGTTACTATTTTGCAAGTATTACTAAGCTAATGAAACTTGAAGATGAACCAATGCATCATGATAAAGAAGCACCTCGACATGTATTCACTTGGAATCAAACAACTTCCAATAGGCTAGGATCCACCTCCCACGGCTATGGTGAATATCCAACTTTCGAGATCAATGACGCCTATTAGAAGGAGATATGTTATTTTTCTATTTCGATATGTTGAATTAGACTATGATTGATTGATGACTACTGGATGAATATATTTTGAGTAGAATTAGGTTGTTTGAAATTGTTTAGTTTTGAGGTGCTCGACTAGCATGTTAACCGAACCTTCTTGTCCAAATTTTGTGAACTCAAGGAAAATTTTATAATTTCATTTTATTTTTCATTAGGGAAGTATTTAACCTTCCCTAATGCAGTTTTGAAACCTTATCCTTGCAGCTGCAAATTGTGAGTGGAATTCTCTCCCAAACCATCCTTGGTGCTTGGTTCTTGCTACCCGCGGACCCCTTCAGCAAAAGTCCTTCCTCTGTCATTTCTTGCTCGTTCTTGGAGAGGGCGGTTTGAGCTAGTTCTCCCGGCATTTCCCCTAGGAGGTGTGCGAGGTATGGAGAGCTAGAAGATCGAGCAAAGGCTAAGAATGAGTGACCTTTCCTAGAGAGGTCCAAACTAGTTGCTCATCTCTGTTGGTTGAGGTGTTGTGAACCTTGTTGGTTTTCTATTTTGTTCTTCCCTTTTGCTGTGCCATTTGGTGAGTGTAATTCTATATTTGGTTGATTTGAATGTTCCTTGAGATATTGGCTGTTGTTTGATTGGTTTTGGAATCAGAATATTGGAAGTGTGCATGTTTTGTTAAAAGTCCGCAACTTGTTTGCTTAATTTGACTCTCCAACCAGCTTATAAATCTGTTTTAAACTCATCGTGTACAATGATTTTGAAAGTGGATTTTGGAGGAGATATTGTATTGATTGATTGCTGATTGTCATTTGAATTTTGGGTTAAAAGATCGTATGCACTTCGAGTTTTAGCTGATTCAATTTCATTGCTCAGATTTTGTGAAAGCCGATTGCTCTTGTCATTGTTTTTGCCTTGCATTTTGGGCTCTATCACATTTACTAGATGATTAGGTTATGATCATGTTGTTATTTCGAGGATGTACTACTGATTGATTGCTTAATGTTAATTGTGTGTTTATTAGACTTAAGTTCAGTTGCTTAGTTACGGTAGACTTAAGTTTCAGAAATTGGTAGAATTTGTAAGTCTCCGCCAAATTGCCTTAGTTGCTGAGTACATAAGGAAGTTTGAGGCGCTATCCTGATTTGAAACTCACTTGGTGGCTACCAATGATTTTAAGTTGTACCAGTTCGTTCAAGGGCTAAAGGTCCAGATATATCGAGAAATAAAGATATATGGTACTGAAGATGTGCCATTCTCTAGGATAGTAACTAAGACTTTGGAGATCGAGGAGGCTGAGATTCAAGTGAAGAAGCAGAAGGAAATGGATCAGAAGCTAAAGAAAAGTAGTCAAACTCAAACACTAGTGGATGGATAGATAATTGAAAAAGGAGCAAAGTGGCATTCGACAATGAGGATCAAACTGCGAATGATAAACGTGCACAGAATGAGATAGATACAACTTTAGTTAGAAACCCTTAAGTTGAACCATGTCTCAAGTGTAATAAGAAATATTATGGTGAATGTAGAGCCAGTACTAGG
Organism: Begonia loranthoides; assembly: GCA_022433065.1. Lineage (NCBI taxonomy): Eukaryota > Viridiplantae > Streptophyta > Magnoliopsida > Cucurbitales > Begoniaceae > Begonia > Begonia loranthoides. The sequence goes on from CM039485.1 coordinate 15,857,804, forward strand.
CAATGTTATAAGTGAGGGAAGCAAGGACATTTAGTTAAGAACTGTCCGTTGTTGGTCAAAGAACAAGAAAAAATAAAACCGCGGGTATTTTTGTTCTATGGAGTTCAAGAAGATGAGCCATCTACGTTTAGGCCAAGTATTATACGATTTAATAAAATTTAAAGTTTCATTTTACGTGCTCGCTTGGTATTTATTTTGGTATATATGTTAGGTATAGATGACTGTAATAGGAAAAAATGTGAGTAGAATATGTTTTAGGAATGAATAAATACCTTTGGACTACGCAAATTTTGAGGATAAAATTTATAAAACTGGGGAGGTATGTAATATCTTGGATTTTCATAATGGTAAGCATACGACTTAAGTAATGATTTTGGGGGTGTTAGGAGCAGAAATAGACGATTAAGGTGTTGGTCAACAGAAACGTATTTGGATTAAATGAATTATGATACCCCGAATTATGCTCATATTAAGCTTAGGAGGATGGTTAAAATTTATTGGAATTGACTTGGATAATGTAAGTGTTGGTTAAAGGAAATGTATTTGGAAACTAGTGAATTACAGTACCTGAAATTATTGGATCGAAAACATAAAAGAAACTAATATATAAAAGATAAAGGAAAAAGGAAACAAAAAACAAAAACAGAAAAAAAAAAACAGAAAATTGTATATGGATTTTAAAAGCTGCATTGCTTGTGCATTTCACGTTTTATTTTATCACTTATTGATCTTTAGGCTCATAGTTAAGTCTTGTGATGTAGGTACGTATGAGAACAGGTTAAGGAGCAGCTAATGAAAGATTTGCACACACGAATCTTGTGGCTGGTTAGGTTAAAGGATTAAAGGAAGAGAAATGGTTTGTAAAGTATTTGAATTATAAAAGAAAAAGATTTTATTTATCGACTTTGAATGGTTTTAAGGATTTTATTCATTGTCTTTAAATGATTTTATGAAAGAAAAGTCTTCCACTATGCAATTGTTTGAATGGATTAAAAAAAAAAGTTTTAAATGTAAGCATCTTCTACAAATGCCACGTTTTAAGAAAGAAAAATCGGGTCGTTACACTAGGCTCCTCGACTGCAGATTGACAAGGTCAATTGTTTGGCTTTCCTTCTTCTCGATAGTGATGGTGATGGGTTCTCCTTCTTCTAGTAGCGATGTTAGCTTCCCTTAGTCATGGAAGCCTTCTTTCTCGGCAGTTGTTGGAGGCAATTACGTCTTCTTTTTCACATTCGAAGGATGCAGCGGCTAAGGTTTCGATTTCCTTCTATAGCAAGAAAAGGAAGACGTGCCAGAGAAAAAAAAAATCCTCCTTTTTTTTAATTTCTTTTTTCCTTTTTTGCAAAAATTGTGATTTTTCCACCAAAATTACAAACCTCAAAAATTGGTTTGATCCAAGTATAGAAACTCTCAATTTTGCTCTAACACCAATTGTTAAGAATTGAACGTAAAATGGAAAAAGAAATATGCACTGAAATATGGACACTAAGATTTATGTGGAAACCACCTTTAGAGAAAATCAATGAGCAGAGAAGAAATTTACTAATAAGAAATCAAGGTACAAATGAGTTTTACGAGTAAATCAACATTATATAGAGAATCATAAAACCCAAAATAAGATCTACAATCCGGGCTCACTGACATTGCTTGAGTTCGGATCATATCGAACTTTAACAATCTCCACCTTGACATGAATTCTATGAAGGAGATCAATAGTGCGTGCTCATCAACATGGCCCAAAAACCAAATTCAAAATTTTGTATTATGACAATCTCCACCTCGAAATGAATTCTGCTACAATGAACCAATTTTCAAATATTCAAATCTTTTCCTTCCACGCCTTTAACGAAGATCTACAACAAAAACTCACATGCCCATCCCAAATAAATATACAGATCAGCAAACTGTAAAAATATTCAAAGGTAAACTCAGCAACTCATGCTGATCAGGTTTAAGAAACACTAAAACTATGATGATGACAACTTCAAATCACACAAAGTGTTATCTTAATTTGTGCGAGCATAGTTTGCCTTTTCACCCGCCATATTAAATCTGTCCATCAAAACCCTTTACAACTCCATTATCATTATCCTAACATAACAAGATACCGAATCTTGATCCCAAAGTAGAAAATCTACTTCAAAGACCTCATCACCCAAAAACATATTCTTCAACAAAATATCTGACCTGAAAAATCGTTGGCTTCAATAAAATATTCATCCCAAAAATTGAATAATAAAATCATGGATACCATAAGATTTAAAAAGATATTCTACAATTTAGTTATTTTTGTGATAACAAATTAACTCCAAAATCAAATCAAATCTAATTGGTAGAATAATCGCATATATCATAAAATTCAAACCTTACTTGAATTTCAGCCGAAAACAATCTCTAAAATTGAGTTATTCTCGCTATTCCAAATCTTCCATAAATTATCAAATTTAATCTCCCAAACATTTTCCAAAAATCATAAGAATTTTCAACAATTTTTATCTCTAACAAAAATCCAACTTTGCATAGGACATTATAATGGGCAATGCTAATTACATAGCTTAATAGCGAGAACGAATAACAACGATGCAGATCTATGACAACAAAAGATGAATAGAAAACCCAACGATGACAAATCTATTGCTCAAAGGGACAACAACTCCAACAAACTTAAAATATGGGAAAATTAGAGCTTTCTCGATAGGTGGGACAATAGTTCTTATGGCGGTTGGACGTTACAAAAGAACAAGTCTTATGAACAAGACGAATGGCAGGGAGAGCAATTTTTTCTCTTTTTTTTATCTTTTTCTTTTTTCTAAAAACTGTAATTTTCTAAAAAATTACAAAAACCATGTTCAATGTAGAATGATAGGAGAGAATCGATGTTTTGACGAATTTCGAACCCCTGATTCTATAATCTCTCTCCCAACAAGGCTTTGATACCACTTGTTAGAAATTGAACGATAACCTCCATAAATTTGGTTTCAACTTGAATTTTACATTATAAATTTAAGCAAAATATCAATATGGACCCTAAACTTAGCCCAGTTTACACCGTAAACTATATTTTTTGACCACCTATACTTTCAAATTTATCCTATTAACATCAAATACCCTATTAAAATTTAAAATATAAGTAAAATAGATTAAAAAAATTACAAATGTCAATTTAGCCAACCGGTCGACTTTTGGTCGACTAGTGAAGAACTAGTCGACCACTTAGTCGACCAGTTTATCCACTAGTCGATTTGTGGTATTGGTCGACCAGTTTCACCGAAAATGCCCATTTTCCACATATTTTGCCCAATTTTTTTAATACTAATGACCAATAACCCTGCATAAACTATAACAACCCAGATTTTTTTTCTTCAAAAATCGCTTAAAAGTAGAACTTTTCTGTTCCTTTATAAAATAGTGGAAAACCTTTTGTTTAAAAATTCTTAAAAATGTGATCAGAGTTCTTTTATAAAACTAAACCATTAAAATTTCTTATTTAAAACTCATTACTTTAATCTTTATTAACAGCGGAAGACTTTATTTATAAAATCCATTTTTTTCATTTTACAGCGGAAACATAAATCATTCATTTTAAAAGACAGTAAATAAACTAGTATTTTACATTTATAAAACCCTTTTCTCTTTTACTTTCCTTAGCCTAGCCAGCCACAACTCCTGCATGTGCAAATCTTTTATCAACTGCTCATTCATCTGTTCTCTTGCGTGTACCTACACCATTAATAAACTGTGACCCCAAAGACTAGTAAGAAATGATATATGCAATATGATGTATGTCTCTAACTCGTTATGTCAGAATGAGTACCACCCCAAACCATTCTTTTCTTTACGTTTCATTCATTCATTCATTCATTTCTCGTACATCGAGTTGGGAGATTGGAGGAATTTGTGACTGAGAGAATAGTTTCTTTGTTGGCTTCTAACCACATAGGGCAGACAGCCTCGCAACCTAACGAGGGAATGACTTAATTCTTCCAGTTTAGCTGGTTAGATCTGAACTACCCCTCTATCCTCTAAATCACCTTTTCCTTCTTTCCATTCATTTTATTTATTCATTTTCCTCACGTAAATGCATACGAATACCCCCTCCAATGGGGCTTTTCCTATTTGTTTCTATTATCATGATGCATGTCAATGAGAAAAATTATCGTGATGCATGTCAATGAGAAACAGTAATCACAACGATATGAAAGCATGAAGCATGAAGCAGTAATCACAACAATATTAAAGTATGAGACATCAAGCAGTAATCACAACAATATAAAAACATGAAATATGTTTTAGAGTATACATGGCGGTATACTCTAAAACATGCTTGAAAATTTAAAAGAAACAATAACAATATAGGCATGCTTGGCAATTTAAAGGAAAACAATAATAATATAGGCATGCTTAGTAATTTAAAGTAAGCAATAACAATATAAACATGTTTGGCAATTTAAATGAAACAATAACAATGTAGGCATACTTGGCAGTTTAAAGGAAATAATAACAGTATAGGCATGCTTGACAATTCAAAGGAAACAATAACAATATGCGAACGTCCTAAACATGCTTAGAGATTAAATTAATAACGTGCGAACAACATAGACATAATATGACAACAAAGTAGAAACGCAAACAAACAATTAAAGGAAAGACACCGCTTATGGTGTAGGGCCTCCACTAGCCAACGACTCTATTTCAATTCTTACCTCGATGCATTAACGCATACTAGCACTTAATATTTTTCCTTTTTCTCCTTTTCATTACCTTCATAATTAAAAATATTTACTTATTAATAATCACAACTTATTAATTTCATTCTTTTCCTATCCTTAATTACATAGTAATTCTAGGAACCCCTTTGACATCTAAAAACAGAACATAACACTTAACAATTCTAACATTCTCAACTTAACAACTTCACCATTATCTATACCCTTAATCTTTATTCATTACTTGATAGCGTTTCATAATCCAAATTCAATATCCATTTTCTAATCGATTAACAAACCGTGCACGTAAAGACGCAATACCACATTTATCCAATAAGAACCAAAAGAGTGCAATTCCACAACAAAAACTAAATCCAACATATTCATACTTCAACATTGAACAATAAGGACAGTAGCTATACAAAAACAGATGATCTATGATGTAACGATCCATATTTTTCTTTACTTTAAAAATGCGTTAAATTTAAAATTTTTATAAAACAACTGAATCCCTATTAAAATCCTTCAATTGAAATCAAAGTTTTTTTCTTGAAAACCCGATCGTTAAAACGTCATACTTAAAAACTCGTTAATTAAATCTTTATTACCAGCGAAAAAATTTATTTAAAAAATCCATTTTTCTCGTTTTACATTGGAAGCATAAAACATTTTATAGCGGAAGCATAAATCGTTCATTTTAAAAAGAGAATAAATAAATTATTACTTTATATTTATAAAACTTTTTTGTCTCTTACTTTCCCTAGCCTAACCAGCAACAAGTCCCGCCCATGCAAATCCTTCATCAATTTCTCTTTGATTTGTTCATTATTTTCTCGTGTGTGTACCTACACCATTAGAAAATTGTGAGCCTGAGGCTCAGTAAGAAATGAGATATGCAGTATGATCATGCCTCTCTTTCATTCTTTTGGAATGAGTTTTGCCCCAAACCAATCTTTTCTTTACATTTCATTCTTTCGTTCATAACTCGTACATCGAGCGGGAGATTGGAGGAACCCATGTGTGAGGGAATAGTCTTCTAACCTTCTGTGTGTAGCTAGTCTCATTCTTGACAAGGGAGGGGCGTAAGTCTCGCTACCAGATTAGATCCAAACTACCCCTCCATCCCCTAACTCTCCATTTTCTTTTCCTTTCATTCATTTCATTTCATTTATTCATTTTCCTCACATAATGCATATGAGTACCACCCCAAAGGTAGCACTTCCTACTTGTTTCTATTATCATGATGCATGACAATGAGAAATATTATCGTGATACATGTCAATGAAAAGCAGTAATCGTAACAGTATAAAAGTATGAGACATAAAACAGTAAGCATAACAATATAGACGTATGTACTATATAGGCATGCTTGTTAATTTAAAGGAAGCGATAACAATGTAGACATACTTTGCGATTTAAATGAAACGATAATATCATAGGCATGCTTGGCAATTTAAAGAAAGCGATAACAATATAGACATGCTTGACAATTTAAAAGAAACACAATAACAATATGCTAAGATCCTAAACATGCGCAGAAATTAAACTACTAACGTGCGATTTGCATAGGCATGATAGATAAAGCAACATAGTAGAAATGTAAACAACAAATAAAGGAAAGACAATACTAATGGTGTAGGGCCTCCACTGGCCAACGACTCTACTTAATTTCTTATATTGAAGCGTTAACACGTTTTAACACTTAATCTTTATCCTTCTTTTTCTTTTCAATACATTCATGATTAAAACATTTATCATTAATATCCATTTCTCCATTAACTGTTTACAAAATTTAATAACTCTTACGAGCTTCAACGTCTACAACTTAACAACCTCATCCTTATCTATATCTTTATTCCTTATTCATGTACTGAATAGAATTTCATAGCACATCTACGGTCAACTTCACCAAATAACAGAATAGGAACAACTCCCATAAATATCCCACAACGCAACTGAGAGTAATATAGATCCTCAAACCAAAAGCCACATAGACCATCAAACAAGGCAGTAACCAATCCACTTTTATATTTACAAACTGAACCTAATAGAGGCATAATTCCAACTCTTAACACAAATTATAACAATCCCTATGCTAGTGAACAATCCTCAATAGAGAACAATCACAACAAGCACAACCCATAACAATAACAAAACCCAATGCATATCATAGTTTCTAACAATATTAAGTGAGCAGAAACCCAACAAAGACATGATTCCAAAAACCGAGCACAATCCTAACATTATTCATCCACTAACAAAACAACAATGTCTAAAAATCTATTATAAAGTTGAAGGAATCATTCTCACCATAAAGACTCGAGAGCAAGGTTCAATTGCTCTATGCCATTCCAATTTCCTCTTGTTTCTTCACATAACACTCGCACAAGACACTCACAATGACTAATCGGCAAGACAGAAATAAGAAGCCACAATGAAACAACAGAGTAATGTTCCCTCACCTGAAGACGCGAGGCAAGTAGCAGCTCAACCTTCCAAGGAGCATTTCTTCTACAGTTTCTTCCCTCTCACAGAAGGTCACCCGAGAGTTCCTTTTTTCCAGCCACCCCTCCCCCACGTCTCAATCTTCTTCTCCAGAAAGGCACCCCGTGCCATGATCCTGTCACACCTCGCCATGCCCTGCCTCTTCGGCACCATTCCTTCGTACATCCCCTCTATCTATCTTCCAGAGCAAGAGCTAGAATTGGACCGCTTCAGACTGAACCGAAGCTGCATAGCCATTCCTCTTGAATCTCTAGCCCCCTGGCATTCCGATTCCTTGGCTGTTCCATCGCCATCACCATTTCGACGTTTCCAATGGTCCTCGCCTTCGCCATCCCGTTGAAGCCAAGCACCAGAAAATGGTAGAGTGTCGGGGCACACCTCGACCCGATGCTAAACCATCGCTCCAACCTACGAAGCCCGATGCTGCGAGCGCGAGCCATGACGCCATCAAGACCTTGCAGCTTGCCATGCGCCGAATGATGCACAACTCGGCCATTCCGAGTCGATCCCAAGCTCGCCATCCTCTCTCGTTGCATCTCCCATGCCCCTTGGCTTTCTCCTCCTTCTCAGGTCTTTCCCGTTCCAGAAAGGTCAGGGGCCATTCTTTTGTTTCCTTCAGCCAAACCGATTCACAAAGTGAATCGGTTCCACTTCTCCCCCTCACCTCCTCATTTTCTTCTTTTACATTTTAATTCCTCTTTAATTCTAATCCCATTTATTTTATATTCAAATAATCCTTTCATATTTTAATCCCAATAATTCCTACTTCTTTCCTCCTTAACTAAAAACCAGCTACACAAAAATTCTGGACCGAGTCGAACCAAACTGGTTCAATCTATTATTCTCCCCTTCATAAATGTGATTTTGCACAAAGGAAAGCTTCCACTCCTTCGTCCGCATTCATCCAAAAAAGTCTAATACTTTGTATAGATTCAAACTCTCTCCGTCCGCAGGCATCTAAATAGTCCTAAAATATGGACATATTCGAATTCTCTCTGTGTACTATCATCCACACTCGTCCTGCCTCGTCTAAAAACTCACGTTACAAACAAATTAGGACGTGAAGCCTCATCCTGCATCGTTCCAAAATGCAGGGGACGACTTGAGATGCATTTTTGGACGCAACTCTTAGTCCGCGTGTCGTCCGCTAGTCATCTGGATGTGTAAAATACAAAATCTAAGATAATTTTCCAAGCTTAATTTAATGACCCAATAAAATACTCTTTCCAAATTAATCCTAATTATCATGTAATAAATTGCTTAAATTATAATCTTACGAATACGTCATTGATAATACCACGATAATTATCCAATTAATCTAAATATTCCCAATTACTTTCGAATTATTCTTATTAAATTCCGATATGAAAAGTTGGGGTATTAGATTCCTCTCTCCTTATATAAATTTTGTCATCAAAATTTGCTCAACGAATTAGTTCTTTGACTTAACAATCCAAATTAGTCACTAACTATCTTATCGTAGAAGTATCCAAACATCTTTTTACCTCGTAAATACTCCCAATTTTCCAATGGGTTTCATTACTACTGCATCCCACTACTTCTGTATGCGCTACACTGCTCAATAGTTAGAGTTGGACGCTTTCACACTCCCATCAATCTACCATTCATTTTGTCTCTTAGATCCTTGTTCAATTTTTTTTCCCTTTCCGTATTCGTACCCACTTCCATTTTTGTTTCTGTTTCTGTCTCTGTATCCATATCTGTATCCATTTTTGTGTCCATATTTGTATTTGTTTTCGTGTTTCTTTCCGTATCCGTATCCGTTCCCGTATCTGTATCTGTTTTCGTATCCATTTTCGTACCCGTTTTCGTTTCAGTTTTCATTTTTATATCTGTTCCTGTTTTCATATTCGTATCCATATATGTTTCCATTTCCATTTTCGTTTCAGTTTCCATATCTGTTCTCGTATCCATGTCCGTTTCCGTTTCTGTTCCTGTTTCTGTTTTCGTTTTCGTATCTGTATCTGTATCCGTATCCATTTCCAGGAATTTGTTTTTGAATATTTGTTTTAGTTTCCGTTTTTGTCTCTGTATCCGTGTCCGTACCTGTATCCTTCTCTGTTTCCATTTTTGTTTTTGTAGCCGTATCTGTATCCGTATCAATCTCCTTTTTTGTTTCCATTTCCGTTTCTATTTTCGTATCCGTCTCTGTATCCATTTTTGTTTTTGTATCCATATCCGTATCCATGTCTGTATCCGTGTCCATCTCCATTTCTGTTTCCGTATGCGTTTCCATTTTCGTTTCCATATCCATATTTATATTTGTATCTGTATCTGCGCACATTGCTATAATTTGTTGAATTTCATTATTGAAATTTCCTTGAATATCATTGATTTGAAGTTATATATATATACATGCACATTATGGATTCCAACATGTACAAATTAGGGCACTCCACTTCTACACCTCCAATTTTTGATGGTTGTGATTATTTGTATTGGAAATATAGAATGAAAGTATTTGTGCAATCTATTTATTACAATTTATGGATAATTATTGAAAAGGGAATAACCATTCCAAGACCATGTTGTGAATTCAATGATATAGATAAACATAATTGAAATTTGAATGCTAAAGCTATGAATATTTTATAAAGTGGATTAAGTAAAAATGAATTTGATAAAGTACAATCATGTGTTTGTGCATTTGAGATATGGAAAACACTTGAGCTAACACATGCAGACACAAATAAAAGAATTAGAAGCCAAGAGAGCTCATCAAAGAAGAAGAGGAAGTGGCCATCTCTTGCTTCATGGCCAATGAAGATAAAATTGAGGTAACAAACTACTATAGCGATTGCGATTCTAAGAGTGATGATAATGGTGATTTAGTAAATGAATTGCTAGAAAGTTTGAATGAGCTTAAAGAAAAATATAAGTTATTGAAAAAGGAGCATAACAATTTGATCAAAAAGCATGCTAGTTTAAATAAATCTTTTGAGGATCAAATTGTTGAATTGAAAAGCATGATTGATGTTTCTAATGCTTCCTTTAAAACTCTTGAGCCTGATAGTATTTATTTAAATTTTTTCAATGATGGATTGAAATCTACTATTAAATCATATGAAAATGAAATTGACTCATTGAATGTTAAAAATTATGATTTGATTGCTACTATCAAATGTCTTGAGCATGATTGTAGTGATTTGAAATTGTTGAATAATGGATTGAATATTTCCATCAAATCATGTGAAGATGAGATTAGATCTTTGAATGCTAAATCGAAATCTATTCTATATGCTAATTCTAAAATTAAATCTCTTGAGATTGATGTTTGTGAATTGAAGATCACAAATGATGATTTGAACTCTATAATGCTTAAATTCACAAATGGGAGAAAATATTTAATTATGCTCTTGAATTCGCAAATGGTTACATTTGACAAAGCCGGAATTGCCTATAAACCCTTTGCAAAGAAAAAGAATTACGTGAATCTTTTTGTTAGTTCATCTACTTGTAATTCTTGCAATTGTGTAGGACACAAATCTTTTTGTTGTCCACTAAAATTAAATGCTAATGTGAAATCAAATTGTGATTCTAAATTTGTTCATCCTTTGAATTTAAAGTCTAAACTTAAATCGAATTTGAATTCTAAACTTGTATGGGTTCCTAAAGGAACCAAGCCTATAACAAATGGACCCAAAATGGTTTGGGTACCAAAGAGTTTGAATTGATTGTGTTGTAGGTTGGAGATTCTCCCGAGGAGCTAAATGGACTTGGATAATGGAGTATCCAAAAATGAAAAGGGGAGAAGCTTCAAGATTGTCTCAAATGCTTTAAAAATGGAAATTATCTTGGAGGTACAAAACTTCTTTGTTTTCATTAAATTTGGTTGTGAAATTTGATTTGGATTTATTATTTAGACTTTGATTGGTTGAAATTCCTTTAGGAATCAATACTATGGATTTTGATTAGTAATTGAATTGGATTAAATTGTTTTTGATTCTTGATTTGTTTTAACTTTGATTAGTAGAACATTTTCTTGGATTAGTTGTTAGCTTTAATCTTTTTGTATATATAGGTTGAAATATGCTTTATTCATTCAATTAGTAATTTGATGAATGGTTCCAACAATTGGTTTCTAAATTGCCTATCTTTGAAAGAGTGTTGGATGTTTAATTTTGTTGATTTAGGATTGCATTGAGATAAATTGATTTTGTCTTTGGAGTGAATAGATAGATATCATAGGTTGTAAATTATTTCTTCATTTGATATCTAGGAATTGAGATGTCTTTATTCGTTCAATCCATATTTTGATGGTTTGTATTCCAACAACTTAGTCTCTAAATTGAACATGCTAATGCAAATATTGGATTGTTGGATGCTAAGTTGGATCATTGTTTGGAATAAATTGCTTTGTCTTTTTGAGAATGTACTTCTCCCATGAATTAAAATTAGCTTGATATAAGGGGAGAAGAGTAGAAAAAAGTGTTAATTATGATGTTTTGTTGATTTCTCCCTTGAATTGAATTTGAATAACGAAATAGGGGAAGATAATAGAATTGTGTTGGGATCATTGACTTGCATTGAAATGTTGTTTTTTAATTATGGTCTTTGATAGATTTTGCTTCCGCTAAGCCACACTTTGATGATTTTCCATTGCTTTTAAATAGATTAATACTAAGGGGGAGAAAAGTAATTTTGTATAGAAATTATTAATTTGTTTTCAAATGTTGATTTTATTTTGATAAACTTGCTTCCGCTAATCGCTCTTGATTTAAACTTTGATAATCCCCCTATATTTTATTTTAATCATTGATTTAGTGGGAGAAATTAAATTTGTTTGTGTTTTAATTTGAATTAAAGTGAATATATTAGATTTGACAATTGACTTAATTTTCCTTTCTTGTTTTTATTAAAATTGAATTGACTTAAATTCTTCAATACATAGTTTTGAACTTAATTTTGATATTTTTGAGTTTGGAATGGAAGATATTAAATTTGAATAGTGGTTGAATATATTCTTTGTGGAACCTTTGATAGATTCTCTTGTATCCTAGGTTGAAATTTGTATCAACTCTTGCAATTGGTATTTCTAAGTTAAATTTTACATAATTCTTGACTTGGATTATTTTTGTTGCTTGAGGTTTGGCTTCCAACAATTGGTTTTCTAGTTTTATATATTGAATTGTTGGATATCAATTTTGATTTGTTTGTTTTCCACTTTAGATTGATTTAGATATGGATAAAAAAGGGGGAGACATAAATTCCTTAGACAATTGTTCTAGTTAGATCTTAGAATACTCCCTTGATTTGATGTCGCTTTAGTGATAAAATGGGAGAGTTAGTTTTTAAAAGTTAATTGATTATATTGTCTCTAATCTTGTTGTTTATGCTTCCACTAGATTAAACCTTGATATTTCTCCTTGAATTGAAATGAGATAAATGATTTAGCGGAAAAAAAAATACAAATGTTTTAATCTTGATGATTGTGCTTTTGCTATGGCTAAAATGTGTGAATCGTCAAATGGAAGAAAACTTCGTATTTAAATTTCAAATTGGTATTTCATAATCTTCTTTTTTATTTTGAAACCTTTTGATGAATTTAGTTGTTTTTCAATTGCTATTATATTCTAAAGATTTTAGTGTGGTATCCTTTATTTCCCATAAATTGTATTTTGATCATTGATTGAGAGGGAGAACACAAATTTGGTTTTGATTTTGAACGATTCGGTTTGTATTCCCCAAATGATCCGTTTTATTTTAAAGGGAGAAATAACTTTTGTAGTTGGCTTTCAACTTGATATCAATAATGACCATTGGTTTGAACTCTCTAAATTGTTATCAATAATTGTTTTGTTTTAAACTTCTACAATTGGTATCTATCTTGAATCTCCATCCCCAATGTTTTGATTGTATGAAATGATTTAGGGGGAGAGGAATGTTTCTTAACTTGAATATCTTTGGAAGATAGAGTATATCAATTAGTATCTTTGAAATTGTATTTCATTTCTTCAATTGGTATCATCAATTTCTCTATGCTTTGACATTTTTAAATTGGGGTCAATCTTTGTTATTAGGATTGAATTTCAACAATTGAGATCATTGGACTTATTTTTTTAATTGGTATCATGTATAAAATTATTTTTGTTTTGTTATCAATGAAAACATTTTTCTCTACAATTCCCACCATTTGATTATGTGCATAATGCTAGGGGGAGATAATTTATCTTCTAAATTTGAATTCATCCATGGATTGTCTTTCAATTGGTATATATTGTGTTTCAAATTGGATGATTCTCTTAAGTTATGGATTCTCTCCTATTTTCTAGTTGATGAATTTATAAGGGGAGAAATTTATGAAGTTGTTTTATTATTGCTCTAAGGGGGAGAGCAAAGTTTTCAAATTGAAATATATCCTCAATTGGTTGTTTTTGGGTTTAACTTAGGGAGAGAGCTAATTTGATTGAGTTTGCTTTTCAACATTGGTCTCTCTCTTGAAATTTCTTTTTAAACTTGCAAATTGGTATCATTATGGAGAAAAATGATTTGATTTCACCTTTGGATTTACAATTGATATTAATTCATGAAAAACTTGTTTTTGCTTTAAATTGTGGATTATCAATTGGTACCCTTTGTTAATTTCTTAATCCTTCAAATGGTATCACTTCTAGATTTTGAAATCTTCTTTATAATTCTCTTAACTTAATTGGAATTCATTTACTTTAAAGAGCAAATTATTTTGATATGTGGAATTGAAGTGGATTCTAGTTCATACACTTGATATCTTATCTCTTGAATCACTATTTTTTTTTCGGTACCTATGAATTGAAATCTAATGCTTAGAGTTTTCCCTCAAATATGATTCTATGCGTAATGACAAAAAGGGGGACAATGTTTCTTGAATTGATGTTATTTGAATGTGGTTGGTTTCAATTTGGTATAACACTCATTGAGATTGTATTTGGACTTAAACGCATAATTCCCTCAAATGTGTATGCATGCTTAATGACAAAGAGGGATGATATTTTTGATTGAATTGTGATTGTGGTTGCTTAAATTGGTAGCTTATCTTTGATCACTCATTGAACTTTAATGTTTATATTCCCTCAAATGAGTTTCTATGCTTAATGCAAAATAGGGAGAATATTTTTGTTAGAAATCTTTGTGATTGTGGTTATTTACAATTGGTATCTTTCTTTTAACCACAAATTGAAATTGAATGTATATTTCTCTCCATGGTTTGCTTCTTGGTTATATTCATTGATTAAGGGGAGAGATAGTTTTAACTTGTTGATAATTGCTCTAGGAGTAATTAAATTATATCTTCAATAGTCTTGATGATTTATGCTTGATTACCTCCTTTGTTTGATTTGTGGATTAACTCCTTGATTAAGGGGGAGAAATTTGTTTAGTATAATTAATTGTAGAGATTATCTTTGGATTCTAATGCTTATTCCCTCAATTTTACTTATGTTGAAAATCTTCACGGGGGAGAATTTCTTCGATGAATCTTTTGATAATCTTATTTTGATAACATTTCTTGATTGTGTTAGGACTCCCCTCCCCTAGGATTTCTTTTTGATTATGACAAAAAGGGGGAGAAATGTGTAATTTGTGATATGTGTTAGGGGGGGAAATTTGTTTAAGTTGTAAGTATATTTTAGGGGGAGAAAGAGTTTAGTAGCATGTTGCATGAAACTAATGGGTTGATAAATTGCATAACTAAATTGGAAAAATGTAATATGCAATATCTATATGCAAATACTTAGTTTTAGGGTAAACAACTTATTGGATTTTGTCATTATCAAAAAGGAGGAGATTGTTAGCCTTTTTGTTAGGTTAAGTTTTATTTTGATGATGACTAAATTGTTGGTTAATTTAATAAATCAATAAGTGGTACTTTGTGTTGTATTTCGTATTTACCGGATATTATTCGTATCGTTTTATCATAATATTTATATCCGTGATTATTGGAAATACCCTTTAAATGAGTATTATTAATGTGATAACATGTTTATTTGAGTCCATGTAGTATGACATATCATTTTAGGACTCAATATAGTTCAGTGTTTATTTTGGAGTGAAGTGGGGACGAGATTGCGGAAGAGAAAACGCGTCCCAATCTGCTCTGTGTTCATTCGAACTACATTGTGGACAAAAGTGAGTCGTCTGAATCCTCCCTGGAGTGTGTCCATCGTGTTTAGGACGAGCTGAGGATGAAAAAATGCGTCTAAAGTGCTTTCAGACTAGTGCGGACGGCTGCAGACGAAAATGCCCCACGTCTGATTGGATTATGTAATATTTTTGGACATTTTAAGGACATTTTGGACGCATGCAAATGATTGCGGACGACCTCAGAAGCGTCCGCTTTGAATTTGTAATTTTTAGGGTGCAATCGGATGAGGCGCGGATGAGGATCTGCGTCCTAAACTGTTGAACAATGTAGTTTTGGATGAGTGCGGATGAGGATCTGCGTCCTAAATAGGTGAACAGTGAACATTCGGATGAGTGCGGATGAGGAGCTCTGTTCCTAAAGACCAAATTTCTGCACAACAGCTATATTTTCAACGGACAGGTTTCAACGGATAAAATCCAACAGTCACATGCGGACGAGTCCAGACGAATGAGAACATTCGGAAGTGCAAAGTCTATAAATACAAGTTCACTCCAAGCTCTCCACAACGATTGAATATTCGAGGCGAAGCCCTGCCAAAATCAATACTCGAATACTACTCATTGTGAGCATTGTAAATCCGATTCTCCCCACCCATAAACTTGCGAGTTATTATTGGGAGAATTCAGATTAGTTTTTAGAGCTTTGATTTCCTAATCATATATTGTGCTAAATTATAAAGGGTGATTCCTTAAGAATTCATCACACAAGGGTGACACCCAAAATATTCATAGGTTAGATTGAACGCCCATAAGTTCAATCATTGGGTGACGTCCCGTAATAGTCAAATTTAGGATGACGACCAGTAAGAGTCAAAGGTTGACGACCTTATAATTAGTCAAGGGTGACGCTTCGATTAAGAGTCAATTTGTAAACGGTTTTATTGGTACCCGTAAGCCAATTGCTTAGTGTATCTCCAAGTGAAAATTGGAGCGCGGACGTAGGCGAGTTGCCGAACCGCGTAAACAAATATCTTGTGCACTTCTCTATCCCTTACTCTTTAATTTACACATTTATTGTAATTGCATATTTAATCGTATTTGGAAAATCACTTAGAGATTTAGAGAATTTAAATATCGTACGAAAAAGTTAATACACTATATTCACCCCCCTCTATAGGCGTATATCGATCCTACATACCGTTCCAATTGTTAAGAATATCATTCTCCTAATTTGGCATAGTCCTTAGTTCTTAATGTTCTTCCTTACAGTAACAATTCTATTCCCTATCTAGTCCTTTGTAACCTAGGTGACCCCATTTAATCGTTTACTTAACCTGCTTTATACTAGGATTGCTTTTTACTATCGCCTTTCCATTTTCTAAAAATTTGGGTAGAGTCTCCCATGTTTTTACACTCTCCCAAAACTATATTTCATACATCCTGCATAAAATCCCAAGCAGTTCCAGTATTCTCCATCCTCTATTACATACATCAATACACTATAACATAAAATCATACTTTTATCTTCAATTAGAGCACTATCTACATTCCATCATCTAACCATGATATCATTTCAGTCACAATTAAAATGCTTAAACTAAGTAAACATTCAAAAAACAATTCTATTAGCCTACTTACAATTGATGGAGTATTTTCATGTCAAAGCTTGTGCTGATAGACAGTATACAGAACTATTTTTAAAACACACTCGCTTTGATACCAACTGTAACGACCCAAATTTTTCTTTATTTTAAAAATGCGTTAAATTTAAAACTTTTGTAAAACAACTGAATCCCTATTAAATTCCTTCAATTGAAATCAAAGTTCTTTCCTTGAAAACGCAATCGTTAAAATGTCGTACTTAAAAACTCGTTAATTAAGTCTTTATTACCAGCGGAAGACTTGATTTAAAAAAATCTATTTTTCTCGTTTTACAATGGAAACATAAAACATTTTATAGCGGAAGCATAAATCATTCATTTTAAAAAGATAATAAATAAATTATTACTTAACATTTATAAAACTCTTTTCTCTCTTACTTTCCTTAGCCTAACCAGCAACAAGTCCCGCCCGTGCAAATCCTTAATCTGCTGCTTGATCTATTCATAATTTTCTCGTGTGTGTACCTACACCATTAGCAAACTGTGAGCACGAGGCCCAGTAAGGAATGAGATATGCAGTATGACCATGTCTCTATTTAATTCTTTTGGAATGAGTTCCACCCCAAACCAATCTTTTCTTTACATTTCATTCTTTCGTTCATAACTCGTATGTCGAGCAGGAGATTGGAGGAACCCATGTGTGAGGGAATAGTCTTCTAACCTTCTGTGTGTAGCTAGTCTCGTTCCTGACAAGGGAGGGGCATAAGTCTAGCTACCGATTAGATCCGAACTAACCCTCCGTCCTCCAACTGCCCATTTTCTTTTCCTTTCATTCATTTCATTTCATTCATTTCGTTTCATTCATTCATTTTTCTCATGTAATGCATATGAGTACCACCCCAAAGATAGCACTTCCTACTTGTTTCTATTATCATGATGCATGTCAATGAGAAACATTATCGTGATACATGTCAATGAAAAGCAGTAATCGTAACAGTATAAAAGTATGAGACATAAAGCAGTAAGCACAACAATATAGAAGTATGAGATATGGAAGTCTACTAACATACTATATAGGCATACTTGTTAATTTAAAGGAAGTGATAATAATGTAGACATGCTTTGTGATATAAAGGAAACAATAATATCATAGGCATGCTTGGCAATTTAAAGAAAGCGATAACAGTAAAGACATGCTTGACAATTTTAAGGAAACAATAACAATATGCTAACATCTTCAACATGCTCATAAATTAAACTAATATTGTGCAATTTGCATAGGCATGATAGATAAAGCAACATAGTAGAAACGTAAATAACAATTAAAGGAAAGACATTCCTAATGGTGTAGAGCCTCCACTGGCCAACGATTATACTCAATTTCTTACCTTGAAGCGTTAACGCATTTTAGCACTTAATCTTTATCATTCTTTTCCTTTTCAATACCTTCATGATTAAAACATTTATCATTAATATCCATTTCTCCATTAACTGTTTACAAAATTTAATAACACTTACGAGCTTCAATGTCTACAACTTAACAACCTCATCCTTATCTATATCTTTATTCCTTATTCATGTCCTTAATAGAATTTCATAGCAAAATTACGGTCCACTTAACAAAATATTAGAATAGGAAACAACTCCCATTAATATCCCATAACACAACCGAGAGCAACATAGATCCTCAAACCAAATGCCCCATAGACCATCCAACAAGGCAGTAACCAATCCACTTTTATATTTACAAACTAAACCTAATAGAGGCATAATTCCAACTCTTAACACTAATCATAACAATCCTTACACTAGTGACCAATCCTCAACAAAGAACAATCACAACAAGCACAACCCATAACAATAACAAAACCCAAGGCATATCATAGTTTCTAACAATATTCAGTGACCAGAAACCCAACAAAGACATGATTCCAAAAACAGAGCATACCTAACATTATTCATCCACTAACAAAACAGGAACGTTCAAAAATCCATAATAAAGTTGAAGGAATCATTCTCAACATGAAGACCCGAGAGCAAGTTTATGCCTCCCCTTTAATTGCTCTCCGCCATTCCAATTTCCTTTTGTTTCTTCACTTAACACTCACAATGTCTAATTGGCAGAACAGAAATAAGAAACCACAATGAATCAACAGAGTAATATTCCTTCACTTGAAGACCCGAGGCAAGCAGCGGCTCAACCTTCCAAGGAGCATTTCTTCCTGAGTTTCTTCCCGCTCGCAGAAGCTCACTCGAGAGTTCCTTTTTTCCATCCAACCCTCCTCCACGTCTCAGTCTACTTCTCTAGAGAGGCACCTCGTGCCATGCTCCTGTCACACCTTGCCATGCCCTGCCTCTTCAGCACCATTCCTTCGTACGTCCCCTCTGTCATTTCTTCTAGAGCAAGAACCAGAATTGGACTGATTCGAACCAAACCGAAAGCCGCCTAGCCATTCCTCACGAATAGCCAGCCCCTTGGCATCCCGACACCTCGGCTGTTCCATCGCCAATGCCATTCTGACATTGCCAATCCTCCTTACCGTCACCATCCCATTGTCGCTGAGCACCAGAAACGGCAGAGCGTCGGGGCACACCTAGACTTGACGTCAAGCCGTCACTCCAACCGGCAAAGCCCGAAGCCCCGAGCCCGAGCCACGACGCCATCAGCACCTCACAGCTCGCCATACGCCAGCCGAGCCCGAGCTCGCCGTCCTCTCTCCTTACGTCTCCCTCACCCCCTTGCTCTCTCCCCCTTCTCGGGTCTTTCCCTTTCTAGAATGGCCGCGACCCATTCTTTTGTTTCCTTTAGCCAAACCGGTTCACAAAGTGAACCTGTTCAGTTCTCCCCCTAATTTTCTTCTTTTACATTTTGAATGCTCTTTAATTTTAGTCCCATTTATTTTATATTAAAATAATCCTTTCATATTTTAATCCCAATAAATCCTACTTCTTTCCTCCTTTAACTAAAAACTGGCTACACATATAATTCTGGACCAAGCTAAACCAAACCGGTTTAATTCATTATTCTCCCCTTCAGAAATGAGATTTTGGATGAAGGAAGGCGTCCGCGTCTTTGTCTGCGTTTATTCGAAAAGTCTGATACTTTGTACAGATTCAAACTCTCTTCATCCGCCAGTGTTTGAAAAGTCTTAAAATCTGGACATATTCAAATTCTCTCCATCCGCTATCATCCACACTCGTTCAGCCTCGTCCGAAATAGGCAAATTAGGTTACGAAGCCTTGTCCTACATCATCCCAAAACGCTGGGGACGACTTGAGATGCGTTTTCGGACGTGACTTCTAGTCTACGTGTCATCAGCTAGTCGTCTGAATGTATAAAATACACAATCCAAGAAAATTTTCCACGATTAATTTAATGACGTAATAAAATACTCCTTCCAAATTAATTCTAATTATCATCAAATAAATTTCTTAAATTATAATATTATGAATACGTCCTTGGTAATACCCTGATAATTATCCAATTAATCAAAATATTCCCAATTACTTTCGAATTATTCTTATTAAATTTCGATATGAAAAGTCAGGGTATTACATATGATGTCCATCACAGAGAGTTCATAAAACACTAATCCAAACAACAGATCATATAATTTAACCCAGATCACAGCTTCTACAAAGAGCATATATCACTAAGTTTTCTTCGTCCAAATCCAACAGAGAATAATATCCAATAAAATTCATTCATAACATAAATCTCAACACATTTCATGAGGCAACAATAAACAGAGAGTTCAATTTTGACAAATCATAGCCAGGATAACTAATCATATTCTTCAGTCATTTATTTTCTACTTTCATTATCCATATAAAATTCTCAAAGTCCGGAGAGAACTCTTCTTACTAGAAGCTCACCCGAGAAGCTTCACTATGTCACCTCCAGAGAGAGTACTCCCCTCTCTTTCCTCTCCTCCTCGTAAAAGCTCTCGGTTCACCGTTTCTCCACAGTGCATTTCTCCTCTCAGCCGTTCAGTTTCGTCTAGAGCCTCCTCCCACACTCTGTCTCCCTCAGTCCTTCTCCTTTTCTCCAAAACGCACACCATCCCTTGCCACAGACACACATGCACGTCCCAAGCCATACCCTATCTTACCTCTATTCCTCTACGTACATCCCCACTGACGATTTCTTCAGAGCAAGAACCAGAAGAAAAGACTAATTCAGACTGAACCGCAAGTTGAACCATAGCCTTCAACCAAACCGATGCCCCCGACAAATCCATCCCTCCACTTCAAGGTAGTGATCCCAACTGAAATCCAAAGCCGCAGCAATCAACACCAAGAGTCAACCAACTCACCTTGACTGGCACTAGAAATCATAGCCAATCCGCGAAAGAAATCATCTTCAACCCGAGCGACCCATAGGCGCAACCTGCACCATGGCCTGTGCCCATCATCGTCGCCTGCTACCGTTAGACTGTACCACATGCTCAGAGTCACCCCGCGAAGTCGCCAGTAGCTCCAGCCTGAGCCATCGTCATCTTCCCTGCTCGAGGTCTCCTTCTCCCTCTCTCTATCTCCCTTCTATTCTCTCCATCACAGAATGGCCGCAGGCCATTCTGTTTCCTTTTGTTTTCTCCCAAACTGTGAACCAGTTTACTCCTCCCCTTCCTCTCCTAATTCTCTTTATTCCAATTCTTTAATTCATTAAATCATCTTCCCTTCTCATTATTTTCTCATTTTAAATTCCAATTAATCCAATTTCTTTTTCTCTTTTAACTAAAACCGCATACTAAAATTTTTTTGGATCGAGCTGAACCAAACCAGTTTAGTCCATATTTCTCTCCTTGAGAAGGCATCCGTGCCTCGACTGCATTCGTCCAAAAAGTCCACCAATATGGATAGATTCGAACTCTCCCCGACCGTGTTCGACCGCATTAGTCTGAAAAGCCCTCCAATATGGACAGATTTGAACTCTCCCCTACCGTGTTCGACCGCATTTGTCCAAAAACTCCCATTATAGATGGAGGAGCGATTTTGGACGTGAAACGTCGTCCCCACCTCATCCCAAAACACGAGGGACGACCTGAAACTCATTTCAGACGCGACTCCAAATCCGCGCGTCAACCGTATGCATTTGAAACCTCCAATTACATATTTTTCCATCAAAACTTTATAGTTTAATCACTCCTTAATATTTTTCCATATTTATACGATATTATTCAACAACATATCGCCCCCGCAACATAATATATCAATTACTCCAAAATTAATTACATTACATATACGGGGAAAAATTATCAGGGTAGTACATAAACTGTGACACCCCACGTCAAATTCGTACTTTCTTACTTTAACTTTTCCCCTTAAATTTCCGTGTAAAAGTTTTTCTTTTTATTTACTTAAAATGGGTGAAAGTAAAACTTAAGTTTATCGCGGAAATCTAAAGAGTATAATCTAATTGGAGTAAAGC
The DNA here is from genome assembly GCA_022433065.1 of Begonia loranthoides. NCBI lineage: Eukaryota > Viridiplantae > Streptophyta > Magnoliopsida > Cucurbitales > Begoniaceae > Begonia > Begonia loranthoides. Next base: position 15,880,126 of record CM039485.1, read on the forward strand.
GAAAACATTTAAATGTATTAAAGTTCAGGGTTAAAAGTAAAAACATAACTAATATTCAAAACATGGTTTGAAGGTTAGAGTAAGAGTTAATATTTTACAAACCTGTGTTGTAATTGTAATACCCCGATATTTTTAATTATCGGGAAATTACAGAGGGCGTATTAGGAGCATTAGGCCTACGGTATTTTAGTGATAAAGAATAAATTTTAATTTAATTTGCTAAATTAAATAGAGGGGTATTATAAATTTATAGATATAAATTTATTATAAATTAAGTGGGTAATTTAATAAAAGGGGTTAAATTTTAAAGTGGACTAAACCGGTTGAGCAAGAACTGAATTGGTTCAGCTTAAAACATAGAATGGCCAAAAGGCCATTCTGTGTTCAGGTGTTTTGTGGGTAGAGAGAGCGAGAAGGGAGGAGAGAGGGGAGACGCAGGGAGAGGCGAAGAGGTAGAAGCGCCGGCGAGCGAACGACGAACGACGACCGAGGGTGACGACAAGCTGCGATGTCCAGGTGAGGCGGCGGCGATGACATGGGTCGCCGCTAGGGTACAGTTTTTGCGTTTTTCTGCGGGTTGCAATTTCCGGCGATTGGACGAGGTAAGTCAACAATTTTCCTCCTTCCCCTTCGTATTCTGATGGTCGGGCGTTGGCTTGAGTGGCTGGAGCTTGGTGATGCTCGGCGTCTTCACAGGGGGAGGAACGTTGGGTGGACTGGAAGGCTCGGGTCGCTGGATGGGTTGGGTCCAGCTTCCGTTCGGGTGGATTTGTTTAGGTGGATTTGTTGTTTCCGTAGCAGACAACACCAACTGCTTTCCAGATACGTACAAGGCGTGGGGGAGGCAGCCTTTATCTTCTGGCAGAGTGTTTGTCGAGGGCAAAGGATATATGACAGAGAGTGTGAGATTTATGGAGAGAGCAACTCTCTTCTCTGGAGAAATGCTGAAGGCTGAGGCAGAATCTTGTAACGAGAGCTCTCTGGAGTAAGCTGCTGAAGTTTGGAGCTGCCTGGGTCTGCTCTCCGGTTTGTCCTATCCTGTAGGTGAGATTTCTCTCTGTTGTCCAAGTATTTGGAATCTGTTTTTTTAGTGTTGTCTTAGATGTGTTGGCCGATTTGAGTTCAGCTTGGATTATAGTTGTCTGTTGTGTTGGAAATAATATTGGCTGCTGTTTTGTTGGCTGGTTTGTGATGATCTTTGGTTTTGTTAGTTAACTTGGAGTGTAGTTGTTTGTTGTGTTGGATTAGATTTGCTGTTGGATAATGGATATTAAACTGTTGATGGATAACCTGTTGGAAACGATAACTGGTTGCTGGGAAATCAATGCTTTGTTAATGTTCTGTGGGTGGAGGTTGAAGTATGGAATTGTATATTCTATTAGTTGTGTTGTGATTAGGGATTGGTGATTAGTAATGATTAGTTGTTTTGGGTTTATGAAGGTATAGGAAGAGAAGAAGGACAACTATTGAGTGCTAACGCGCAATAAAGATTTAAGGTAAGAACTTGGGTGTGTCTTGGCTTGAGGAAGCCCTACACCGCAAGTAACGTGTGCGTGAGTTGTGGAGTCTGTATGTTTTCTATGATACTCTGTATGTTGTTGTAAATTCTTTGTTGATACTGTGTAGCTTTATAGATGATTTCCTTACTGTTGATGCCTTGACTTGGATATCCGCTGTGAATCATTGTTGAGTTCCTTGTTGTAAATAACTCCTTGAGCATGCTATTTAAATTGAATGTTTATATCTAATGTAATCAACTAACTTACTGAACATGTTAACCTTATTTGTTAATTGTCAATCATGTTAACCTAATCAATCTAGCTAAACTAAACAAGATAATAATTATAAGCATGTAAATAAAATAGGATATAGACTTTTCAAGCATGTTATCATTCTTTAATCTTGTGGTGCATTGTATGTCAATTATGGTTCTTATATGAATTCTCTTCTGTATGTTGTATGTACTTTTAGTCTTAGGCATCCTAATGATAGAAACAATTAGGAAAACCACCACGGGGTGGCCATAATCGAGTGAGCTTAAGAATTACCATTCCCTTATAGGGATTACAAGGCTAAATAACATAATTGATTAGAAACCATAGGATTCCCCGAACTCTACGCTTCATGTACGAGCTATTCCTAAAATACGTAACTGTGCCTAATATACATAATTAAAAGATTGGTTTGGGGCGGACCCATTCCAAGGAATTAAAGAAAAGTATTTCATCCTGCATAAACCCATTTTCTTACTGGGCCTTTAGGCTCACGTCTTACTTGCGGTGTAGGTACACACAACGCACGGAGTCTTTGAGCAAACGAAGAAGCAGTGGATGAAGGATTTGCACGCGCGAGCTTGCGGTTGGCCAGGTTACGAGAAGTAAAGATAATTGAGTTGTGATTTATTTAAATTACGTTTTTCCTAAATTGTAATTGAATGTTAGTTTATTTTCCTTTAATTATTTATGCTTTCGCAAATGTTTTTATTTCCGAAAATGTTTATTTTCGCAACATTTTAAATAACTATTTTTTTTTCAACGATTCCACATTTTATTAAATAAATGATTTTTATAACGAGTTTAACGAACGGTTGGGAGCGATCCAGATTAGACGCACTCTAACACGTTTTCTCAAATTTTAAAGCATTTTAAAAAAGTGACAAAAATCTGGGTCATTACAGTAGCACCCCGACTTTTTATATTGGGGTATTACCAAGGACATAGTTGGATCGTTAAGTCAAGAGGGTATTTCCGATAACGTTTTCCCCATATACGCGATGTAAATTAAGGAGGGGACAACTAGGACACTACGTTGCGTATTTATATGTGTCATTTTATGGTGTGTATTTATGGAGAAATGTTATGGGATAAATGTTAAGTGGGAAAAAGGTGAGGAAAGGCTGTTTTGGGCATTTTTGGATGCCTGCGGATGACATACAGACGAGTTATATCATCTGCAAGTGCATTGCGTGTCGTCCCCGACGCTTGGGACGCACAAGGACAGGAATTTGCGTCCTGATGTGTCTGGAAGTCGACTTCTAGACGCATGCGGATGACTTGTGGACGAGACGTGTTGTCCGCAAGTACATCGCACGTCACCCTTAGCCTTAGGACCACTCAGGATGCGATTTTGCGTCCTGACTTCACCTGCGTTATGGGGTTGCGGACATGTCCGGACGAATGCGGACGGGGATGGTTGCATCCGAATTGAATCTGTCCAAATCCTGGACACATTTGGACGCATGCGGTTGAGTGCGGACATGTATTAGCCGCGTCTGATTTGCATCTGTCCAAATTGTAGACAGATTCGGACGTGTGCAGACGCTTCTTGCGGACACCAAAACGCATCCGAATGCGAGTTTCGGACGGTACAGACAGGACGAGGATGCCAGTTCTTGTCCTAGAGAATGATTTCTGCCTTAGGATTTTACACATGCAGACGAGACCTGTGCGTCCGCACTCGTCTAAAATAGCCCAGACCTACGAATAAATTATGGATAAAATGATGAAGAATTGTCATTTGGCCCATTATTTCCAAACAGAAGCAACTCTCCCCCCCACCCTCGACCCAGAGACCACGACCCTCACCAATTAGCCCAAGCTAGAGCCAACCTCTCCCTCCCCTATGAGTGTGAATTGTCTCCCTCTTCTAGCTATAAACTACCTCTTCTCTTCCTTCAGTCCAACATTTTCTCCTCTACTGTGTGAGCTCTTCTCTCCCTGCGAGAGAGCTCTTCTTGCGTGTAAGTGAGCTTCTTAGTGAGAGAAATTGTGTACTAAGTGTGAACGTGAGTGAAGTGAGGTGAAAGTTGAGGAATGAGCTGCTATGTGTTGGAGTGCTGCCGTGAAGCTGCTGTGAGCTGTTGACCGTGAGCTGAGTGGTGAGCTGTGGAGTGATGTCCCTGTTAGTTCTTCACTTAGGTAAGGAATTGGGTGAGTCTTGGGCTGTGGAGGCCCTACCCACAAGTAAAGTGCGTGAGTTTTATGTTAGTGTCCCTGAAATGCTTATTACTAATTGTTGTTAGTTGGTTTGTAGGTGATAATCCCTTGAATGAATTGTTGTTGTTATTTCCTCTATTGATTTCCTTGCTATAGATATTTCCTTAGTTGTTGATAGTGTAAAACTGTTAGCGCTTGTTAGAATATGATTAGCTCCGTGATTCATTTCCTATACTATTAGTTTTGCTTTTATAGTTGTTTCTGTGATTGTGATCAAATGCTTTACTTTGTAGACATATTCTTTATTGTTAATTGTTCTCTTCATTGCAAATGCTTTACCTTAATCGTTGTGATAAATGATCAATGGTTGAATGTGATGAGTGTAAATGATGAGAGTGTAAAGGATGAGGAGCATGAATGAGTTAAGAGTTCCCTTAAATGTCATGTTCTTTAATTAACTAAATTTTGTTTTGTTAAATCTTTCTCTGTGCTTATTGTTATTCTCTGTGTTTATTGATATTCATATTGTTCTACGCATGTATCATTCCATTATTCTATTTCCTAATATGAATATATGCTTTTAATTAAGACAACAATTGTAAGAGCATGTTTAATTAACAAATCAAGCATGTTTAGTTAATTTGTTAGCTAATCAAGAATCGACTAATCCGAATGTGTTACATGACTAGAATAATGTTAGCATGCTTAACTAATAACTAGTCGTTAAATAACTAATACGAACATGTTTAACTAGTTGTTTAATGAACAAGTGTCAATCAAATTCTGAGCATGTTAGTCGATTGAGCATGTAAATGATTTAATTAATCTAATCATGTGAACTAATGTCTAATTAACTAATTAATGATAATTACTTCTTGAGCATGTAAATTAACTAATGTATTGAAGCATATAAATAGCATGTTGATTTGCATGTTTAATTAGTATAATGTTAGTTAACTAGGTTGTACCATGAAATTTGTGACGCCCCGCGTCAAAATCCATTCTTTCTTAATTTCTTTCTTTTACAATCTTCGAGAAAAATTTTCTTTTTCCTTTTTATCTACTTTAAACTAGGAAATTTTTAAAACATCAATTTTGACATAAAACTGAAAAAGTAGAAATAAAATCAGAGTACGTGAAAATAGTTTTAAATGCTGAAATAATTTATAGTTCAAATCAAAATTCATACGAAATAACATGAAATAAGGTTACTTCAAATCCTATCCATTATTAAAATCCTTACAATTTAAACAAGTCATTTATTTTCTTCTTGGCCATCCTTCTACTCTAGTCGTGATTCATCCAGATACACCGCAGGCTCCATGGGAAATGTTCTCTTCCACTCCAGGCGTTATCATTTCATTACCTACACCACAAGTAATACGTAAGCCTAAAGGCTTATGAAGGAAAGGGAATATGCATATGTCATGCCTCTCTTTAGTTTACTTGGAATGGGTCTGCCCCAAACCAATCTTTCATTACTTTCATTAATTCATTCATAACTCGTATTTGAGCCAAAAGTTGAAGGAACACGTATCTGATGGTATGGTTTGATCGGCTTCTAGCCCTATGTGGACTAGATCCGAACTACCCATCCGCCCTTCAACTTCTCATTACATCATTCGTTCATTTCATTTTCCTCACTCATGCATGTGAGTACCATACCAAAATAGCACTCCCTACTTGTTTCTATTATCATTATGCATGAGACATACTAATACAATGAATTAAAAGCAACAATGATGAACAACGAACATAATTGATTGAAAGGAATTCAAACAACGAACTATACATACGACACATATAACTAACAACTATATTCAAGATCAAATAAAGAAGACAATAATAACGAACATTTAGCACAATGAATAACATACTTGATTACCCGTTCACAAAATAACAACAGCATTTGAACTAATGGAAACCAGTTATTAGCCCCTACTAGACATGCTATTATCTAAAAATTTCATGGAAACATATAATTAACGACGAATTAAAACATACTCGTTAAATAACCACTTAAACGAGAATGCTGGATAATTGAAGATCAATGAGATAATCAAAGAGTCTAGTAATTGGATATAATTAGAAACATGATAATAAATTGAAACAATTAATAACTGAACATACTTATAAATCCTATCACAGATTAATTTAGCATGCTAGTCAAGTGTAACAATACAGACAGTTATTACAAAATAAAACATGTTCAAGTTCAAGTACAGCTAATAACTTGTTAGATAGTTTATATGCTATTTTTGATATGTTCATTGGATTTATACAAACAATAGACACGAAGAATATGCTTTATTATTCAGAATGTAGAATAGCGATTTACAAGGAAATATATAGCAAGCCATTTAACTATACGTGCTTGAAGGTACATTCATTAATTTGGCTACACAACTTGCTGAATAAATCATTTCTAGGATTTAAAAAATGATCAATAGTTGGAAACATGATCAACAAATTTGTAATTTCAGGAAATGTGCTGAACAATTTGGTACTAATCAAATCAAGGATATTTATATCTTCTAGCTAGAACCAAGAATAAAAGCATTATAAGCTAAATTTCACAATGTTAAACTAATCTATCTACATATGGTTAAAAAAACAGAACATAGATATAATCAATAAATTGAACGAGTCAATACTTAATTTAGCCTAACCACGCTCGAATTTTAAAAGATTTATAGTAAACAACCAATAATTTCATATATATTGAGAAGAAACCACGACAAGTCACATTTCACAAAAATCGAATTATGTCTTGTGCAGTTCATAACGCATTCCTACTTATTACATCTTCCTACGATTCTTCCATCTATCACTCCTTCCATTTAATTTCAACATAATAAGGATAAGTACAAAAACAACACAGTAGCAAAATAAATCAAAGAACTCATACAAGGAATTTGACAGTAATACATCTACCACAACACACACATACACTTGTGGTGTAGGTCCTCCACATGGCCACGACACACCCAATTCCTTACCTCTATTGAAGAATTTATCTCACGGACAGCTAATGACAGAGATTTGACGACTCCTCCACCTATGGAAGCACACGATCACTCCACTTCTGAAATCTTCCTAGGATAAGTTTACTATTATGAAATCTCTTAACACTTCAGAACGTCTCTCCCTGTCTCACACGAATGGAACACATCACGCCTAGGAAGGAAATCTGTATCTCCCGAAGGAAACTCCAATCATGGTTTAAAAGGATGAGTTTAACCTGGAGGAAACAGTGTGAACCAATCAGAGGGGAGGAATGTGCGAAAATGGGGGCGACGTGATCCGTTGAGGGGAAAATCGTATCTCCAAGTTGGGGTTCATGGCTGCCATCCTGCGTTTTATCCCCAAATTTTGATTATTTTAAAATTTAAATCTCATAAAATTGGGAACTTTCGGGCGCAACTTTGCGTCTGCACCACGTCAAGACATCGTCTGAAACATCACTATACAGATAGAAATGAGGATTGGGACGAGGAGCTTCGTCTTGACTCCTTTTGAAAATATGTCCTCAAGCGACATTCGGACGCCAAACCTCGTCCACATACATCGTCCGCATGCATCCAAGTGTATCCTGATTTTGTACAGATTCAATTTGCACACCTCCCAATCTCGTCCGCATTCGTCCGCATCTCGTCCGAATGTATCCAAACTTTGAACAGTTTCAAATCGGATGCGTATTCACCTTGTTTGCATTCATCTGCACTCATCCACAAAAGACAGGGTTAGTTTCAGGACGCGAGGATTCATCCTACCTTTATCCCTAGGTAACATGAGTTGGTGCGGATGTTGAATCTCGTCCTCACGGTGTCCGTATTTGTCCAAAATGACCCTGGACAGTTTATCTCCAATTTTTCGTAACTTAAATTTTGTCCCATAAAATAATATACGTCGAAAAATAACATGTATTGGCACGAAATTATTTTAAATTGATTACATCGCAAGAACAGGAAAAACGATGACAGGGTGTTACATACTATCCCCCTTACAAAACTTTTGGTCCCCAAAATTTGGTTAATCGAAAAGTTCAAGATACTTGGCTCGCATTTTATCTTCTTTCTCCCAAGTGGCCTCATCGATGGTATGATTCTGCCATAAAACCTTCACTAGCGGAATTCTCTGACGTCGTAACTCCTTTACACGAGAGTCTAGGATTTGAATAGCTCTTTCTCTATAGCTTAGGTTAGGTTGAACATCAACATCATCCAGATGATCCAAAATCGTAGCATTTCCTAAACACTTATTGAGCATTGATACGTGAAAGACATTATGTATGCCTGCCAAAGAGTCTGGTAATTGCAACCGATAGGCAACCGGTCCTATTTTCTTTGTGATGACGTAAGAGCCAATAAATATTGGATTAAGTTTTCCTTTTTTCCCAAAGCGAACAACTCCTTTAAAGGGAGATACCTTTAAGAACACACTGTCTCCTTCATTAAATTCAAAGGCTCTACGTCGATTGTCTGCGTAGCTCTTTTGACAACTTTGTATTGCTAACAACCTTTGCTTGATCAAGGCAACTGACTCCATAATTTTCTGTACAATATCAGGACCAATGAATGTAGCCTCACCTACTTCATCCCAATGTAAGGGACATCTGCACGTTCTTCCATACAGTGCTTCATATGATGTCATACCAATAGTGGTTTGGAAACTATTATTCTAAGCGAACTCAACAAGAGGTAATGATTTCTCCTAACCAACCTGGAATTCCAAAACACATGCATAGAGCATATCTTCAAGGGTTTGTATGGTCCTCTCACTTTGGCAGTCAATCTGAGGGTGTCACGCCCCAAAGGAGACCCGAGACAGAACGGGGAACGATCCAACCCTCACTTAAATCCAATAAATAGCAGCGGAAGACTTAAATATTCACGTTACATATTAGGCTAAAAAATAGAGGTCCAGAAGTGACAATAATGTAATCTAATTTAACAAAGTCTAAAATTTAACGGAAATAACATAAAATATGAATGGGTTACAAACCTCACTAAAATATCTTTAGTCTAAAATAACTAAAATTGGGGAAACTCCAAACTTTCTCTTGAGGTGGCAATAGAGAACTACTCTGATCATTTCCTGAAAAATGTAGTCATATTTGGGGTGAGTCGACAATACTCAGTAGGGAATTATTTTATTTTCAACTTATATGTCATATGAATTTAACAGGCTTTTCAGTTAATTAAATTAACAGATTAACATATAAAAAAGGTGCTGATGAGCAATAAATTGAGTAACAAAAATTAACAAAGGCGATACTCAGGCGATCGCAAGCCAAAAAGACCCTGATCAGGTTTAGGGTTTTGCGCCCAGGGACACGGCACATACAGCTGTCCCATTACTGTAGTTAACAATAAAAATAAATAAATGTAAATGGACTGAAAAGTAAAAGTGACCTGCTCGAGTTTAATTGAATATTTACATTTTAGGAATTAAGGTACGTTAAATATAAAATAACCCCAACCTCGAAATTTAGTTTATCCAATATCAAAGTCCAACTGAAAATAGTCCACCGAAGCTCAATAGCAACAAACCCGATGACCTTTAAGTTTGGAACCTAGAAAATATAATTTTCACCATTTAGAATTTGACTAAAAATAAATAAATGATTTTAATCTTAGCTAGCCCAAAAATAACTTGGATTGTGGCCCAAGAGAAATTTGGGCCGTATTGTGAAGGTCTAGTTTCCAGATCAGACCCACTTCCTTCAACTTCAGTGACTTTTACATAGTCGTTAGCCTAGATAAAAGGTAGGCATGGATTCGAAGTTCCTTTGACCATGTCCTTCCTTTAAAAAAAACATCCACATCCATTATGATATTAACACCAAAGTTTCAGCCCACAATATATAATTCCAATCTAACCAAACCAAAATTTATCTCAACACTTTCGAAATCCTCAGAGAAAACCAACAAATATTTCTGCAATATTCAATAATTATGTCTAAAATCCAATCCAAACTAAACAATTCAGTAAATTGTTCAACAATAGAAGAATGCTCACCGATGGCACACTTCACAGCCACCCAAACCCCCACGGAAATGGCTTTGAAATTTCCACAGTTGACATTCACCTTAAGGAAACCAACTTGTCCATTAACCCAATCAACAAAATGTGAGAAACAAAATTCCAGAGAAAAATCCAACATCCTCTTAGTCCAGATCTGAAGAAAATTTTAGAAGGATTTGAGATTCCTTACTTGAAGATGAGAATTTGTTTTCCCTAGCAACAACATCGCTTGAGACTTTTTTCCTCGTCAATGCCAAGATCCAAACCCTCATAATAAATCAATTTTTCATATTGAATTTCTGAACAGGGTGGAGACAGAATCAAAAGAAATCAACTTACCTTAACGAAGAACAAAATCCTAATCCATCAAAAGAAAAATCAACCTTCACAGTCGATACTCCAATGAAGATGAACAAGTTGAATTTGGAAAGAGAGAGAAGGAAAGTGGGGGAACTCTAACCCCTGCACTTAGAGTGCAGAAAGAAAAGGGGGAGGATCCCCTTTTTCATCGGCAACCAACCCCACGAAAAGGGGTTGGTTTTTCCCTTTTAAAATTTTTTTTTTAATTTTTAGATATATACATATATATTTGGGCTTAAATGGGCTGGATACCACAGGTGGAAAGTGGTACTAAATTGCAGTTCAGTATTCATAGCTTTATTGAGACTTTTCCAGAAAATTGAAGTAAAATACAAGTCTCGATCAGACACAATAGAAATAGGAATACCATGTAGCCGGATGATCTCCTTAAGATAAAAATCAGCGAGCTTGTTCATTTTGTATGTCATGGCTACAGGCAAGAAGTGTGAGGTCTTTGTCAATCTATCAACGATTACCCATATTGCGTCATGGCCTGTAGCTGTCCTGGGCAAGTTGGTAACAAAATCCATTGTAATGTGTTTCCATTTCCACTCAGGAATTGGTAACGGCTGAAGGAAACCACCTGGTCTCTGGTGTTTGGCTTTAACACGCTGACATATCTCATATAAGGCCACATATACAGCGATGTCGTACTTCATTTTCGGCCAGTAATAAAGCACTTTGAGATCACGATACATTTTTGTACTACCAGGGTGAATTGAGAAACTAGATGAATGAGCTTCCCAGAGGATCTTGGTCCACAGAAAAGCACAGCTCGGTATAGACCATAGGTTTTCTATAGCTTACTCTAGTTAATTACTTATTCTAGTTAAGTTAATTAACATGCCATATTATTCTAAGTTAATAATATGCTTCCATTACTCTAATAAATCATATACTCAAGTAATATTCAATGAAGTTATCTACCATTATTATCTATATTAATTAACATGCTTGAGTGTAGTTAATTATTCTAGTTAGTTAACTATTCTAATAAATTGACATGCATCAACAAACGATCAATTCAATTAAGTCAATTAATCATGCTCAACTAATTAGTTTACATTCTCAAGTATTTATTAACTAGTTAACATGCTCAAATTAGTTATTTAACGACTACTTATTAATTAAGCATGCTAACATTATTCTAGTTGCTTAACATATTCGGGTTAGTCGATTCTCAATTAGTTAACAGTTTAATATCCCAAATCTTTGTTGAGTTAAAGCATAGCTTAAGTGATAATTTTGGGGATATTAAGAACTAAGTTTGACAAGTAAAGATATTGGTCAAGAGAATCATAGATGTAATAATTGAATTATGATACCCCGTTATGTTTATAGTTAGATTATGAGAAGGATTGAAGTCAATTTGAGATACTTAAAGTTATATTGGGCGATATCAATTGGATTAATCGTCAGTGGAGCTAGTAAGAGGAAATATATTTGGACATATTTGGATATTATAAGGGTTGAGAGCTAGTTAATAATAAGGTTAAAGTTATAAAAATTATTGAAATTAACTTGGGTAATTTAAGAGATTAGTCAAGTGAAACATATTTGGAAATCTAAGTTTGAATAGTTTAGAAGAGTGAAACAAAGCATTGTCTGGAACATCTGGAAGATGAAGGGAACGTTGCCTGGAGTACTTGAACATTGAATGAAGTTGGTGATCATTTAAGTGAGTATATTGGAGAGGTGATAACCGAAGAGAAGACAATGTGAGGCGTCAACTGAAGAGTCTGTAACGGCTGGACATTGTTGGTTGAACATTTGGCCTTCTGTCTTCTGTGAATTAATGATGGAGCTGCTGAAGTTGCCTATAAATAGAGAGAGTGGCATGATGAATTCACAGAGAGTGAAATTGCTGTGAGGAGTTCTGGAGGTTTCGAAGACAAGGAGAGAGAAGAGTTTAGAGAGAGAGAGTTTTCATTAGTGTGAATGGTATTTTAAGAGTGTTGTTTTCTGAAGATTTTGGACGTAAGGGTCATCTCTGTTGGTGAAAGAAATTGTTGAAGAATAGTGAGGGAGTCGAGTGGGTTTTTGCGTGAATAGTTCAAGTATCAGACACTCTCCTTATGTCTTATTGAAGTTTGAAGTTCTTGTCTTGCATACTACTATTCTACCAAATAATTATATTGAATATAATTGTTAGTTAGAGTTTTTTGTACTGACTATGGGATAAGATTGGGTTGCATGATTTTATGCATTAGTGATTATTAATAAATTTGGTTAGGAATTAAATAGGTTTGTTAACAATAGGCGAAATGATAAGTTATTGGATTAAGATTTATTATTGTTATTGGACTAAGTGATTATTATTTGGTGATAGAGGCTTTATTAATTGATAGATTATTATTGGTTTAGGTTGTTAGTAATATCATGTGAAGTTTATTGGCATGGATAAGGTTGGAATAAATATTGGATTAAGGGTTGTAATTATTGGATAAAGTGATAGTTTAGATATAATGGAAAACTATTTATTATGGGTGTATGAGCATGTTATTGGAAGTTAGGGAAGTTAGAGGATCTTGTTATTGGAAATTAATTATTAATAGGTTTATGTGCTAATAATTATAGGTTTCGTGAAAGAATCTTAAAGCGTTAACTTATTAAAGCTAAAGACTTCAGGTATGTGCTATTGCATGTGCTTTGTCCGAAAGGACCTACATCTCGGGAAATTAGGGTTTTGTTTTATGTTTGTTTATTAAATGCATAAGTTATGTTGTGAAAATGTATGTTGTTTGATTGTATGTTTATAGAATAAGTTCAATTCCTTAGATAGGACAGATCACGTTTTAAAAATGCGATTAAGGAACATGTTAGATAGAATTATATGTGCACGACAACGTTAAAATATGAAATCCGAAAGTACATGAAAATAGAATATAAGTAAATGACTGTGGACCGATTAGATACACCCGGCACAGATATCAAGTAAATAACTATGGACCGATTAGATACGCCCGACACCGATATCAAGTAAACGATTGTGGACCGGTTTGATACGCCCAACACGGAAGTCAACTGTGGTCCAGTTGGACACGCCTGGCACAGATGTTTATATGATGCGGTTTGATATGCCCGACATATAAATAATAAATGGATGTTTATACGGTCCAGTTTGATACACTCGGCATATAAGCAAATAAAATAACGATGTAAGACTTGAACAATAAAAGAGAAACGAAATAGAAAACCTTATGCAATATTATAGAAATTGTATGTGAATTCTATCTTTTACATTTATATCACGTGCTGAGCGTTAGACTCATAGTTAAGTCTTGTTGATGTAGGTAAGGAGTAGATGAACGGATAAAGTTATTGATGGACGTAGCTGATGGAGTGTTGCTGTGTCGACGTTTGTGCTGTTGGCAACATTGACCTGTGGTTATGGCTCACAGAAAGAAAAAAATGTTTTTAAATACTTTTAAGTATTTTATGACTTCAAACAAATGTTTTAAGTTAATGTGTTTATTTATATGTTTAGTTAAGCATTGAGTTTGTGGTATTTAATTGTAAAATACTTTCATTGTATGTTTTATTTAATTAGGACTTCCGCTGTATATCTACCAACCCGATCTTAAATCTTTTCGTTAAACGATGTAATCAAACCTTCGAGGTGAAATTTGGCATTATATATATATATCGTCCCTATGCGCATTAAGTTGTGACTTGTAATTGTGTGGAAAATCAATTTGGATAAAAACTTAAGCAAAAATGCAAAGGAAATGGACTTTGGGTTCTATTCAGACGTATGCGGACGACGTTGCGGATGTGAAGTGTCGTCCACAACACTCCTGGAACGTCGGCCCGACTTGGGAAGACTTCGGGGACGAGATGACATGTTCGAACTTTTGCGCGACGTGGACTTTGACCTTGCGGACGATGCGAACGAGGAAGATTGCGTCCGCATCGAATCTGTCCAAGTCTGGAGACTTTCGGACGAGTCCGAACACCTGCAGCCGAGAAAGGACCTCATCCGATTTGCCTCTGTCCAATTCTTGGACACATTCGGACGATGCATGAAGACGACAAGCGGACTCCAAACGGCGTCTGAATGCCAATTCGGACGGTACAGACGAGAATGGAAACGCCATTTCTCGTCCGAGGCCACAATTTGGCCTAAGGAAATTTGGACTTGCGGACGATTGCGGACGCGAAGACCCCATCTGCACTCGTCTGAGTCATCGCAGATTAGCGACAAAATAAACTAAAATTAGAACGAAAATGATGCCCAACCAATCAAAATGCAGATAGACTCGGCCTCACACCCACGATCCCGACCTGCAGAGGGTGTCGCCTGCACCTCCTCTGCCTCATGTACAATGTGTCCCCAAGGGAGCCCTATTTTATCTTCAGCTTCCTCATCCCTTCTTCATTGTTCTGGTTCAGAGTTTTCTTCTTGGAGAAGCTGCTGCATGGAGAGTGTGGGTTGAAGGAAGAACCGGTGTCCGTGTGAAGATTCTTCTATAAGGGTAAGGTTATGGGTTGTCTTGGTTAGGAGGAGGCCCTACACCCAAGTAGAAACGTGTGTGTGTATGTGTCTAGTGAACATTTCTAGTTAGTTCTTGATTCCTTTATAAACTATGTTTCCTTCCTCTGTTCCTGTTTTATTTTGTTGTGATGTTCCTACTTGTGTTGTTGTTTACATTCCATTGATGTCTTCCTTGTTACTTGTTGTGGCTACGTTTGTTCTTATAATATGTTATCGCTACTGGTATTCTCTGGATGTTTAGCATGCAAGCCCTCACGTGACGTCAAAGTTTAGATAAGTAAAAGATGAGTTAGTGAAGTCATGGTGAATGTCAAGGATGAACAATATTTATATTTTGCATAAGTTTATTCTCTGCCTTTCTTTTATACACTTTTCTGCCTTTCTGCCTTGTGAAACTTGTTGTGCGTGTTAGCTTGATTTAACATGATAGCGTGATAACTCGTTGATAACTCAAGGAGCATGTAAAATTCTCTGCTTTAAAATCTGTTGCTATTATATACTTCAACGCATGATAAATTTGCTATTAACTTGGTGACTGCTGAAAAATATTGGATGATAACTCAAAGTATGAATATTGCCTAATATATATAGTGATGTTGCCGTGGTATGTCGCTGTTATCTTTCATAGTATAAAAGTATGCTTCATTAGTTGTTTCATTTGATGTTGAGAGCATGAACACCGTCAGTTCATCGTTACATGCTGATGTCAAATGTATAGCATAAAAACACACCCTGCAGATTGTTTAATTAGTCGTTAATAAGTGTACTTCATCGCTCTGTTGAATATTTGTTGTTTCTCTTTCAGTCATTAAAAGCATGTTCATTATTGTTACAATTGTTATATTCCTTGCTCATGAATCGGTTCTGCCTCTTGTTACTACTGTTATATTCAGCGTTAAATGCTAAATAGATTATACATCACTGCCGTTGTGTTTCTCAGTTGCTGTTATAGTTTGTTTTTTTGTTTCCGTGTTAGTTTGTTGCTGCATATGGTTAGTTAAATAGCAATGTTCGCTATCTTACTTTGGGGATTAAATTACGCCTCAATCATTCAAAAGTATGACCTATAGCTTTATGTGGTCGTGTACCATTGCTGTTTTCATTTAGACGCATGTTTAGATGTTTTAATTTGCTGCTACTACAGACGATTGGAACCATGCTTAGAGGTTTACATTTCCTGCTACTATAGTTGTTTATAAAGCATGTTGATTAGTATTTTCTCCATTAACTAGCATGTAACTTAACCAACTTCCTTAATCTCAAACATGTTAACCTATCACTTGTATAACTCTTCAAATTTCTGATTTATTTGTTGTGAATCATGTCAATTTCCTGTTTATGATTTCGTATGGTAATTACTATTAGTCTTCGAGCATGCTCGTAACAAATTTAAAGTCTCTTGTGCTGTCCATATTGAATCGACTATTGTTACTCCTTGAGCATGATACCCTAATTTTGCTATGCCTGTTCTACTTAATATCGTTGCCTAATAGCAGGCTATAGATGTTGTTTGTACATGTTTCTCTTATTGTTCCGTTAAATCCTTGTCGTTTATTATTGAATTGGGATTTCTGTCATCTACTTTCTATGGATGCGCTATGTAATTTTAGTGTCCTTATGCATTTCACGTTAATAGAAACCAAGTAGGCAGTACCCCCTCGGGGCGGTACTCGCATGCATGAGTGAGGGAAAAACGATAAAAATATGAAAGAAAAAGGAAGAAAAGAGAGTTGGGGGTGCATGTGTAGTCCGGTCTAGTCGGAAATCTAGCCGAAGCCCTCCCTTACTAGGTACGGGAGTTCTAGGTTGCCAGTAAGGATTAGGTCTGGTCAACTATATCATTCCATATAGGTCCTCAATCTCCAGTTCAATGTATGAGTAAAGAACAAAACGAACAAATGTAAAGAAAGATTGGTTTGGATGGCTCTCCATTCCAAAGGAATTAAAGAGAGGCATGTATAATTGTTTTCCCCATTTCCATACTGAGCGTAAGCTCACGTCCTTACTTGTGGTGTAGGTAATGAGATGATTGTACCAGGAGTGGCGGAGGAGGCCATACCCGTGGAGCTTGCAGCGCATCCAGAGGAGACGCTGGCCGAGTAGTAGTACGACATCACGAGAAAGAAGAAGAAGGTGTTTTGTAAGGGTTCTAATGTCAAACTTGGTTTGTAAACGTTAAATTACTATTTTAACCCTTTTGAGTACTTATTCGGGATATTATGTAGGTTACTCTTTGGAAACTAAATCGTAGATTTTAACTAACGTTTTTAAGTGATGCTTCAATTATGCTTATGCTAAATTTATAAATCATAGTTTTGCTTTCTTTTGATTTAATCGACTGTTTTGGTAAGTTGGTAACGATCGGATTTTGGCACTCTGATTTTAGATGTCGAAAGGTTTCAAAATAACGTTTTCCTTATTTCTATCATTTAGTAAAAACTTAAAAATTTTAATGTACTCTTAATACAGGTAAGAATGAATCTTTCTTTTTTTTTTTGTAACGTTTGCGTCGTTTTCCAAAAGATTTAATATTTTAACGTAACGTTAAGACAAGAAAGAATTCGGGTTGTTACAGTATAGTTATGACTTTGGTTTTATTACGCAATGGTTTTACAATGGTTTTAAAGAAAAGAAAATTTTTATACGGAAAAAGGTTACGGAATGTTATAAACAGATTAACTAAACATGCTTGATTTGTTAATTAAACATGCTCAACTAGTTAATTAACATGCTCACTAGTTAGTTAATTAACATATTCAGTTAACTACTTTAGTTAATTACGCTAGTTAATTAAACGCTAGTTAATTAACATGCTCAACTTCTAATTAAGGTAATTACTCTAGTCAGACTAACATACTCAGGTTAACTAATTACCCTAGTTATTATCATGCTCTTACAATATTAATTAACATTTAAACATGCTGGACCTAGCTAAGTTAACAAACTGGTTAATTAACGTGTTTAGCTAATTGATATATTTAACTAATAATTAACATGCTTGGGTTAATTGCATGCTTAAGTTAATTAATTACTCTAATTAAGCTAATTAACATGCTTAATTACAATTATAGTTGACGAACGTGCAAATCACAATTGTCATCCTAGTTAATTATCATGCTCACTAAATGATTAATCATACTCAATACAAGGTTATTCTAGTCAAACTACGATAATGATTAAGTGGTTAAACATACTCAATATTATTCTAGTTGATTTACGTGTTTCGAGAGAATTGAAGATTTTTATTATTCGTTGACATGCTCGAGGGTTCAAATGTTGTTATAGAATCCTGATTAATTTACATACCCTCACTAGTTACTCAACGTAGTTACTAACCCATTCAGAATTATTGGTTCACCTTATTAAACATGCTATCATTTACCTAGTTACTTGAACATAACAATTACGATTTACACGGAGAGATTTAACTAAATAACTAATAACAGAACCAATGACAGAACGTACATATGTTGAGCGAATAAAATGACAGTTTAACCAACATAGAATTTAAATGGGGCATTAAGGAAATAACAAGAACAGAACAGTAAAGGCACTCTTCTTAGCTCATTCATACTTCTCCTCATTCACACGTCCCTCATATTTAGACCTTAAACATTCATCACAGCAGTCAAGTAAGGCATTTGAAGCAAAGAAACCAATTAATAGTAAAGAAATCTATATTACCAATAGGAAATAACAACCAATAGGGAATCAATCAAAGGAAACAGCAACACTAAGGCATCCAAGGAAATACTACAAAACATTTAAAATCTACCACTCACGCACACCCACTTGTGGTGTAGGACCTCCACAAGCCAAGACACCTTTATTTCCTTACCTAAATGGAAGACATTAAAAACAGGGACAACTCTCCTAGCTCCATCCTTCACGGCAGCCAGCAGCAACACAGCTCACAGAGCTTCTCCTCACAAAACTTCACTCACGTAACACTCTTCCCTCAATAGCTAAACCACACACACCCAGACTATTTCCTCACTCACTGGAACTCTTCACACTTACTCACACAGGCAGAGCTCTCACGCAGAGGAGGGAGAGCTTATCCTAGGAAGAGAGAAAAATGCATAATGAAATGGAGAGAGGAGGCTATTACTTTGAGAGGAGGGGACAACATAGCTTGAGGGTAGGGAGGAGGGGATGGCTCCTGGCATGGGGATAGCAGCTACGACATAGGGAGGGTGACTTCGTCGTCCAAGGAGGGGGAGGGGTCGATTCTTGTCGTCAATTAATGACTAGACGATAAGAAACAAGATTTTAAATCCCTAAATTCTGGTTGAATTGGGTTATTTTAGACGAGTGTGGATCCATTGATCTCGTCCACAAGAACAAAATCTCGTAGGCTAAAATGTGGCTTCGGACAAGAACTGGCATCCTCGTCCCTATCTGTACCGTCCACAGACAAGGTTTGGACGCGAAGTGGCGTCCGCACGTGGCGTCCTCAGGTATCTGAAGGTGTCCATAAATCGGACAGAGGCAACACAGACGATGCTACTCCATGTCCACAATGGTTCAGTAGTCCCTAAAGTTTGGACAGATTCAATGCAGACAAAGTAACTCGCGTTCGCATAGTCTGAGACTTCCTCCGAAACTCCACTGCACAGTGAAGTCAGGACGTAGAATCACATCCTGAGTTGTCCCAACCCATTCTTTGTGTGTACAACTTATTTTTGAACGATACAACTTGTCCGTAGTGTTGTCCGTAAGCGTCAGGAAACGCCCTGGACAGCTATCCTCACATTTTCTCACTTAACTCCTACCTCACAACACTTTTCTCATAACTACGTGTCATAAAATAACACGTATCAATACGCATTGTAATGTCCCAACTACCCCGTCCCTTAATTACATTGCGTACATGAGAAAAATGTAACAGAAATACCCTTAGACTTAACGCTCTAGAACGTCCTTGGTAATACCCTGATAATTGTCCAACTAAAAAAGTCAGGGTGTTACACAATACATCCGGATAATCAACAGGCTCCACAGGAAAAGTATCTTCCTATGCTCTTCGCATTATCATCTCGTTTCCTACACCACAAGTAAGACGTAAGCCCAAAGCCCCAGTAAAGAGTGGGGTTATGCAGTATGCTTTATGCCTCTCTTTAGTTCTTTTGGAGTGGGTACCACCCCAAACCAATCTTTTCTCTACTTTCGTTCATTCATTCATTCATTATTCGTACGTTGAGCGGGAGATTAGAGGAACCCGTGTTTGAGGGATAGTCTTGGTCGACTTCTAACCACCTATGGTAATTGGTCCTGTTACCGATGAAGGAGGTGACCTGTCCAGTCTACCTGATTAGATCTGCACTACCCGTCCATCCCCTAACTCCCCATCTTTTCTTTTCTTTTCCTTTCATTGTTTTCATTTAACAGTTTTCCTTTCATAATGCATGTGAGTACCACCCCACAAGTGGCACTCCCTACTTGTTTCTATTAACGTGATGCATGTTGATACAATATAAAAACAACAGTAATTAAATATATAACACCCTGACTTTTATATCGGGGTATTACAGAGGATGTGTTATGAGCGTTAAGTCTAGGGGTATTTTTGGTAACATTTCTCTCGTACATGCGATGTAATTAAAGGATAGGGTAGCTAGGATATTACATTCTGCATGGTTACGTGTTATTTTATGACGTGTAATTAAGGGGAAGTGTTACAGGATTAGAAGTTAAGTAGAAAATGTGAGGAAAGTGCTGGTTGTGCACTTGCAAATGACTGCGGACTACTCTGTAGACATTATTCCTCGTCCGCATGTGTATAGAGCGCTGCCCCAGCGCTTCGGGATGACTCCCACAGACGCTGTTTCACATCCCAAAGTCGTCTCTGCCTCTATCATCATTTCAGACGAGGCTGTGGAAGCAGCCAAGTTCATGCAGACGCGTGTTTCATCATCCTATTTAAATCTGTCCAAACCCTGGGCAGTTTCGGACGCTTCCGAACGACTGCTGACGAGATCTCACCTCGTCCAATTTGACTATGTCTGATTTTGGCCTTAGAAGTTTTAGCCTTGTGGACGAATGCAGACGATATGCGTCCGCACTCATCCGAAAGTCCCTAGTTCTGCGTAATTTTAGGGATTTAATATCCCAATTCTTGTCGTTTACTCCACTATTACGCGATTTTTAGACACGAAAATCATCCCTCCCTATGTAAAGTCGTTTCCCCTGCCCGTAGCCTCCTTCCTCTCCTTCCCTTCGGTGATCATGGTGTCTCCCTTCCTTAGGCACTCATTATGTCTCCACCAGGTGATATCCCCTTTCTCCTTGCCATTTCTCTCATTCTTCAGTTTCTCCTCCTTCTTTCCTGCGTGAGAAGCTCCATAGGGTGAGAGAGAGCAGCGAGAGAGTGATACCGTGATAGTGAGAATGTGTGTGTGATGTGAGTGAGCTAGAAGTGACGAGTATGCTGCTGAGGAGCTGGAGGTTGAGTTGGAGCTGCTGTCCAGAAGCTGTAGCTGGAGCTGTCCATGCTAGAGTTGCTGCTGCCGTGAGCTATGGTGGACTTGAGTTATTGTCCCTATTGATGTGTCTTCATCAAGGGTAAGACTTGGGTGTGTCTTGGCCAGGGGGAGGCCCTACACCACAAGTATGGGTGCATGAGTGGTAGAGTATGTGTGTTTTGTATGCTTATTGTTGTGTGTTGTCCATGTTTGATACTCTATACATTTATGTGCTTGGCTATTTACGTGTATTGCTGGTGTTAGTTTACTAGTTGATATCCTGGATTAATTTTATGGTCTTGTTACTGCCCTATAGGTTTGGTTGCTCTTGATATGCCTATGGTTGTTAGTTTTATTGCTTTGTTATTATATTGTGGTTAGCTCTTTGTTATTAATTTGTTGATTAGTTGATGGTTATTTCGTTGATGGCTTTACTCGCATGATTAGTTTGGCTGCCATATTAATATTAATTGGTTATGAATTGACTAATTGAGCATATTTAGATTAACTTAATTGTTAGTTGACGATTACTTCGTTGATGTAGCTTCGTATGAATTTACTAATTGAGCATGTTGGGATTAATTAAGTATGTTAATGGATGGCTTAACTAATTACTAGTTATTGATTAGGTTGTAAATTTACTAGTTATAAATTATAAACTCTCACTTAGTGTTTGAATGTATGACATGCATGTGTCCTTAGTTAATTTCTAGTATGAACCTCAGAGTAGACATAGGCATCATAACGATAGAAACAATTAGGAACAACAGCACGAGGTGGCCACATGCCTTGAGTGAGGAATGAACTAATCCTTCCCTTGTCGGGATCACAAGACTAATTAACATAATAAACTTCATGCTCCATGTATGAGCTATTCCTAAAATACGTAACTAAAAGGTTGGGTTGGGATAGACCCATTCCAAATAATTCGAGTGGCATCTCATATGCATAAACTCATTTTCTTACTGGGCCTTTAGGCTCACGTCTTACTTGTGGTGTAGGTACACGCAGGCGTGGAGTCCTCAAGCAATGAAGAAGCAGTTGATGAGGGATTTGCACAAGTGAGTTTGGGGCTGGCCAGGCTATAAGAAGTGAGAGTGTAACACCTCAACTTTTTAAGTGGATAATTATTTTATCGGGGTATTATGAAGAACATATTCAGAAGATTTTAATTTATGGGAATTAGTAAGTGAGAATTAATTTGGATTAAATATTAAGTGGGAATTTAATTAGGATTAAATTATGGAAGAATTAAAATATATTAGAATAAAAAAAATAGTTAAAATGGAGATGGAAAAACTGAACCGGTTCAGTTCAGGCATGCTGGTCTGGTTTGGATTCAAAAATTAAAAGGGGGAAATTGAATTAAGTTAAAGAAATGAAAGGGGAGAATTAGAAGAGGAGGCCTTCGGCCATTTGCAGGGAGAAGGAGACGGAAGAGGGCGACGGGATCGTGTTCTGGCAAACGACGAACAGCGAACGATGAACTGCGACGGCGACGAGGTAGGTCCGGCTTGTGTGACTTCTAGGTGTGCGAGCTGCGGTCGGCGGTTCGGGCTAGGGCTTGGGAGTTGCGATTTCCTGGCCAAAGGCTTTGGTTCGCTGGGCGAGGGTTGGTTCGGGTTGCTCACGGTTCAGTTCATCCAATCCATTCCAGTGATTCTTGCCTAGCGGTTTAGTTGGGAGTTGAGAGGCATCCAGTTTAGTTTGGAGTTGAGAGGCGTTGGAGTGCAATACCAAAAATCTGCCTCTGTTGCCGGTAATCGTGGGATAAGTTATGTGTTTCAAATTTAGTCATTTGTGTATTTATACTGTGTGAGAGAAATGGCAGAAGGGGAGGTGTTCTGGAGATGGAAATCCTCTCAGATGGAAGAGAGTTGGATTGATGGCTCGGGTGTTGCTCTTCTAGACGCCGAGGGTGTCCTGGAGCTGGGATTCTGCTGGAGCCGGAGAGCTGTCCGTGTATGGTTTTCTTCAAAGGGTAAGACTTGGGTGTGTCTTGGCTAGGTGGAGGCCCTACACTACAAGTGTGTGCGTGAGTGAGTCTTTGTTGATTGATTTTCGTCGTTAGTTTCTCTGTACGTGTTGATAATTCTCTGGAACATCCACTGTTGATGCTGATAGTGTAGAATGCATGTTCTGGTTGTTATATGTTTAGATGCTTGTATGATTAGTTCTCTGCCTGTTTTCTAGGAGTGAATGTTGTGTACATTAGTTCTCTAATTCTTCCTTGTTGTAGTGTGTTGGTTCTGCAGGTGTGAGTTTGTTGATGTTTCATTCTAATCCCTTATTATTGCTATTGTTTGTTGATATCCTTGGTTGATTTTGCTGCCGTTGATTTCCTTGGTTTCCTGTAATTATTTATTGCCATTATAGGAAATGAAAATGCTTAGGGAAAGTTAATGGTACTTGATGTGATATTGATTTGGAGTTACCTCTGTTTATTTGTCAGATTTTGATAGTTATCGCATGTTCTATGGATTTCTGTTTAAGTGTTAATGCTCTGTAATTAACTAAAAATGTTCTGTAACTGATGCAACTAGAGTAAATAGTAATTTAACCATGTTAATCAAATGAGCATGTCAATCCAATTGTTTGTTAACCAATCGAGTGCATTAACTAATCATTTTAGTTAACTTAAACAAGTTAATCAATATAAGCATGTTAATACGTTAGGTTATAAGCTTGTCAAGCAAGTGAAATAGACTAGTATTCCGAGCATGAAATCAACCAAGCATGTAAACAATTTAATTAATATAAACATGTGAATGAACATAGGTTATAAACTTCCCAACATATTGTTCTCAATGTATTGTTTGGATTTAACTATTGGTTTGGAATGTAGGTTATTGTCTTGCGTTCCTATGTTCGATATAGTTTGTATATGAAATTTCTCGTATGTCGTATGTACCTCTAGGGTAGTCTCATAATGCTAGAAACAATTAGGAGCACCACCACGGGGTGGCTACACTCTTTGAGTGAGGAAAAGAATTAATCCTTCCCATATCGGGATCCCAAGATCAATTAATATAATTAATTAGAAATCATAGGATTCCCCTAACTCTATGCTCTATGTACGAGCTATTCCTAAAACATGTAACTATTCCTAAATACGTAACTAAAAGATTGGTTTGGGGCGGACCCATTCTGAAGAATTAAAGAGTGGCATTCCATATGCATAAACTCATACTCTTACTAGGCCTTTAGGCTCACGTCTTACTTGCGGTGTGGGTACACATACGCGCGGAGTCCTCAAGCAAATGAAGAAGTAGTTGATGAGGGATTTGTACGCGCGAGCTTGTGGTTGGCTAGGCTATGTAAAGTGAGAGATAAATGATTTGTAATTAAATTCAGTTTTCTCTTTCTAAATTGTAAATAAATGTTTAGTTTATTTTCTTTAAAGTATTTACGCTTTCGCAAATACTTTTATTTCTGAAATGATTTACTTCCGAAATGTTTTAAAGTGTTCCTAACTTCCTGGCGTGAACTCTGATATGTTTTTCTCAAAATTTAACGTATTTTTAAATGTATGAAAATCCGGGTCGTTACAGAGAGATAATTGAATAGTAATTAAATTAAGTTTATTTTCTTATATTGTAATTAAATGTTTAGTTTATTTCCTTTAAAATATTTACGCTTCCGCAATGTTTTACTTCCGCAAGAAATGTTTTAAGTGTTCGTAACGGCCTGGCTCGCACTCTGATATTTCTCTCATAAAAGCTTCGAATTTCTCTGATACCAACTGTAACGACCCAGATTTTCGTAATTCCTTGAAAATGCAAGAAATTTAAAATTTTGCTGAGGCCTTTAAAATCTCTTTTAAAACAGTTATAAGAGCGCGACACTAATCGGATCGCTACTGACCTTTCGTTAAACTCGTTATGAAATCAATTGAAATGCGGAAGCGTTATGATAAAACCATTGATATAAAACGTTGCGGAACAATTTATAAAATCATTTGTTTAAAGCATTTGCGGAAACATAAATAATTTAACGAAAGAAACTAAACGATTAAATACAATTGATTACAACTTAATTTGATTACAACCTTTCCTTGTCTTACTCCATTAGCCTAGCCAGCCCTAACCTTTCCTGTGCAAATCCCTCATCCATGCTTTATGTTATCAGTTTTTTATTTTCTTATTATCTGTTCGTCGTTGTACCTACACCACAAGTAATACGTGAGCCTAATGGCTTAGTAAGGAAAAGGGTTAAATGCAAACACGAATGCCACTTTTTAGTCCATTTTGGAATGGGGGCCACCCAAACCAATCCTTTCATTAGGCCATTCGTTCGTTCATTACTTTACATTCGATCATTTGTTCATTATTTGTACATCGAGCGGAAGATTGGAGAACCTATATGTGGTGGTATAGTTGACTGGGCTAACTTCCTATGAGCAAACTAGGTCCCATTCCCGTTGAGGTAGGGGCTATGCCTAGCTGCCAGACTAGACCCGACTACCCATCAGCCCCCAACTTCCCATTCATTCATTTTCTTTGCATTTTACCTCACTTATGCATGTGTGAGCACCACCTCAAAATGGCACTCCCTACGATTTTCTATTAACATCCCTGTTTTTCATCCCAGTGTCGTCCGCCTGCGTCCGAATCCATCAATTACAGCTCTTTATCACATTTTCATATTTAATTTTTATTCCATAATTTTTACCCATATATACACGTCATAAATTAACATGTATCGATACACAATGTAATATATTGATTATCCTAAAAATTGATTACATCGCGTATACGGGGAAAACATTATCGGGGTGTTACATAAAGTCTAATACAACCAATATAAACAAAAAATTCCCCTCAAATTTGAGCTTTTAACCTCGAATCTAAAGCCAAATCAAACCCAAATCTTTGAACTCGAAAACAGAAGAGAAAAATGAAAATACTTAGAAACACCCTTTATCTCACGATTTCCTCCTTCACAAGTTCTCCTTCTATTTCTTTCTGGAGTTCTCACTGATTCCCCTCCTCTTTGTCTCAATAACCAGATCCCCCTTTTCTTCCCTTTTCTTTTATTATATATCATTCTTCAACAGGCATCGCGTAGGAGGTGGAGGAACGTTCACGACACTCCAGCTTCCCAAAACTCCAATTAAAACAAAACATTGCAACTCATTTCTGGTGACTTTTCAATTTACCAGTTGATCAAACCCTTTGGGTGATCGACCACCAAAACGTCCGGGAAAACGACTCTATGTATAATTTGTGAATACCGATCGATCATCTACTACACTTGATCGATCGCAAACATCGTTCGATGACCGAGATCGACTGCCATGTGCTTCCTGATCAACTACAAAACTCACTTTTCACAAATCCATGGAAAAGCCAATCGATCACTAACTACATCACATGATCGACCACTCCAAATATTGCTTACCACTGTAATATTCTACAATGCATGTGATCGACCGCCCTAGTCCTTCATGATCCATTGCAACAAAACAGAAACTCTTGATGCACACGCCTAACAAGAAAAAATAGACCCGATTTGCAGAATGCGTATCTCGGTCAATTTGTGTCCTCCTAACGTGAAATGTGTACCAGGCCTTACTCTATATGTAAGAATGAGGCTCTCCAAAAATCACAGACAAAAACATTTGGGAGAAGAAGTTATGGTTGAAAGGGTGCAAGCTGGTCTGAATAGGTATCTCAACCGTGCCTATTGACTTCAATGGTTCCCTTGGATGGAAACGCTCCAACTTGGTTCTGCATAAGTTTTCTACACTTTTGTTGGGAATTTCAACCTCTATGGAAGGAAGTGGAGAATGGTATAGCAATAAGAGGAATCACCTAAAACTCACAAACAAGATGACACCAATGTTTACACCAAAACTCAATCGGATGAACACTAAAGTGAGTTGGCTGAATGGAGGGAAACTCCAAACTTTGAAAGATTATTCTTCATGTGAAAATGTTCTAACCCTAGGGTAGCCCTTAGAGAGAGTCTAAGAAACCCCAAAAAATTAGGGAAAGCTTCCTAAAGACAACTTATAAAAAGGCTCTCTCAAAGACAAATGCTTGGCTAGAACAAGCTCTAGCCAAGTGGTTCGAACATTTGTCCTTAAACCAAATACATCTTAACATAATTTAATCAAACATAAAACATAAATATTCTTTAAGCCTTTGAACTTGTAATTGAGCAAACATGTTGCACTTCGAAGTCCTCTTTTCAAGTTGGTTGTCCTCAACTTCGATTGAGAGAAGTTAAGCTTCAAGCAAAAATATAGCTATTTGTTCAAGGACCATTTGACATGGCAAATGATCTTCAATGTTGACGAAACACTCTGTTCTAGAAAGCTTGTGATGTCATCTACATTTGACACGAAGAGCACCTTTCAATATAAGATTGTATAGGCTGCCGAATATGTCAAATACTCCGTAGGGGTCAGATTTTTTATAATTTTGGAATGTTTCACATATCTCCTAAATTGGTGTTTGAACTTCCACTTATATCGAAAGGTGGTCACTTTGAACAAGATCATGTGGCACTTGAATGTTGGATGGAAAGTAAGGACATTGAGTGTAAATTCTTCCTCATGGAGACCTACAAAAAGAGCACTAAAATTATTGTTAGTAATAAACCTCTATGCTTGATGGTGTTTTGAGGGAATCCATTGCACATAAATGGTTGACTTGTTATTGACATCATAGTATAATGGTTGTTTTGTTAATTTTCCTTTAAATTTGAATAGTATTTTTTTTAAAAATTTTAAGATATTTCTTTCTAACATATTAAACTTTCAAATTGATCGGTTCAGAAAAAATATTTTAGCAATGGAGCCTTCCAAAATTGAGTTTCTATAATATTTACCCAAATTTTAATGTTTTGTTTGAACAAATGGAACCCGGATTGCAGCTTTTATTCGTGTTTTTATTCAATTACCTGAACGCTTAAGTTAATGCAAGTTTACAAAATTCTTAATATTACGGAATTGCCCCCATCGACTTAATAAAAGCGTGAGGGCATTGCATAGTATCCTCTGGATACATCTTGAAAACAAAGCAAAAGAAATTTATAGTGTGAAGAAGAAGAACGTGAATTGGTTCTAATTATCGCCGGATTGCATAGTAGTTCGCCTCAGATCAAAAGGGGGCAGTTGGAAATTCTGTGCAAGCGTGGAATGCCACATGCAATGGATACAGACACGGAAATGGGGGAGACCGAGACGCCGGCGGGACGTCTGGACCGGCCGGTAAACGGCTCCGATCCAGGAGACCATGGGACGGAGTTGCTGGCACATGCTAGAGAGCTTATTAATCAAGGAAAACCTACCCAAGCCCTCCAAGCGGTGGCTGACCTAATCTTTCTGTATCTCTGCTTTTCTTGGTTCTTTCTCCCAATTGGATCTATTTTTCCTTATTCTGTCTTAAATTTTTTGTCTAATTTATGATTTTCTAATGTCTGCCTTCCTTGAAAATTTTTACCGTGCTTTTCTAGTTGAGAAAACATAGCTACTTTAGGGGAATTTGTCTAAGGTTGGGATAAGTGCACGAATCTGTAATTCTACTATGAGTATTAAAAGTCGTCGCACAGAGTACATCAATCGTTCCATCTCAAGAACAGTTTTTCTTTACAACCATGCAGTCTTATCTCATTAGCTGAATGAGTTTTCTTCGTCAGATGGATTTGAAGTAATTATTATAAATTACTTACCAAGTATGATTCTTGAAACTGAACGGAAAAATTGTTAGATGGAGATGTTTACACTGGCATAGCATTTGTCAAAAGAATCCTATAATCTGCTATGGAGAAAACAATCACATGTAGAGACTTACCTACCTCAATTCACAATCACCTTTCTTACTCGCAGACTGGATCGGAAAATTAGTTTTTTCATTGTCAACATAATTCCTTGGGAAGGTTGAATTTGATTGATTGTTTCTTAGACCTTTCTACCATAGCCACCCTCCTATGTATTTGAGCAGGCTATTTTACTGAATGTCTTCGTCCGTTGTAACCTGTTGCTTTGACTTTATTAAAATTTTATCATCATTTTTTTTTCTGAATAATAGGTTTGAGCTGCTCAGATGCATGGCATCTGTTTAACAGTTAGGTTATATCAGATTGTATTTGTAGAAGAATTTTGTTAGATCAATCATTAACGTAATTTCTAAGAGAACTTTTGCTGTGTAGTACTTACTGATATATGAAACAGGTAGTCCTAGCAATAAGAACCAGAGGTGGGGAGGAAGCTGTGCTTACAGCTTTGAACCGGGCACGTGAGGTTTACAGGACTAGATTACACGAGAGTGCTGCTGCAGATCAGCTAGCACGTCTATTTGCTGAGTGTGCAGTTGCCGAAGCACAGCCTCAAAACATTGAACCATCCCAGATCGACAATACCATCTCCTCATTCGTGCTGCATGCTCATGCTACATCTGTTGATGCTAATGGTACGTCCATACTTGCCGAAACTGGTAGAACCCAAATAGTTGTCGATGCCTGCTCCGATGGAAGCAGCTTCATCTGTTTACAATGCGGTGGTCTTGTTAGCATACATAGAAAAGACGAGCACTATTCATATTGGTGTTGCCGACTTTGAGCTAGTTATAAATGGAATAAATCTAAGGCTGGTCTTCCATATTGCCGGCATGAAATCTTTGTTAATTTAAGAGTGCTGCAGTTGTAGAACACTGCAATGGTTGATGAGCTTTGAACAAATACTTGAGGATTATAATCTCTTCCTCAACTGTTGTGTTGTCCAGGGTAAGAAATAGGATGTGCAAAGGTGGTGTCAAGCTTATTGTTATTCCTTCTCATTTCATTTGTAGGATTTTGACTTTAAAAATGAAGGTGATAGTTTTGGGTTTATGTTCCTTCACAGACTGTATTATATGTCTGACTTGTTTTTCTTTTGTGTTTAATTGATGGATGTGTTAATTTTAGCTTTTTTATAGCTAAAGGTATATTTGAATTCTTCCTTTTGTTTTTAAAATATGCATAATTGATTTAAAATATGTATTCATTAAAATAATGGTTATTTAATCAATATAATAAATGAAAAATACAAATTTTAAGCTGAGTTAGGATGGTTTTCTAACTTAAATAATAGAGATAAAATTAATGTTTTTGATAGTTAAAGAGACTAAATTAAAGTTTTTTTTTTTTTTTTCATAAATTAAAGTTTGGTTTTTGAAAATTAAAATTTTAATTTTGAGATATTATAGTTTGATTTTAAAAATTAAAGTTTTTCCTTTCAAGAATTAAAGATCTAATCTCTTGAAAAAGTGAAATTTGATTTTGAAAATTAAAGTTTCGATTTCGAAAATTAAAGTCTCGATTTTTCAATATTTCATTTATTGAAAATTAAAGTTTTTATTTTTTAGAATTAAAATTTTGATTTTTTGAGAGCTAAGGTTTTTTATGGACCACTAGGTCCATTCACAAAGACAAATGACCAAGATCTTATCAACTCATGTCTTTTTATCTATTCGAAAGTTTATTCATCAAAGACCCAAATTAAAAAGCTACCAATCCAAGAGGATCAAGAAGGACCCAAGCCCTTAGTGCTATGAAAAGGAGCCCAAAAAGATTCACTAGAAGGACAAGAAAGACCAATGAAAAAAAGTTATGGAAACCTATTAAAATCAACCAAGTAAGTGGTCTAAGTTTAACCAATTTGGCAACCATCCAAGTGGCGAATTTTGAAGGAAAGAAACTGTCATCCTAGTCACCATTTTGTGGCCCTTAAGCTAGCAAGGAGTTGCCAAAATAATAGATTTAGAAAATTACTAAAACTATGGTTTACCAATCGGCCAATTAGGACCAAATATGTAGTGTGTTTCCTATTTTATGCTTTGTAATTGGCTATATAAAGTCACCTAATGTTTATGTTTCAATCACTTGAGTTTGAATATAAAATAGCTTTTGCTAATTTTGAAATTGGAGTTATTCTTTTTTTAAACACTTTGGTGAATTACATCCAAAAAAGTTAATCTTGTGTGAGTTATATCACAAGGCAGAGCTCACTTAAGCTTAAGTGGGTTTTGTCAGTGGCATCCGCAGCCCTACTCCTTTGGGAAAGGTTGTGTGAAGTGGTGTCCAACCATCCATCAAGCATCCATCCGCAAAGTCATCAAAAGGAAGTACAAGCTGTCATACTTTCCAAATCTGACCACCTGGACCGTTTTCAGCATATTTCCTAATTCTTGAAGAATATTTTCAACGTTCTTTAAGGGTTCTTCTCCTTATTCATTAAAGGAAGTGTGGTCAAAATTTCAACTCAAAAGCTTCTAAAATGAAGAAGTTATAAGCTTCCAAAGTTGAATTTTCCATAATTAAAATTGCAGAAATTTAAGGAAAGAAAGAAAGGGTCGACCACCAGCTGGGGAAATTCAATTAGGATGACTTATTTTCGCCTCTGTCCAAAGTAAGGTCATCTGCAAATGCATTGCATGTCGCCCCTGAGTCTTGGGATGACTCAGGACGTGATTTCGTGTCCTAACTTCGTTTGTGTTGTGAAGTTTTGGACCGACCCGGACAAGTGCGGATGCGGGCAGATGCTGAAATTTTGAATTTCTCCAATTCTTGGGCAGTTTCGAACGATACGGACGTTGCATTCGGATGCCTTCCTTCATCCAAATGGTAGTTTCGAAGGGCAACGTCGACGGCGGACGGATGCAGACATGGTCGATTTGAATCTGTCCAATTTCTGGACCCTTTCGAACGAATGTGGACGCTACATGCGGACACTATCCTTCATCCAAATGTTCAATTTTTCCTGAAGAATAGTATGTTTCGGACGCATGCGGACGAGGCCAGGACGAGTCCTCGCGTCCAAAACAGCCCAAATCTGCGTGAAATTAGGGTTTAAAATATTGGGATTCTTGTCATTAGTAATTTATTTCCCACTCAGGAGACAACTCCTACGCCCGAGCCATGCCCAAACCACACCAACTTAGAGTTTAAAATATTGGGATTCTTTTCATTTAGTCATTTATTTCCCACTCAGGAGACAACTCCTACGCCAGAGCCATGCCCAGACCACACCAACCCATGCCTCCCCCATCCCATTCAGAGTGCTCTTATCCCTCTAGGTTAGTCTTCCCCTTTGATCACGCCTCCCTCGCCATTTCCTTTCGAGGGTGAGAGAGTCTGTGTGAGTTTCTTCCTCCTGCGTGAGTGAGCCTTGCGAGAGAGAGAGTTTTTGCGTGTGAGTCTCCTGTGAGTGAGAGAGTTTCCTCCTACAATTTGTGAGCTTCTTCCCGTGTGAAGCAAAGCTTTGTGAGCTTGGAGTGCTGATCGTGAAGCTGTGGAGTGAAGCTAGGAGCTGTGGAGTGCTGTTCGTGTTTGAGTTCATCATAGAGAGTATGGACTTGGGGGTGTCTTGGCCAGTGGTGGCCCTACCCACAAGTAGTGTGCGTGTGTTCCTTTGTTGTTGATATTCTGTGTTAATTCTTGAATTTCCTTTACTGCAATTCCTTTACTGTAATTCATTGCTTTACTTTGACATAGAGTTGATAAATGCTTACTGCTTGAATGATAGTCTCTACAGAATGATGAGCTTGAATGATAGTCTTTGTAGAATGATGAACAATGTTAAGCATGAATGAGTTATGATTTCCTTCATTTATGATGACTCTGTGAATACTTGTTATTGTTCTACTTTAGTTCATATTATCTTGCTGTTGTTAGTGTAGAAAGAATACTTGTTATTGCTCTACTTGTTGTAGCATTTAGTTCATATTACCCTGCCGTTATTAAAGGTGATAATTAACTATAATAATTAAATCAAGCAGGTTTAGTTAATTAACAAGCTTGTCTAATTAATTAATTTCGCATGTCTAATTAACTAGAATAACCTTCGTAACAAGCATGTTTAATCAACTAGAATTCTAAGCATGTTTAAGTAACTAAGCATGTTTAATTTACTAGCTAAGCATGTTTAATCCATTAGACGATTTCCTTGAGCATGTAATTAACTAGGATAACTAACTAGAATCTTGAGTATGTAATTAACTAGGATAACTACTAGAGTAATTAATTAGAGCATGTTGTTTAATCATCTAGAGTAACAATTATAATTCTTTATTGAGCATGTAAATTGACTAGGATAACAATTGTATGAGTGTGTTTAATTAACTAGGACAACAACCTTATGCTTTATCCATGTTTAAATTGTTATATTTAATTGTTATCCATGTCTATTTAATGTCGTTGTACGTTTGTGTTTGTGAAGCATGTTTATTCGTATGAGTAGTTATGAGTAATTAGTTGTAATTTAACTTGAAGCATGTTTAGCTTATTAGCTTAATTTAATAGCATATTCTGATCACTATTCTTTTAATGTTGTGTTTTGTAAATTCCAGCATGCCATTTGTTGTTTTAGTTCACTGCTATGATTTGTTCCCTTTCATGCGTTTTTAATTACAGTGTCCATTTATATGCGCTGTTCATTATCGTGACATTCAATTATGCGTTGTTATTCATTATATGTGCAGTTCAATTATTGTTATTTACTTTCCTCATATGCGCTATTCAATTATGGTTATTGTTATGTCATACATGCATCATGATAATAGAAACTAATAGGAAGTACCACCTTTGGGGTTGGTACTCATATGCATTATGTGAGGAAAAAAAGAATTAGAGAAAAAGAATGGGGAGTTGGGAATGGAAGGGTAGTGCGGATCTGGCAAAGTAGATAGATATATTTACTACCCTCTCACGGGTTACGAGAAGAAAAGAAAGTTACATTTTCCTTGTCGGGACTACGAGACTGTCTATCATAGGTGGTTAGTATCTGATAGGCAACTCCCTCTCCACAGGATTCTACCAATCTCCAGCTCAATGTACGAGTAAAGAACCAAAGAACCAACAACTTAATGAAAATATTGGTTTGGGTGGCCCCTATTCAAAAAAGGACTAAAGAGAGACATATTATATTGCATAAACCCTTCTCTTTATTAAGCTTTTGGGCTTGCAGTTTACTTGTGGTGTAAGTGTAGGTACTTGTATGCAAAGACAATGCACAAATCAAAAAGCAGGGATGAAAGATTTGCATGCGCGAAACTCTTGACTAGCCAGGCAGAAGAGAGTAAAAGAGAAAACGTTGTAATTAAGTTGTATTTGATTGTTTAGTACTTACTCAATTGAGTTATTTACGCTTCCGATACATTTTGGTAAATTCGCTACATTTTCATAAAAGGTTTTACAAATGCTTCCGCTATGTTTTCACAAATGTGTGTTGACGGTCTGGCTTTGAAAGACACTCTGATTTTATTCAAAAAAGGTTTTAACAAAGGTTTTAGTCGTTGTATAAAAGTTTTGAATTTTCATGGATTTTAAAAGAGTAAGGAGAAGTCGGGTCGTAACATAAATTATAAATTGTTGAGGAGTTGATTAAGGATTATTGAGAGTAAATTAAAAAGGGAATTGATTAAATAAAGAAATGAATGAATTAAATTGAAATAAAATAAAATAAAATAAAATAAAAGAAACGGAGAGGCGAAGTATAAGTGGGAAGAAATGCTGGCATTTTGGACAGAAGCAGACAGTGTGAAGGAATCATGTTAGACCGATCGATATAGATATCGACCGGGAATTACCGGTAGATACAAGTATCAATTGGTACCACACAGTTTTCCAAGAAATGAGTTGAAATTTGGAGCAGTCGATAACAATGTCAACCAGGAATTATCAGTCGATACAAGTGTCGACCGGTACCACTATGTTTTGCGAAAAATGTGTTTTCACCATTGGACATGTTGAGTGTTGCGGCCAAGCGCCCATCGTCTGGTCCCACCTGAAATTGGTTAATGTGGAAGAGAATTGAAAATCCCAAGGCGTGATTCTCTTCTGTGATTTCTCCACATCCCTCCCCTTTACAGATGTTAGATTACAAAGGGTGTTAGGTGAGAAATATGGGGATGAATGAAGAGTGTTGGAGAAGTTTCTGGTTAAAAGAGATACGTGAAGAGAAAGAGAGACAAAATCTCTCTAGAAAAAATAGAAACCAAGAAGAGAAAGAAAGGCAGGGGGAGGAAGGCTTCTGGAGAAAGAATGATGGTCGTGAGGAAATAACAGAGAAAGGAAAGAAGAAGAAGAAAAGGGAGAGAAGTAGAAGGGAAAGAGGAGGGAGAGACAGAGAGCTTCGGGAAGTTTTCTCTGGTTCGAGGGGTCAGCTCTTCGTGTGTTCTTCTGGTAAGGTATTCCTCCACGGATTGTATGGAAGTAATAAGTAGAAGATTGATGAGTGAAGGATATATATATTGGTTGTTTGGATTTGTCCTGGTATGCTTGCTGTGTTTGTTTCCTGTTGGTCACAACTTCATATCACCTGTATGGAAATAGGTTATGTTAATGGAAATTATTCCCTGCCTTACCGATCGGATATGCATGCTCTGGTAGTTAAGGACTTTGATGCTATCTGTTGAATGTGAATATGATGATCATTGAATTGAAGGAATGTGTTGAGTTAAGGTTCGGTAGATTAAAGTTACTATTTTATTGCTTATTATGTTGAAGAATTAAGTGGATGAAACTATTAAGTGATTCAGTATAATTGGATTATAATATTCTTTAACGACCAGGTTTTTCGTAAATCCGTTAAAATGCGTAAAATTTGAAATTTTCTTTTTAAAACAAAACATATCAGAGTGCTTCTAACCGGATCGCTACTAACCATTTCTTTAAACTCATCATGAAAACCAATTGATAAAATATGCAGAAGCATCATAAATTAAATCCATAGAAAATATGGTGGAAGCGTAAATAAATCATTTAAAGAAGAAACTAAACAATGGCCAGCCCCAATCTTAAAACTTAATGTAATTAAAACCGTT
The DNA here is from genome assembly GCA_022433065.1 of Begonia loranthoides. Lineage (NCBI taxonomy): Eukaryota > Viridiplantae > Streptophyta > Magnoliopsida > Cucurbitales > Begoniaceae > Begonia > Begonia loranthoides. Next base: position 15,916,214 of record CM039485.1, read on the forward strand.
TCTCGTTTTACTCTTAGCCTGGCCAGCACCAATCTCGCCCATGCAAGTCCTTCACCTCTGGTTTATTAGTTAGTCGTCAATCCTGGTATATGAACCTATTATTATCTGTTCATCGTTCTACCTACATCACAAGTAATACGTGAGCCTAATGGCCTAATAAGGAAAAAGGTTCTATGCAAACATGAATGCCACTCTTTAGTTTATCTTGGAATGAGGGCCACCCAAACCAATCCTTCCATTAAGTCATTTACCATTTTATTACTTTACTTTAAGTCATTCGTTTGTTACTCTTACTTCGAGCTGGAGATTGGAGGACCCATATGGAATAGTATAGTCTTGGTTGGCTTCTGACCTCCTATGTGCAGCTAGTCCCTTTCCCGACATAAGAAAGGGGTGTAATCCAGTGCCAGGCGAGATCCAAACTACCCATCCATGTAATGTCCCAAAAGTAAATTTACCGTATAATCCCTGTATGTTATGCAATAAGAGGATTTCGTTTATGTGAAAACTATATGGGTTGGTCTAACAAATGAAATTATGTATAAAAAGTTAAAGCAAAACACATGACATGGAGTTTAGGACGATTTGGGACAACGATTGGCATCCCAACCTCATGGCTGTCAAAGTTTGGACGCCTACGGATGCTGCGGACTATAGCAGGGTCGTCCGTTTTGAATCTGTACAAATTTTGGGGACTTTCGGACGCTGCGAACGACGGCGGACGAGGATGGCTAGCGTCTGAAATGAATCTGTCCAAATTCTTGACACATTTGGACGATTGCGGACGCGTCATACGGACGCCTCACATCATCCAAATATGGTTTGCGGACGGTAAAGACGAGTTACTAAGGACGCGTTTTTCTCGTCCCAAATTGATTTCAGACGACTACGGACGAGACGCAGAAGACTTCACCGCGTCCGAAAGGTAAAAATTATCCGAAAAATCCATTTAAATCTAAAGCTCCTCTTCTTCAATTTTCTAATTTCTCTTCGAATTTCTCTGCTGGATACATGTCTTTGACAGTGAGGGAGAGTTCTGCTTGGCCCTCAATAGTTGGACCTCTTTCCTTTGGAATAGGAAGCGACTCCACGCAGCTCCTCCTCCTTCACACTTGTCTGCAACCCCTTCTTCTTCTTTTCTTTTTATAAGTTGAAAGAGAATCGTCTATGAAGTATTTGCTTGCAAGCTGAGTAGACTGTACTCTGTTTAAGTGATAAGTGAACGTGAATGAACAAGAAGAGGTGAGTCCAACTAGTTAAATTCTACTTTGAATACCTGTGTGTAATTTGACTCTGGGAAATTGTGGACAGTGTCTTACTGTGAAGAAGTTAAGCTTTGGATTCTCTGCAAAATGAGGTAAGAATTCAGAATGATGTGGTTGGCCACTGGAGGCGCTACATCTCGGGGTTTTGTTTGATTATTATTTCTGGATGCTCTTTGTGTTGATATTCTTGTGTTACTTATTCAAGCTATAGTATAATTGTTACGCTGTTACATATTGATGAAGTGAATTGAGTTAGTAGGGAAAAGTTCATGTAAAATGGATAACAGGTTCAATGTAACCAATTCCAAAAGTTCTCCTTTACCCTATACAGTAATTAATAGCTTGAATAAGATGGATAGTGAATGGACATGCTAAAAACACTTCATATTAGTAGACCAAGGCTTTTTGTTTGGCAATTAAAGCATGTCATGATTTTTGATGAAAAGATAGAGAGGGGATGTATATGGACTTCTGTGATACGTTGGTATGTTGGACTAGTTGGTTTTATTCCGTGATGAAAGTATTGAGTTGTGGTGTTATGTTCATAATGCCTCTTGTTTCTAAATTGTCCTGTATAATGATAAAAGGGTTATGGTTACAGTTCTGGATAAACATACACAATGCAAATTCCTCAAATTATATTCAGTGTTAGTTATGACAAATATGTGCAGAAATAGTAGATTATTGTCTTTCATTTGAAATGATTGTGTTTTTGTTGCAATTTTATTGTTGACATACATGCATCATTTTGGGACTTATGAAATTATATCCATATTGCATGACATAATAAATCTATGTAAATAGGCGTGTGGGGGTTCGGGAAAACAATGACATCCCAGTGTTCATATAGGTTCATGATGGAAAGATTAGAGAGAAAATAGGTTACTTACATGGGATCGAGGGTTCATTGTCTCCTGTTTTGAAATCCCCAACGTTCTCGTAACAAAAGAGTGAATACTGGCATGGGAAACCCCTGATGTATATATCTCCTTTGTGGAGTGACCGGTTCCTCATGACCCTATGGGTGTTTCTCACGTATGTCACTCTTGGCTTAATTACATTGTATGGTCATGCATTGCATTCTAATTTTTACTGGGCGTTAGGCTCATTGTTTTCCCCCGTGATGTAGGTGATGCATTGGTTGATGATGAGCAAATTGTGGAGGAGGTATTCCAAGATGATACCTTGGATTATCAGCCATTTTGATCTGTTGGTTGTGTGTCATCACATATGTACTTTGGTATTTTGAGATAATTAGTATTTTGAGTTTTGAAAACTGGTATTTTGGTAATGTAATAGTTAGACTATCCTATTTTGGGATTGAAAACTATAAACGAACTGTTTTATAAAGCTTTGTGACTATCCAGTCGGATTTTGGAAACAGTTTTATGATTTCGCTCGTTTTACTCTGATGATCTATTTTCATTGGATGATCTATTTTCATTGTGAAATAGAAAACGAAAAAAAAAAAAATTTATGACAAATTTGAAAAAATAAATAAATAAAATTGAAAAAGTATGGCATTTTACAAATGGTATCAGAGCATAACCATGTCAAAGTCGGTTCTGTAGACTGCTGATAACACAAGGCGTGTCATGGAATACACTCTTCCCTATGTAAGTTTCAGTTAATTTTATTTTTATACGCGGTAATTTATTATTTTCTAATTTAATTGTAGATAGTAAACTTTTAACATGGCACTAAGAACACGACTAAACACTTCAGTCCCTAATGAACGAGATGAAGCTTTTAGCTGTATGATTGATGTGATTGATCGCCAATCCCAGCTAATTGAGAGACTTATAGAGCGTGGCAATGGTGGTAATAACGGAAATGGAAATAACAGGGTTGTTGTAGTACCCCCCCTACTGAAGCTGGTTGGGAGAAATTTCAACGACTCAGGCCTCCTAATTTTGATGGAAACATAACTAATATTGCTGGAGCTGAAGCATGGATACGCTCCTTTAAGAAGATGTTTGAGTATGCAGAGATACAAGAGACGGAGAAAGTGAAGTGTGCTACTTATCTGTTGACACATGAGGCACAGTTTTGGTGGGATTCTATAAAGACAACGGTGAATCTGTCGACGTTCACTTGGGAACATTTCAAAGAATTATTCAATGAGAAATGCTTTAGTTTTACGTCCAGATCCAAAAGATGATGGAATTTATGAGACTGCGCCAAACAGGAACGTTGTCCAAGTACATTCGTCTATTTGAGGCATTATCAAGATTTGCTCCACATGTAGCAAATAATAATGGGCTGAAAGTGCGACAGTTTGTATAGGGACTCAAGATAGAAATCCTCCGTGGGGTTAGAATGACAGGCATCCGAGGCGTTCCTTACGCATAGATAGTGGCAAGAGCATTGGATGCTGAATATGTGGAAAGTATTGCAGCCAGACAACGAGAATCTACTCAACGAATGGGAAGGAATAATCAGACTTTCCAACAACAAGGGCATCCAGTCGACAACCGTGGAGTTAGAAGACCCCCTGTACAAAACATACAACAAGGACGAGAGAAATGTTCTGCATATGAAGTGCTTACTACTGCACTAGTTGCTGCACCAGTTATATGCCTGACGTGTAAAAAGAGTCATGCTGGACCATGTAGAGTAGGGATGAATGTATGTTTTAGATGCGGACAACCTGGACAATTGCAAGACGATGCCCAACTTTACCTGGCAGTGTAGCTCCACAAGTCTTTTCATTACAAGAGGAGAATGAGGAAGAAGACTTGCCAGCAGTTATATCAGGTACATAAATTTTATCCTACGCCTGTAATTATATTCTTTCAAGCATGATGTGTTATTTCAAGTAGTAATATTCTGAGTAACGTAGGTACAACATATATTAATAATGTAGCTGCTTATACGTTATTTGATACTAGGGCTACTCATTCGTTTATTTTAACACAATTTTGCTCAAAAGCAAGATGTTCCCTTAAGATTCCAAAGAAAGGTTATTGAGTCCTTATCCCTTATGGTGGCTATATGACTACACATAGAATTCTTGAAGATTATGGAGTTCAAATAAATAATTGTGCTTTTCAAGCTACCCTAATCGCAATAGATATAAAGGGGTTTGATCTTATATTGGGTATGGATTGGTTAAAAAGTAATCGTGCAATTATTAATTGTGCACAATGTGAAGTCCAGTTCTATCCTTTACATGGGGAGCCGTACGTGTTTCAAGGGATGAAAGAAGTTATCAATTATTTCTACTCTCAAAGCAGATAAACTATTGAGACATGGATGTGAAGGTTTTCTTGTTCATATAATGAATACAACAATTAAAGTCGACGTAAAAGTTGAAGATATAAAGATCGTTCGTGAATTCCCTGATGTTTTCTTGGATGATCTTCCAGGATTACCTCCAGTTAGAGAGATTGATTTTATGATAGATTTACAACCTGGTGCGGGACCAATTGTGAAGAATCCATATCATATGGCACCTGCAGAGTTACGTGAGTTAAAAACTCAACTTGAAGAGTTGGTGCAAAAATGGTTTATTCGTCCGAGTTTCTCACCTTGGGGAGCTTTGGTATTATTTGTGAAAAAAAAAGACGGATCGTTACGCATGTGTGTGGATTATTGAGAATTAAATAAAGTGACGATCAAGAATAAATACCCTTTGCCTCGTGTTGATGATTTATTTGATCAACTCAATGGTGCCTGCGTCTTCTCTAAGATTGATCTCCGATCGGGATATTATCAATTACGAGTAAAGCAAGAAGATATACGTAAGATGGCTTTTCAAACTAGATATGGCATTATGAATTTATGGTGATGTCATTTGGCTTGACAAATGCCCCTGCAGCTTTTATGGATTTGATGCATCGGATACTCAAGGACTATTTAGACAAATTCCTAGTCATTTCCATCGATGATATTCTTGTTTATTCTTGATCTGAAGAACAGCATGTTGAGCATTTAAGAGTCACTTTGTCTATTCTCAAGCAGCACCAATTATATGCTAAATTTTTAAGTGTGATTTCTGGTTAAAGAAAGTTTGTTTCCTTGGACATGTTATATCACAAGAAGGTATTACTGTTAACCTGCAAAGATTCAAGCCATTCTTGAATGGGGACAACCAAAAAATGTAAGAAATCTTCGCAGTTTTCTTGGTTTGGCCGATTATTACCGACGCTTTATTGATGGATTTTCGAAGATTGCTAAACCTCTTACAAATTTAACTAAGAAGAATTTGCGATTCTGGTGGTCTGACGAGTGTGAGAAGAGTGTTCAAGAACTCAAACGTCGATTAACAACTGCACCTGTGTTAACCTTACTTATTGAGAATAAAAATTTCAGCATATTTTCTGATGCATCCAGACGTGGGCTTGGTGGAGTGTTGATGCAACAAGGAAAAGTGATTGTTTATGCTTCCAGGCAACTCAAGCCACATGAGCTTAATTATCCAGCGCATGATCTTGAGCTTGCTGCTGTGATCTTTACTTTAAAACTCTAGAGGCATTATCTATACGGACAGCGTTGTGAAATATTTACAGATCACAAGAGTTTGAAATATATCTTTACACAGAAAGAGCTTAATATGAGGCAGCGATGCTAGCTTGAATTTGTAAAAGATTATGATTGTAAAATTAAGTATCATCCTGGTAAAGCAAATGTGGTGGAAAATGCTTTAAGTCGTATGTTTTCTATGATGAATATAACATGTCAGGAGATGCTAGCTGGACTATTGAAAGATATGCAAGAATTTGATGTACAGCTGATTCCAGAATATCTAACAGATGTTTTATCTGCCTTAACTCTTCAACCCACAATATTGGAAAGGATAAAAGAGGTTCAAATGAAAGGTGCTCATTGTGAGGCTTTCAAACGCGTTCCAACTTTACCGGGGTTTTGCCATTATTCTTTATCTGCCGATGGAATTGTGAAATATAAGGATAGATGGTATGTTCCAGAAATACTTTTGCAAATAGTAATCATGAAAGAAGCACATTCATCCAATTATTCTATTCATCCTGGGTGTAATAAGATGTATAAGGATCTTCAGAAGTATTATTACTGGCCAAGAATGAAGGTTACTATTGCTTTTTATGTGACCCATTGTGAGATCTGTCAACAAGTAAAAGCTGAGCATCAATGACCCGGTGGAGTGCTTCAACTACTGTCTATACCACAATGGAAGTGGGAACACATTTCTATGGATTTTGTTACTGGATTGCCAAGGTCAGTAAACGGACATGAAGCGATATGGGTTATTATTGACAGGTTAACCAAAGTTGCTCATTTCTTACCTGTACATATGACTTTCACAATGACGCAGTTTGCAAACCTGTATATCAAAGAGATTATACGACTTCATGGTGTTCCTGTATCTGTTGTGTTTGATCGTGATCCGCAATTTACATCTATGTTTTAGAAAAGTGTCAATAAGGCTATGGGTACTGATTTGACAATGAGTACGGCCTTCCACCCACAAACTTATGGTTAAAGTGAACGGATGATTCAGATATTAGAAGATATGTTACGTGCTTGTATTCTGGAATATAATGGAGGATGGGAAAAGATTTTTTCGTTGGCTGAGTTTGCTTACAATAACAGCTATCAAGCGACTATTGGGATGGCTCCATACGAAGCGTTATACGGAAGAAGATTCCAAACTCCTCTCGCATGAAGTGAAGTTGGTGAAGATAAATATTATGGGCCTGATATGGTTCAACAACGACTGATACTGTGGCTCTCATTCACCAACGCATGTAAGCTGCTCAGGATCGTCGACGAGACCTGGAGTTTAATGTTGGTGATTATGTTTATTTAAAGCTATCGCCATTCAAAGGTGTTATGTGGTTTGGGCGTTAGGGTAAGCTGAATCCGCGATATATCGAACCTTTTGAAATTATGGAACATAATGGCAATGTAGCATATCGGTTACGTCTACCTGAAGCTATGTCTGGTGTGCATGATGTATTTCATGTATCTATGTTGCGGAAGTGTCTTGGACGTATCACTCCAATAAGACCTCAGGAGCAAATTTGGGTGCGCACTAATTTGAGCTATGAAGAAAAGCCACTCCGAATTCTGGATTATAGTGTAAAGAAGCGACGGAATAAAGAAGTTCCTCTCGTTAAGGTTCTATGGCAAAACCAAGTTGATGAAGAAGAAGCCATATGGGAGAGGCAAGATGACATGGAAGCTCGATATCCAGAACTGTTTCATACTTAAATTTTGGGGATAAAATTTTTTTGTAAGGAGGGTGGATTGTAATGTCCCAAAAGTAAATTTACCGTATAATCCCTATCCATTATGCAATAAGAGGGTTTCGTTTGTGTGAAAATATGGGTTGGTCTAACAAATGAAATTAAGTATAAAAAGTGAAAGAAAAACACATGACATGGAGTTTAGGACGATTTGGGACGACAATTGGCATCCCAACCTCATGGCTGTCAAAGTTTGGATGCCTACGGACGCTGCGGATGATAGCAGGGCCGTCCGTTTTGAATCCGTACAAATTCTAGGGACTTTCGGACCCTGCGAACGACGGCGGATGAGGATGGACAACGTCCGAAATGAATTTGTCCAAATTCTTGACACATTCAGACGATTGCGGACGCGTCATGCGGACGCCTCACATCATCCGAATATGGTTTGCGGACAGTACGGATGAGTGACTAAGGACGAGTTTTTTTTTGTCCCAATTGATTTCAGAGGACTGCGAATGGGACACGGACGACTTCACCGCATCCGAAAGGTCAAATTGTCCGAAAAATCCATTTAAATATGAAGCTCCTCTTCTTCAATTTTCTAATTTCTTTCAAATTTCTCTACTGGAGACACGTCTATGATGGTGAGGGAGAGTTTTGCTTGGCCCTCAATGGTTGGACCTCTTCCCTTTGGAATAGGAAGCGACTCCACACAACACCTTCTCCTCCATCACACTTGTCTACAACCCCTTCTTCTTCTTTTCTTTTTATAAGTTGAAACAGAATCATCTATGAAGTATTTGCTTGCAAGCTGATTAGGGTGTACTCTGTTTAAGTGATAAGTGAACGTGAACGAACAAGAAGAGGTGAGTCCAACTAGTTAAATTCTACTCTGAATACCTGTGTGTAATTTGACTATGGGAAATTGTGGACAGTGTCTTACTGTGAAGAAGTTAGAGCTTTGGATTCTCTACAAAACAAGGTAAGACTTTAGAATGGTGTGGTTGGCCACTGGAGGCCCTACATCTCGGGGTTTTGTTTGATTATTATTTCTGGATGCTCTTTGTGTTGATATTCTTGTGTTACTTATTCAAGCTATAGTATATATTGTTACGCTGTTACATAGTGATGAAGTGAATTGGGTTAGCAGGGAAAAGTTCATGTAAAATGGATAACAGGTTCAATGTAACTGATTGCAAAAGTTCTCCTTTACCCTGTACAGTAATTAATAGCTTGAATAAGATGGATAGTGAATGGACATGCTAAAAACACTTCATATTAGTAGACCAAGGCTTTTTGTTTGGCAATTAAAGCATGTCATGTTTTTTGATGAAAAGATAGAGAGGGGATGTATATGGACTTCTGTGATACGTTGGTACGTTGGACTAGTTGGTTTTATTCCGTGATGAAAGTACTGAGTTGTGGTGTTATGTTCATAATGCCTCTTGTTTCTAAATTGTCCTGTATAATGATAAAAGGGTTATAGTTACAATTATGGATAAACATACACGATGCAAATTCCTCAAATTATATTCAGTGTTAGTTATGACAAATATGTGCAGAAATAGTAGATTATTGTCTTTCATTTGAAATGATTGTTTTTTCTTTGCAATTTTATTGTTGACATACATGCATTATTTTAGGACTTATGAAATTGTATCCATATTGCATGACATAATAAATCTATGTAAATAGGCGTGTGGGGGTTCGGGAAAACAATGACATCCCAATGTTCATATAGGTTCATGATGGAAAGATTAGAGAGAAAATTGGTTAGTTACATGAGATCGAGGGTTCATTGTCTCCTGTTTTGAAATCCCCAACGTTCTCATAACAAAAGAGTGAATACTGGCATGGGAAACCCATGATGTATATATCTCCTTTGTGGAGTGACCGGTTCCTCATGACCCTATGGGTGTTTGTCACGTATGTCACTCTTGGCTAATTACATTGTATGGTCACGCATTGCATTGCATTCTAATTTTTATTGGGCGTTAGGCTCATTGTTTTCCCCCATGATGTAGGCGATGCGTTGGTTGATGATGAGCAAATTGTGGAGAAGGTATTCCGGGATGATACCTTGGTTATCAGCCATTTTGATCTGTTGGTTCTGGGTCATCACCGATGTACTTTGGTATTTTGAGATAATTAGTATTTTGAGTTTTAAAAACTGGTATTTTGGTAATGTAATAGTTAGACTATCCTATTTTGGGATTGAAAACTGTAAACGAACTGTTTTCTAAACCTTTGTGACTATCTAGTCGGATTTTGGAAACAGTTTTATGATTTTGCTCGTTTTACTCTGATGGTCTATTTTCATTGGATGATCTATTTTCATTGTGAAATAGAAAACGAAAAAAAAAATTTTATGACAAATTTGAAAAAATAAATAAATAAAATTGAAAAAGTACGGGATTTTACAATCTGCCCCCAACTCCCTTTTCTTTTCTTTGTGTCTATGCCGGGCTAAGTTACCGGACTATAGAGGCCTTTATTATCTTAGCATTTTACTTATTTTCATCATTTATCCTCACTCATGTACGCGTGCGTACCACCCCCGTGGCACTCCCTATTGGTTTCTATTATCATGATGCATGATCTTACATTCTCAACCTAACATGATGCATGATGCTTCACAATATAACATTCATAGAAATTGAAGTGCGCTTAAACGAAAGCAACTGAAATTGAAAGCGCATATAAGAAAAGTAAATAACACTTGCATTGAAAGTCAAGCAACTGAAATTGAAGGGACATATAAAGAATAATAGGAATTGAAAATGCATAGCAATGAAGACAGCCAATAATACAGAGAGCATCTATAATATTGAATACAAGGATTAACATGCAAATTATCTAGTTAACCTCCTAGTCCATTTACATGCTTCTTATATTTATTATTCTAGGTGATTTAAATATGTTTTTGTTCTAGTTCGTTGGTTAAACATACTAATCAGCAGCTTATTACATGGCATATCTTAATTAATTGTCATGCGAATATTAATTTAATCTAATTACATGATCGACTAATTCGTTAGCATGCTCAAGGTTTAACGACTAGTTAATTATCATGCTTACTAATTATGATTAACATGCTTGACAACAAAATAACTTAGCCTAATTAAAAACTAAGCATGATAGTTTAGTTAATAAGTAAGCATGGCATGACTAAGTTAATTACATGCTTTAATTAAATGCAAATGTCGTTCTAATTAATTACATGCTCAAGTTTATAACGGGTTATTCTAGTCGATTTACATGCTCAAATGAAGTCTAATTAAGTCATCGACCATCAATGTCTAAGTAAATTAACATGCTTGAGTACAATTAATAAATGCTAGTTTAGTTATCTAACATGCTCAAGTGATAATTACAATCAGGATTCTAATTGATTAATAATTAAACATACTACCAATTGATTTACACATGTTGTTTCAACATACGAGTTAGTTAATTTAAACTTGCTGGTCAATTAATTAAACGTGCTAGTGGTTACTCAAGGAATACATGCTAGTATATTCTAATTAACTTAAGCGGGTTGATCACATGTTTAGACTAATCAAGTTGTTTACATAATTAGATTGACTAAATTGATTAACACGCTCAATTGATTAACGATTAACTAAATTTATTAACATTATAATGCTCATTCTAATTTATAATCATAGTCAATTAAGCATGCTACGATTAAGGGTGCATAACAAATAAATGATGGCAAAACAACAATGAAAGAAATAACAACATTATAACTAAACCGCAAGTAAACATTTAAACACAACATAGGACTCTGAGCTCATTTTCATACTTCACATAATCATCTATATTCACTTATTCCACTTTCATCTCGACCATGATTTCATAACTTTTATGCAATTAAGGATGTAATTACAAGATATTATAGCAGCTTATACCAAATTTGCAGGAAATTAACCAACAAGGAAAGCAATGCCAGTAGAGAGGACAACCAATCAGTAAGGCAATCCACAGAGTATCACAAATAAAGCATTTGACGCACAAAGCCATCAAGGAATTATCACACAACTACGATAAGCTAAACGCTAACAATTCTACACTATCATCAACACTATCATCCAAGGAAACTATCAACAACGAATCAATCACAGTATATAAACAAGGAACTAAACATATCAAGAACAACACATAAAACTCATGCACACACTTGCGGTGTAGGGCCTCCACATGGCCAAGACACACCCAAATTCCTTACCTCGAGGCTTTAATGCATTTAGCACTTAAGAGTTGTCCTCCTTCCTTTGTCAACACCTTCATGATCAAAATGTCTATCATTAATGATTACGACTTCATAAATTTCATCGTTTTCCTATCCTAATTGCATAGTAGTTTCGGAAACCCATTAACGCCTTAAAAGAAACATAATCTATGCCAACAAACTAGTCTATTTAGTAAAACTATAGGATGTATGCTTCATAACCTATCCAAACAATATCCAACAGTAGAAAACATATTCATTAGCGGGTATCGATCTATTATGCGAAACACTTAACTTAGATCTCACAATTCTACAAGCAACCCAAATTGCAGAGTATATTCATGCATCAATGTTGAGCATATAATTCAGAGCAACAATCATCCAACCATTTGATCCAAAACAACAACTAACCATGGAGCATTCACCAAACCTAATCAGAGAGAGGGTAATCCATGTATATCAACCAAACCCAACATATTATATTCCCAACAAAATCATCCCACAGAAAACAAGGAGGGCATACAAGACATTACCATCGAGAGAATAAATCACAACTGCAGTAGCACATTTCTATCTTTCATCTCAACTGCATAACACCAATCTATAAACTCCAGAATAGGGTGAAGGAAACCACTCACCAGAGGGCACCCGAGCTTTGCTTCCATTGTCCCCGCATGCCATTGCCTCCTTCCTCCCTCAGCTCAACCTCCAGAGAGCCCTCCACTTTCTCTATCCATTCTCTCCATTACAGAACCAATGAAAATTAACAACCCAGTTAAGAACAGAAGCCAAAAATCCAACTAGTTGAGAAGAAAACTCACCAGATGCTCTCAGCCATCCCTCCATGCTTCACAGCTCTTCTCCGGACTTCGTATTTCCTCCTTTGTCTTTCTCTCTGTCCATCACCGTATAACAACACCAGGAGAGGGGGAGACTCTCGGCCGATTCTTGGAAGGCAGAGAGCGACATCCTTCAGCACACCTGACCAACTTGTCCATTGAGCCACCAATCTGTCGGCCAACCCACAAATACTAGACAAGGAGCAGTAGGCTAGTTTGGGTTGAACCATAAGCCAAACCAACCCGTCTGCCAGAACCGAAGCCCCCTGCCACATTGACCCGAAGGGTCGATTACAGCCCGTCGCTCGCCTTCGCCCTTCTGTCGACGTCGAGCCTCACCAGCCAACCACCAGATGCCAAAACCAACCAGCAAAGCCCGATCACCCGAGCCTCAAATCCTGTCCCGACGCTTGCGACACGCCGAGCCCTAGCTTGCTATTCTCTGCTCGCACATCCACCGCCGCAACCAGAGCTTCGCCGTCTGTCGTCGTCGCAGTTGTCTCTCTCCGACTCCTAATCGCCTCTCATCTCGGCTTCTCTCTCTTCGGGCTACTCACGCTCTCTCACCGGGTCTGAAGGAAATGGCCAAAGGCCAGATTTCCTTCTCGCCCTTTGTTTCCTAAACTGCTCATAATGGCCTGAACCGGTTCATGCTTCCCTTAACACCCAATTTAATCCCCTTAATTCAAATAATTCAATTTATTTAATCTCCTTAAATGGTTAAATCCAAGTAATCTAATTTATCCCATGAATCTTACTTTATTCTTCTTCCAAATAAGTCCTTAATTCGGTAATTTTCCATAAATTAATATATTACGAATACGTCCTTGGCAATACCCCGATAATTATCTAATTAATCCAAATGTCCCAAATTACTTTTCAATTATCTTTATTAAATTCCGATATAAAAAGTCGGGGTATTACCTGCCTTGATGTGCCCCAAGTTCCGGAACTTGAGCCCGAGCCAAGGGCTCTTTTATTTTCTAACTTTTTATTTATTTTATAGGTTTTTGAATCAAATAAACAAAGAGGAGTTGGCATTTGAGCTAATGGAGATCTTGTAATCTTTGGGAGGAAATTATAGGTTTTCCATTTCCGCCTAAAACCAGAGCTGTGGACATTCAAGGGCTATTTCGACAATCGGGAAAGCTTCCTTTCAACTTTCGTCCTTCACATGAAATGTAGCCAACAGACAGAGCTTTCCAACGAGCTCTTGAACGTAATATTCAGATTTCATTTGGTATGTCAAATGTACATTTTACAGAGTCTAAAAAAATCCCACTTGGGATTTTTAATTTTTGTGTAAGTCATGTCTATTTGTTTAAGTTAGGGTCAATTTGGTCTTTTCGCCTATTTTGTAAACATTCTGGGTTAAAACCCTACCTAGTTGCAATTGGAAAGGGACTTTGATGAATTAAGAAAATTGGTTCTCTTTTTAGAGAAGACACCCACGGCCTCCCCCTCCCCTTAGCGCCGATTTCATCCATCCCCCAAGCAAGGCTCCTCTTGAAGCTTCTCAACCTTGCGTCATTGGGATATTGTTTATTCCAATCCTTATTTTTTGAGGGAAGATTGTGGTGTGGAGACAAGAGAACTTTCCAACCTTGGAGAGTGTTGGTTTTCGGCCAACCCCAAAGTCGCCCCTCTCACTAGGAGGTCTGCGGACTCCATTGTATTCCCTTCTGATTTTTGTGGTTCTTTTATGTTCTTTTCTTGCTGCTTGGATAGCCTATATTCTGGTGATTAAATGAATGTTATGTGTTGAGGAAGCCTTTTGGAGTTTATTGATTGTAAAAGGTTATTTTCGGATTATTGTTGAGTTGTTGAAATCTGTGATTTGTGATTGTAGTATCTGTTTGAGGCCCTTACGATGTTCATCTCCATTTGATGTCTTCTAGTGATTTGTTCAAGAGTAAGTTAGTGAGCAACCCTCCAAAAATGAGCTTCATTTGGTAAACGTAGCTCAAGATATTCTGTTTTGAATCTGCATTGGTAAAACTGTCCTGCTGGAAAGAGATTTTCGGGTTGTTATTAAAATTGATAGATCTCCTAATCTAGAGTGCTTTTTGGGCTGGATTTTTTATACAACTCTCCTGATTATATTAAGTTTATGTGCTCCGAAATACAGCTCTAGTTCACGTACACATTTGGAGTTTTATTCATTTTGTTTCTGCTGGTTAGAGTATTGATCATTCTCTGGAACAGATTTCACTAAGGCTTTCTAAGTGTTTCTTGGAGCTTATCATGCCTCCCTCATATAAATTTCGTCCTTGAAATTTGTTCTACATAATACTCTCACTAAGGCTAACCTACGCCTCAAATCTCTTCTTAGGTACCCCATTTGATGACGTAGCTCCCTTGTGGTCCAAATACTTCATTTTATCTAGACTACTACCCCTCTCTTATCGATATTAACCCGCTCGACTTCATCCAAATGCGTCTCTTAGTACTAGAAGTTGATCAAATCCTTGTATTCACTCGCCACATTTTCGCTGCGCAACTCTGATTACATCAATTCCAATGAAAGAAATGCCTTAATCATAGACATTCCTCAACATCAAGAGCAAAATGACAGCTCTCTCATCTCCAAATATCACCTTAATCCGATGATTATTCTATCGTTGCCGTTCAACTCCTTAATCTGCAACATTTTTCTCCTAAATTTGATGTTCCAAATAAAATTTTCCACTTGATCCCAAGTGATTCAACACCAAGGGAAAGTCTCTTTGAGCTTCTTACCGTTATTAGACTCATGACTTGACGTTGAACTCACCTCTCCTTCACCATTCTTCTCTTCAAGTCCATTACACTTTGTGATTTGGGACCTAGTACTTATACCTTCCCCTCTCTCTCACACGACTTGGCACACTCGAATGTACTCTCCACCGTCAAATCCGTTCATCCAAGCTTTCCTGAGTTATGTGCTACACCGCTACATAGCTGAGTTGGACGCGTTCCGTCTTGCTTTTCCTTTTGTATTCATAATTTTTCTTGTTTCTATCTCAGTTTCCGTTCCTGTATCTATTCCTGTTCCTGTATCTATTCATGTTCCCGTATCTATATCCATATCTATTTCAGTTTCAGTTTTCGTTCCCATATCTATTTTTGTATATGTGCCTGTTTCCGTTTCCGTATCAGTTTCTGTTTCCGTATCTGTTCTTGTATCCATGTCCGTTTCCGTTTCTATTCCTGTTTTTGTTTTCGTATCCGTATCTGTTTCAGTATCCCTTCCCAGAAATTTTATTTCTAGAAGTTCGTCTCTGTTTCCATTTTTGTTTACGTATTTGTTTCTGTTTCTCTCTCCGTTTTCGTTTCCGTTTCTGTCTCCGTTGCTGTTCTCGTTTCCGTTTCCTTTTCTGTTTTTGTTTTTGTTTCCGTTTCCGTTTCCGTTTCTGTTTCCATCTCCGTTCTTGTTTTCGTTTTTGTTTCCGTTTCCGTCTCCGTAGCTGTTTCTGTTTCTGTTTCACTTTCTATTTCCATTTCTGTTTCTATTACTCGTTTCTAGAGAATCTTAACTAATCGAGTCCACATCTGCCATACAGTTGTGTAGTCACGTTCTTAGTTACCTTGAATGGGTTCAAATCGAGATGAAGGACATTAGTTATTTGTGGATGTAGGTACACATACGAGAATAGGATAACAGGTTAAGGTACAGTTGATGAAGGATTTACATGCACGAATCTTGTGGCTGGCTAGGCTAAATGATTTAAGAAAGAAAAAAGGGTTTGTAAAAGATTTTATAAAGTGAATTAATTGTAACAGATAAGACTTTTATTTATTTCCGATGCGATTTGAAAAAGGATTTTTAGAAAATGATTTTAATTATTGAGTTTTACGAAAGAAAAGTCTTTCGCTATATTTATAAAAGAAAAATTTTAAATT
This sequence comes from Begonia loranthoides, assembly GCA_022433065.1. NCBI lineage: Eukaryota > Viridiplantae > Streptophyta > Magnoliopsida > Cucurbitales > Begoniaceae > Begonia > Begonia loranthoides. The sequence goes on from CM039485.1 coordinate 15,932,601, forward strand.
ATACACGTTTTCAAATGTAAGAAAAACCAGGTAGCTACACGACCGCCTCTATTAAGGATATATATATATATATATATATTTTCTTAACATAAACCTAGAAAATCCCAATTTAAACACAAAAACATGACTAACTAATTCTCATATCATGCTTTTTATTCTAATTATCATCAAATAAATTTCTAATTAACTCCAATAATCTTAATCTTTCTCCAAAGCTTAATATGAATATAATTTGGGATATCATAATTTGCTTTATTCAATCACATTTCTCTTGACCAATACCTTAATCGTCCATTTTAGCTTCTAATACCCCAAAATCATCACTTAGGTTTATACTAAGTATTATGAAAATCCGAGATATTACAAAAAAATTCAACTTTTTGATAATTAAAATTTTGCTTTTGAAAATTAAAATTTTGATTTAAAAAAAAAGCTAATGTTTTGTGTTTGAAAATTAAAGTTTCCATTTTTAGAAATAATTTTTGGACTTTTCGATAATTAAAGTTTTCATTTTGAAAATTAAAGTTTTTGTTTTTTAAGAATGTATGTTACAATTTTATGAAAAATTAAAATTTTGATTTTTTAATGATGAGTCACGATGCTAGCTTAAAATTAAGACGCATTTATTTTGTGACTTAAATAATGAAGATTAAAATAATTTTTTAATCATTAAGGTTGATAAATTAAAGTTGATTTTATCATATAAAGGTAACAATTTTATTATAACTAGATTTCGGTACGTGCAACTCACGTACACGTCAAGTTGGACATAGTTTTTTAGCACAATTCATAAGAGATAATATTTAATAATTGAAATAAAAAAAATAATTAAAATAATATATATTATATTATTTTACTTATAATATTTTTATGGAGAATGAAATATATATAAGATGAATGATATTTCAATGTTTTGTTTATAATTGCATACTTTGAAATAGAGAGAAGTGTTGCGACAACACGAATAGAGGGAAATTAGTTTTGTTGTTAAAGAAATTTTTTTTTTTATTATTATTAAGGTAAAAGAGTTATCAATATTTAAAGGAAAAGAGAAGAGAGGTAATAGACATGTACTGTAACGACCTGGGTTTACTTTCTTTAAAACGTCTCATTTTTAGAAAATGCTTAAATTAAAAAAAAATTCTTTAAATTTATTTAAACAGTTGCGTAGCGAAAGACTTTTTATAAAATCTTTTAAAGACAATAAATAAAATTTGGGAAAACTTTTTTCTTTATAAAACACAACGGAAGAACTTTTAAATAAAACAAAACATTTAAGAATACATTAATTAAACCTTTACAAAGATTTTCTTAATTTAAAATACTTTTAACCTTTCAATCCTTTAGCCTAGTCAAGCACAAGATCCGCGCTTGCAAATCTTTCATCAACTGCTCATTAACTTGTTCATCATCCTGATCTCTAACGTATACCTACATCACAAGACTTAACTAATGAGCCTGAGGCTCAGTAAGTGATATAAAATAAAACATGCAATGCACATGCAGCTTTTGAAATCTATTTTCTGTTTCTGTGTAAGGCTTTACCTACTGGTCCATAAAAAAGTCTATTTATTTTTCTTTTGTTTCTGTGTCGGGCTTTACCTATTGGTCCACAAAAATGTCTATTTACATTTATTCACATTTTGTTACCATTTCCATTTCCTTTTTAAAACCTATGGTGAAAACCATTTTCGTATCGTTTTGAAAACCATGATGCATAAGTGCTTGTGAATACATACAGTTCTATATCCTCAAAACATGATCAATATCAAAATCCAATAATCCTCAAGCATGATAAATATCATTACCATTATCCTTAAATTAAAACTAATAAAAACATCATTAAAAGAACCTAATTCTAATAAACACAACATCAGGCAGCAATACATTCTCAGGATATGATTATAACCTATTACATTTAGTAAATGCAGTAAAGCAGACATCAAACAAATCGTAACTCTTTCAATGTAGGACCTTGATGGACTACAAGTCCATTATATTATTAATCAAGTTTCCAAGATTAGTATGAAGAGATTCAAGGTCAAACATAGGTGGAAGTCCAAGGACAATTGTGGAATATTTGATGGGCTTTCCAAAAACCGTCTTCCTTTTGACCTCCGACAAATACTTGACTCTTTTGGCATTCAAGATGATGTCATTTCAAAAATTGTGCTTCATAATAATTGTATCTATCATCCTAAGATTTCTAGAATGAGTTGAATTGCTAAATTCAGACTTTATTTGCTATGTCAAAAGCCTATGGAACAGAGAGTAAAGAATAAGGAAAGTCCAAGTGTCCAAGCTTGAAGACCAAGGAAATCTCTACATGAAAACCATCCAAGTGGGCAAGCACCAACATGGATTGGCTGCCAAATACATCTAGACTTGGAGGGAAAGAAAGAAAGATATTAATTTAATATTCTTGTAATTAATTAACCTACTTTCTACTAAGTGGAAAATCGAACAACGTATTTTATGAGCCGATTAGGCTTATTATTGCTTATTTAGTTTATTATTATTATATGCTTTGTAATTAGCTATATAAAGCCACCTTATGTACACGTTTAAGAGAATTGAGTGGAATTGAATAGAAAAAGCATTGGCTTTATTCTCGAAATTAAGAGTGATTCCTATTTCAAACCTTTGGTGAGTTATATTTAAAGTTCATCTGTTGTGTGTGTTATATCACAGGATTAAAGTTACTTGTAAGTTGGGTAGTCTTTGTAATTGACATCCGCATTCTTCATCCTTGGAGTAAGAAGGTGTGAAGTGGTGTCCAACTTTCCAAAAGCGCGTCATTGAAAAATCGTCCATACGGGAACATTCGTCACATTACTTTCTATTTATGGCGACCTATTTCCTATTACAAATATTTCCTAATCCGTGGCTGATATTTACGTGATTCTTGATGGATTATTTTCTTATTTCACCTAAATTGACGTGATCCAAACTTCAGCTCAAAAGCTTCTTAAACAAAGGAATTACAAGCTTCCAAAGACGGACTTTCCAAAAGTGAAATTTTAGAAAGTTAAGGAAAGGAGTTTTTGATCGGCTAACACAACCTATTCTTATGACCACAACTCGACCGCAGAAAAAGGGACGCCTCTGTACTGTTTTTCAGACAAAGAAGTTGACCGCAACACTCGACCACCCTGCGACCACTAGTTCAAAAGAAGCATCTAAAGGTTGAGCCAAAACCTACCAAACTTGAACACTTCAACAACATATTTTACATGTTATTTTTTTACCCCTTCTGCTGGTGCATCAGGCCCCAAAGACCAAAACACATACAATTTCAACTTACTTGTAATGTGTTTTCGCGCTCCGATTTATCCTTCACAATACCTTCAAAATAATAACATTTATCATTATAATTCTACTCCACCTTTCTTTTAACCTCACAGTTTCGCTAAACCAAAATAACAGAACATAAACCCACAGCTCTATCCAACAAGATAGTAAACGAATTAAACCATAAAATCTTATCTCAATAACACATTAATCCTAACATTTTCACTTCACTTATTCTCATCAACAAAATAACAAATATCTTAAAAGTGTAGAACCAAACCAAAGGTTGAAAACACAATTGGCAGAATAATACATCAACAGAGCAAACCCTTTAACAGTCTATCAATCCAAAGAACAGACTTCACATAAACAGAGCAACATCATCCATTAACACCAATTTAATATAATAAACATCCATTATCATTCAGCAACCTATAACTAAATTTGTAGAACATACATTCTCATCCATGACTTATCGGTAGAAATCTCAACAATAATTAACAGAGCAGTGAACGAAGGAAACAGGGAGCACCAACCACATAAATCCATTAAAAACAACAGCAAGAGAGCCGAAAACCCATTTACAGAAAACAACCCTCATCATCCTTCATCTATATTTATCTTCTACCTATTATTTACATAAAATTCGTAAAAGAAGTGAAGGAATACCTTACCAGAAGAACGCCCAAGGGAAGAAGTAGCTCACTCTCATCCAGAGTCTTCCCCACTTTCTTTGTCTCTTTCTCTTTCTCCTGAGCTTCCTCACTCTATCTCCCTTTTCTCTTCTCTTTTCTTCCTCCTCCTTTTTTCTTTCATGCACCTCCCTGTTTCTTTTCTTCTCTCTTCTCTGTTTCACCCGTGGCCTCTTCTCCTTCTCCAGAGAATCTCCTCACTCTCTTTCTCCTCCATTCTCTTTTCTCTCTCGCACTCTGTTTTTCTCTAGAGACTCTCTCATTCCCTTCCCTCTTTTCTCTTTATTTCCTTATCTCTGCGTTCTCAGATTCATTCCTCTCGAGAGCTTCTCTCCATTCCTCTTTTCCTCTCGAGAGCTTCTGTCTCTTTCTTTCTATTCCTCTTTATCTTCTTTATTATAAGCTTCTCAACAATCCCTATAAACCTAATAGTTCATCTACGTTGCCATGTGTAAAGTAGGAGGATTTGGAGGAATCACAAAAAGCATCACGTGGGATTCACGCCTTAAACCCACAACCTAGGAAAACACGTTGAAAATCCAAATCGTCAATCTTTTAAGTGGAACTGGTCGATCAAGTGATAAACCAGTCCTCTACAAAAGTTTCAAATAAAATTTACCAGTCGATCATTGATCAACCAGTCCCACGTATTCATGCCATTTTCCCATTTAGCGGTTAGGCAGCATATCGACCTCTCCGCCATGTGATTTTCAGCCACTTCTATTTTACAATCCTGCTCTTTTCTCTCCATTTCTCTAGCATTTTAATTAAATTATACTCCTCCACTCCACTATTATTTCTCTAACTCAACAATGTATATATATTTCCACTTCTTTCACACTAAATCATATTATCCCCAAAAACCTTTCATAATTAAATTTAGGGTATTACAAATTATCTCCTTAATCACACAATAAATCTTCAACCCCCATCCAATAACCTGTGCTAATTTTTGGGTATTGCATTCCTCCCTCCTTAATAAAATTTCATCATCAAAATTTGCTAAACATGGGCACTTCTTTGATCTAACAACCAAAATAATCACTAACATCCATAACAATAAGTACCCAAAATAGCTCGTTGCATCATACAATTACCCGAAACTTCCGAAACTTCCAAAGGGTTACATTGCTTCTACTTCTGAAAAATACAACGAGTTAATTAAACACTAACCCACATCTAGGTCATTTAATTGTCGTCTACTTTTATTGCAAAAGAAAAGCCTTCATCAAAATTTCTTCCTTTTCATCAGATAGGGTGTAGCAGATTTTGGCAATATGACCAACTTTATCGCATTAAAACATCTACCAGATCCAGCCATGCATCTTCCTTTCCTACACTCATATTACGTTCTTAAGATACTTATATACCAAAATACAGATCTCACTCACCAAAATTCAATTTTCATTTGGATCTTCCACTATAGAAAACTCCTTCAGTGCCACTGTTTTCTACTCCTTAAGTCAAAACTAGACAATTTTTGACCAAATGGCCACTCACAGTATCTTTAAAACACTGCTTTGAATCATCAAGACACCTTCCAAATTATTTCTTTCGCTCTTTTGACACTACTTAGCTCCTGAAAATGCAGCATTTTCTCTTTGAAACGACGTGTCTCCTTGCGTATATTTCTCATTTCCTTGTGATTCACCCTCAATGAAAGGTTTCTTTGATCCTTTTACCTCAGGTTAACCTCCCTACAGCCCTTGGATTTGTATTTCCTTCACTACTTTCCACCATTCAAATCCATTCTTCCTTGCTTGTTGGATAAGAAATATCTTCCTTATTTTAGTCGTCTTAACCTTCTGCATTCTAAATCCTTGCGAACCGTCAGCTGTTGGTTTCACTTCTCCAATTTTTCCTATTCTGTTCCATAAATTGAACTTGACGTTCCAACACTTCCATTAGTATACTAATGATCACTGCTCTGTCTTGTTTCCCTCTTCATTTTATTCCTATTCGACCAACCCAGTTCTTTAAAACTCCATCCCCCTACTACCTTGCTCCTATACACATACTATGTAATTTCTTTTTCTAAGCCCAAACAATTCTCTTCATTCACCTTAAACTCCTCGCCCTCTACCTAATCCTTTGCAACTTAGGTAACCTCGCCTAATTGTCAACTTTATTTAATTCATGTCGGATTCACTTTTCACCTATCCCTTTTCCAATTTATAAAAATCTGATCAGAGTCTCCCCTATTTCTTTACTCCCCCAAAGCTAATTACATTCATCCTGCATTCAAACCCAAGTAGTTCAAGAATTTATGTCTTATAGCACATACATCATCCAACTTAATCCAAAAGAAATAAAATACATTCATCCTAATGCAATAACGAAATAACAATTCCTTATCCTCACCGATATATATATATACATCCAAGCAGTAATTGGAATATGAAACAAAACCCAATCACAAAATATAAGTTCATCATTTTATTCTTATTTGTCCATCTCATTTTCTAAATTCAATTAACAGTTTCTCATCCTCTCCTTCGCCCTCTAACCATGTTATCCTTCTAACATAAAAACAAAATAAAATACTTAATTTAGAAAGCAAATCTATTTACACACTTACAGGGGATGGATTATTTTCACGTTGAAGCATGTGCTAGTAGGCAGTATACAGAACGGATTTTAAAACCCAGGTGCTTCGATAACAAACTATAATGACTCGATTTTTACTTTCTTTAAAACATCTCATTTTTAGAAAATGCTTAAATTTAAAACTTTTTCTTTTTCTTTTTAAATTTATTTAAATAGTTGCGTAGCGGAAATTTTTTTATAAAATCTTTTAAAGACAACAAATAAAATTTGGGAAAACTTCTTCTTTATAAAACACTGCGAAGAACTTTTAAATAAAACAAAACATTTAAGAATACATTAATTAAAACTTAATAAAAGCTTGTCTTAATTTAAAATCCTTTTAACCTTTAAATCCTTTAGCCTATAAAACCACAAGATCTGCACGTACAAATCCTTCATCAACTGCTCCTTAACTTGTTCATCATCCTGATCTCGAACGTATGCCTACATCATAAGACTTAACTTGTAACATCCTATTTCTGTTTTTTGATTTTTCGTAAAATTTGGAACAATTTAAAATTTCATTTAAAACATATTTTATTGAAATATATCAGAGTATGTTGCATATAATAAAATATTAAATCGTCTTACAGAATTAACATAATAAAATACTGAAAATCCATGACAATAGCTTATGCAATTAAAAACAACTTTATTTAATAGAGCCATAACCCCTGAGGACGTCTTGCGCATGGTAACATAAGCTCGCATCACGTCACGTTCCTTCAATATTTACTTCAACCGACTCACCATTCAAACCTACATCACAGGAGGAATAATGAGCCTATTGCCCAGTAAGAAATATAAAATATAATGCAACATTAACCTCAATGACAATTCTACATGCTTTAGTTTCATATACCGTTGTAAGCTGAGTGAGAGCAACCTTTTCAGTTTCCAAACTCACTACTTGGATTCGTTTTTACATGAGAGCAACCTCTTCAGTTTCCAAACTCAGTAAAAATGGACCCATCTACATTTACATTCATTACCGTTTACCATTTTTTTGTTAGATGAGAGCAACCTCTTCAGTTTTCAAACTCGCCACTCGTTGAGTAAAAGCAACCTCTTCAGTATCCGAACTTACTCAAATGAGCTGTTTCTACGTGTGAGCAACTTCTTCATTATCCAAACCCACGTAGAAACACCATACTTATTTTTATCATTAGCCCATGAAATGCATGACGTACATCCTATCAATATGGCTATATGAATGTCACATGAAATAGTTCATATATATTGCAACCAATATTACAAACAACTAACAATGATTATCATGCTTTAATCATAACTTTAATACTAAACATGCTTTGTTTATCACACATCAATTTTTCTATTCTTGTTGCCTTATCTCTAAGTATTAATATAACAAATTTAGACCATAATTTATCAAAGAGATAAAGTGTAATAAATCTATTAACTTTCTCTTATCAAGTATATTGTTTAGAACTATCCATCTTGTACACTCATCCATTATTACGACGAATAGAGTACATAAAATCATGAAAATCAATATCTTGACCTACGTAAATGAATAGCAGACAATATCCAAGCATGAAAACTATCCTCTTTCCTAACATACAATTTACGAGAACAGACTGTATATCATTCAAAAAATCATTCTTTTAACCAACATCTATGAAGAAGGCGACATACAGAGACTAATAACATCAGAAAGCATTTGCTCATGGATTAAATCAATATATGCATAAAAATTTATAAACAAAAAGCATCTGCTCATCCATTAAACTAACATCTACGAAGAATAGCAATTCAAAGAATTCAACATAGAGCAACACGATTACAAACCATACTCCCACGATGATGCTCTTGCGGACAAAATACAAGCGATATTCCTTACCTCGTTTACTATCCCTCTTAGTTCTTCCTCTGCTCTGACTCTTCACCGTGGAAAAATAACCTCTGGAACTCTCTCCCTTTCCTTCTCGGTTCTTCCCTCTTTCTTTTCCAAAATATTGAATTATTATACTTATTTATGCACAGCTTTAGTGACTAAAGAGTCACCCATTGAAGAAAGGAGGCATTGGTGACACTGGAACGCCAAAAGATCAATCTTTCAGTGTTCCAGACGATTGAGCTTCGTCTCCAGACGTTGATAATAAATGGCGGTCAATCTTTCACTAAACCCAATAATTACACGAATTTAAATACTTGGGGTATTACATAACTAATGAACCTAGGGCCAAGTAAGTGATATAAAATAAAACATGCAGTGCACATGACATGTAGCTTTTGAAATCCATATGCAGTTTTTGTTTTCATTTCCATTTTCATTTTCTGTTTCCATTGTCTTTTATTTCTTTGCCAGACTTTACCTACCGGTCCACAAAATGGCTATTTACTTTTCTTTGGTTTTTGTGGTGAGTTTTACCTATCGATCCACAAAAATGTCTATTTATGTTTATTCACATTTCGTTTTCGTTTTCATTTCCTTTTTACAACATATGCTTAAAACCATTTTCATATCATTTTGAAAACCATGATGCATGAGTGCTCGTGAATGCATATAGTTCTATACCCTCAAAACATGATCAATATCAAAATCCTATAATCCTCAAGCATGAGCAATCTTATTATCATTATCCTTAACTTAAAACTAATAAACACATCATTAAAAGAACCTAATCGAATAAACACAACATCAAGCAACAAAACATCCTCAGGACATGATCACAATCTATTACATCTAGAAAATGCAGTAGATGTAGGCATCATAAAAATCGTAACTGTAACACCCCGAATCTTTATATCAGAATTTATTAAGAATAATTGGAAATTAATTAGGGGTATTTGGATTTAACAAACATTATCGGGGTATTACCAATGACGTATTTGTAAGATTCAAGAATTTTAGGAAAAATTAAGCTAATTAGGATAAATACTAATTTAATAAACAAATATTAATTAAACCAAATTATAGCATACACGTGATTAATTGGGTTGATATTTATAAATGAGATTTATTGTTAAATAACTGAACCTATTCAGGGTTCCTCATTTCGTCTGGCCTTCGGCCATTTGACGAAATGAGAAAAGAGAGAGTATTAAGATTAAATTAGATTATTGGGGATTTAAAATGAAATTAGTGAAAGAGGATTAATTAAATTGGATAAAAGAGTTAAGGGAGAGTAAACCGGTTCACGCTGTGAACTGATTTAGAGAAATTTTAATCGATCTGTAGGCCATTATACGCTGAAGACTAGAGAATGGTCTTTAGCTGTTCTTTGCGAAAGAGAAAGCGCGAGAGAGACCGAAAGAGAGGAAGAGGGTAAGATGGTCAGAGCGACAACAATGAACAACGCACAAGGGGTTAGCGAACGATGGAGCGTACAACGGAGAGGCGGACTCCGGCAGCAGGCGAGCGAGCTACTGCAGGGGGCAGGCTTTTGCGGTTCGCGGATAGGGCTCAGACTGGAGCTTCCTGTTGCTGCAATTCTAGCGTCAAGATGGTAACTCCATTATTCTCCTTGTGTTCTGTAATTTGGACGGAATGGCGATGACGTAGCTTTGATTTCCAGCTTCGTTTGCAGGGGCTCAGTGTTCCAATTGGGTGCTCCGACCCGTTGCTCCAATCGGGTCTAACTGGGTCCAACTTGACCGGTTCGGGCAAAATGTTTTCTGCTATGCAGAAAACCTTTCCAGCGTGGAATCGGCGTGGGGAACACATTGTATGAACTGGGCAATGGCTGTCGGCAAGTAGAGCGTTGTTGGCTGGACCACTTCTGAGGAATCGATAAAGAGAAGGGCCGAGAGTTTCTTCTTCTGGAGAGGGAGGAAGAAAACTGAGGGAAAGTTGGAGGCTGAGCGAGAAAACTCTGGGGAATGGCCGAAGCAGCAAGGGAAATGTGACAGAGGGAGAAGAGCTTTGTGCTTCTCGATTTTTCCTCAGCTGCTGCAAATCAGATGGTTGATGTAGCTCTTAGAGGTGCTGCAGGTAACCAAATCCTCCTCTATCTATTGTTGGTCTGCTAATATATTAAGGTCAATGTTCTAGATGAATTTGGATGTTGAATATATGTTAATGCCTATGATGTTGCATAAGAAAAATCACATCAGAAGTTTTGTGTCCTGTTGCCTTGTGATGAGTTTGGGTGCTGGTAGTTTTTATATATGCTCGGCTGGTTGAAGTGCTTGTGTGGTCTATGACAAGTAGAAGATAAAACAATTATGTCAAAGAAGCTGTATGGTTCATGTCCTCTATTTATTATTACAGGAAGTATGAATACATTGGATTATAATCTGTCAATTTGGAATACATATTCCGTAATCTGGTTGGATGGATTTAAGACTTGGAATGGTTGTAAAATCTGATGCAACAGGCTTTATTGATATATAATCTAATGATAGTTATCGTTTAGTTTAGTTGCTGGAAAATATGCATGTGTTGTTAGATGGTCTGGTTATTGTCAACATTGAAGGATTTGGTTTATGATCTAAGAAGTTGTTCTTGGCGTTTGTTGCTAGAGATGGGTGTTAATTTGTGGTTTATCATCGAGTATGAGTATGTTGGGCCTATAATCTATCAGGGTAGATTATGTTTCGTTTTAGGCGTTAGTGAGAAAAGAATAAAATCAATAAGTTGTGATTATTAATAAATAAACGTTATAAATTTGTGAAGGTATTGAAAGAAGTAAGAAAGAAGTATGATAACTGAATGCTAATGCGCATAAAAGCTCGAGGTAAGGAAAATGGGGTGTTTTGGCCATTGAGGCCCTAACCACAAGTATGGGTGTGTGAATTACGTGAATTTCTATTGTTATGTTGCGTAGATACTGCCTTTATTGTTAGTTCTATTCCATAGACATTTTCCTTATTGAACTGCTCTGTGATTTATACTCCATAGATATTCTTTGGATGATACTCTTTTGCTAAAATTTCCTATGTCTTTGTTATGGTGCTACCTTTATTGCCTTGATAGAGATAATGTTGTGAAGAAGGCCTAACGAATGATAAATGAGCTAATGAATGACAAATGACCGAAGGGTTCCTTTATTTTATACTGCTATATGAATTTTCTGCTTTATATATATATTGCTCGTGCCATATACATTGTTTTGTTATTTCAATCTCTTAAATATCCCTATGATAGTTAGATGATTTTCCTTAGTTAATCAAACCTGTCAATTTGAGCATGTTAATCCTGTAATAAGTCCTTGAAGCATGTTTGATAATATGTTCATCACCTGGGTTATTTGATTAGTACATTTGAATTACAAGAGCATGTTTAATTAATGACTTAGTCAACTAATTAACTGTTGTTAACCACTTCATTCAGCACATTAATTAAGTAAGACAATAATCGATCTACAAGCTGAGCATGTTTAATAATTTGATTAAGTCTTGATGCATGTCAATCAATTAGAATGATTAACTAACTAGAGTAATTAAATTAGACTTGAACATGTTAATTAACTTAAGTATGTTAATCAACTTAAGCCTGTTAATTGTAACTTAAGCGTGTTAAATAACTTAACTAGAGTGATTAACTAAACTAGAGTGATTAATTAGATCTAAGCATGTTGATTGACTTAAGCATTTTAATTATTATTTAATCATGTAATTAATTAGGTTGTTAGACCTATCAATTAAATTAACTATTAATCTGCATACATGTTAATTAACTACTACTTGTTTAACCTACAAGAATGTTAACTAACTAATAATCTTCACACGTTAATTAAGTACTACTTGTTTAATCTTCAAACATGTCAATTAACTATTAATCTTCATACATGTTAGTTGATTATTGTTTGACATCAGTTCATTTATTGTTAGTTCCATGCCCAAATGCTTTTCCTTGTTGGTACTCTTTAGACGCTTCCTTTACTATTAGTTTATTTCCTTTATTGCAAATGCCTTACTTGATAGAAATTAATGTCGTAAATGCTTAGTGAGTTAATGAGGGGTGTAGAATGATGAACTAAGGAAAGAAGCATAAATGAGCAAGAATTCCCTTAACTATTATGTTCTTTATTAGTTACTTGCTGTCTATAGTAAGTCTCTCCGTGTTTATTGTCATTTATATTAATCCATGCGTATATTGTTCTATCAATTCCGTTTCCTAATCTGAATGTGTGCATGTAAATTAGGATGAAAATTGTACGAGCATGTTTAACTAGTTGTTAATTATTCTTTGAACATGTTAATTTAGCTATGCTTTACTTCCATATGTACGTCGCTTGTAATTCGTCATATTTCCTTTATTAATGTGAATTATATACCCAAGCATGTTCCCCGTTATTCATTTAGTCCCATAACTGCTTCCTTCATATGCTGAACATTATTTGGGTGTTCCAACGTTATTACTTGCCTCTGTGTGCTTGTCCTGTTATTGTCGCTTCTTTTATATGCTCTCTTAAATTCAGTTACTTTATTTTATATGCGCACTTTAATTTGTATGAATGTTATATTGTGAAGCATCATGCATCATGCTAGGTTGAGAATGTATGGTCATGCATCATGTTAATAAAAACTAATAGGGAGTGTCACGGGGTGGTACACACATACATGAGTGAGGATAAATGATGAAAATGAGTAAAACTGTAAGATAATAAAGGCCTCTGTGGTTCGGTAGCTTAGCTCGGCAAAGATACAAAGAAAAGAAAAGGGAGTTGGGGGCGGATAGGTATTTCAGATCTAGCCTGGCACTAGACTACACCCTTTTCTCATGTCAAGAAAGGGACCAGCTGCTCTTAGGAGGTTAGAAGCCGACCAAGACTATACCGTTCCATATAGGTCCTCTAATCTCTAGTTTGAAGTACGAGTAACGAATGAACGACGTAAAGAAAAGTAATAAAATGGAAAATGGCTAATGAATGGATTGGTTTGGGTGGCCCCCATTCCAAAAGAACTAAAGAAAGTCATAAGCATAATTGTATTAACCCTTTTTCTTACTAAGCCTTTAGGCTTACAATTACTTTTGTTGTAGGTACAAAGGACGAACAGATAATAATAGGCTCATATACGAGAACAACGAACAAATAACAAAGCAGAGGTGAAGAATTTGCACGAACGAGATTCGGAGCTGGCCAGGCTAAGGGTAAAATGAGAAACAGTTGTAACCACTTTAAATTATTGTACTATACTATATTGTTTAGATTTCCTTTTTAACGATTTAAATACACTTCCGCAAGATTTTAAACAGATGATTTTTTTTTGTTATTTACGATTCCGCACATTTTGTAATTGGTTTTCCAAACGAGTTTAAAGAAATAGTCAGTAACGATCTGGTTAGACGCACTCTGATACGTTTTGTTTTAAAAAGAAAAAGTTTCAAATTTTATGCATTTTCAAGGAATTACAAAAATCCGGGTCATTACAGTAACTCTTGCGATGTAGGGCCCCAAAGACCAAAACACATACAATATCAACTTACCTATCATCCGTAACGCATTTCTGTACTCCAGTTTAACCTTCACAATACCTTCAAAATAATAACATTTATCATTATAATTCTACTCCACCTTTTTTTTAACTTCATAGTTTCATTAAACCAAAATAAGAGAACATAAACCCACAACCCTATCCATCAAGGAAAGAAATGGATTAAACCATTAAACCTTATCTCAATAACGCATTAATCCCAACAATTTCACTTCACTTATTCTCATGAACCCAATAACCAATATCTTAAAAGTGCAGAACCAAACCAAAGGCTGAAAAAACAATCAGCAGAATAATACATCAATAGAGCATATACTTTAATAGTCTATCAATCCAAAGAACAAACTTCACATCAACAGAGCAACATCATCCATTAACACAAATTTAAGAAAGTAAACATCCATTATTTTTTAGCAACTTCTAACTAAATTTATAGAACATACATTCTCATCCATGACTTATCAGCCAAAATGTAACGACCCAGATTTATACTTTTCTTAAAAATACGTAGAAATTTAAAATTTTGGTGCATGACTCAAATTCCTTATTTTAAAATCCTTACAGTTTAGAAATCAGAGTGCTTTAACAAAATTCGACTGTTACCAAACTCACCCTAGCATTCATTAAATAATGGGGAAAAATATTACTTTAAGAATTAGCATAAGCGTAAAATAAATACTTCACAAGACGTATTGAAGATGGAAATAGAAATATTACTTAAAAATATAAGTTAAAGTTTAAGGTTAAACACGTAGCCTCCTAGGTAATTAGGACAAGCGTTAGGGCAATAAATAATGTTCAACAAACACCTTTTTCATTAACCCTTACAAAATAGTCATCTCTCTTTCCTTGAACCATGCCTCTACTATGGTCGCGTTTCCTCCGAATACACCGCAGTCTCCACGGGTAGGCCTCCTCTGCTCCTGGAAAAATCACTTCGTTACCTACACCACAAGTAAGGACGTGAGCTTTTTTAACAACCCGATCCTAATTTTTCTGTTAAAATGACGTAATTGTTTTGTTAAGCATCAAATGGGTTAATACATCATTCAATGGACATTATGTTGCGACGTATACCCTCGTAGGTGTTTAACTTGGGTAAGATTTAGAAGAAAATGTGAAAAATGATGAATTTATAGCCGTTGGGGATGATAGGGACGCCAGTTTGCGTCCTCAAGTGACAGTACATAGGCATTGCGGACGACTGGATGCTGGACGCGGACGATGTGGACGACAGATTTGGAGTCCGCATTGAATCTGTCCAATTTTGATTCACGCGGACGACACCATGCGGACGACCAAATGGCGTCCGAAACCAGAATTCGGACGGTACGGACGTATGTTTAGGATGCCATTTACTATGTAATTTTGGACTTGCAGACGATGTGAATGACAGTACGGCGTCCGCAAGCGTCCGAAAGACACCAGATCTGCGAAATTAAAAGAAACAAAAGTCAGAAAACAACGAAAAATTTCAACGTTGTGTGAGTTAATACTCACACTTTCAGTGGGAAAGCGATGGCAGTAGCTCCGTAGCCCACCCTAGTCGCATGTTTTGTCTCTCTTTGTTTCTGAGGCAAGTTCTTCTCCCTTCTTCCCTATTTAACCTTCTCCCCTTCATAGTTCTTCTTATTGGTGGTTGCATCCTGAGTTGTGCAGAGTGGAGCTGGTTCTTGGGGATACATTGTGTCAATAGTAGGTAAAGAATGGGTTGCATCTTGGCCGTCTAAGCCCTACCCACAAGTATTGTATTTGTGTCCTTGATTGTAATGGTTGCATGTTTTGCTATTTTCCTGCAACTCATCTTATTGAAAATCAATGAAACGAAATGATTAAAGAATGTTCAATGATTTGCTTAGATGATAATTATGATGTTGAAGAAGAGGATAATTATGATGGAAATTGAAGACAAGTAAAGTATTGATTACAGATTGTCTAGTTGAATCTTCGTGTGTTATTGTCATTCAAATCATGCACATATCCTTCTATTGCTTAGCCTGATCTCATAAGTATAGTTGGTTTAGTTAGTTTGTGAGTATGTTGTTATCATTTCTAGTTTCGTCATACTTTTGTGAAGCATGTTTTATTGTTATATCTCTATGATTCAATTTAGAAGCAAGTTAAAAGAGTGCTTGATTTCTGCTGTTTAGTAACCATCACATAGTCGTTCAACGTATGTTTCACATTGATAAAACGGATTTGAGTACTGCTGTATTTATGGTTCATTATATACTTTTTGTTGTCTCTGCTGTGATTTTTCTATAAAAGCATGTACCAAGTATGTTATTTCTGTTTTAATCAATGAGGAAGATGCTAGTTGTATACGTTTCAGTTATCTTGTTTGTTTAGTTATTAACATGATTTGTTAAATAATCAAGTAGAAGCATGTTTCGCCATTTGGTTTTTCCTACTGTATGATTGAAAGTAAGGATTTGTTTCCACTAAATAGTAGCTTAAGAGCATGCACAACGATAATTTCTGATGTGTTAGCTGTTGCTTTCATGGAAGAAGCATGTTGTAGTTGTAGTAATTCTTCCTATTGTAATTTTTGTATAAAAGAGCATGTTTAGTCGAAAACGCATAGTATTCGTATTATAATTCACTGCTATTATTCATGAAGTATGTCAAGCTTAGTGACTCACATTTCTTCTATGAGAAAACCTATTCTGTTTGAGATATGTAAGGATAGTTAATACTATTTTAGTATGGTTGTTCGTTTCATTTCTTGTCCTTGATATTACCTATCATATGTGTTTGGTTGATTACGAAAAAGGTTATATAGATCGAGTCCACGATAATAGAAACCAAGTAGGAGGGTAGCCTTCGGATTGGTACCCACATGCAATGAGTGAGGAAAAAGTCTATGAAAACGACCCTAAAGACGGGTATATGCCAGAATAGAAAGAACCCTAAAGGTGGGTATATGCTGGAACTGGGGAGTTGAGGTAGATGGGTAGTCTGGATCTAGTCTAGCTACTAGGATACACCCTCTCCAAGTCGAGAAAGGGACTAGTATGCCCACAAGAGGTTAGATTCCGTACAGCTATGTCATCTCAAAGGAAAACCCTCAATCTCCGAGCTCGATGTACGAGTTTAAGGAACGAACAATGAAAACAAAAGTAATGAAAGAAGTTGAATTGGGTGGCCCCATTTTCAACAAGAATTAAAGAAAGAAATGCATAATTGTTTTTCCCCTATCCTTACTGAGCGTAAGCTCATGTCCTTACTTGTGGTGTAGGTAACGATGGAAATATGCCAGCAATTAAGGAAGAGGTCATTCCAGAGGAGTCTGCGGTTGGTCCAACAATGACGCCAGCAGAGTAGTAGTAATATGGTATGGTACGACATGAAGAAATGAATGTTAAATTCAGTTTATGTTTTTATTTGAATAATTGGGCTATATAATCTTGATAACTTTGGATTTGAACTTCAACTATGTTTTGAATGCCGTTTTTAGTAAAAGTAGTTTGCTCTTTATTTATACTTTTGCAAATTTTGATGAATAATTTCTTTTAAGAATGAAAAATGAAAGAATGATTTATTAACGATTTAGATTTGTTGCACTCTGATAACCCCGTTAAAGATTTTAATTAAGCTTTTAAAACGGTTTAAGAAATCTGGGTCGTTACAATTGGTATCAGAGCAAAGGATTTAAAATTAAAAAAAAAAAACTGATTTGTTTTAGTAGTTGTTTTGTTGTTTTTAAAATCAAAACAGTAGCTCAAATGTCTTATGATTGAAAGCGTAAGTTTAGACGAAAGTATTAGATGAAAACCAATTGGGATACACTTGGTATAAAAGCAATACTACTACTCAAGCATCTCATTGTGGACAACCCCAGACTCGATGGGTAATGCCTCTGTAAGTTTTTCTTATGTTTCAGATTTCAATGATTAGTGTTGTAAAGTTAGAAACGAAAAGTATAGCAAAAGTGTAGAATTGAGTATGTTTTTCCCTTATGTTAATAGATCCCTTATGAAATGACGGTTAAATGACTGTTAAAGAAAATGAAGAAATGAGTAGAACCGAGATTAAGGAACTTGTAATATGAAATCATATAGAATCTAAAGGAAATGATACTATGAAATCATATGAAACCTAATGAGAATGATAGACCTTAGCAAGTTGCTCCCGTAATAATTGAGATCCTAAAATGGCAAGTAAGTAGATGAAGATAAGCGTTCAATAAAATAGAATTGTATTTTCATTATGACAGTAGAGACTCACTCGTCTACAATGTAACATGGATACATAGGAATTAAAAATCAGAAACGGCAAGAAGAGGCCGAGGATGATTACCGAGTTTGAGGGGTGCACACAGGGCACCAAATCCTTACGCAAATCAAGGACGGGATGAGACTTTCGAATGTATGGCATAATTTATAGAGCAACAAGCATAACAGATTGAGCGAAAAAATCAATTTATGGAACAACAGACTCGATATATGGAGACAGTTATGGCTCAAAGAAATGGTAATGGAGACCAACGGGACCTGCAGATACAGCCGATCCAGAGAGGATCCGAATGGGATCGATTCAAGAAGTTTAGACCTCCTTACTTTAATGGTGACGTATCGGATATCACTGGAGCTGAAGAGTGGATTCGTTCTATGGAAGATAAATTTTCATATGCAAAGGTTGATGATACCGATAAAGTTAGATGCGCTGCATATTATCTTAGCCATGGCCCTAGATTCTGGTGGGATACGATTAAAGCCTCTCAAAATGTGGCGGTCCTTTCCTAGAATGCCTTTAAAGAATTGTTCAATGACAAGTATTTCAACCATACCATTCGAACACAGAAAGAGACTGAGTTCTTACATATACGACAGTCAGGAACTGTAATTGAGTACGCACAACAGTTCAAGGCCTTGTCACACTATGCTTCCCATTTGGTGGCAGTTGAAGAGCGCAAAGTTAGACACTTTGTACGTGGCCTGAGAAAAGAGATCCAGGAGTCGGTTATTGGGGATGGCACTAAGGGTGTTATCTACCCGAAGATGTTATCCAGGGCCCTTGCTGTTGAGGGAGTGAAGTTCCCTATGACCAAACCCCGAGAGGTGAATCATAATTAGAGAATGTGGAAGCCCAGTGTAGGCTAGTCTAGTTCAGGCCAGCAGTCGTGGAGTGGTCCTTCCACGACCCAGGGAGTTAAGCGCCCAGCTGGGGCCGAACCACAGCAGAGGCGGGATAAGAGGCCTATGGTACCAGCAACTAATACTCCTCAGCAAGCTGCCTGCCCCAAATGTTAGCGGATCCATAAGGGTGAATTCTTTGCAGGAATGGAGAAATGCTATTCTTGTGGACAGCCAGGACATAGGGCCAGGCAGTGCCCAACTTGACTTGTCGACCCACGAGTTTTTGCCCTCTATGGGACTGAAGATGATGACCAGCCTGCAGTTGTAACAGGTACGCCTTATTTAATTGTCAAATGATTACCTATGTAGGTGTATCTGAAAATTTTCCCTAAATAACGTAGATGTTAACGTAGGCAATTACCTTAGAACAAATAACTTATAAATTTCTCACAGGAATGATATACATAAAGGGTTGCGAGGCTTATGTCTTATTCGATTCGGGTGCTACGCACTCATTCATTTCTATCAAATTTTGTGAGAAGGTGAATTGTTTCTCCGAAAGCACAAATTTCACACATCGAGTATTGCTACCTTCTGGCGATCGGCTAATTTCGAATGGAGTACTCAAGAATTGTACAGTCGATATCAATGGCTGTTTAGTTCAGGCCGATTTAATTATTATGGATCTAAAAGCCTACAATGTTATTATGGTTATGGATTGGCTATCTGCCCATCATGCAATTATTGACTGCAAGAAGAGAGTGGTTTGCTTTGACCCTTCGGTTGGCGAGCCGCGTATTTTTTGAGAAATTAAAGAGAAGGGAAAGTTCGCTATTATCTCGGCACTTAAAGCAGATAAGTTACTCAAAAAGGGGTGTGAAGGATTCCTACTCAACATAGTTGATACTACCGCTATCATGAAGGTTAAAGTTGAGGATGTGGCCGTGGTATGTGAATTTCCAAATGTCTTCCTTGACGATCTTCTCGGTCTACCACCAAATCATGAAATCGAGTTCGAGATTATGGTGCAGCCTGGTACGAACCCCATTTCCAAACATCAGTATTGGATGGCACCTGCGAAGCTGCGAGAGTTAAAGGAGCAACTGGAAGAATTGATTGTTAAGGGGTTTATTCGTCCCATTTTTTCCCCTTGGGGTGCTTCTGTGCTATTTGTTAAGAAGAAGGACGAAACCCTAAGGATGTGTATCGATTATCGGGAGTTAAACAAGGTGACAATTATGAATAAATATCTGCTACCCAGGATCAATGATCTGTTTGACCAGCTGAGTGGCGCTAAGGTATTTTCCAAGATTGATTTGCGATCAGGGTACTATCAATTGAAGGTTAAGCCCGATGATATACCCAAGACGGCATTCCGCACATGCTATGGGCATTACGAATTTTTGGTGATATCATTTGGACTTACCAACGCTCCGGTAGCTTTCATGGATTTGATGAACTGTGTCTTCTGGGATTATCTGGACAAATTTATTATTGTCTTCATTGACAATATATTAATCTATTCCCGATCAGAAGAGGAGCATTGTGAACATCTATGAATAGCCTTAACTGTTCTCAGTCAACACCAGTTATATGCGAAGTTTTCTAAATGCAAATTCTGGTTGAGCAAAGTTGGTTTTCTTGGTCATATTATTACTGCCGAAGGCATATCTAGTGACCCAGCAAAGATACAAGCAATAATTGATTGGACACTGCCGGAAAATGTTGGAGAAGTAAGAAGTTTCCTCAGATTAGCCGGTTATTATAGGCGTTTTATTGAAGGGTTTTTAAGGATCGCTTTACCACTCACTAGTCTGATGAAGAAAAATACCCGATTCTGGTGGTCTAGCGAATGTGAGAATAGTTTCCAAGAGTTAAAGCGCAGATTGACAACGGCTTTAGTTTTGACATTGCCCTCTGAGGATGGAGAATTCAACATATATTGTGACACATCGAAAATGGGATTAGGTGGAGTTCTTATGCAACATGGAAAGGTTATCGCCTATGCATCTAGGCAGCTAAAGGTACACAAGAAGAATTATCCCACCCATGATCTGGAACTCACAGCTGTGGTCCTCAAGATTTGGAGGCATTATCTTTATGGACAGCGTTGTGAAATTTATTCGGATCACAAAAGCCTTAAGTACATCTTTACTCAAAAAGAATTGAATATGTGTCAAAGACGGTGGCTGGAATTCGTCAAGGATTACGATTGTGACATTAAGTATCATCCAGGAAAAGCAAATGTGGTCACGGATGCTCTTAGTCACAAGACTTCGGTGATAAGTATATTATGCAGACAAATGTCTGCAATGCTTCAACGGGATCTTCGGGAGTTTGATGTACAAATGGTCCCAATGCCTTGGGATGTGGTATTGGCTAAGTTAACCTTAAGACCATCAATTCTTGAACAAATTAAGGAAGCCCAAGAAGACAATGAAGTATGTAAGGACTTTAAATTGAATCCGACCCTCCTGAGGTATCAACATTTCTCTACATCTATTGATGACATGGTTAAGTATAAGAACCGATGGTATGTTACTGATGACGGGACAATTCGGATGAAGATCTTGGATGAAGCTCATACCTCCAGTTTCTCAGCACATCCTAGAAGTAGTAAAATGTATCGAGATTTGAAGACTCATTATTATTAGCCAAATATGAAGTATGAAATTGCGAAATTTGTGTCAAAGTACCACATTTGTCAACGAGTCAAGGCCGAGCACCAACGATCTGGTGGAAAACTTCAGTCATTGCCAATTCCTCAGTGGAAATGGGAACATGTCACTATGGACTTCGTCACCTGTTTACCCAAGACAAGTAAAGGGTATAATGCTATTTGGGTAATTGTTGATCGATTAACAAAGGTGTCATATTTCCTGCCAATATCTATGACTGATACGCTGAGCCAACTGGCCAAATTATACATTAAGGAAATCATTCGGCTTCACGGTGTTCCAGTTTCTGTGGTCTCAGACCGTGATCCGCGTTTTACCTCAGCATTTTAGAGAAGTCTAAACAAAGCATTGGGCACAGAATTGAAGTTCAATACAACTTTTCACCCTCAGACAGATGGTCAAAGTGAGAGAACAATTCAGACACTCGAAGATATGTTACGTGCCTGTGTTCTCGAATTTCATGTTAAGTGGAAGAAATTATGACCGTTGGTTGAGTTTACATACAATAACAGTTTCCAGGCCACTATTGGTATGGCACCCTATGAGGTCCTGTACAGAAGGAAGTGTAGATCTCCTTTGTATTGGGACGAAGTTGGTGAAGCTGAACTTTTAGGTCCTGAGATTGTGCAAGCAATGGTTGAAAAGGTGGCCATAATTAAGCAAAGGATGTTAGCAGCTCAGAGTCGTCATAAGAGTTATGCCGAGAACCGACGTTGGGATTTGGAATTCAATGAAGGGGACCAGGTGTTCCTTAAGGTATCTCCCTTCAAGGGTCTCTTTCGGTTTGGCAAGAGAGGAAAGCTTAATCCCCGTTACGTGGGACCTTATATGATCATTGAAAGGATAGGACCAGTCGCATACAGACTACAATTACCAGATTCTATGGCAGGTGTAGATAACGTTTTCCATGTATCTATACTCAAGAAGTGTCATGGTAATACGACAATGTTAGCCCCTCCTGCTTATATTGTTGATAATGATGTCGTCGTTCAGCCCAATTTGAGTTATAATGAGAGACCAACTCAGATCCTTGATTCAAGAGTGAAAGAGCTACGGCGCAAACAGATTCCACTGGTCAAAGTTCTGTGATAGAATCATAGTCATGAAGAGGCCACATGGGAGAAAGAAGATGATATGAGAGCTAAATACCCCGAGTTATTTGATAGCTAAATTTTGGGGAAAAATTTTTTATAAGGAGGGTAGAATGTAACAACCCGATCCTAATTTTTTGCTTAAAACGATGTAATTGTTTTGTTAAGAATAAAATGGGTTAATACATCGTTCAATGGATGTTATGTTGCAACGTATACCCTCGTAGGCGTTTAACTTGGGTAAAATTTAGAAGAAAATGTGAAAAATGATGAATTTATAGTCGTTGGGGATGATAGGGACGCCAATTTGCGTCCTCAAGTCACTGTACAGAGGCGTTGCGGACGACTGGATGCTGGACGCGGACGATACGGACGACAGATTTGGAGTCTGCATTGAATCTGTCCAATTTTGATTCACGCAGACGAAACCATACGGACGATGCAGAGGACCAAATGGCGTCCGAAACCAAAATTTGGATGGTACAGACGTATGTTTATGACGCCACTTGCTGTGTAATTTTGGACTTGCGGACGACAGTACGGCATCCGCAAGCATCCGAAAGACACCAGATCTGCGAAATTAGAAGAAACAAAAGTCAGAAAACAACGACAAATTTTGACGTTGTGTGAGTTAATACTCACACTTTTGGTGGGAAAGCGATGGTAGCAGCTCTGTTGCCCAACCTCGTCGCACATTTTGTCTCTCCTTGTCTCTGATGTAAGTTCTTCTCCCTTCTTCCCTATTTAACCTTCTCCCCTGCATAGTTCTTCTTGTTGGTGGTTGCATCCTGAGTTGTTTAGAGTGGAGCTGGTTCTTGGGGATACATTGCGTCAATTGAAGGGAAGGAATGGGTTGCGTCTTGGCCGTCTAAGCCCTACCCACAAGTATTGTAGTTGTGTCCTTGATTGTAATGGTTCCCTGTTTTGCTATTTTCCTGCAACTTATCTTATTGAAAATCAATGAAACGAAATGATTAAAGAATGTTCAATGATTTGCTTAGATGATAATTATGATGTTGAAGACGAAGATAATTATGATGGAAATTGAAGACAAGTTAAGTATTGATTACAGATTGTCTAGTTGAATCTCCGTGTGTTATTGTCATTCAAATCATGCACATATCCTTCTATTGCTTAGCCTGATCTCATAAGCATAGTTGGTTTAGTTAGTTTCTGAGTATGTTGTTATCATTTTCTAGTTTCGTCATACTTTTGTGAAGCATGTTTTATTGTTATATCTATGATTCAATTTAGAAGCAAGTTAAAAGAGTGTTTGATTTCTGCTGTTTAGTAACCATCACATAGTCATTCAACGTATGTTTCACATTGATAAAATGGATTTGAGTACTGCTGTATTTATGGTTCATTATTGTCATGACTCGAAGGGGGGCCGGACAGAAACGCCGAGCCAAACGACCCGATCTTCGTAAAAGACCTGATCGCCCAGCCCAAGGCTAGTTAAATTGTTGCTGAAGACTTGTATAAATACCCAGCCGTAGCCCACTTGTAATGGGTCACGGTCCATATAGTGATTACGAGAATTATAAATAATGCAGAAGTAATAAACCTTTAAGTCCAAATGATACTGTGCATACTATCCAAGAAAATCCAACAATCGAGTTTAGTATTTCTACAGTCATTCAAACTAAAGATTATACAATCATCCGAATATTTCTTAACGATCAATAAAAGTTTAACTAGATGAAATATATAAAATAAAATAAAGTCCCTACTCTGAATCTCACTCAAGTCTAATTAATCTTCTCTTTACCTGAAAAAAAATAAGTCGATTGGGGTGAGTGACTTGCTCAGTATGGAACTTATACTAAATGTAATGCACATGTAAAACTTGTTTTACTGTTTTTCTTGAAAACCATGAATTTAGATAAATATGCACGTTTTTCGAAAACATTACAAATTCATTTTCTCTTTTAGAAAATCTGGCCCCAAGGCCCTGACGAGATATTTAGAAAGCATGGCTGTATACATAGACAGCTATATGTTAAAAATACTCTCGTCGTGTTTTATATCAAAAATTGTAATCCGTGAAAATAGAGGAATACTCATGGAATCCCCCGAACAAACACACAGAAAGGCGGCAACCGTTTCCAGGCAACACCTCGTGAGCCTGGTGGAAAGAGAAGAGAAAAATGACGGTGGTCCGTAGACTCGACTCGTCACCCAGGTTGTCGTGCAAAATTCCGCTACGACACCCCCATAATATAAATAGATAAAAAATAATACCCTGATCAGGTTTAGGGATTTGCAACCCACGGAAGCATCATCACCTTCCCAATGTCTCCTATTTTCACACAGTGTGCAAACAAAAACATCTCCACGCAGCAGGAGATGTATCAAGGATGGCCTCCCAATACTCTGACGCCGAGACCGTTCAGAGTGCCAAGAGGATCTATCAATCCAATAACAGTATCTAGTATATCACACCATGAAATCAGATGCACGAAAGTAGACATGTAAAACCTTCGTACATACATAGTATAAAACGCTGACATTCTGTCGAACAGTCCCCGTCAGGTTTTTCATGTGTGGTATTCCACAAAATAGGGTTTTATATTGAAAACTATGCAATGCGATGCAAAACAACTCAATATAAAACCCCTACCTCGATGACGGCCTGCCTTACGTCCTAAGCAACCAATCACGCAAGAATCGTATCACACTCGCTGGAATCATCCAGGCCTGGCAAATGTACCAAACGCAAGAATTTATAAATTAATCCCAAAAAATAATGGAGGGACCTATACCAGAATGGGAGTTCAACCAATCCTATTTTAAAAATTCCAATAAAATTTTCAACTCTATCTAATAACACTCTTTAAACTTAAAATCCAACTTTAACCAATATAGAACTCAAGACAAAAATTTAATTCATACTCCTTGGATTACTTATCTTCAATTACAATTAAAATCCGTCATTCAAAATAACAACCCAATTTAGGATCACAGCAGTAATGAAACAATGCATTTATCTTTTACTCTTTGACTTCAACACTTCAATTATCCACCAACAAAACTAAGTATATTTGGAGGCTAATAACCAAACTCAAGGAATAGCAACATGGTAATATTCAAAGAGCTATTACCTAACCAGAATAATTTAGCAAAATCGAAAACAAAACAGACCATAAGTCCAACATAGCAATATTTACCCAAGACATAACATATATCCCTCATAGCTTTCATCACAATTAAATTAGGACATGAACATTTCTCTTCGAAATCATTTCATCAAAGTAACTAATATGCATGAGTCATTCAATCCAACATCGAATCAGTACCAAATTGGCATCCATTACGAAGCGAGAATTCAACTAAGTTTTTCACACTCAACAGACCAAAAATTCCACTGCACTACTTATCCAAAAATAGAAATCAAACAGAATATCAATCCCTATATCCATAGTTATTCATCCAAATTTTCCACAACCAAATTCAACATCAAATCTTGAAATCCATTATTGAACCCAAGCACAAAGGAAAGCTGCTCACCCAACAAAACAAAACAGAACTGAGGGTTCTGTTTTTGCCAGAATCGGATCCGGAGCTGCCATCGCCGGAGGTCGTCTCTCCAGAATCCTTTGATTCGTTCACTATAAACCCACAACATAGATCAACCAACGACATCACAGATCTAACTTAACATCAGAGTGAAAACTCGAATCGGAAACCTCACCCACTAAACAGATCGGAGTCCGTTCTTCACCGGAATCAGAAAACGATTCGACTTGGAGCTCCCATCATAGATTTGAGATCGCCACTCGCTGGAATTGGAAGGGCACGCTCGGGGTTGAGCAGTTCGGTCGCCGGCGTCGATCGGGATCGGGAGTTCGCCGGAAGAATCCGAGAAACATCAGTTTTGCTCTCGGCTGGCGTTGCCTGAGCTTAACGTCGAAGGTGGCATCGCTGCAGTGCTTCAAGTGGTCAAAAACTGCCGGAGAAGCTGCTTCGTCGTCGGCCAGACTCATTGCACCGTCTGGTAGCCGGAGTCGTTGCTGGTTCGTCGGTCGGAAGCCAATCCTCTCTCTCTCTCTCTCTGTCCCTCTCTCTCCCTCTCTGTCTCTCTCTCTTTCGGCTGTATACAGGAACCAGGAAGAAGAATGGGGAAGGGGGGAAGAGAAACCCTAATTCTCTTCCTCCCGATTTTTTATTTTTTTTTTGTTTTACAACTTAAACCATGTACTTTGCTACTCCAAAATATTTGGCAGGGTTTTTCCACCTCTTCTCAATCCCTTTTAATCTCTTTTCTCCATTTAACTTTACTTTTGTCTTCATTCTAAATTCTACAATTTAACCCACTTCATTTAATTTAAATCTCACTTATTTACTTAATGTCACACATACATCTTAATTATGCATACCACATTTTTAATCCTTCCGTACCCCACTTCCGACGTATCCTGAACGTCGCCAAACAACGATTATCAGCCCAATTTAATTCTCAAAATTTTATTTAGTTCAAAAAAATTCTAATATTACCGACTTTGACCAATTGACCAATTTGCGTACGTGGTCGCTACACGACAATTCAATCAACTTGTTCAAAGCTATGACTGATTTTCAATGCGAAAAATTTACACGTGGAATTTCCTATTAAAAATTTCACGGGTTTTACAATTATATACTTTTTGTTGTCTCTGCTATGATTTTTGTATAAAAGCATGTACCAAGTATGTTATTTCTGTTTTAATCAATGAGGAAGATGCTAGTTGTATACATTTCAGTTATCTTGTTTGTTTAGTTATTAACATGATTTGTTACATAATCAAGTAAAAGCATGTTTCGCCATATGGTTTTTCCTACTGTATGATTGAAGTAAGGATTTGTTCCTACTAAATAGTTGCTTAAGAGTATGCACAGCGATCATAATTTCTGATGTGTTAGTTGTTGCTTTCATGGAAGAAGCATGTTGTAGTTGTAGTAATTCTTCCTATTGTAATTTTTGTATAAAAGAGCATGTTTAGTCGAAAACGCATATTATTCGTATTATAATTCACTGCTATTATTTATGCAGTATGTCAAGCTTAGTGACTCACATTTCTTCCATGAGAAAACCTATTCTGTTTGAGATATGTAAGGATAGTTAATATTGTTTTAGTATGGTTGTTCGTTTCATTTCTTGTCTTGATATTACCTATCATATGTGCTTGGTTGATTAGGAAAAATGTTATATAGATCGAGTCCACGATAATAGAAACCAAGTAGGAGGGTAGCCTTCGAATTGTTACCCACATGCAATGAGTGAGGAAAAAGGCTATGAAAATGACTCTAAAGCCGGGTATATGCCAGAATAGAAAGAACCCTAAAGGCGGGTATATGCCGGGATAGAAAGAACCCTAAAGGGGGGTATATGCTGGAAAAAGAAAAAACCCTAAAGGCGGGTATATGCCGGAACAAGGGAGTTGAGGTAGATGGGTACTCCGGATCTAGTCTAGCTACTAGGATACACCCTCACCAAGTCGGGAAAGGGACTAGTATGCCCACAAGAGGTTAGATTCTGTATAGCTATGTCATCTCAAAGGAAAACCCTCAATCTCCGAGCTCGATGTACGAGTTTAAGGAACGAACAATGAAAACGAAAGTAATGAAAGAAGTTGAATTGGGTGACCCCCTTTTCAACAGGAATTAAAGAGAGATATGCATAATTGTTTTCCCCTATCCTTACTGAGCATATGCTCACGTCCTTACTTGTGGTGTAGGTAACGATAGAAATATACCAGCAATTAAGGAAGAGGTCATTCCAGTGGAGCCTGTGGTTGGTCCAACAATGACGCCAGCGGAGTAGTAGTAATATAGTATGGTACGACATGAAGAAATGAATGTTAAATTCAGTTTATGTTTTTATTTGAATAATTTGGCTATGTAATTTTGATAACTTTGGATTTGAACTTCAACTATGTTTTGAATGCCGTTTTCAGTAAAAGTAGTTTGCTCTTTATTTATGCTTTCGCAAAATTTTGATGAATAATTTCTTTTCAGAATGAAAAATGAAAGAATGATTTATTAACGATTCGGATTTGATGCACTCCGATAACGCCGTTAAAGATTTTAACTAAGCTTTTAAAATGGTTTAAGAAATCCGGGTCGTTACAGCTTTCGCCCAGTAAGGAAATGGAGTAATACAAATGCTGATCACTTTCTTTTAGTTTGTCTTGTAATGGGGGCCACCCAAATCAGTCTTTTCTTACGTGTTTTATTCATTACTCGCACATCGAGCTAGACATTTGGAGAATCCGTGGGGGGAGAGTAGATCATTGTCGGCTTCAGCCACATAGTGTAAACAGTCTCGCAATCCCGACAAGGGAAAGGTAATGTCTCTCTAATTCCTCTCTACCTGACGGATCCGTACTTACCCCCCCCATTCCCCAACTCCCTTTGTTCTTCTTCAACTTCTTTTTCCTCACTTAGGGCATATGGTTACCACCCCGAGGTGGCACCCCCTAATTGTTTCTATTAACGTGAATGCATGGTGACACTTCCAATCAATATCACACACATGGAAAGTAAATGACAATACTTTAGAGAAATTATAATCAACAATAAAGAAGTAGAATGCAACACGTAAGAGAATGAAGGCATATCTATGCATTTATGCAAATAAAAGGAAACACATGATATTCGGCAGTGAAACAGTCTCCTATAGAACATGTTGTCATAAGGTAAATGAAATGCCATTTACGTGTAACAATGATGTAAGAGTAAATCATACCGTTAACATCTAATAAAATGGATAATAGAGCATGCTTTTTTGCTAGAAAAATTAACGTCAACATATAACAAGGGAATGGAACTATTCATGCTCAATAAAATGACTAATAGAATATCCTTTTATATGAACAAAACAGTAGCAAGTAATTATCCAATTAAAACAGCGAAATATGCTTGCTAACCACTAATGTACAACGGTAAGGTATCACAATTATCAGCAGAGAAATATCGAGAACAGAACATAATTATACTTTCATTCAACTAATCAACGATAAATTATGAACATCTAAGCCTGTTTTTAATCAACTATACGACATAAAAATACGAACATCCAAGCAGGTTTTTAATCCAATATCACAGCAGCAAGTATAGGCTTATTAATGACGAAATCCACAACATGTATATATATGAACAGAACTACGAAAAATACTCAATCAACATAGAGAAAACCATGATTATTGACGACTATAAATCTGCGGTATTATTATTATTAACTTCGGATAACGAGAACATGCTTCTTGAATAGTAATAATGGCAACGAAGCAAATTAGAATAGCGATAACATGCTTCTCATACGGTGCTAATGACAGCAAGATTGAAGCTACTTAGCACAACGATAAAATACTTCTGATGCTGTAATAAAGACTTTGAGAACGAAACAACAAAATCATGCTTTTAATTTGATTATAAAATAGCAAAACATTGAATTGGAACAGCCAAACATGACTTTAAATCAACTAATATAGCAGCATATAATCACTGGTTAAGAGCAAATAGTAAGTGTTTCTAAATATTGGCAGCACATCTGAACTAAGGCAGCAAAACAACGAGGCAAGCATACTTAAATCTTTGACAGGGGCCATTAAATACGACAACAAGTAAAACATGAACATGTCATACAAAAACTTGATAGTGAACTAAGGAATATAACAGCAATAAGGAAAAACAGAACAAGCCTATTTCAGAATAGAATACTTTTGCAAGAAACACGCAAGAGGCGATATGAACTCCAGTTTCAGAAATAACAAACTAGTGATCTATCAAAATCCAAGTAGCAAGCATTATTCCATAAAGACATTAAGTTATGTAGAGAACTGAATAGTAAAAACGGTAATAAAACCAAGTATTCTCAAATAGTCATTCGTTCCTTTTGTTCTCACTCCTGCTTCACTCATTGTCCCATTCAATAGACTTAGCATAAAACACATTTTTAGAAGACATAAAGGAGCATAGAAACATGATTTGCTGCAAGATATATACAAGGTAACTATAGAGTAACTCAATCACTAGAGAAAAGAAGTAGAGGTAGTAAGACATATTGTAGGGGTTATCGGTAGGATGCATCTAACATATTTACGGAATATAAAAACTGAACAACACAACTCACACAAACTTTTATACTTGGGTGTAGGGCCTCCACCTAGCTGAGACAACCCATTCCTTACCTTTGTAGGCAAGTCTTCACACGGCAGCAGCTCCCCCATTTCCTCAACATTGCAATTTGGCCCAGTTTAAAATTAGAAGAAAGGAGGTCGGAACTTTACTTTAACCCCTAGCCATTTGCGAAGGACAGTCGAGAGACAAAGAGAGAGAGGAAATGGGAAGGAGATTGGGGCGAACGGGAGATCACGGACAACGACACGTGAACGACGAACCGCGGGGCTCAGCTCGAGTGTGCAGCTGGCAGCGCTCAATTTATGGCGTGTTGATGCAAGCTTGGACGTCGGGTTATGCGGGCTAGATCGACGGAGCTCTAGGTTGAGGCATGTTGCATTTGATCAATGTTCGTTGGTTTTGGCTGATTAACGATGTTTGGCAGCAATGAAACAAAAATGACAAAGGGGGCCTACGATCGACGTGAAGGAATGGCTGGAAAGGGGGCTTCGGTTCACAGGATAGCTGCTGGTTAAGTTTGCTCACGATTAGACCCAGCCGGTCTGTTGGTTCCTGCCTATGCAAGACAACAGCTTGCAGCTCAAGTTGTGGCTGAAGAATCTGCACCATCACTTAAATCATGGGATAAGTTATGCATTTCAAACTGCCGTCCGTATAAAGTGGGATATAGTGTGTGTGTGTGTGTGCTCTGTTGATTTCTCCCTTCGGTGAGCTGCGAGTTGGATAGATGATGAGTGACAGGGAGTGTGGAAGAACTAGAGATGGACTGATGGCCAAAAGGATGATGCTGGCGAGGGGTTGAGCAGGCTATGGTGCTCTGGTGTCCTCCTTGGGTCTTCGGATGTTCTTCACAGTAAGGTGGAATCTTTGTTGTTTGTTTTGAATAATGTGTGTGTATACCATGTTTATTTTTCTGTGTCCGTAAGGTTGTGCAAATTCAGATATTGTCAATATTCAAGGTATGGAAGGTGTTTGGTTTGCCTGGACATTAGACTCTGCATCACATGGTACAGAATTGAATGATTGTATTATGTTTTCATAACCGTGTGAAAGTTTGATGAAAATGATCTGGCTTGGCATTGTTGAGGAATTGATGTTTTGCCAATAAGCATTTTTTTAATTTGAAACTGTTGTTCTGGCTCTGTCTACATTTTGGTAACTATCAGAGGATACTATGAGAGGTTATGCTTGGTTAATGTGTTTTATTCTTCAATTTGGTCATTGTCGATAAACTCTATTGGGTTTATAAATCATTGGATTAAGCTGTTTTGTACTCCTTGTAATATCTTGTGGATGATTATTCTGGATGAGTATTCTTTATTAGTAGTAATAATCTTTGGTGAAGTATGAATTTATTGGTTGGATCCTTGCCGTATGAATAATCAGTTAATGCCTCATGGGATCTAATTTTCTCCTGTTGTGATTGGTTGGTACTGTTGTTAAATTTCTATAGGTTATTATTAATTGAACTAATTTCTTAAGTCGGATTTGTGTTTCAGGTTGGTATACTCTCTTAGTTGTGCTCTGTTCATGATAAGGAATTTGTTAAGGAATGATGTTGAGATAAATGGAGAATTTTGTAAAGTCGGATTTGCTATTGTTGTAGTTATCATCTGAAATGTGAAAAAGGAATTATAAACCTTTTATGTTGGAAGATGACTAGTGTAGAAGTGTTAAGTGTTATGTTGTTGGAAATTGAATGTTGAAAGTTGATAAGAATAAAAGTGTTAATTGCTTGGATATAAAGTTGTTAAGTTGCAGCCTTAGTTTAGTGTTGAGCTATTAATTGGTCTAAGACATGTAAGTAATTGGAAATGGATATGGAGATTAATAATTAAGCTAAGTTTGGAAGATTTTATTATGTAACTAGGAGTTAGAATAGAAAAGGCGTTAAGATTGTAGATTAAATGAGTTTATTAATGATTAGATATTTCTAAATTGTGAAGGTACTAAGAAGAAGAAAGATAACGATTAAGTGTGAATGACTTAAGTTGAGGTAAGTGATATACATGTGTTTTTGGTCTTTGGACCCTATATCGCAAGAATAGGATATGCACGTTTCGTTGTTAACAGTTTTTATAAGTATGTTTCGTTGTTTACATCTTTATTAATAGATTATTGAGCACTTCCAGAGTATGTAATAGCACGTTTCTATGTTCACAGTTTTAATATCATGTTTCGTTGCTTACAGTTATTATTCGCACGTTTCGTTGTTCACTACTTTTATAGCACGTTTCGATGTTTATTTATCCTTTCAGAAATTGCATGCATTCACGAACCTCAAACAAAACATATACAAATAACGGACGAATCATAATCCATCACAAGTAATAAAGTGAACGACGAAACAAATAACGAACGAATAAACAAATCACGAACCAAGAAAATGATAACGAAAGAATAATAAGTGATAATAAAGTAAAGAAAAGAGAATGGCAATGATATGATGTGAGGCCATTTAAGTCCTTTGTGGACACGGTCGCTAGCGAGCTTTCGGATTACGCCATCGTCGCTATCAAGCTTTTGGATGATGCCATTGCTGCTCGTATCTGTTGCAAGGTCCCTAAATTATGCCAAGACAAATGGCCAATGATTAGCAGACTTTCAGATTATGCCATCGTTGCTATATCAGAGGTCAATGATGAAAAGAAAGACCAATGAAAGATAATAATTGAGACACAACAGACAAAAGATAAGGAGAAAAAGACGAAAATAATGATTTAAACGCAAATGATAAAAAGATAAGAAGAAAACGACAAAAACAATGATCAAAACGTAAAAGATAAAAAGATAATGAAAAAGAGGATAACTAAAACTGCATGTAGTATTATAGCATGATAGGTATTATCACTTACTGAGCTTTAGGCTCGTAGGTTACTACTTGCGATGTAGGTACGTACAAGTACGAGAGAACATTGACGATCAGATGTAGGAGCAGCTGATGAAGGATTTGGACGGACGAGACTTGCGACTGGTTAGGCTAATTAATGTAAAGGGTAACTGATAAGAGCAATTGTAAAATATAAAGTAACGATTTAATTAACTATCTGTACATGAACTATTTTACGCTTCCACTACGTTTTTAAATATAGTAAATGCATTATTTACGCTTCCACTATGTTTTCAAAGAAAAAGTAATTTACGCTTCCGCTAGATTTTATAACTATAGTTTTCTACAGAATCATCACGATTTTTAATAATGAGTTAAAGTAAAGTAAAAGAATTTTAACGGTCCGGTTATAAGAAGCGCACTTTGATTTCACATTGAAAAGGTTTTGAATAAAGATTTCAGTGGCTTTAAGATAATTTTAAATTTCATGCATTTGTAAAAGGTGATGAAAAATCTGGTCATTATAATTGGTATCAGAGAAAATTTATTTTTTCTCTAATGCATGTTAAAACTTAACTGTGTGTTAAATTGCTCTGATACAGTCAACGGTATATTCGGAAAAAAAACTACTTATTCTGTAAATGCCTACCAGCACGATCATCGACGTGGAAATACTCTATCAACTGCAAGTAAGTTACTAAATTTAATTTTTCCTTACGTATAATTATTTTTATTTTGCGACAAAAGGTATCATGGTTAGAGGACGTCGAAAGGTTGGGCAAGATGGAGGTACGAGTGGTGCGGATGACACGATCACTCGGTTGACTATGTTAGTGGAACAACAATCGCGTCAATTGGATCGAAAGTCTCAAAATTTGGAGAAGTTGATGGAAGTGATTGCGTGTGGAAATGAACGAGTTGTAGAACAACTTGTGGCTGAGTAGCCGGATGTAAGTTGGGAGAAGCTTCAGTAGTTATGACCACCTCAATTTGATGGGAATATTACTGATCCTGATAGTGTCGAGGAATGGATGTGGACCGTGGAAGACATGTTGGCTTATGCTAAGATCAAGGAAGAGGAAAAGGTATCATCTGTCACATTTATGTTGGTCAAAGACGCAAGATTTTGGTGGGACTCGGTCAAGATAGCCAAAGATGTGACTGCATTGACTTGGGCAGATTTCAAGAAAATATTCTATGGGAAATATTTCAAAGAACAACAATGACAAAGAAGTTTGTAGAATTTGTTCAGCTACAGTAGGAAGGATCAGTTTCAGAGTATGTGCGCAAGTTCGAGGCGTTGTCACGGTTTGCCCTGCACATAGTCAGCAGTAATGAACACAAGGTACACCACTTTATACAAGGACTTAAGACGAAGATTCAAGAATGTGTGGTTGGAGCAGGAACGAAAGATGTAGCTTACTTTGAGATCGTATTAAGAGCTCTTGACCTTGGAGAAGTAAAGAATCAAATCTTAAAACGAAATAAGTTTGTGGTAAAGTTTCAGCTGTATTCACAAGAAGAAGGGTGCACGTCCAAGGGAATAAAGCGGCCCTTTGAAGAATAAGGAAACCAACGGGAGATTCAGTGCCCAAGGTGCAAGCGAAATCATGAAGGAGAATGCTTGGTTAAAGCACGTTAGTGCTTTAAATGTGGGGGGACTGATCACTTTGCCAGAAATTGTCTGAGGATGTAAATGATGAAAGAATGATGTACTCCTTTATTATAATATTT
Organism: Begonia loranthoides; assembly: GCA_022433065.1. NCBI lineage: Eukaryota > Viridiplantae > Streptophyta > Magnoliopsida > Cucurbitales > Begoniaceae > Begonia > Begonia loranthoides. The sequence continues at coordinate 15,968,106 of CM039485.1, forward strand.
TAATTTGGTTAGTAATAAGTGTAGTGAATGTAAAAACGTAATGCAAATTAGCTAGTATTGTATTTGAATGACAGTAGTTGTTATGAGCATGGTGTTCCTTTAAATACATTGTTTAATGGATGTGATAAAGGGATGGATCGTTCTAGGACTGGTCGAAAGGACCCGAAAGTTTAGTGGAACTCACTCAGATATAGACCCAGAAACGGTAACAGATACGGGAACAGAAACAAAAATGGAAACGGATACCTAAACGGTATGAGCACAGAAACCGAAATAGAAACGGGAACAAAGCAGAAACAGAGACAGAGATGGAAATGAGTTTCTAGAAATAGAAACAGATACAGATACGGAAACAAAAACAGGAACAAAAATGGGAATGGGAACGGATACGGAAACATGTACGATCATAGATATCGAAATAGATAACGAAATAGAAATATAAATGGAAATAGAAACGAGGGTCTAATGAGTGATGTTGGGGCTTGCTCTCAGGAATATCCAAATGATCTTTCAGATGATCTTTGGAGAATAAGATAAATGTAAGATAGGACATAGAAGTATTGGATTTCTAGTGTCTTAGGTTTTGTTCATATGTGACTTGGTAATGTATTCATTTGGGAAATGAATCCAAATTTGTTTTGGTTGCATTTAAATTACTGCGAAATCATTGGAATGTTTCTTTACTTAACTCATACTTAGGATTGGAGCAAAGAGAATCATCTTGGAAGGTACCTTGATGATTCAACGTAGTAAATTGAGTGGTCATTTGGTTGAGAACAATCTGGTTTTAGTTTGAAAAACTAATGGATAATGGTTTCTAAGGATTTAAAGGTTTCAATGATGACTCAAGCCATCGCGTTTCGAAGAAGACATTTAGGACCAACAAGCTTTGAAGGATGTAATTGGACAAAAAGTTATTTATGTACAATCGGTTATAAGAATTTTGTGTATACTAAGGGCAAGAATAAGATAATGTTATGAGGAAGTTACGATTGGTGAATATCTTTTGGAATTGAGGTTGAATTATAAAGTATAGAGTTTAGAAATTTTGATATCCTTAGCTGCTGGATAGCTAAACTAGAGAAAAGAAAATAGATGAGTTTTCTCTATAATGGAATGCCCACAAGGAATTTAGAAAATCTGCTTATGTGACACATTAACTCTTAGAGGAAAGGTGAAAATGCTAGATCTTTATGAGATAAGTGGTGAATTGGGTAAGGAGTTAACCATTGGGTGATATGAATCTAGCTTAAGGACTAAGCAAATAATTGCATCAAAGGTGTCTTCTTATGAGGATTATGCAATTATGATGATTTTTTGGTGCAATTAAGATGGATAAATTACGGTGATTAGTAATATTATTGGATTAAGGGAAAGAAATCCTTTGGATAGTAAGTGAAAGAGATGTTACGCTAGGCAAATTTCGAGAACGAAATTTATATAAGGAAGGAGGAATGTAATACCCCAACTTTTTATTTCAGAATTTGATAAGGATAATTGAGAAGACATTAGAGATTTTTGGATTATTGCATAATTATCGGGGTATTACTAAGGACGTAGCCGTTATGTTATAATTTAAGAGAATTTATTAGAGGTTTAATTGATGAAAATTAATTTAGGAAAGAGAATTGAGAAATTTAAATTGGACCTCTAATAATCATCAAACGATATTTGGAATAAATCGGGAATTGAAGTTGGGTTGAGAATAATTTAATTAAATGAAGGATTTAATTAAATTATTAAAGAAGAATTTAATTGGGTAAAAAGATAATTTATATTAAAAGTAATTTGAATGAATTAATTGAGGAATTGGAAATAAAGGAAATTAGAAGGGAGGTTTGATGGAGTGAACCGGTTCAATTGATTCACTGGTCTGGTTTAGGCTAAATTTGGTCCGGTTTAAAATTAGAAGAAAGGAGGGGGCGAATTTTACTTTAACCCCTGGCCATTTGCGAAGGACAATCGAGAGAGAAAGAGAGAGAGGAATTAGGAAGGAGATTGGGGCATCGGGAGATCACGGACGACGACGCGGAACGACAAACCGTGGGGCTCAGCTCGAGTGTGCAGCTGGCAGCGCTCAATTTATGGTGTGTTGATGTGAGCTTGGGCGTCGGGTTTTGCGGGCTATATCGACAGAGCTCTAGGTCGAGGCATGTTGCATTTGATCAATGTTCGTTGGTTTTGGCTGATTGATGACGTCTGGCAGCAATGAAATGACAATGGCGAAGGGTGGCTACGATCGACGTGAAGGAACGACTGGAAAGCGGGCTTCGGTTCACGGGGCAGCTGCTGGTTCAGTTTGCTCACGATTAGACCTAGCTGGTTCGTTGGTTCCTGCTTGTGAAGGACAACAGCTTGCAACTCAAGTTGTGGCTGAAGAATTTGCACCATCGCTTAAATTGTGGGATAAGTTATGCATTTCAAATTGCCGTCTGTATAAAGTGTGATATAGTGTGTGTGTGTTTTCTGTTGATTTCTCCCTTCAGTGAGCTACGAGTTGGACAGATGATGAGTGACAGGGAGTGTGGAAGAACTAGAGATGGACTGATGGCCAAAAGGATGATGGTGGCGAGTGGTTGAGCAGGCTATTGTGCTCTTGTGTCCTCCTTGGGTCTTTGGATGTTCTTCACGGTAAGGTGGAATCTTTGTTGTTTGTTTTGGATAATGTGTGTGTATACCATGTTTATTGTTCTGTGCCCATAAGGTTGTGCAAATTCTGATATTGTCAATATTCAAGGTATGGAATGTGTTTGGTTTGCCTGGACATTAGACTCTGCATCACATGGTATAGAATTGAATGATTGTATTATGTTTTTATCACCGTGTGAAAGTTTGATGAAAATAATCTGGCTTGGCATTGTTGAGGAATTGATGTTTTGCCAATAAGAATTTTTTTAATTTGAAACTGTTGCTCTGGCTCTGTCTACATTTTGGTAACTGTCAGAGGATACTATGAGAGGTTATGCTTGGTTAATGTGTTTTATTCTTCAATTTGGGCATTGTCGATAAACTTTGTTGGGTTGATAAATCATTGGATTAAGTTGTTTTGTACTCCTTGTAATGTCTTGTGGATGATTATTCTGGATGAGTATTCTTTGTTAGTACTAATAATCTTTGGTGAAGCATGAATTTATTGGTTTGAGCTTTGCCGTATGAATGATCAATTAATGCCTGTTGGGATCAAATTGTCTGCTGTTGTGATTGGTTGGTTCTGTTGTTAAATTTCTATAGGTTATTATTAAGTTGGATTTATGTTTCAGGTTGGTATACTCTCTTAGTTGTGCTATGTTCATGATAAAGAATTTGTTAGGGAATGATGTTGTGATAAATGGAGAATTTTGTTTAGTCAGATTTGCTGTTGTTGTAGTTATCATCTGAAATGTGAAAAATGAATTATAAACTTGTTATGTTGGAAGATGACCAGTGTAGAAGTGTTAAGTGTTATGTTGTTGGAAATTTAATGTTGAAAGTTCATAAGTATAAAAGTGTTAATTGCTTTGATATAAAGTTGTTAAGTTGTAGCCTTGGTTTTGTGTTGAGCTATGAATTGGTCTAAGGCATGTAAATAATTGGAAATGGATGTGGAGATTAATAACTAAGCTAAAGTTTGGAAGATTTTATTATGTAACTAGGAGTTAAAATAGAAAAGGCATTAAGATTGTAGATTAAATGATTTTATTAATGGTTAGATATTTCTAAATTGTGAAGGTACTAAGAAGAAGAAAGATAATGATTAAGTGTGAATGCATTAAGCTGAGGTAAGTGATATGCATTTGGTCTTCGGACCCTACATCACTAGAATAGGATATGCATGTTTTGTTGTTTATAGTTTTTAACAGTATGTTTCGTTGTTTATAGCTTTATTAGTTGACTACTGAGCATGTCTAGAGTATGTAAAAGCACGTTTCGATGTTTATAGTTTTAATAGCATGTTTCGTTGCTTACAGTTATTATTTCCATGTTTCGTTGTTTACTGCTTTTAAAGCACGTTTTGATGTTTATTTATGCTTTCAGAAATTGCATACATTCACAAACATCAATCGAAACAGATACAAATAACTGACGAATCATAAGCCATAAAAAGTAATGAAGTGAACGACGAAACAAATAGCGAACAAAGAAACAAATCACGAACTAAGAAATGATAACGAACAAATAATAAGTGAAAATAAAGTAAAGAAAAGAGGAATGACAATGATATGATGTCAGGCCGTTTAAGTCCTCTGTGGGCACGGTCGCTAGCGAGCTTTTGAATTATGTCCTCGTTGCTAGCAAGCTTTCGGATTATGTCATTGCTGCTCGTATCTGTTGCAAGGTCCCTAGATTATGTCGAGACAAATGGCCAATGATTAGTTGGCTTTTGCACTATGTCATCGCTGTTATATCAGAGGTCAATGATGAAAAGAACGACCAATGAAAGATAATAATTAAGACGCAACAGGCAAAAGATAAGGAGAAAAAGACAAAAACGATGATTTAAACGCAAATGATAAAAAGATAAGAATAAAACGACGAAAACGATGATTACAACGTAAAAGATAAGAAGATAATGTGACAACCCTTCTATTTAATTTGTAGGGGAAAACGAGTTAAAATTTGAAACTTTACTTTCATTAAAACCTTCATTTAAATCGCTTTCGATCAGAGTGCCCTTTTTAAATCCTGATCGTCACTACATTTTCTCGAACTCATTTAAATCATAAGAAATTAAATCCTTGTTTTATTTTGGAAAGTCTAGCGAAAACGGATTTGGAAACCATGTAATTAAAACATAATTTAAGACGAAGATCTAAATCAACATTCTTTAAATTTAGGGTTAATTTGTCATAGGTTCAAAACATACAAGCTAAGGCCATAGTCAATATCTTTACAAAACATGTTTATGATTTAACCCTTACAAAATGTTCTTCTTCTTTCTAGCCATTAGTCTACTTCAGCCTAGTCTCTGCCGGATAATCCGCAAGCTCCATGTGGAGGGCCTCCTCTTCTGCTCTTGGTATCACCATTTCATTACTTACACCACAAGTAAGGACATGAGCAAATGACCCTTTCAAGGGAATGACGTTTTATGCTTATACTATGTCTCTCTTTTAGTCTGTTATGGAATGGGGGCCACCCATCCCAAGCTTTTATTTCATTCATTCGTTCATCTCTTCTAACTTGTACATGGAGCTAGAACTGGGAGGTTTTTCTCATGCAATGGCGTAGCAGATCTAGCCTTTTCTCTTTTCTTCTAAGTAAACTAGAACTGCCGTACCCTACGAGGGAAGGGCTACGCCTAGTTTACAGCCTATACCCGCTACCCACCCACTCCCAATTCCCTTTTCTACTTTTCTACTTCTTCTTCTTATTTTCTTATTATTCTCCCTTACCAATGCATGTGAGTACTGCCCCAAGGTGGCACTCCCTATTTGTTTCTATTAGCATATACATGAAGACACTTTAAATAAAACATTCAAAGAAGTAAACAATGAAAATTTAAGGAAAATATCCACATAATAAGTAAACGGCAGATTTCACACAATTAGAATATCATGTTCGAAAGGAAACTAAATCAACAACTAGCATGCTTGACAAAATTGACACAATTTAACGTGCTTGACAATGTAATAACTAAAACAACGAACGTGTTTAGGGATATCGAACACAAAAAGTGAACAGGTTTATTTACAAAAGTTTAGCATGCTTACCAATTAAATCGGAAGCTTGAAGATTTACAAGTGATAAATTAACATGCTTACACTCTAGTTAAGTAACAACATTCAAGAAAACAACAACAACAGCAACTCCAATAAATATTCATGCATTAGGTTATTTACAGTAGAGTCACATGCTTTGTAAGAGAACAATAATGACAACCTAATAACGTGTACAAGCTAAAAATAATGACAGCAACGATAATCAACATCAAGAACCATTTATAGCACTTATTTTACAATTATGATTTTTCATTCGTTGAATTACAACAATCCTAATAGTAACAGCGGTTTATCATGCATTAAGGACATATCACACAACAGCAATTTAAAGAAAGGAACTTACAGGTTATCACGAATTTAATTAAGTTAACTGATGCAGAGCATATAATCCAACAAGTTTTACAGGAGGTATGTAAAAGAAAGCAGAAATTTAAACATATGCAGAAATTTCATTTATCCTTAGCATTCAACATAACCTCTTCACGACTTCCTTACGACTTCCTTAATTCATTTGTACATAGAGACTTGCATTTTAATCCTAATATTTGGAGGATAGCAGCAATGACAATATAACAGTGGATCAAAAACAACGAATTACATGTTTACAGGTTCCTTTGTTATTTTACAGCAACACAATGTGGCGAAGAATATCATGTTTTTTAGTTATCATTTGTTATTATTACGACATGTTTTCAACAGCAATTATTTACAGTAGCAACAACCTAATATGCTAACAAAACTTAACCTTAGCAAGTAAACTACAACAAATAAACTGCAATAAGTAATAATGGAGTAACAAAAAAACATCACAGCAAAGCACAACAATGTATAGGGTGCAGTAGCCAGGAAAGATACTCACAACACAGAAAATATACTGACTTTTAGTTCAATTTATCTTTACTTAGCATTCGTCCATCCATATCTCATAATTTCCATTAATCATCCTTTAGTTCCTTCATTTAGTAAATATGAAATGTAACTACAGAAAATTAAAGGCTTAACACTAATTAGAGAAAATAACAAAACTATAGTAAGCAACAAGTGTAGAGAATACATCAGAATAAAACCAACACAATCAACAATTCATGCAATATACTTGTTGGTGGGGCCTCCTCTGGCTAAGACTACCCATTCTCTTACCTAGTTGAGAAATACTAACAGGGACAACTGAATACTCCACTGCTCACCATACCACAAACAAGAACCGAGAAGAAGAAGAAGCTGGACGAAGGAGAGGAAAGCAGAAGAATACAGGGAGCTGAACTCCACTAGAAGAATGAGCTGAAGATAAAGGGAGTCTCACTTAGGCAATCATCACCTAGGAGAGGAGGGGAAGAATGATGGTTGGACTACCCGTAGCTGGAGGACACAATCTCGCTGTCTGGGGTGTTTTTCTGCACTGGAGATCGAGTCTTAATGGGCTACACGACAAGTTTTCGATTTTAAATCCCTAAAATCTCGCTATCCTGCGATCTTTTGGACGAGGGCAGACGACTTGGTCTCGTCCGTATGTGGTCCGTAAGGCTAAATCTCACAGGCCAAATTCTGGCTTTAGACGAGAAATGTCGTCCCCAGCTGTTCTGTACCATCCAAAATAAAACGTTTGGATGCTATTTGGCTTCCGCATGTGTCGTCCAAATATGTCCATAAATTGGACAGATTCAAATCGGATGACATTTCTTGCGTCCGCCTTGTCCGCATAGTCATCCGAAAGTGTCCATAAATTGCACAGAGTCAAATCGGATTAGGTCCATTCTCGTCCGCAGGCGTCCTAACGCATCTGAAAGTCCCCATACTTGGACAGATTTGATGCGGACGCCATCTTCCTCATCCGTATTGTCCGTAAGCTCATCAGAAAGTCCACGTCATGCAGAAATTAGGACACCTCATCTCATCCCCGGAGTTGTCCCAAAATTCGTGTGTTGCAGATGACAAGCAGCGTCCGCAGAGTCGTCCCCAGACGTCTAAAAGTTCCTGGACAGCCTTTCCTTGCATTTTTTCCCACTTAACTCCAATCCCCCACTATTTTTCCCATGAGGAGATGTCATAATTTAACACAAAATAATATGCCATGTAATATAATTATTACTAAAGGTTCGATTACATAACGTACACGGGAAAATTAGGATTGGGGTGTTACAGATAATGAAAAAGACGATACCTAAAACTACATGCAGTATTATACATGATAGGCATTATCACTTACTGAGCCTTAGGCTCATAGGTTACTACTTGTGATGTCGGTACGTACAAGTACGAGAGAACATTGACGAACAGATGTAGGAGCAGCAGATGAAGGATTTGCATGGATGAGACTGGCGACTGGTTAGGCTAATTAATGTAAAGGGTAACTAAGAAGTGCAATTGTAAAATATAAAGTAACGATTTAATTAAGTATCTGTACATGAAGTATTTTACGCTTCCGCTACATTTTCAAATGCTTTAATGCATTCATTATTTACGCTTCCACTACGTTTTCAAAGAAAAAATAATTTACACTTCTGCTAGATTTTATAACTATAGTTTTCTATAAAATCATCACAATTTTTAATAACAAGTCAAAGTAAAGTAAAAGGATTTTAATGGTCAGGTATAAGAAGCGCACTTTGATTTCACATTAAAAAGGTTTTGGATAAAGATTTCAGTTGCTTTAAGAAAATTTTAAATTTCACGTGTTTTTAAAAGGTGATGAAAAACTGGATCGTTACAAACTATCTTCTAATTCTATCATATTATAACATTACACTAAAAAATATTTATTATCGTTGTAATTGCTAAAATTAAAAAATATATATAATATATTTATATAAAACAATTTTATTTATGTATGTTGGGCTCGTTAAGCTCGTTATGCCAGCTCGGCTCGGCTTTTTAGGCTCATGGCTCCCGAGCCGGCTCAGTTTGAAAGTGTTTTTAGAGTCAGCTCATTAGGCTCACTAGACTCAGTGAACCGGGCCTTCACAGGCTCAGCTCGGCTCAGCCGGCTAGTTTAACATCTCTAGTTGGACTGATGAAATAATCTTGATAATGCAATTACTGAGTTTTATTATTTCTAAACATTGGTTCGTGGGAAAAAGTTGTGCTAATGGCTGATTTTGTGGCATGTAAATTGTGGATCCTTGGTCGATTGGATGGTTGTCCGAGACTTGCTGTCCACAATGAGGAACGAGATCGTTCGAGAAAGGGATGAAGACATTCGTGAATTGGCCGTGAGTTGGGCAGTGACTTTTCACTCAGTGGGTTGCTCAGCCAAAGAGCTTTGGGCTGTAGTTCGGACCTGCGATCTGGGCTTGCTGTCCGGGCCTAAGGCCTACACCAAATGGATTGCAAACCAAATCTGTTTGGGGTCTATTATAGGTTTGTTTTGGACCAGGATTTTAGATATTCTTTTAGCTAATTAAATTGAATTATTTTGATCAAGAAATTTAATGATTTATTTTGGATAGTTACCCAATTATTAAATTAAAAATTCATGGACTGTTGGATTTGAACTATTTGGATTTTGGGCTTTATTCAGTGTAGACCACCTCGAGGTAGAGATTTGTTTTTATGCATTGCATTGCATAAATTTTATGAAATAAATATATTGAGACGTGACTCATATAAAGAATGGCGTGTCCATTTTATGGTGTCAGGTTTATATATTATATTTAATTTTCACTGTATATGTTTTATTTAAAACATGCATATAAATATTTCAGGATAAACTTAGTAGTGTGAACCAAGTTCGATTGACCCAATTTGGGGTCTATTTTACTTTATGCACATTCGATCGTGGGAGTATGTGTTTGTTTGTTGTTAACTAAAGTAATGAGCCATCTGTATGTATAATACCCCGAATATCGGATTATCATAAGCTTAGGACGATCCAGTTATTATTGGTGACTAATTAGAGTTAAGTTGAGTGATTATAATTATTTATTAGAATAATTGTTGGATTAGTTAAAGAAGTTATTAGGTTGGTAAGGGAGGTGTTAAGTGGCAGAATTCACACTGGCGTTTTGAAAGAATGGCAACGGCTAAGATGAAGGCGAAATGCTGTGGGACCGGAACGATCAACCAGGAAGATTTGATGGTGGTCGATCATATGATCGACCAGCCTCAAGGTAAAATGCCAGAAATGGTTTTCTTACGTTGCTCTGGTCGATCATGGGGGAAAGAGTCTGATCAACCGCCTCCACTGAATTCTGAAGTTATGTTGTTTTTAAGCAATGTTCTAGCTGAGCGTTGGGAGGAGCTTTTCCCGATATGATATTTTATGTGATTTCTCCATGCGTCCCCCTTTACAAATGGCATTATATACAAAGGGTTAGGTGAGATTTTGGGGATATATGAAGCATATGGTGGAAGCCTTATGGAGAGAAATAAAGAGAAAAAGAAGCAGAGAGGGAGAGAAGTGTTCTAATTTTCACAGAGAGCAGAGTACGAGAGGAGAAAGAGAATGGGAGTTCTATGGTGAAAGGAAAGAGCTTATGTGAGAAATAGAGAAGTGAATATGGTTTAATTTCCAATTGTCTTGGAATAGAATTGCAAGGTATATGTATGCTATCGAAATATAAGTCTGAGAATTTGGATGGTTGAATAATTATTGATGATTACATATTTAAAGATTTTGAAGGTATTATGAAGGATACTGTTAAGTGCTAAACTCGTTGAAGACGTCAGGTAAGTGATATTGCTTGTGCTTTGCCCTTTGGGCCTATATCGCAAGAGTTAGGACTTGTTTGATGTCTGCATTTGCTAGATTAAATTTAGTTGTTGATTATGCTATTGCTCAAGGATTAAAGTTATTGATGATGCTATTGTTCAAGGGTGTCTTATTGTGTGCTTGCATGTTGTTTTCATGATGTGTTTATTAGATTTTAAGTTCTTTAAGTTATGTAGTTTGATACTGAGCATGCATTGAGGATTACATTAAGGATACAGATTTGTATGTATTCATACGCATTCATGCATCATGATTTTTTAAAAAGCTACGAACATGATTTAAAGCATATGTTTTGAAAAGGAAACAGAAACAGAAATTAAATATGAATAAATGTAAATAGGTGTGATGAGATATGGGTTCTTGAGTTGCCCGCCTGGGTGGGTGCCATGGGATCGCCGCCTGAGGTGTATGCCATGTGATGGCCGCCCTAGGTGTGTGCCACGATTGGCCGCCTTGTGCATAAACTACTCTACCTTTTCAAGTTTTGACATCTCTAACGTCTAGATGGGTAAGTAAAACTAAAGTCAAGTAAATGATCAAATATAAAGTAAAGTCAAATGAATAATCAAGTAAAGTCTAGAAAAGAATCTAGTAAAGATAAGTAAATGGTAAAGTCAAGTCAAGACAATGGTAAAGGAAAAACAAAAACAGAAAACTGCATAGGCATTTTAAAAGTTGCATAGCATGTGCATTGTTATTTTATATTGCTTACTTAGCGTTAGACTCATTGTTAAGTCTTGTGATGTAGGTACATGCTAGATCAGGATATGGAGCAGTTAATGAAGGATTTGCACGCGTAAACCTTGTGGCTGGCTAGGCTAAAAGATTAAAGGAAAAAGGAAAATGAAAAAAAGTTTTTTTAACAAGCTTTGTAAAGGTTTAGTATTGTATTCTCAAATGTTTTGTTTTATTATAAAGTCTCTTGTTGTGTTTTATAAAAGATTTTTAAGAAAAGAATTTTAGTTATTGTCTTTAAAGGATTTTATAAATTAAATTCTTTCGTTAGGAAAATTTTTTAATTTTAAGCGATTTTCAAAGATAAATGTTTTTTCAAAATTACACATTTTAAATGTAAGGAAAATCGGGTCGTTACAGTATATGTCGTGTCCATAGGCTCAAAGCGCTAAACCTGATCAGGGTATTTTATGTGGCTTTCACGATCGTTGAACATCGTTTTTTATTTTATGATATGCCTATGACATAGTTTGCCCGGAGTCTTTGAGTGACTCTATTTTCCTTGGGATTTTTACTTAGTATAAAAAGATCCTATTTTAATTACGTACCATATATTTTTTGGTTGTTTTAAACATGTGTCCTTTTATGCAAATATTTCTAAAATGAATTTATAAAACACGAGTTTTAAATTCATGCATGCTTAAATATTATTTCAAATAAATCATTGTTAATTTTAAATCTGATCTCTATTGAGTTTAGTCAACTCAGCCCAATGATGCTTTTTCAGAATTTATCAGCAAGACTTCTCGTTGCCGAATCAAGATTAAATTTGCCAATTTATATTATTTTAATAATTTTAGCTTAAGAGACTTTTTATGAGGTAAACTTTATTTTAATAAGTTGTAATCTTTATTTTACTTTTCTACACAATGAATTTATTTGGGATTATATTACTTTGTCATATGATATCACTTGTTGAATTAGTTAAACCCATGTTTATTGGGTCATTGCTTGTAATTAAACATTTTAAAATTTATGCTACTAATTAATAAATTTAAAGTGAAAAAGGGTTAAACAATTTGGTTCTTTCGGACAGGGTCGTTCCCTGTTCTGTCTCGGGTGCCTTATTGGTCGTGACAGATACAATAGTACTATATGATTTTCAAGATTGAAGAAATGATTAGCATGACTTAAAAATTAGTAGTATGCACAATAAGTTTGTTTCATACAAATTTCCTACTAATGTACCAATCAGAGTAGATTACTATTGAAAAGTTGGAGATTTTTAAAGATCATGTTGTATAACTTCAAGTTTGTTCATAATTTTTTTATGGGTTTTTAAATCCTTTTGTAAGTAGACTAGATATTATAGGATTCTAAATGAAATGTTATATAAAGAAATGTAAAGAAAATTATAGGTTCTATTTTGTTACTTCTGTTGTTTAGTTGCTGCATAAGTTGATGAATGTATTGGAGGACTTATGCCATGTATGAAATACCCATGATATGCTCTCTATTTATTGTTGAAACCTAAGGATTGAGTTCTATTTAGATTATCTTTGGGAGCTATCATGGCCATATTGGATTCCTAATTTTGTTGACTGTTGAGTCTTAGATGGTTATGAGCATGTCGTATCGACCGCCATGAGGTCCCGGTTGATCATCGACGTGTCTCGTTGATATTGAATGGTCCAGGTTGACTGTTGTTGAGTCTAGTCAAGGTTTTGGTTGACCTTCGCTTTGCCTCGATAGTTGTTGAATGGTCATTGTTGATCATTGTGATGCCTTGTCAACCATGGTTGAGTTCGATTAGTTTCAGTTATGTCTTCTCGACTACCGAGCAAATCAGGTCGAGTGAATTGTGTTTTGCCTTTTGTCACCATGTCTTGTCGACCAGTTGGAGTAGCGGGTGTTATATGCTCCAAGGATCACTAGGAGCACTTATAGAAAATCGGCCCCAAGACTGTAATTTTCTGGACCAGCAACGTCAAACAAAAAATATCTTTTAATCCAAAGGTGAATGATAGCTGATTTTTAGAGATCACCAAAATAACACATCCACGAATATCATGTCAAAAATCCAATGTAAAATCCACTCAGAATCTCAAGATATGATCAAAACAATACAATTCCGAAATCTAGGGTTTACCCGAGCAGATTTGACAACCTGTAATCAAACGGCAATAACTCTCTCTGCGTACATCCAAAGACTACCAAATTTTGAGGGAAGGAACTTGACTAATTGTAGAACAAAACATCAGAAGGAACAAAGTCGAAATGGCATGCGTAAGGGCTTCGAATATCAGTCACAATTGCAAAGAACCAGTAGCCCCAAATCCAAAGACAGATTAGCGATAACAAGAAATCCACTAAAGAAACGATCTTGACATAATTCCTTCAATAATACTCAACATATAAGATAGAAACAACCTATTATCAGTAGATTAGAACAGCAAGAAACAAGAACCACTCGAAAGAACTTCAAGAAAACCAAGATGGAACCGTGGAGTCCGCGAGCCTCCTAGTGAGAGGGGCGACTAATGGCTTGACCGCGGGGTAAGCACTCTGCAAGGGTTGGAAGATCTTCTTCTAACCTCATACCACAATCTACACCTTGAAAAGGAGAGTATTGGAGAGGTTAGTAACCCTTCCAACTCGACCAAGAAGCTTCAAAACGGCCGAGCTCGGGCTATGGATGAAATCGGCTATGGAGGATGGGTGTCGAGAGTGTTTCTCCACCAAAGGAAAAGACTAGGGTTTAATTTCAACAAAAGTGTCTTTTCATTCCAACAAAGGGGCTTTAAACCCTCAGAGATTTACAATAAAGACAAAGACCAAAATGTCCTTTGTGCCAAAAATTGGGCATGAGGGCGCGGTTTACATGCAAACCGCGCTCCTCTCAAAATAGCTCACTAAACACAAAAATCCAACCAAACAAAATTCAACACATCGAGACTCAGCCAGATAAGTTCTTAAACATCAAGAAAATTGCAAGTAAACAAAGAAATAAACTTTAGAAAAATCAGAATCTTAAGGCATCTAAAAGTCAGAGAGAAATCAACTAATCTGTTGGTAGTGAGTCGATCCAAGTAATAACATGAAATGGTCTTCCCTTGTCATAATGAGTTGTCACTTCCGTAAAATCCCATAATTTAGACATACCTACAAAATAATAATGTGTTAAGGAAGAAATAATTTTCTTGGCTCGGCCACGAGTCATTGGACCCTGATTCACATCAGGGTGGTCTTTTGGGGTGCCAGGTTGACCCTGGTTGTGTTTAGTCGACTACACCATTTGTTTTTCAGAGTTGGGTCTAGCAAACTCCATTCAGCTTGGTCAGCCATGCCTTGTTCATAGTCGTGTAGATTCTCGGCTCGAGGTGCGGGGAATTCGTCGTTCCTCTTTTGAGCTGGGGAGTCTTGCGTTGATCCTTCTAGTCAGGATTGGTCTCCGGATTAGGATCCAGGTTGTGTTCCTGGTTTTGGTTTCTATTTTGGGAATAATGAGTGTCCCTAGAACCATCTTGAAACTTGAGTTTTGTTAGAGACTTTTCTATTATCCCTTTTATGTTTGTTGGGATGTTGATATCAACCTTGTTGTAGGTTCTAAAGGTGTTAGGAAATTCGACTTTTTGCTTTTGACAGCTCTTGGAGTTGGTTTGCTGGTAAGCGTGTCGAAGTCATCATTGATGTAAGGATGTTTATACTTTCTGTACTGCATTGCATCATGGTTTTCAAAACCGCTATTTTGTGGTATACCACACCTGAAAACCCGATGGGGACTATTCGACAGCACGTTAGTTTTTATGTACATGTATGTTTTCTCACGTTTATATTCTGTACATGGTTTGATTTATATATTTTTGCATATGTATTAGGAGGATGATTCTCTTGATGCTTTAGGAACTCTAGCGCTAAAGCATCACGAGACTATCTTGTGAAATCTTCTACTGCGAGAAGATTTGATATTGGTTACGTACATTGGGAGGATGAATCCTCTTGATGCTTTAGGCACTCTAGCGCGAAAGCATCACGAGGCTATCATATGAAATCTTCTTTTGTGAGAAGATTTGATATTGGTTATGTACATTGGGAGGATGAATCCTCTTGATACTTTAGGCACTCTAGAGCTAAAGCATCATGAGGTTATCCCATGAAATATTCTATTGTGAGAAGATTTGTTATGGACATTGGAAGGATGAATCCTCTAGATGCTTTAGGCACTCTAGCGCTAAAGCATCACGAGGCTATCCCAATGCAATCTTCTACTGTGATAAGATTGGTCTCTTGCGTGCGAAATGGCGATAGGGCATTGATGACATGTCCTCGGGTTTCGAGTCCCATAAGTGAAAATGGGGATGGGGCATTGGTGACATGTTCTTGGGTTTCAAACCCCGAAGTCGTAAATGGAGTTGGGAAAGTGATGACGCTTCCTTCTGTTTCATGCCCCAGAACCTGGCAAGGGTTTAGTCACATGGAGCTAGTAGGTTATGAATCATTGACATTAGCCTATCCTAGTACCGTTCCATTTGACGGGTGGTATGACAGCTCGTAGCTTTGTTAGTCGGCAACCCTCGTCAATTTGGAACACATAGGTATTTTACTTGACAAGCAGTTTATCGCGAGCAACCTTATCCATTATTGCAATTATACGAGTTGTGTAGATTCGGAGCTTGACTCATCAACAAACTCGGGTGACATTTTGGATCTTTGGGTCACCGTCATTGGTATTCTCTCTTACCTCATGAGGGGTTTCTATTGACGGATAGCCATATTTTTGTGACATGTGCTGGGTGGGTCCTTTTTTTACCATCTTTTTTTATTAAGGATGGATTGAAGGTTGTCAGTCACTGAGATTAGTCTATCATAGTACCGTTTCATTTGATTGGTGGCATGATTACTCGTAGCTCTGTTCGTTGGCGGCCTTCGTTAATTTGGAACACAGAGGTATTTTAGTTAAGAAGTTGTCTATCGCGAGCAACCTTATCCATTGTTATACGGATCGTATCGGCACTGATCTATGGCTCGTCAGCACATCCGAGCGATTACATGAGTTGTTTCATTGAGGAGCTTGCTCACCGGTAACTCGGCTGATGTGTTGGATCTTTGGATTGCCATTATTGTATTTCCCTTTGTTTCATGAGGTGCTGCTCTCGACAGATAGCTATCTTTCTATGGTATGAACCGGATGGTTCCTTGTGTAACCATCCATTTTTACTAATGACATTTTCATACGGAAAACGATGTTGGCCTATTTTTGCGGTATAGTTGTCTATGTATACAACGGGTTTTGATGTAGCCACATCGAGGGCCATATGTAACAACTCATTTTTTTATTGCCTTTTAAAAATCGCGTAAAATTTAAAACATTTCTTTTACATAAATCATTTTCTTTGCAATTGCGTAGCGGAAGATTATTTCATTCTTAAAACCATTTAAAAGCCAATAATAAAATTCTTTTTATAAAACATTTTGTTAAATACAGCGGAAATCCTTTTTAAATAAAACAATTATATAGTTAATTACTTTACAAAACTCTTTTACAAACCATCTTTCTTTAAATCCTTTTAGCCTGACCAGCCACAAGATCCGCGCATGCAAATCCTTCATCAACTGCTCCTTAACTTGTTCACCTATGCATGTACCTACATCGTAAGACTTAACTAATGAGATTAAGACTCAGTAAGTGATATAAAATAAAAGGCATCATGCACATGTAGCTTTTAAAATCTTGTTTCGTTTTCTATTTCTATTTTTGTCTTTTCTTTTACCAATCTCTTGATCTTAACTTTACTTTATCTTGAATTTGCTTTACTGTTCTTTTCTTTACTTGGTTGTTTCTTTACTTCATGTTGAAAGGCATTGGAGATGTCCAAACTTGACGAGGAGGAGCAGCCAACTCAACCTCACATCCCCAGATGACCCCTTTTATGTTTACTGTGGTCTTAATCTTCAAAGGCGTTGGAGATGTCCAAACTTGACGAGGAGGAGTAGCCAACTCAACCTCACATCCCCAGACGACCCCGTTTTATGTTTATCGTTGTCTTAATCTCGAAAGGCGTTGAAGATGTCCAAACTTGACGAGGAGGAGTAGCCAACTCAGCCTCACATCCCAGACGACCCTGTTTTATGTTGCGTTGGAGATGTCCAAACTTGACGAGGAGGAGCAGCCAACTCAACTTCACATCTCCAGACGACCTCCTTTTATGTTTATCTTTATCTTAAAAGTGTTAGAGATGTTTAAACTTGATGAGGAGGAGAGGCCAACCCAACCTCACATCTCGTCATATCCATTTACGTTCATTTCATTACGTTCATAACCTTTCATTTCTTCTTTGTTTCCTTTTTAACATTTCGTAATCGTTTCATTTCTTCTTCGTTTCCCTTTTCAAAACCATGCATGAAAACCATCTTCGTATCTTTTGAAAACTATGACGCATGATGCTCGTGAATGTATACATTCTCTATTAAAGTAATTTAATAAAACAACCAACATACAATTCACAGATCATGCTTATAAACTGTAGACATGCTTATAAAAACTGTAAACAATGAAATGTGCTATTAAAATTGTAGATATGCTTGGAAAGCGGTAAACAACGAAACATGCATATCCTATTCTTGCGATATAGGGCTCTAAGGACCAAAGCACATGCGTATCGCTTACCTGGCATCCTTAGCGCGGTTCAGAAATTAACGTTGTCCTTCTTCCCTTTTATACATTCAAAATAATTATCATTTATTTATTAATATTTCTATCAATCATAAATCTTAACTTTGATACCGTTATTCCTTGTTCATTATTTAATAATTTAATTATCGCTTAATGAATTTCTATTAATTTATCTTCATTAATTTCATGGTCAATAAACGAATAACCTTAATTTATATCTTTTCCCTTAAATCACAATTCTCGAAACGATAACAAACATAGCACATTTATTTATCCTTTTTACCCAATTACAAAGGTTGAAAAATAAATCATCCAAATGTACAGGGCATGTATCAACGTGCAGAACACTTAACTTAATTCTCACAGTACATGAATTTAATCTGACATACATGCATAATATCCCACTCTACAACCAAGAGCAACATAAATCCTCGAACCAAAAGCCACATAGATCATCTGACAAGACAATAACCAATCCACTTCTATACAATTTTCCCTTCAGTAGTACATAAATAACACAACAGGTTAATAATTCATTTCCAACAAAACAACAACTAAATCGTCTGACGTATAGAGCATATATCCTTCACACATTAATCTTATGTTTTTAATCCTATAATTTCCATATATCTTAACATTCAATAATCCAATCCAGAATATCAACCCAACATGTTTATACGTCCGACAAACTATCCCATCAGGGTTCAGAGATTACAAGCCACATACAGCACATATTCAACTCATCAATCCACAATATATGGCCACACAATAAACACTAAAATGGCATAATACTAAGCTTCACGACAAACAACCAAAATTATTTCCAGAATCAGCAGGTCATCCATCAGACAACAAAGGAAGTACAAAACAATCCTTCAATATTGCATAACTCTAATTTACAGACTGAAATGCAACACCACAAAGCAACCAACTCCAACAGTTATTTATTACCAAATCAACATACATAGTCGAAACTCCAATAGGTTAATCAATCCTACAATCTTACAAGATAATACATAGAATGTCTTCCTCACTAGAATAAACCCGAAGACCCGAGGAGGAACACCAGAACACCACGGCCTATTCAACCCCCCGCCATCATCATCCTTCGGCCATCACACCATCTCCAACTCTTCTTCACTCGACAATCACTCACTTCCCTTCCCTGCCATATCTATATAGGCAGGGAAAGCTGCAATGCAGAAGGAGGATTGCCCACATGAAGGAGGGTGGTGCACACAGACAACACCATGTGAAAAGCTGCCATTAACCTAAGAAAATCAAAAATTATCAGGCCGGCCAGAAGGAAGTAAACTGGTTCATCTATGGAACCAACAAAACTAGACCAATCTAAATCTCTAGCGAATCGAAGCCCGAGCCCCTGCCTCACCAATTCATCCTTGCCAAATGCCACACAGAAATGTCGAGCACCCCCATTGCGAAACACCAGGGAGAAGAATACGAAATCAAAACCACTGACTTACCTCCACAGCCGATTCGCAACTCCAAATTCGACCTTGTGAGCCGCAACACACCGAGCTCTAGCTTGCTGTTTGCTCACCGTGCGCAGGACAATGTGTGCGCCAGAGGCCGGCAATGCATCGTAAGAGACGCCCGAGCCCAAGCTCGCTCCCTCACGCCATCGTCATTCCACTCATCATCGTCATTCCACTCATCATCGTCGCCCCTCTCTCTCTCTCTCTCTCTCTCTCTCTCTCTCTTTTCGCTTCTCTCAGGCTCTCTGTCACTTTCTCCCCTTTTCTTCCTGTAAATTCTCTTCTTCTAAATAAAAACACACCATGAGTTCTCCAGACGAACCAAACTAGCGAACCGACGAAACCGGTTCACTATCCTTATTTCCCTTTTTGATTTTTCTTTTATTTTAATTACTTCTAATTCCATTTCATTTTTCTTTTTTTTTTAAATTTCCTTTTTACTCAATTAAATTCTTCTATTAATAATTTAATTAAATTCTTCATTTCATTAAATTATTTCCAACCCAATTTCAATTCCCGACATTCCAAATATCGATTAACAATTATTACGGGTCCAATTCAAATTTCCCAATTCCATTTCCAAATAAATTTTCCATTAAATAAATCATTGATTAATATCCAAATATTCCCCAATTAAATTTCTCATCAAATAAATTTCTAATTATCCTTAATTAATTATATTATGAAAATCAGGATATTACATCATGAGTAGATTTTATAAAATGATAAATATATTTTATTGATTTAAATCCATGTACGGTAAATGAGAAGCATAAAAGTATTTTCAAAAGATAAGGAAAATAGTATTTAGCATGCATTGCATTTAGTATCGATTTCCCTACTAAGTTTGTCACTCATCCCTTATACTATATTTTTCCCAGGTTATGGTGTAGGTTCGGTGCACTGGTCTTGCAAGTGTGGCAGTAGGGCGACGTTTGTGTCCCCCTATGGGTGTTTCAATCTTCCCGGGGATAGGTGGATGTTCATCGATTCGTTCCCTTTGTATCAAGTACGTTTTGGGTTTTTAGTTTTGATGTTGTTTGATTTAATTCCTACACAGTATGTTTCTTTATTTATACTATTATGTCTCTAGTTGATCACCCTATAGACCTCAACCCATTTGATTTGGGTTTGGGTTTGATATTTTTCCCAATAATTCTTCCGCATCTCTTACGCCTTGGGCTGGATAACCTGGTTCTTTCCGAGAATCGGTTCGCCTTACCCAGCTGTTCTATTAAGCTTGCCTCCAGGTCATGATAGTTGTAGGGTCTAGTCAACCGGTGTGGAGTCCTGGTTGATCACTAAAGAATTATGGTCGACCGCCATAGGGTTTGATGTGCCCCAGGGCCCTATCACTCGGAGTCGGGCCAAGAAACTGATTACTTATCTAACGAACTTTTATTTTGCAGGAACTACCAAGTTGTGGGATTCTTTGAAGGAAGTTTCACAAGATGACAAAGATGTTCCATTTCATTTAATCACTTTGGTCAGTATTCCTCCCACCTAAGCTGAGGTCCACAATGCTTGAAGGGTGGTGTCGTGAAGATTTTAGATTGACTTTTGAGATCTTTTGAATTAGTAGAATTGTTTTTTTTTAAGAACAACAATTGAAATTGTCTTGTGTTATTTTACTTGGTTGTGAGATTTTGAGAGGTGTGCGGTTTTCATGTAAACCTCATCCTCATGCCCATTTTTTTTTGTCACTAGGGACATTTTAGTCATTTGACTTACAATGTAACCTTAGGTTAAAGACCCTCCTTTGTGAGAAAGGGAGGTAGTTTTGAAGATTAGAAAATTGAAGAGTAAAGCTCCTCCTAGCCGCGGCCAAGCCTCCCCTCCAAGCGCCGATTCCTCCATCCCATTGCAAGGGTCCTCTTGAAGTTTCTCATCCTTGCTACCTTGGGTTATTGCCTCTTCCAATCTTCCTTTTCAAGGTGTGATTGTGGTGTGGAGGTAAGAGAACTTTCCCCCATTGGAGATAGTTGGTTTCGGCCAACCAAAGAAACGCCCTCTCACTTTAGGAGGTGCTGCAACTCCTTTGCGTTTTCCTTCTTATTTTGATGCTACTCTTGAGTTCTTTTTACTGGTTGGTTAACTTATGATATGGAGATCTGATATATGTTGGTTGCTGGAGACACTCTTGTGGAAATTAATGAATTAAAGGTGATAATTTTCGGAATAGGGTTGAGCTGCTGAATCTGTGTTTGTGTTTTGAATGTTGTTATCGCTGATTGAAGCTTCTGTTTGGGGTATTTGCGTCGTTCTTTTCTGGTTGACGTCTTCTAGAGATTTGCTCAAGATTGAGTCAGGGACCTACCCTCCAAAATTGAACTTTATATGATTTATGCAACTCGAGTTATCCCATTTTGAGTACTCGTCGTTAAATCTGCCCTGTATAAAAACAGTTTTTGGAACATTAGTATTTGGAGCATAACTTTTGAACTAGAATGGATTTCTTTATGGAATTTTGACACGATTATTGTGATTGTATTAAGGACAGCCCTGCCAAGTTTCAATTCAATCTCACGCACAATTTGGGAGTTAAAGTTGATTGATTATTGTTGATTCAGCGAGTTGTAGTTTTTCCGAACAGATTTCTCAAAGGCTTACCATTTGTTTTTCGGAGCCTGTCAGGGTTTGGTCAACTGCTACAGAGTCCTAAGCAACAACATGATTAATTTTATCAAGATTACAAGGTTATTATCCTTTGGTTTGAGTTCCTAGTTCCAATATAGGACTCATCTTTTTCCCTTGTGTTGATGAGGGGATTCCTAACTTCGGTTTTTTATAGATTCCAATGATTTCCCAGATTACAAATCTAACCCAAAGATAGTTGTTCTAGTAGAAATTAAAAGCAATCTTCATAGAGGTAGGGGTTCCTTTATTTAATTGCATACGCAACATGGTTTTCAAAATCTTTATTTTCTAAGCTATCACACATAATACCCGACATGTCATGTATAATTGTATGTAAGTTTTTAAATTATATATACATCGGTTTAGACGTTTACTTTATGTGTGCATAGTATTTCATTTTGTTAATGCATAGGCATATAAATATGCAAACAGATCTGTTGTTGTTTTGGGTAGTATTGAGATCAAAACAACATAAGGTGGTCCTTGTACGCCTTTTGCTACGTGAATGTATTTTTTTGTACACACGATTGGGTAATTGGATAGTGATGATAATTCATTGGGTTTGAATCCCTAAATCTTGCAAGGGTGTTTTATTATTATGTTTAATACCCTGAATGGTCTTTAGATAGGCCTTATATTCTATCTGATGTTATGCACTAGACCTACGGATCATTGTCATTTTTAATGTGCCTTTTAAGCAATCGATGTGCAAAGGTCCATGAGTGACCTTATTTCCACTGGGGTCATTTTTCTCACTAAAAAAATTGAATGCGTATTTTATTATAGCTACTTATGTATATAGCAATACTTTTTATACTTGTCCCTCTACTTTGATGGCTTATGGAACCTGTTTTTCTTAAAAATAGTAAAGACATTTTGATGAATGAAAACTCAAGAACTGCATTTTCACCGACTCATGGTATTTAAGCAAAAAGATAAATGAAACATTTTCATGCATAAGAGTATAATATAGTACTTTCTAGTGAGTTTGTCAATCACCCTAAAGACCTCCATCTTTCTTAGGTAAAAATTGAGGCAACAACGAGTAGCGATCAGAATGTAGATTTCTTTGGATTATGTTCTTTTCTGAGTGTTTTGCTCATTTTCCTTGTGAGGATTTTTATATTTTCTTTAGTCTGTAAACCTATTTGAATTTTGTTGGATATTTATTAATCCTGCGAGTACTTTTCTCTTCTATTGTATTGCACTATCTTGATTTTTCAATGATCACTATGCGTGTAATGACCTGGATTTTTCTTTCTTCGAAAATCACTTTAAATTCAAAACTTTTTATTTTCTTTTATCAAACAGTGAAAAAACCCCTTTTAAATTGTGATCAGAGTTCTTTTCTAAGAAGCCGGATCGTTCAAAATCCTTTTTCTTAGCTTGTTATGAAAATTGTTATGAGCAGCAGAAAACTATAATTGTAAAATATTTTTTCTCAAAACGTAGAGAAAACATAAATAATTCATTTAAGGAATACTAAACAAACTATTACCTGTTAATTACAAAACATTTTTCTTTTTTACTTTCTTTAGCCTAGCCAGCCACAAGTCTCGCCCATGCAAAATCCTTCATCAACTGCTCCTTCACCTAATCTTGTGCATGTACCTACACCACAAGCAAACTGTGAGCCTTAAGACCCAGCAAGAATTGAGATATGCAATATAATGTATGTCTCTAACTCATTATGTCATAATGGGATCCGCCCAAAATGTTCTTTACTAGTGGTTACATATATATATATATATATCAACTCATACATTGAGCTGAGACATTGGAGGTTTTTGTCTAGGGAGAATGACTGCTATCAGCATCTAACCCTCTAGTAGACAGGCTCTCGCGACCCGACAATGGAAGGGTATAATCTCGAGTCTCCCATTAGGGCAAACAGGCTCTCACATCCCACTGAGGGAAGGGTATAATCTCGAGTCTACATGGTTACGGTCCGAACCACCTCCCCACCTCGAATTCCTCTTATATTTCTTTTCTTTATCTTTTTCCTCACACAAATGAATACCAAGCTACGCGTGGTATTTTCTAGGGGTTTTCTATAAAAATGATGCATGTTACTACAATATTAAAATCATAACAATATTTAAGTATCGTACAACGAAATATAATGCTTACAAGTAAAACAGTCCAAGCCAATTAGTAAAGGAAATCACAGTCTATATCACTAAGCAATTCCTAATATAAAACGATGGTTATGAAACATACTTAAACCAAAAAGTTAATTAAAGAAGAACTAATATAATGCGATATCGGGGTACTAAGCATGTTCGACAATTGAATGTAATACCGCAAAGTTCAACTGCCCAAACGTGCTTATAATTTTGACAGAAAATAACAGCGTTATCATATTTGATAATTAAAAGGAATACGACGATAATCAACATCCTAATATGCTTAGAAATTAACGAACACAGCAGCAATATCTATTGTCAGAAATGCCCAGCGAATACAAGAAAAACAGCAACAATGAATCGGTACGCTAAACATGTTTGGCAACAAACTAAAAAGACGTGAAATGAACATAGACATAACAACAAGAGGCAGCATAATATCTAGCAAAAGGAAACTGAGCAGCAGTACAGAGTATATTCATTGTTTTGTAATTGATAGATGCTTTATCCAAAAATCAATTGTACATAGGAGAAGTAGACAAACAGCGAAGTCTATAATCATACAACAAAATAGGAACTACCAACTAGAATATCCTTACAGAGCAACAGAGAGATATCTAAAGCAATAGAGTGTCCAACAATCAACAGAGAACAGATAACTCATTTTAACATCAAATAGAATTTACAACCTATGTTATTAAATGACATGGTTTAGTGACGGAGAGTTAACATGATCAAATGGCAAAGGTTTGGTAGTGGGTAATGTTCATAACACAATATTAAAGGTATATGCATCAACACTATAAATAAGCAAGAAGAACATATTCATTTACTATTGTCGAGCGTCAAGAAGCATGTCCTTAGTCACAACATTTCTCCTTAATATATTGATAGGGAATAAATTGACAAATGAATAAAAGGGGGTTGTCTACAGAATTATTATGAATTGATAAGAGCATTATCAACTAAGCTGCAAAGTTAAGCATGGATATCTACTATGATAGCAACCGAAGGAAACAAGGCAGCAAATGAGAAATCCAACAATAGAGTAACCAACATTCATGGTATCGAAACATTATCAAACCATTCACAGAACATTAAAGAAAACAGACGCTACTTGTGGTGTAGGGTCTCCACTGGCCAAGACTTACTCAATTACTTACCTTTAACAGAAATACCACAACCCAGCAACTTCACCTGTGCAGAGCAGCAGCACCCCCAGAAGATTTCCAAAATAAGACCTCCCTCACACACTCATTCACAGGGAGAGGAATGACAGAACACTTCAATCTGTCACTGCTCACCCAGTAGAAGAATCGAAAGTCCAGAATGCTTACCTAGTTACACCATCAATTTATAGACAGGAGGAGACCCACATGAATGTCAGGATTGAAGGGACAATTGCCCATTTCAATGGAGAAGGTCGAATGAGCGATCGCCGCATGTAAAGCTCACTATCGTCTTGGGAGAGGAGAAGAAATAGCAAGAGAAGAGTGAGAAAATTTAGAAAGAGAGAGAGAGAGTTTGACAAAGAACGGATTTCTTGCTTTAAGTTGGTTTTTCGGTGAGGGAGACGTCCAAAATCCTCGACCGCATATCGACCGAAATGTCGAAAATAGAAGCAGAGGTGGATTTCAGTTGAGAACTTTCGATTGAAACATACGACCGCACATCGACTGTAAAATCAACGAATTTGACAGATTTAAATCTTTCACATCCGCAAATCGCCTACCCTAACCTCGACCTCGATAAGATTGAAAATATAAGTGTGACCCATAACACATTTCGGACGCGAACCACAACCGTGTTTGTCGACCACAGTGTGACTAAAAACCTGAATTGTACACTTTCCACTAAAAATTTGTATTGTAATCACACCCCACAATTGCCCACACGTTTACACGGTATTAATCCAACAAAATGCCGTCCTGAAATATAATATATTTATTTTCTCAAAATTCATTACATTATATAAACAAGGGAAAAATTATCGAGAGATTACAATGTGGACATCAGCTCATCCCGTTTGGACGATAATTGTTTATTTTGCTAACTCTTTTGTTGCAAACCAAGCCTTGGGCATGACGATCGAATTATCCTTAGAGTATCAGATTGTTCAACCTGGTGTTTCTATTAAGTAAGCTTATAGGTCGTGATAATTAGGGTTTGTATTTGTTTGGAATTACATATGATCATGTTTTTTGGATGAGTAGATTTTTAGCTTAGATAGCATTGTACTTATGTTGTATACAAAATCATCATAAGAGATGAAAGTTAATGAACTGTTATTAAGTTAAGTGTCACAAGAATATAGAAAATTAGTTGAGAGTAATATTTATGCAAAAACCCAAAAGAATTTTGTAGATGATTTTGTGTTTAACCAGAGAAAGGATACATCTGTTGGTCTGTGTGGTTTAACCGACTCCAAACCCTACATGGGTTGAGATTTCCATCAAGGGTGTTACCACGACTATCACCAATCTCTGTCTTTTCATATGCTTAGGGACTAAGAGTAGTGATACATTT
Organism: Begonia loranthoides; assembly: GCA_022433065.1. Classification (NCBI taxonomy): domain Eukaryota; kingdom Viridiplantae; phylum Streptophyta; class Magnoliopsida; order Cucurbitales; family Begoniaceae; genus Begonia; species Begonia loranthoides. The sequence goes on from CM039485.1 coordinate 15,994,646, forward strand.
GTTGGTCTTATGGCTTAACTGACTCCAACCTCTACATGAGTGGAGATTTCCATCAAGGATGTCACCACCAAGCATCGTCACCCTCTCTCTCGAACCCACTCACGTCCATTTTTGTTTATTCGTTCATTTCATTTATCATGTCATGCATATGTCATATTTTTATAAATCCTATCGTGATGCATGAATGTCATTTCATATATAGTCCAACAGTTCATAGAAGTATAACAGTTCAACAGTCCATAGCAATATAATATATATTGACAAAATTAAAACAGTTCACTATAATTCATGTTTAGCAAAATATTAGTATATTTTCACATAAAGCAATTTACAATTTATTTAGCATAGGACAATTCACATGCTAATTAACAAAGGCAGTTTATATGTTATTTAACAGAGAACAAACAAAATAATACTTTAAACCAACCTCTCATTGTTCATTACCACACGGTTAATATGCAATTCATAGGTTATTTTTATCTATTTGTCCATCAAACTATAACTAACAGAAACTAAACCCAATTATCATGAAACCCACATTTCACAACAAGAGGAACATTTCGCATAAATTATCAAGGATACTAGTCAATTCTTATTCTTCATTTGAAGGCAGATTATTCAGTTTCTCAATCTAATTCAACAGGCAGAAATCCAAAAACAACAAATATATACTTCAAAGTGATTCTTCATAATTTAACACTCCACAGTCAACAACAGAGACAACATAATTTGATTTCTTCATCCATCTATTCAATTTCTTTTATTCACAGCAGAGAACAATTCAAAAATTCACAACATAACCAACTCGACTATTCCAAAAATCACAGCAGATAACAAAGTACAAATCACACAACAGATAGTCAAGTACAAATCAAAGATCACAAACATCCCGTGAAGTAGGGTATCCACTAGCCACTTGCATTCTAATTTCTTACCTGAAGATTTATCCTATGCCAAATTCCTCCTTCCAGCAACAGCAACTTCAACACTCACTCTCTCTGTCTCTCTCTGATTTTTCTCTCGCCCCTGAAAGCAGACTCCTCACCTCTTCTCCTTTCATGCTATCTGCAGAGGTGGGAAACCCTTCAATATTTCCTTCCTTAGATTTTGTGTCTTGTCTTTGTTTCAAGTAGCAAAAGTGGTAATGGAAGCTGTAAAGTGGAGAGGAGGATGCAGGCATGTTTCTTTCTCTAGAAAAGTCATAAATTGAGGAGAGAAAATCGCGGGGTTTGTATCGACCTCGATTTTTCTTACATTTAAAATGCGTTAAATTTTGAGAAAAACTTATCAGAGTGCAAGCCGGGCCGTTAGAAACACTTTAACACATTGCGAAAATAAAACATTTTGGAAATAAAGACATTTGCGGAAGCGTAAATAAATTAAAGGAAATAAACTAAACAATTAATTACAATTTAGAAAAATTAATTTCAATAAATCACAACCCAATTATCTTTGCTTCTCGTGCCTGGCCAACTGCAAACTCGTGCGTGCAAATCCCTCATTGAATGCTTCTTCATTGCTCAAGGATTTTCGCGCGTCATATGTACCTACACCGCAAGTAAGAAGTGAGCCTAAAGGCCCAGTAAGAAAATGGGTTTATGCATATGAAATGCCACTCTTTAATTCTTTGGAATGGGTCCGCCCCAGACTAATCCTTTAATTACATATATTAGCAATAGTTACATGTTTTATGAATAACTCATATATGGAGCGTGCAGTTTAGGGAATCCTAAGGTTTCTAATTAATTACGTTATTCAGTCTTGTATTCCCAATAAGGGAATGGTAATTCTTTTCCTCACTCAAGGCGTATGATCACCCCATGGTGATGTTCCCAATTGTTTATATCGTCATGAGACTACCCTAAAACATAAACTAAGGACGCCTACAAGAGAGTTCATATAACGACCATAACGGACATAAGAATGCATGACAATAACATACTTTTAATCAAACAATACATTAAAGAGTGATAACATGCTTGAAGAGTTTATAACCTAATTTAGTAACATGCTTATATTAAATAAATTGTTACATGCTTGGTTGATTAATGTACTCGGGATTCTATTCTAGTTAACATGCTTGAATTAACATACTTAAAGACTAATAGCTAACTGACATATTAAACATGCATCAAGAGAAGATCCTAACATGCTTCAGAGTTAGTCATTAACTAATCAACTAGCTAAACATACTCCAATTTAGTTCTTTAACAACTAGCTAATTAGATTGGTTACTTAGCATACTCAACTTCCAATTAATTACTTCAATTAATAAGCTCAAGAATTAGCAACAACTAAACATGCTCAAGAAGATACATATACCTAAATTACCTTCAATTAGCTTATTAGTTCACATGCTTTGGCTTAACAATTTGTTTACATGCCTAGATTGATTAACATGCTCGATATATATTAGTTAATTACACTAGGAATAATCACTCACTTCAATAGCATGCTCGAGGATTTATTTACAGCAGCAATGTATGGAAAGAATAGAACAGCAAACACATGCTTGTTACGACTAAAATATAGCAGTGTATATGGAAAAACAGAATAGTATATACATGGTTTTTAACAACTAACACACAGCAGTTTAAATGGCAAAACAGGACAACAAATATATAGTGTTTAACGACAAAAACATAGCAGCAAAAATAGCAAAACAGAATAGCCAGTATATGGTTTGTAACAACTAAAATATAGCAGCTTAAATGGTAAAACAGAACAGTGGATATATAGTTTTTAACGACTAAAATACAGCAGCTTAAATGAAAAAACAGAACAGCGAATATATAGTGTTTAACTACTAAATTACAGCAGAGAAAATGGCAAAACGGAACAGCCAACACATGCATTTTAACAACTAAATTACAGCAGCGAAAACATTGAAACAAAATGACGAAATCATGCTATTAACTAAATAATAAATAGCATCGAGAATATTGAAACGAAACGACGAAATCATGCTTTTAGCTAGATAATGAACATCACTTAATGGAGAACTAACAAATAACAAAACTAACAACATCACTTAATAGAGAACTACTAACAAATACCTCACAGAACTAACAATGCATTACAAACAACCAAGATTACAGTATACTTGAACAACCAAGCCTAGAAACATACAGAGCATCAAGCATGGAACATAAAATGATAAGCATATAAACACATAGCAAATAACCATATAAATCCATACTCTACCACTCACGCACCCATACTTGCGGTGTAGGGCTTCCTCAAGCCAAGAACACACCCAAGTTCTTACCAATTTTTATGAACTACAGTAGGGACATCAAGCTCCAGTTCCTTCAGCTCCCTCGGTAGCAGTTCCCACTGGATAGCAGCTGAACAATAGCTTCAAGACCACCCAATCTTCAAGACCACCCAAGCCATCCCTTGCCTTCCCTCTCACTCTCTCAGCCTTCCACAATTCCAGAGAAGCTCACTATCGTCTCCTCTCACTCTCTGTCCCTAATATCCTGCATGCAGGAGACCAAGTCCCCAACTTTGCAATGGCTATCCCCCCATGCCTTGTACGTTTCTGGAAGAAATGATGAGTTGTCTGCATAGGAGGCAACAAACCATCCAAACCAGAAGCTGGACCACTGGCCTTTGGCTGGTCCAGTCTCGAACCGAAGCCACGCCATTGTTCCCTAGAGAAAACGCAAGCTCGAGAGTTGCTGAGCTCCGACCGTCTGCCATCGCCAACCCGTCGCCGTCGCTGCCCCTTCGTCATCGCCAGTCGGTCATCGCGGGACACTGAATCGACAGAGCGTCGCTGGAAAAACTCGCCCATAGTAGTTCCGAGATCGCGAGCCCTAGCCGTCCCGATGCTCTCCTCTTCGTTCGCCAGCAACCGCACGTCGTCATCGTTCCTTCGTTGCCTGTCTCGTTCGCTCGCCGGCGCTTCTCCCTTGTCGCTCGTCGTCCCTCCCTCTCTTGTTCTCCCCTGTCTCCCTCCCTTTGAATCTTCCCTTG